>OY728135.1:261386644-262586644 GCA_963277665.1 Viscum album
ACAACATCAAACATAAAACACACATCTTTATTAAAAACATCCTTTACATGATCACTACATTCCCTCATACTTATCATTTCATGGGATAACCTAAGGACATGAATAAGAAAAGGGTGAGATATAAAGCCCAATAACAGAGTAAACAAGGAATAACATGAAGAATAAAATACATGTTAGGAAGTAGGAATATCTATGTATCATAAAAGAAACATGAACATAAAGGCAAGATATATCATGATTGTCAGAACATGGAAATGTGGCAACAACACTTAACATGGTATTAGCATGAGCCAAGACTCGTTGAACATGAAGCATGAGTAAAACCTCATTTCACTTGACTTATCCTGATACTAATCTTTACCCAGTGCATTGTAGTGCTATCAAGGCACACCCTTCTTAAACATTTCATTTCATTCATAAGTGTGCCACATGGATCATACAACATGGAATCATTCAAAATCAACATTTATTCCATGATAAAGGAATGTGGAATACATACATGAAACTCTTTAATAAATAAGTAAATTTGCATAAAGGTAAATATCCTTGATAGAGAAATGGGCATGGTATTCACTACACAATGACTATGGCTTGGAAAATCACGGTGCAATTTCAGCAGCAAAATGGCATGACATAAAATTCATAAAAATGTTTGATGAGAGATAAAGTGGTGTCTCATAATTTTTGCATGAAATTGATAGTAAGGGGTACATATAGATACATGTCCCAAAATTTTTAATGAAATTTAGATTCATGATACAAAATAATTTCTTGAATGTAAATGAGGAGAGAGAAATTCCTTACAGAATTTCATCATGGTAACTGGTGAACATGGGGGGAATTAATGACAGAGAAAGGGGGTGTATAATTATTAAAATATAAATAGGGAAGTATGGGGGAGGTGTGAAATCATACCCCAAATTTTTTAATTGAAATTAAAATTTCATAACAATATAAAGAAACTTGGATAAATATAAGAAAGGAAGGAATCACTTTCTTGGAAGTGTGATCTCAAAGGCTTGGGAGGGGCTTGAGAGAGGATTCTTGAGATCTTGAGGCAACTTGGGATGATTATAGAGAGAGTATGGTAGGTTTTAGTTCAGGTACAAAGGCTTTTATTAAAGAGTAAGTGGGAGCTTGGGTGGGTTTATATAGGAAATGAGAGGGAATTCTTTTTAATTTAGGTTTGGGTCACCACACATTAAACTAATCCAAACCACACACTAGACCATGGTTTTTTCCCATGGCTTTTTACAAAGGGGGGTGTAAAACAATATTTTATAATTCCAATGGAAGAACTTCTTAAAATAATAGGGTTTCTTATGTGGAGGTGAGTCACACTCTCAAGAAAATCAATTTATAAAGGTAAAATTTTTTATAAGCCTTGAAGGGTCCACTAAATAATTTTAACATAAATAAAAAAAATCACATTATATTAATGGTAAAACATATATTTGATGAACATAATGTTTATAGTATTTTATTACATCACTATTGGGTCATTATGATGTCATAAAACACATTGTATATTTAAACAGTATTTAATTTTTACCCAAACATTTGACTGTCTCGAAAAATTATGAAAAATTCACCATTGAATAATTTCGACATCCTAATACCAAAAATAATATTAATTTTATCTAAATAATTTTATAAATATGTGAATTTTTACTTTTAAAATAAAAACTGACATTTATCGAAAATTCAAGGGTTTTGAGAAAAATATATTTCAAACCTTAATAAAAAACACAATCATATTCATAATAATTATATGGTGATCTATATTATATAAAAATTAGTTTATTAATAATATTTTGTTAAAATATTATTTATTTCAAAAATCAATTAATTCATCAAAATAGATTTCTTAATTGAATATTAACTAAAAATACTATTTGTGCTTTAAAAATTATGAACAACATAACAATAATAAAATGAATGTATATTCTTTATTATATACAAAAAAATAATGCACATAATCATTGTTCTAAGGTCTTGTTATATAAACCCTTATAACACCCACATAAGATTGAAGGGTAAGGTGTACGATGATGAAAAACTCTTGGGGTGGATTGGATAACATTGCTCGAGTGGTAATCTCTATCAACTTACACTTCTCTCATAGGAGGTTCCGCTTGAGCTTAACATGTTGAAGCTCGACTTGGGATTGGTCAAGAGTGAAGCCCAATGATGCCACCTCTTTTTCAAGCTCTAAAAAATGGGCTTCGGATGGGGTAAGTCTACTAGATGAGGTCATCGCTTCCTTTGTCTGCGTAAATTGGATTTGTTAAAGCCCTATATTTATATTAATCATGTGATCATTGTTCAATAGTTATATTAGAAATGGTAACAATTTTGAATGGTATTTTTAAATATAAAAATGTAAACCCAAGGAAGTGCATATATTATATAACCATTTTTCATAATGATACATTTAATTAGATCAAGAGGAATTTTCATTGGTAATAGTTTGGGTTGTTACATCATAAGGATGGAGATCACTTTCTAGGGGAAATACCAAATGGTGAGGGATGTATGTTTGTTTGAATTATTAGAGTCCAAATATAAATTTGTTAATGGATTTGTGGGGTTCTTCTGATGTTCGGATATAAAGTTTTCCAATCAGATGTCGAAGTAATGGATATGAAATCAAATAAACCATACCCAACATGATAAAACAGATAGAGACAGGACCATTCAATCACTGAAGGAGCCTTTAGTGAGTTGATTATTAGGGTTGGGAATGGAGGATAATAGAGGTAGATGAAACCCTATAATTTCATACACCCTATACCCAATTTCAAAATGGAAGACGATATAGGAAAATATGATTGACGAACCTTATACCATGTATCTACAAGAGAATTAAGCATACAATTAAAGAGAGATGAACAAATATGTTCTATTGAAATCAAGAGATGGAACGCCTTCCAGGGACTAGTGGTGCATGTGGGGTATCTTAGATCCAGGGTGGAGGTTGGGTTGTTTGATCTATGAACAAAGGGTGTTGAGCAGCTGATCATGTAGTGGAGGAAAAATTATTTCCCAAATCATATTATAGTATGTGGGGGAGGTGATTGGGTTATGAGACCATGGAAATATACAAAATCCATTATTAATAAAATCATGGAAATAGCGTATCATAATGGTAATACATGAAACATACCTGTTTTATTTTAATAAGTTTGATAGGTGAAGTGGAATATATTGAAAATTTAAATATGGAGATGAGTTTTTCATTTTTGATCTGATGTCCCATGACAATGTGTGATTCTGCTATGCAATGATTTCAAAAACTCTGGTGATTCTTCCATTGGTACTGAAAAGGGAAAAATTATTTCTTCAGGTACATTACTATTGAGTTCCCCTTGAATTCCCAATGTGGGGGTTCTATTCATATTGATGGTGATCCTAATGGTTTTTCCTCTGGTACTTCACAACAAAAGTACTGTTATGTTCCCCTCATCCCTCCAATGAAAATGTGTGATTCCTCTTCTTCTAAAATCACATCCATTTTAGTGATTCTTAATATTATTACCTGATGTAGTATCATTGTAGAAAACATTCACCAATGGAAGACCATCAGTAGAATTTTTTGTGTCACTAAAAACCATTAGCGAACTTTATTAAGAGTATATTCATAAATTAATGTAGTATAAGATTCACTAAACTTTCACACAATGTATTGAAATTTCTATTACCTTGAGATGTGGGATTACTCAGCTATCTCCCCGTTGGAACTTCCATGTAGTTCCACTGAAAGTTAGATTTACTGTTTTATTGAAACTCCCATTAAAACATTCTTTGACACTTCCACAGAAATAAACATGTTAGTTAAATGATTTATCTATTATAAAATAAATGTATCCCTTGTAATTGTAATTTAATTATTAGAATCTAACAATGTGATAATAATTTATTTGTTATAATTTTAATCTAGCTATAATATTTAACCATTGAGAAGAATTAAAATTATTTGTAAATATATTTTCATGTATATTTGTAAAGTCATACATTATTCATGTTCATGTTATGGAAGAATACAAATTCTATGTAAATGGTTATTTAATATGTTTTTAATAAAATATTATTCTAAAAAATATGTATTGTTTCTATTTAAAAATTAAAAAATTTACATTTGGTGTTTCATTTTAAAAAATTAATATCAAATTTGGTATCATCATATCTAAATTAGGTAAAGATGATATTTTTATATTTTTTGATACATTAAAACATGCACCAAATGTGATTATTATGTTATAATTTGGTGTAATAAATTCCTGTTGCCATTTTAATGGCATCATATATGAATTAGAGGTTAAATAAATCATTTTAAAATATTTTAACCTATAACATTCGATTACCATATTTTAGGTATTTCTCTTATCTATTATCATTTCCCTCTTTATTTGGGTGGGTGTGGGGACTCTCAAGGCTAGAGATATTTTTTGGGGAAAATGACCAACATTTCAAGGATGCCTATATTTTTAAATTAGTTGAGTCCAGATATAAATGTGTTAATGGATTTTAAGTGTTCTCTCTGAGTTCAGATATAAATGTGTCAAATCAGACATGGAGGTTAAAGATCTAAAATTCAAGAAATCATACCTAATGTGAGGAAACAGATGTAGACAGGACCATTCGAGCACTAATGGAGCTTGAGTGAGTTGATTATGAGGGTGGGAAATTGAGGGAATTAGAGGTAGTTGAAACCCTATAATATTGTGCACTATATATCCAAAATCAAAATATAAAACCAATTAAGAAAAAATGATAGACCAACTATGTACCTTTAATCTTGAAGAGAATAAAACTTACAAGTAGGGAGTGGTGAACAAATTTAGTCTATCCAAATAAAGAGATGACGCACCTTTGAGGGACCAATGGTGGAATTCAAGGGCTCTTTGGTCCCAAAAGGAGGTTAGGTTGGTCAATCTAAAAATAGAGTGCATTGGTCGGATGATCATGTGGAGAATGGAAAATTATTTCTCAAATCACATTATAGCATTTGGGGGCATCGATTCCATTATGAGACTATGGAGTTATAAAAAATACATTGTCAATAGAACTATGGAATATCATAACTGAATGGTAATATGTAACTCACACTGGTTTTATTTTAAGAAGTTTGATAGGTGAAGTGGGACATGTTGAAAATTTGAATTTTGAGACTGGTTTTTCATTATCAATTTGATGTCCAATGATGACGTGTGATTAATTTGTGCGCGAATTTCAGAAACTCCAAAAATTATTCAATTAGCACTGTAAAGGGATAGATTCTTCATCTCTTATATTACTATTGAGTTTCACCCAACATCCCAATATGAGGGTTCTATTCATCTCTATGGTGATTCCAACATTTTTTTCATCTGGTACTATGCTACAAAGGCACTTCTACGCTTCCCTCAACCCTCCAATGAAAAGGCATGATTACTCTTCCTAAAAAATCATGGAAATTTATTTTATTCTTAGTCTTATTCCAAAATTACATTTCATTTTTGAAAAAATGAACCAATATAAATCCTTCAGTGGAAGTTTTAGTGTAACTAAAAACCGTCAGAAAACTTTCTTAAGAGTATATTTATAAACTAATGTATTTAAAATTTCCCTAAACATCCACAAACTATGTTGAAATTTATGTTACCTTGAGAGGGGGGATTTCTCAGTTGTATCCCCACTGGAACATCCATATATTTCCACTTAAAGTTGTATTGAGGGTTCTATTGAAAATTCCACTGAAACTTTCTTGACCCTCCCACGGAAATAAACACATTGGTTAAATTATTTATCAATTATAAAAGTAATGTATCACTTGTAATTTAAATTTAATTATTGTAATATAACAATGTGATAATAATGTATTTGTTATAATAGTAATATAATTATAATATGTAACCATTTACAAGAATTAAAATTATTTCTAAAGATATTTTCATGCATATCTGTAAAGTCATACATTACTCATGTTCATGTTATGGAACAATAAAAAATTTATTTAAATGGTTACATAATGTGTTTTTTAATAACATATTATTCTAAAAAAAATTTATTGTTTTCATTTAAAAAGTAATCATTTTAGATATAGAGGTTTATTTAAAAAATAATAATATCAAATTTGGTATCATAATATCTAAATTAGATAAAAATGATATTTCAATATTTTTTGGAAATAATAAAATATGCACCATGTGTGATTATTATGTTATAATTTTTGTGTAATAACTTTATCTGACCATTTTAATGGAATTATATATACATTAGAGGTTATATATATCATTTTGAAATATTTTACCCTATAATATCAAGTTACTATATTTATGGTATTTCTCTTCTCTCTTATTGTTTCCCTCTTTATTGGGGTGGGTGTTGGGACTCAATGATGGATAGGGTTTTCTAGGGAAAATAACCAAATGTTTGGGGATGTATTTTTGTTGGAATTAGTGGATTCTAAATATACATTTGTTAAATTATTTGGAGAATTCTCCTTGAGTTCAAATATAAATGTGTCAAATCATACGGGGATATTATGGATCTGATATCAAAAAAAAACCATACCCAATGAGATAAAACTAATAAAGACAAGACCTTTCAAGCGCCGAAGGATCCTACAATGAGTTGATTATGAGGGTGGGGAATGGAGGAGATAAAAGGTATAAAAAACCCGATAATTTCATACACCCTATATCCAATATGAAAATAGAAAACCAAGTAGGAAAAAATGATAGAACAATCATGTACCATGAATCTAAAATAGAATTATGCTTACAAGTAGGGACCTATGAACAAAAATATTCTATTGAAATCACAATATGGTGTGCTTTTCAAGGATTAGTGGTGGCATGAAAGGGATCTTAAATCTAGGTATGCGGTTGGGTTGGTCGGTTTACATATAGAGGGTGTCATGAGGCTAATCATGTAGACAAGGGAAAATTAATTCCCAACTCGCATTATATTATGTGGGGTGGTGATTAGGTCATAAGACCATGCAATATTAAAAATTAAATATTAATAGAAGCATTGAAATTGTAGATCGTAATGGTACTATGTTAATTATACCAGTTTTATTTTAAGTAATTTGATAGGTGGGATATGAAGAAATTTTGAATTCACATACAAGTTTTCCCTTTTTGCCCAAATTTCTTGTGACGATGTGGGGTTCTTTTGGGTGACTATTTTGGAAAATTTGGTGATTCTTCCACTAGTACTAAAAAAGAATAAATTCTTTATCAGTTACATTATTAAATATATTTTCTTAACTTCCCAACATTTGGGTTCTATTCCTATTGATAGTGATTCCAATAGTTTTTCATCTAGTAATGTTCAACAAAGGCACTGTTACATTTCCCTTAGCCCTTCAATGAAAAGGCATGATTAATCCTCCCTGAAAAGATTAGTGATTTTGATGATTCTTATTCTTATTCAATAATGTCATATCATTGTAGATAAAAATAACAAATGTAAGATCATCAATGGAAGTTTCATTGTCACTGAAAACCATGAAAAAACTTTCTTAAGAGTATATTCATAAACAAATGTAGTTTAAATTTCACTAAACATCCACACACTATATTGAAATTTCTATTACCTTGAGAAGGAAAATTTCTCTGTTTTCTCCCTTTTGGAACTTCCATGCAGTTCTGCTGAAAGTTGGATTGAAATTTCTATTGAAACTTTTGTTGACACATCCACTAAAATAAAATAATTGGTTAAATAATTTATCCATTATAAAAGAAATGAATCCCTTGTAATTATAATTTATTTATGGGAATCTAATAATTTGATAATAATTTATTTGTTATAATAGTAATATAACTATAATATATAACCATGGACAAAAATTAAAATTATTTTTAAATATGTTTTCATTTATATTTTTAAAGTCATACATTATTCATGTCCATGTTAAGGAATAATAAAAATTCAATTTAAATTGGTATTTAATATTTTTTTAATAAAATATTATTCTAAAAAATATGTATTTTTTTAATTTAAAATGGAACATTTTACTTTTGGAAGTTCATTTTAGAAAACTTAATATCAAATTTGGTATAATCATATATAAATTAGCTAAATATAATATTTTGATATTATTCTGAAACATTAAAACATGCAATATATGTGATTATTATGTTATAATTTTTTGTGATAACTTTATGTTATATTTTTAATGGCATCATAAGTGGATTAGAGTTTAAAAAAAATCATTTTCAAATATTTTACCCTATAACATCTTGTTAGCATAATTCATGTATTTTTCTTCTCTATAATCATTTACCTCTTTATTTAGGTGTATATTGTGACTCCCAAGAATTGAGATAATTTTCTTGGTAAAATGAATAAAAGTTTGGGGATGTATGTTTTTTTGAATTAGTGGATTCCAGATATAAATGTGTTAAAGGATTTGTAGGGTTCTCCCCAAGTTCTAGTGAATGTGTTTCAAATCAAAGGTGGATGTTATAGATCTGAAATCAATTAAACCATACTCAAAGTAAGAAAATAGATAGAGATAGGATCATTAAGTACTGAAGGATCCTACAGTGAGTTGATTATAAGGGTGGTAATGGAGGAGAATAATGGTAAATGAAACCCTATAATTTCATAAACCCTATAAC
This sequence comes from Viscum album, assembly GCA_963277665.1. Lineage (NCBI taxonomy): Eukaryota > Viridiplantae > Streptophyta > Magnoliopsida > Santalales > Viscaceae > Viscum > Viscum album. Next base: position 261,395,257 of record OY728135.1, read on the forward strand.
AAATATCAAAATAAAAACCCAAGTAGGAAAAAATGATAGACCAACCTTGTACCTTGAATCTACAAGAGAATTAATCTTACGTGTAGTGAGCAGCAAAAAAATCTAGTCTATTGAAATCAAGATATGACACACCTTACAGGAACTAGTGGTGGTGTGGAGGAGCTCTTTGATCCAGGGAGGAGGTCAGGTTGGTCGATCTATGGATAGAGAGAATCGAGTGGATAATCGTGTAGAGGATAAAAAATTATTTACAAAATCAAATTATAGTATGTGGGGTGAATATTGGGTTATGTGATCATGAAAATGAAAAAAAAAATCCATCTTCAATATAAGTGTGGAAATAGAATACCAGAATGGTAATACTTGAGACATACTGATTTTATTTTAAGGATTTTGATAGGTGGAGTGGGATAGGTTGAAAATGTGAACTCAGCGATGGGTTTTTCCTTCCCACCCCGACATTCTATCATAATGTGTGATTATTCTGGGCGATGATTTTGATAACTCTGTTAATTCATCCATTAGTACTAAAAAAGGGCCAAATTCTTAATCGGGTACATTACTACTGAGTTTCAACACACTTCCCAACATAAGGATTCTATTATTCTCGATGGTAATTCCAACTGTTTTTCATCTAGTATTGTACAACAAAGTCACTGATATGTTTCCCTCAGCTATCCAACACAAAGTCATGATTCCTCTTCCTTGGAAATAGAAACAATTTCCTTGATTCTTAGTCCAATTCCCCAAAATCATATCATTATAGAAAAAATAAACCAATGGAAGGCCATCAGTGGAAGTTTTAGTGTCACTATAAAATTTCAACAAACTTTATTAAGAGTATATTCATAAATGAATGTAGTTTAAATTCCACTAAACTTCCACAAACTGTTTTGAAATTTATGTTTCCTATAGAGGTGGAATTGATCAATTGTCTCCCCATTGGAACTTCCATGAATATCCACTTAAATTTGGATTGAAAGTTCTATTAAAACTTTCACTTAAACTTTCCCTGACACTTCCACTAAAATAAAGACATTGGTTAAATGATTTATCCATTTTAAAAACATTGCATCCGTTGTAATTTTAATATAATAATTGGAATCTAATAATGTGATAAAAATGTATTTGTTATAATAGTAATATAAATATAATATATAACCATTGACAATAATTAATATTATTTATAAATATATTGTCATGTATATTTTTAAATTCATACATTATTCATGTTCATTTTATGGTATAACAAATATATTATTTAAATGGTTATGTAATGTGTTTTTTAATAATATTGAAAACCATATCGTTTGCTCTCTTCTTATCAAAAATTTATTCCACCACCCTAGGTAGTTCATAATGGACTCCTGAAATCAATCCTAGAAAATCCCCAATAGGAGATACCATTTCCAAGGTTAATCAGAACCCAGTTTGATGGAAAACCTAAGAAGAATCATCAATAACGTATACCTTAATGAAATATTGTGAAAAAATGTGAAAAAATCATCTCGGGGTCTCCTCTATGCAATCCAACCAAAATCCCCATGAGAAACTGATGATTCCACTATGATTTAGTGGAATTCTCAATAAAACTAAACTAAAGAACTCCAAAATTATAGAAAATTAATGGGAAGAGGAATTAAAGTCACTAGAGGAGAATAAATAACCTAAAATACCAAATAATAGGAATGAACACACTCTATTTCAAGGGTTTTTAGGAGGAGGAATGGGTTGGGAACACCTATAGTTAATTTCCACAAAATGGGGAAGAAAGGAGGTGGAGTGGCCTAAATAACTGAGGGGGGATTTTTGTAAAATCCCCCCATTTAATGAAGTTCTGGGAAGCCACATGATTTGGCTGCATAGTTATCCAAACTAAGTGAAAACTATGTGCCCCCTACTATCCAACACCAACACCCATCAAATGGTTGGGTGAAAAGTCTTTCTAATTCTTCTCTAATAGTTCAACACACCATTGGATCCCTCTATAGTAAGTCACATGGTTTGTCTACAACTGTGTGTATGTCATGCATTGTTTCCCAAACTCTCCTACACATGCACAACTTCCCCTTTTGGATCACATGGTTTAGGATAAACCATAATATAACAATGAAAAAAAGAAGTTATTAGTTAAAAATGAACTCAAAACACATTGAGAATTATGGTGTCACATGGTTTCTCATAAACTTTTCACACCAAACCATTTACCATAGATAGAGATCTCCAATAGTCCTAAAACTTAACCTGAAGGATTTGAAACACATAAGAACACATGATCTACCTTTGGAGACTAATTTCACATATTAAAACATACTTTGGATTCATTATAGCTATGAAAATCCCATTATAAGTCCTGATTCACGATTTGACACATCTGGTAAATGAAAATTAAAGTTCTATCTACAATTTATAACTCGTATGGATGTGAGATCTTACAACCTATCCACCATAATACATATCATCACCAAGATGTATCAATGGTAATAAATCCACACAACCTGACTTAAATTGGTCAGAAATTATAACTAATGACCTCATTTTTTCTGATTTCTTGAAACCCAATAAATGTACAACCACCAAATCAAGGCACTCAATTAGACAAAACATGATCCAAAACCCGTTTTCTAAAAACAAAACTCTGAGATGGTACTTACCAGAGCCCATCCAACCAAAGAACCAATTATTTCATCACTTAATCACTCACTGGATCTATAGTTCTCCCCACCATAATATTCATCTCATAACCTCTAACTTCTAATTCCTAGCACCACTTCCATCGAAAAATCCAGACAAAACCTAGTAGTTGATCTCCCATAACGCGCCCATCACGGTTCCAAACTTACCACACCCCAAACACCCTCAAGGACTCTAATAATCATTATAACTCATCTTCATCATAAAAACTAAATAAAATATATGCATACTCAGCACCCACGAACAAACTAATAATAGTATTGATTTTCCTAAAAATCCTGATTTAATTCACAAAACACACTTGTAAAAGCAACACATCTTATGTGATTCAAAATCTTCCACATCCAATACATATAATAACTCAAGTTAGATGATCCCTAAATGACTCAGATCTAACTTTCATCATGTCACTACCCCACTTGATCATCATGCCTTTATAATAATAGGCAAATATCACTCGAACGCACCCACTAGAGTTCAAAAATGACTCTCGATGTGATCCAATAGTTAGTTTATCCACTAAAAAAAATTGTTGTTTCATACCGCACCGCCAACGCACCTACAACACAACAACCTTATATTACCTTTCAAAACCAAATCAATATTGAAGCCAATGATCAGATCAATCATCCACCACAACTTATTTCCCAATAGTATTCACTGCCTAATATAATCTTACACCTCATTGATTCTTCATTGGAATCATAGTCCCCCAACGAATGAACCATGGGTAGTTCTACCAACCTATGACCCTTCCACCATGAGGTTCAAACCTCCCAAACCAAAATTCCACTAACCTCTACATGAGTGTCATTTTTATTTCCTAACTCAATAAACTCTAACCACCATGTCCCATGTTCTATTTTCTACCAATCTTTGAATTGGACATAATCATATCACTCTCTCATAATCAACTAAAAAATGTCAACTATCACTCATTATAGGAATCTGAGAATTGCACCCACAACATTCCCCATTATTCATCCCACCACAACAACGTTACTCATAGATGTATGATGGTGCACTTCCCACCATACGGCTTCAGTTACACTACTCTATATGAACAAACTCCAAGGAGGCCCCTCATAAAAAAAGAAATTGTTAATATCTTGGTAGGTAGATGATTCTTTATCAACATACATAGTATGAAGTAAATATATTAGTCATGATTGTATATATACTAGGATTATATAAGATATCATTAATTAATAACACCACAACTCATCTATTAACCATGTCACCTCTAACTGTAGGGACATGTCATCCCATTCAAATATATTAGGCCATCCTACCTATAAGTGTCTCTGCTCACTCACATTAGTTCTCGACCTACTCAAAACTACCTTCTAAACTAAATCACCTTTGGCATAAACTCCTGTAATTTCTAATATATAAAGAAAATGAAATAGTGTGTCACTACATGCTCATGCCTCCACATACCATTAACACAAAAATGTAGCATGATCTCATGAAACCCAACCATGTAATACGTTATGAATCATGTGAGTCACATCTCACAAAAACTCATCTCTCAAGCCCTAAACACTAGCCATGACTTCCCCATATGTTCATATCACCCAACAAAGACCACCCTTAGTTCTTTCCAAAACCAATAAAAACTTTCCAATACAAAACTACTTGCACAACAACTTATGTCCCAAGTGTTGTTCAAAATCCCAACTAAGATCACTTATTCTATCACCATGTTCCTAATGACACATCTGAAGCTAACCAGGCTAGATACCTAACCATACCTACCTCAAAAACTACATGTGCTACTAAAGCATCGTCACTCTAAGTGATTTTATTCTCAAGGAAACCAAGAATCTTCATGTACCTCAAATTTTGGGGATACATGTTCTACCTCACCTGTATGGTTATCACCCAAATAAAACCTTCACACCTATAACCACATTTCCTTAGGCAGCTAATATGCTCTTGATACAACTCATAACCACCAGGCACATCCCATGAGTACAACCATCACCTAGGTTAGGTGCCTGAATGAGACTTCCCTATAGAAACTAACCATAAGGTAGAAACACTAGCACACAAGTCCTACCTTTAAAAAAAGTCATATGAAACTTCTAAACTGTAACTATGATGGAACCATTATGAACCATTTCCAAAAGGTCTCTAAAATCCCACCAATGAATCATACCCCCAAAAGTACACTCAACTCAGATGACCCATCAAATAGGTCACCCTCAAAATCCACCAGGAATCAACTTCCTAAACTAGAGTAAAATCAAATAATGTCACTAAGATCTACCACCCATACTATAAAAACATGACCTAGATTCTACTAAACTAGTTCTCTAAGCTGATTCATTGCAAGGCCTCAAGCGAGCTATTTTATGTAACAATCTGTCTCAAAGAACCAGTTTACTGGAATCCATGTTGGTAAATTACAAAGTCGTAATATACATGTTCCTTACCTTGGATTTAATATTTGGGATATGGTAGATATGAGTATTATTAATGTGTCATAACCTATGATGGATATAAAACTGGTGCATCGAGAACACTTGTTCTGGTATAAAGTTCTGGTTTATAAGGAATGGTATTGTTGTTCTAATTTGTGATGTTATAGTTTTATATGATTTTCTCCTTGAGCAATGCACATGTTGTTTGGATGTTATGATTTATTTTAGATTTCTGGATCTTGGCCATTAGAAAGAGGTAAGATATTGATTTTGAATCCTATGCAGTAAAGGGAAGAGGTTTCTCATGCATAATTTTTGTCACTTAGGATTCACATATTATAGGCCAGAAAGTGTGTGATTTTTACTAAAGATTGAAGCATATTAAATTAGGTCTAATTATATATATGTATTTTATTCTAATGTCAAGTTATGTGGAACTACAATGAGGCATTGGTGGTGAGTCTGATGACTCATCCTTTATGCACAGAAAGTGCAGTGACCCTAGTAGGTCGATAGGTTACATGATTCCATTATTTTGTACCCCTTTTAGCGTGGTGCTTCTCTGGTAATGGTTATCTAGTCATATCACTAAGTATAATTTCGATGAATACCAGGACCTTTCATGTGAACTAGACCTCCATGGGGTATTACTGTATGTGGGTGCCCAGTGAGTGTTAGTTTAGAATCTTTTCTTTATTGGTATCGTGAACTCCAAGGAGAAATTCCTTATGAGGATTCTCAGTGAGTATTGGGCCATTGTAGGCCTTGTTTGTAGTTTTTTACCTTTTTAGGTCATCGTGATATTTAACTTCTTTAAAGATATTGGATCTTTTGGGTTAGGTGGTTAGACATTGTGACCCAGTTGTGAGACTTGGTCTCTAGGGATAGGTTAGAGACCAAGAGGCCCTTGGTTTTGACTCAAAACCTTATAGTTTAGTGTTCTTTTTTATTGAGGGAAACCCTTTAGTGAGGTTTTCCTGAATTTTTGAATGCCTTTTTAGGCAATGATCTTGGTTTTAGGATCATTGATATCAATTCACTATAGGTGATTCAGCATTTTTCATTATAGGAATGTTGATGCCGTAAACTTTTGACAAAGCACCTAGGTGATTAGGTATCAAGACTGGCTTTGATAGGCGGGACTGTTTGGGTTCTTGGTCTAGTGGATCAATTTTTTCACTATTTCTAATGTAGTCAGAGTGCAGTTAGGTTCTCATTATTGGAACAACACCAGGTGATAGACGGTCATTGAAAAATTTATAGCATGTTAAGGTTATCGCTTTTTAAGAGGATTTTCAAGGAAGCTTCTGGATTAATGGGGCTAACATACCATGTAGCACGATCAACTTATCCTTGTATTGGATGACTCACTGGTGTATGATTCATATGCTAAATGTATACACTGGTTTCATGTCGTGACTTTTAAATCTTAAATTGATGAGTTGATGGGTGCAAGACTAGGACTTATGTTTCCAATACTTATCATGGCATGGTTTCTATGAGTTCTGGTTAAATAAAGGATGTTTCTCCATGATATAGGTTACATAAATACTAAAATTAGGTGTCATGAGATGGTTGACCCATGTATAGACCTAGACATGCATTGTCTAGAGGCATAGTTTCAGGTGTTTTTTAAAGGTAGGTTTAGACCATTTTTTGTGAATGTGTATTATAGAGATCTATACATTCCTTTAGGTAGAAATATTATTGTAATATTGGTTATACATGGTTGTGATTTATCTTTAATTTTTCTTGAGTAAACTGATAGAGTGCATATACCCTGCATCAAGCATATTTTCTTTTAAATGTCTTCCTAGTTTATGAGGAAACATGTTAAGGTTTCACTCGAGGAGTGATATAAGGTAATTTGTATAGTGTGGAGTGCACAATCGGTTGTTTGAGGGTGTTGACACCCATTTTCACTTGATTTTCATCATTTATCATGGGTTGTTGGGCTCAAAGTTATTTTATAGGTGAAAATAAGGGTATTCTTATGGTAGGGAGTACTAGATCGGTCATAGTTAAATGTCTTCCATGTAGGAGACAATTGTTGATGTTATGGGATTGGTAATTGGATAGTCAAGGTAACGTTTTTGTACAGATGGCCAGGTTGAGAGATCGGTTTCTAGTCATACCACCTATATTCTCAAGGACAATATGGTTTATGGTTGGAAGGTTGTAACATCCCATGTTTTTCTAGAATTGAATTTTGATCCGACATTTTAATTTTTACTTTCAAATACTTTTAAGGGGTAAAATTGACTTTTCTTCTAAAATATAATCTTGGATAATTTTTCTAACCACTCTATTGGTCCCAAAATTAATTGTTTACCCTAATATGGAAGTTTGGTGGAAATATGAGTTGTCCAAAATTTGGTGTAGTAATTATTATTTAATATTTAATAAATTAAATATTAATTTAGTTTCACATGTTTGTTTAGACATATCTTTTGAATGGAGCATCAGATTGAGATTTTTATTTGTCATTGAGTCTGGAATGGGGTTTTTTTCCTAGGAAAGGAATAAACTTGATTTGGTCTTTAGAACTGACCTGATCCCCTTTTCCTTTTTCGTTTTATTTTCTTTTTCTTCCTCTTCTTTTTTTTCAATTTTCTTTCTTTATCACCTGGTTTTTAATGAATTACCCATATGGGTTCCTCCTTTGTGTGATAGAGAGAAAAGAGGGATATATATATATATAGAGAGAGAGAGAGAGAGAAGGGAAGAGAGGTATCGTCATGGATCTCGAGATGCGCCAGATCCTTGTGCGGCAACCATGGATCGCAGAAATGGGCGAAGCTTCTTCGAATTACACCCAAAGGGATGAAATTTTTATTTTTCTCTATAAATACCAATGGTTTAATTATTTTAATGTTTTAAATACCTATTATGATTTATTAAGACTCCTTGAGATTTGATCTACTACTTTCAGGGTAAAAACGGGGGTTTCAAGGCGATTTGAGGGTTTTACATTCAGGAAAACTAGTGTACAAGATGTGTGGTTTAGGGAACACATGTTATGTTTTATTCCATTTTGGGGAAGATGAGATTTTAGAAATACACACCATGTATGGGTTATACACGCCGTGTACTGGTACTTGGTTATGTAAGCAAGTACCCAACCAAGCTTCCCATGTAAGGGGAATATATTGTGTAGAGTTTATAGCTAGAGCCCTTGTGGGTCACACACCATGTATAAGTACACAGCAAGAAAAAATGCATGGCTAGGCTATGTGAGGTAAATAGGTAGGTACCCCATCTAGGGTACATGTTGTGTCCAGGGCCAACACACTGTGTACTTGGGAATTTACAAGCCAAGTCTGTCCAGAGTGTACACCCAGGTGGGGATTTGTTAATAGATGTCGTGTACTTGGGGAGATACTCCATGCACTTCCCCTTTATGACCCTTTGATCGCACTGTGATTCACTATTTCATTTTCACCCTTACACCACTATGCTAAACTGGTTTTTTATTGAAAATTATAACAATAATAAAAAAATTCACTTCATGTTTGATTCATTTATTTTGTGTTTATTACTGTAAAAAAGGGAAATAATACTTTTTTTGATAATTAGGTTAAAGGTGGAGGTGATTTGGAGGGCCCATGAAGAAGTTCAAGAAAATGGGCCAAGGTGCACAAGATCCAAGCACACCAATTTACCAAACCGAATACTATTATTGCACCGTGCATCCAAATGGGATTCAATTTTTTTCTAGTCCAAAATCCATTGGGAAAATTTTCATCTTAATTAATTCAAGCCTCATTTATCCATCTGGTGGCCCAACCGACTTGATCTGTCCATCACACCAAATCTGCATGAAGTTAAAAGTGGTGTGTTTTGATTTTTCCATAGCTCGAGCTATAGGTGTCCAAATGCAGCCAAACATTCTATGGAGATGTCCAAGAGGTGGTCATACAACTTTGTTATTTTCTCTGAATGTGGTAAGGATTCCCGGAGGTTTAAACCCATGTGACTAGTGGTTTTAAGAATTTTTTGTGCTCAAAACCACCTTCCCATTTTCCTATAAAATGGCACCTTGGGATCCCCATTTGTAAGTTCTATCAGGAGGCAAAGATATGGTATTTTAGAGACCCAAAGTGGTCCTATCATAATCCATGAATTTCTGTAGTCCCTTTTCCTCATAGAGGGATTAAAGATGAAGGTGAAGTTCCGCACGAGCTTCCTTCTCCTCCCAATGGAAAGCTAAATGGTAGACGATCATTTTAAGGGAGCTACACACACTTGGGTGGGAGTTACATCACTTGTTCTTCTACTTTTTTTTAATTTGTGTGATAAATATTTCACTTATTTCTTATCTTGACATTATTCTCATATTATTTAATTTCTATAGATATAATTAAGTGAAACGCTTTTTATTTCCACAACCGACTGAGTTGATATTTCAAGTGGGAATCTTGGGTTTTTCTGATTAGACAACACAATATTCCTTTCTCTCTCACACATATATGAGATTTCAGTGTGATTTGGTATCCCTTTTTCTAAGATTTAGGACCAAATATTGACAACAAGATTTTTGTGTCAAGGTTTTCTTCGTTGTCCATTATTTTAAGGGGTAAAAGGGAAGTCAAAATCTTAACAACCCTTAACCAAATAATTAAACAAAACCATGGGATATTTTTAGAACAATGAACTATCCAAGATATGTATTCAACTTGAAATGATCTCCTTCTCTCATAATTCTTAAATTAGAACCTTTATCTATCAACTACTGATCTCTTTAAATCATGTTATTTTCTTAAAATTTTATTCAAAATCACCCTCATTTTTAGTACTTTTTATTAAAAAAACATACTCTAAACCTATCAAATATACCTGAGAGATAACCGAGGGTCTACCCTTGACTATAAATAAACCTTAAAAACATAATCAATTTGACTTTTCATGAAAACACATTCAAATTTTGGCATCGTTGTTGGGGAGCACTTTGGTTTTAGTGTGTGTTTTTTATAATATTTTTGTAATTTTTATGAATATTTATTTGTTTTATCTTATACCTTTGCATATACTTTGGTTTATGATTTATTTCTTGTGTAGGTTTTATGCATGACTATTTCTACTCTAGGAGACTTACCAAATTTCAAACCCGAACCGGAGAGGATCCTACATCAGCAACACCAATATGCACAAGATAAATCTTTGAAAGAGGACACACCACAACTTGAGACTTTTCTAAACCCAACTTCTTCTTGAATGAAATTAGAACCTGAAATTAACAATTATAAAATGTCTGAAATCAATCGAACACTAAAATAAATAACATCTCCTTTTATTGATATCCAACCCACATATATTCAAATACAAGGCAAGGCACCCAATTTTAAATTGAAATTTGTTCTAATTCACTTATTTCTAAGATTTCATGGACTTTCTAGAGAAGATCTACATAAACACTTAAAATAATTTTATACTGTGTGTTATAATTTAAAACATTCTAATGTGGATTAAGAATAAGTAAATCTCATAGCATTCCCATTTTCATTATAATACACTACAAAAGACTGGATTTATGATGTTAATTCACCAATTAGAGACTGGGTGGACATGAAACACCTTTTTTCTTAAAAAATATTTCCCAGCCTCTCGAACTGCAACTATAAGGAAATAAATTTTTGGTATAAGGTAGTCACAAAGGGAAACATTACATGAATATTAAGAATACTTTAAAAGGTTATTTTCAAGTTTCCCACACCACCAAATAAGTGATCAAATTTTAATTAAATATTTTTATGAAGGTTAAATTTCTATTGATCGAAACGTGATTGATGCTACTATAGGTGGTGAAATATTTGATAATACCCTAATTACTAATAGAACCCTAATTGAGAACATGGCATAGAACACTCAATAATTTGGTATAAGGTCTGGTGTACCCATTCGAGGTGTTCGTGAGGTGAAAAGTACCAAATTCGAGAAGAAGGTGGACACAAAGTTTGAAGAGATAAGTACCCTTCTTCGGAAACCTTCTCTTTCCCAAGGTAAATCCAAATCTCCTCCTTCCATACATTTTGGTATATTCTCTTCTGATACCCACTACTCTGATCAATGTTCTCAATTGAGAGAAACTTCTAAGATTTGTGAGGCAATCTTTCCGGGTTGCCCCTATAACTAACCCTTTCCGCAAGAACCTTACTATCCATCCAACCATCAGTGGAAATAAAACCAAGATTATAGGCAAGGGGTATTCAAACCAACCTCAACAAAAATGGAACCAATAGGGTCATAGTAGTCATCCAGCACCACCCAAAAATCCTAAACCACAATAAAGGCATTTCCAACAAACCCCTCTAAAACCCGAGCATATACTAGAAGATATTAGGAAAGAAATGGCTGCCAAAAATATCTAATTCCAATAGACCACCCAAGCTTCCATAAAAGACCTAAATACCCAATTAGCCTAACTTTACAACTCGGTGGGGGAAATCCAAATCCATGGGTTGGGTAAACTAACTTCTCAGCCAGTAGTTAACCCTAGGTATAATTGAAATGTAAATGTCATCACCCTTAGGAGTGGAACTCAACTTAAAATCCAAATAACGCAACCAATATATTCATCCACTCCTAAGGAAACCATCATCCCAACAATTGTAAATGCTCCAAATGAGGTAGAACCTTGTCCTGATAGAATCCATTACAAAGGAAAGAGTGTTTCTGTTGATGAGTCACCTATCCCAACCATTCCTCTTACATTTACTCAAAGGGCTACCCAACCAAGAAAACAAGAAATAAAAAAATTTGATAAAGAAATATTGGAAATTTTCAAAAAAGTGTTGGTCAACATCCCCTTGATTGATGTCATGAATAAAATTCCACAATACACCAAGTTTCTGAAGGAGATGTGTACACATCAAAGGAGAATTCATGGAGATTAAAAGGTGAGCTTGGGGTGGAACATCTCAATATTGATGGAGTCATCACTTCCCACTAAGTGCAATAATCCTGGAACATTCTCAATTTCGTGCACCATAGGGGAGTATTCTTTTTCTAATGTTATGCTTGATTTGGGAAACTCTATTAATGTGATACCTCACTCCATTTACTCTTTATTGTATGTTGGTGAACTAAATCCCAGTATAATTTTCATTCATCTGTCAAATTGGAGTACAGAACGCCCTTATAGTGTGTTAGAGGAGTTCTTGTGAGGGTGACAAATTTAATTTTTCCTGCTGATTTTTATGTGCTTAAATAGAAAATGATAGAATGAATGGACATGCCCCAAATATATTGGGTAGACCCTTCTTGAAAAATGCTAAAACCATAATTAATTTCCGTAATGGTACATTATCTATGGAGTTTTGCAGTGACATTTTCCACTTCAATATCCTTAATTCCATGAAGCACCCCTCAGAAGAACATTCTCTCTCTATTAATTCAATTTATATACTCCCTTCCCCTGAAAGAACATATTTTCTTTCCCCTAATACCTTTTATGAGTTTTTATCCTTGATTGAATTTCTTGGTAATGAATCATGCATTTATTGTTGTAGTGGTCTAGAAAAGTGTCATTCATGTTTATTAATTGATGATTTCTTGAACACTGAGGATCTACTGGCCATCAATGATATTGATAATCTTGTAAAACCTCATTCTCATCTAAGGATAATACCATTGAGCAGTTAGATGATATTAGTGACCTCTCACTTTTACACACACTCCCATAAATCCAAAATACCACTGAATTAGAACTAAAAAAACTACCTCAAGATTTAAAATATTCATATCTTGAGAGTGGAAACAAGTTGATCATCATCATTTCTAGTTCACTCCCTCCTAAGAATGAATTGCAACTACTTGAAATTTTAAGGTTGTATAAACAATCATTAGTATGGAAACTTTAAGACATTCATAGTATTATCCCATTAGTTTTTACACATCATATTTTGTTAAATGATGAGGCTAAACCAGTGAGGTAGGCACACCATCGACTGAACCCAAACCTCTTAGAAGTTGTGAAAAAGGAGGTCACAAAATTATTGGTTGCTGGAATCATTTACCCCATCTCTGAAATCCAATGGGTTAGTCCTGTTCAAGTAGGTCTTAAAAAAATTGGCCTTGTTAAAATTAAGAATGAAAATAATGAATTGGTTCCAACTTGTGTTCAGAATAGTTGTTGTTTCTACATAGACTATTGTCGATTAAATCAACACACTAGAAAGGACCATTTCCCATTTCTATTCATTGACTAAATGCTTGAGAGGCTAGTAGGGAAGTCCCATTACTATTTTCTTGATGGGCATTCTATATACTTTTAGATCCATGTTTCCTATGAGGATCAGGAAAAGACAACCTTTACTCACCTTTTGGTACATTTTCATATAGGAGTATTCCATTTGGTCTATGAAATACTCTGGGTACTTTCCAGCGATGCGTGGTTAGTATTTTTTCTGATTACCTAGAGAATTGTGTGGAAGTATTCATGGATGGTTTCACTATTTATGGATCCTCTTTTGATGAATTGTTTAGTAGTCTTGGTTTAGTCCTACAGATATGTATGGAAAATAATCTTGTATTAAATTATGAGAAATTTCATTTCATGGTGTGACAAGGTATAGTTTTGGGAAATGTCATTTCTAGGGATGGTATACATGTAGATAAATCAAAATTGGATGTCATTTCTTCCTTACCATTCCCTAAAAATGTTCAGGATGTGCAGTCTTTCCTAGGTAATGCTGTATTTTACCATCGTTTCATTTGTGACTGTAGTAAAATTGAACTCCCCCTCCCCTGATTATTCCAAAAAGAAAAGGAATTTTTTTTATAATGAATGTGGTGAAGCTTTTAATAAGATAAAATGGAGTCCCACATCCCCCCTGGTAATCCAACCACCTCAGTGGGATTTACCATTTGAGCTCATGTGTGACACCTCTAACTATGCATTTGGGGTATTCTTATCACAAAGTGTCGATTGAGATCCACATGTCATTGCCTAGGCCTCACATACATTGTACCCTACCTAGGAAAACTACACCACAACTAAAAAATAATTTATTTCGATTGTGTTTTCCTTGCATAAATTTAGGTCGTGTCTTTTAGGGTCCAAAGTCATTGTGTTTTCAGACCATGAATCCCTCTGGTATCTCCTTAATAAACCGGAGTCCAAACCACATCTCATTCGCTAGATACTCCTCCTTAAGGAATTCAAATTATAAATTAGAGATAAAAAAGAAGCAGAGAATGTGGTGGCTGACCATATCAGTAGGATTCACCCATCCTTAGACATTGACACATCCCCATGTATTCCAATAAAAAAAATTTCCTGATGAGAAATTGTATCGAGTTCAAGATGTTATTCTTTAGTATGTCAAAATTTAAAATTATTTGGTAGCATCATGCATTCCTACTGATTTAAAAAAACAAGCTAGTCATCTAAAACATTAGTCTCGTTGGTACATTTGGTATGAACCCTACCTCTGGAGCACATGTAGTGATCATTTACTTAGGCTTTGTGTTCCTGATAGAGAGTTTTAGTCTATCCTTAGATTCTACCACACTCTTACTTGTGGGGTCCACTTTGGTCCCCAAAAAACTGCTCGAAAAGTCCTTGATTCTTGTCTCTTTTAGACAACATGTTTTTGGGATGCCAATGATTTTTTTAAATCTTGTACTCATTGTCAAAGAATGGGTAATGTCTCTAAAATAAATAAAATTACCCAACAACCATTTCTCTTTCATGACATCTTTGATGTTTGGGGTTTTCACTTTATGGGGCCATTTCCCAATTCCTTTGGAAAATTGTACATTTTTCTATAAATTTATTACGTGTCAAAATGGGAATAGGCGCAAGCTACAAGGACTGATGATTCTAAGGTGGTTGTAGAATTTTTAACAACCCAAATCTTATGTAGGTTTAGCTTACCTAGGTTCATCATCAGTGACCAAGGTTCTCATTTCTGTAATCGAACAATGTAATCAATTTTGCATCGGTATGGGGTTGGTCATCGAGTGTCTACTTCTTATCACCCAAAAACCAATGGTCAACCCGAGGTGTCAAATAGAGAGGTAAAATAGATTCTTGTAAAAATAGTTCAACCTAATAGAAAAGATTAGATTCTTAGACTCAATGATTCCTTATGGTCTTTCCGTACAGCTTTGAAAACACCCATTGGCATGTCACCGTATCGGCTAGTGTTTAGAGAGAGTTGTCACCTCCCTATTGAGATTGAGCACTGGGTATAGTGGGCCATAAAATAATGAAATTCTAATATTTCTGGTTGAGGTGCTCAAAGGAGGATAAAAATTTAGGATTTGGAGGAAATGAGAAGATATTCTTATGAGAACTCTCATATTTATAAGGAGCGAACAAAGGCTTCCCACGACTGTCTAATCCTTCAGTGCCAGTTCCACATTGGGAAAAAGGTAATCCTCTACAATAAAATTGTAAATTTGCATCTAGGAAAGCTTTGTTCCCATTGGTTTGGACCATACACTATTATTAGTGTATCTCTATTTGGTGTTATTTAGGTTCAAAATGAAGAAACCAAGAAAACCTTCACTATCAATTGGTAGCGGTTGAAGCACTTTCACAAAGTCATTCTAGAGTCCCTGATTAAGGAACTCCAATTTCAAGAAGTAATCTATTAATTACACCCATTAGGTTTTATCCTTCCTTTACACATTCTATTTTATTACATTGAGGACACTGCATACCCTAGGTGTAGAGGGGGGGTATATTCCTAGGTTAGTTAGGAATTTTCACCATCTTTCTTCTTTTTCTATTTTTATCTTTTTGAATTGTATTGTTAATTTCCCCCCTTCCCTCCTACTCACCTTTGTGCTAGAATATTATTTTTTTATGACCACTTTATCATGGAAAACTATGCCCGTGTAATCATAGAATTTATTAGAAATGCATGTGGAATGTCTGTATTTCATGTTGTTTTAGCATTCAAAAAATAATCTGATGAAATGTGCATTTTAGAAATAATTAAATACTATGGTGTGACTTTCTTTTGAAATCATGTTCTTTTTCAATGATATAAATGGTTAAATCATTTTGAAACCATTGAGAAGAATGGTACCCTTTTTATGAATAGTTTAAGGGGAAAATATTTCACTTAATCTCTCCACACATCTTTGTACCCAACCATGTAGTGAAAAAATTTCTTACTTAATGGAAGGTAAATATAAGTTAGGTTGATTTTTCTATACTTTCCAAAATAATTTTTCCATACATTCGTTCCTTATTCGATCTATTTCATTACTATACCAGATTGACCTATGCATGTGTACCTATTATCTGACTGTTGTACACCATCAAACAACAAAAAAAATGGGGTTGTATATTGGGTAGGTCAAAAACCACCCTTCGTAGACTTTTGAAAATATTATAACTATTAGAATTAGTGTCGTAAGGAGATCAAACAAGGGTTGGGAGAAGAGTGTGATATTTGTTCCAAGTGATACTTTTGAAAAAAATAATAAATGAGGGGACTGATGAAATGTACAACATATGAGAATATCTAGGTCGGGATATTATGGTTTGACTTCTAGGAATTCTTAAGTGAGTGGGCCTTGAAATTTGATTTAAAAGGATGTGGGGAAGGTTTGGTGGAGAGGATCTTGTAAGTAGACAATTATTAAAATAACTTATATTTACTCGATAGAAAGTGGAAAGAATAGCATGAAATGGTTTTCACACACATGCATGGAGAATTAGTAACATGATTAACTTTTAAATTATTTTCTTTGATTGGTATCATGCATCTCTTGGAATTTCATTTGGATACAATTTTTGAGACGCATTTTTTCATGATCCCTAAGAATAAATCCTCGGTGTGATTTCTGATTTGATCACATTTCTATCAGGAATTAAATTTTCATTTCATGTTAAATATTTATGAAGTTATAAATATCTTCATGAATAATTCTTGAAAATATGACTTTTCCCAGGAGTGAAAATTTTTAGGTTTGGGGTGTGATCGCACTATGATTCACTGTTTCACATTCACCCTCACACCATTGTGCTAAAAAAGTTTTGCATTGAAAATTATAACAATAATAACAAATTGAACTTAATGTTTCATTCAATTATTTTTTGTTTATTACTATTAAAAATGGAAATGACACTTGTTTTGATAATTTCATTGAAGGTGGAGGTGATTTGGAGGACCCATGATGAAGTTCAAGAAAAATGGGCCAAGCTGCGTAGGATCCAAGCACACCTATTTACTAAACTGAATATTTCTTTTACACCGTGCATCCAAATGAGATGAAATTTTATGGCCCTATCCAAAATCCATTGGGATAAATTTATCATTAATTAATCCAAGAATCATTCATCCATTTGGTGTCCCAACTGACTTGATCTTTCCATCACACTGAATCTGTACGAAGTCAAAAGTGGTGTGTTGTGATCTGTCTATATCTCGAGCTATAGGTGTCCAAATGCAGCCAAACCTTCGATGGATATAGCCTGGAAATTGGAATAAACCTTTTTTATTTTCTCCAAAGTGAGATAAGGATATCTAGAGGTTGAAACCCATGTGAAAAGTGGTTTTAATAAATATGTGTGCTTGAAACCACCTTCCCATTTTCCTATAAAATGGCACCTTGGGATCCCCATTTGTAAGTTCATCTAGGAGGCAAATCTCTAGTATGTTAGAGGCCCAAATTATTCCTCTCATCATTCAAGAAATTCTAGAGGCCCCTTTACTAATAGAGGTATCAAGGATGAAGGTGAAGTTCTACCCGAGCTTCCTCCTCCCAATGGAGAGATAAATGGTGGATGATCATTTCGAGGGAGCTACACACACTTGGGAGGGAGTTCTAGCACTTGTTCTTCTACTAGTTTTGTGTAAATTTTGTAATAAATATTTCACTTATTTCTTACCTTGCCATGATTCTTCTCTTATTTCATTTCTATTTATATAATTAAGTGAAGTGCTTTTCATTTCAACAATCGATTGAGTTGAGATTTCAAGTGGGAATATTGGGTTGTTCTGATTGGAAAACACAATTTTCCTTTCTCTCTCACACATATATGAGATTTTAGTATGATTTGGTATCCCTTTTTCTATGATTGAGGACCAAACCTTGACAAAACTATTGTTGTTTCAAGCGTTACTTCTTTGTGCATCATTTTAAGGGGTAAAGGGGAGTCAAGATCTTGACAACCCACAACCAAATAATTAATCAAAACCATGTGAAATTTTTAGAATAATGAAATATACAAAATGTGTAGTGAACTTGAAATTATCTCCTTATCTAATAATTCTTAAATCAGAACCTTTATCTATCAACTACTAAGCTGTTTAAATCAAGTTATTTTCATAAAATTGTTATCAAAATCACCCCCATTTTTAGTAATTTTATTAAAAATGAAAACTCTAAACCTATCAATTCTCCTTGAGAGACGAACTAGGGTCTTCTCTAGACTTTAAATCAACCTAAAAACATAATCAATTTGACTTTTCATGAAAACACATTCACCCTTCTAGGGTGCTTCATGTATTTTTTCCTGAACTCGGATTTGGACATAAGATGTGTCCATTCAAAGAGTTTTTTCACACAGATCATGATGGTGAAACCCTTAGAGTAATTTCAGAACTCCTAATGGATTGTTTTGTGGATTTTGCCTAAATAGAGTGTTTATTCCTCCAGTAATTGAATTTAGTAGTCTCATGAGTGTAATACCTTGATCTGATATGGTCCATCATCAATCACATATAACCTATGCTTGAGTATATTTTTCTTTGAGGAATTATTTATTTTGAGATGTTACCTTCTATCCTAGGAGGTCGTGAGACCAATTGCTTCTGAGGATCCCTAGTATGATTCATCTTCTTACGTTTCCACCTAGAGGACCCCATGTAGGATTCCTATATCTTCTTCCTATTACCAAGGGTCCCTATGTGATGACATTTATTATGTTCTTACCTATGTAATCCATTGTAGGATCCCATTTTCTATTTATCATTCATCAGATCCCATGTAGGATGGCACTACACTTGTACATGGTTCTTGACGGTCCCCTATAGGATTACCTTCCATATGTACTTTTCTGAGGATCCCATGTAGGATGCCTCTATTTTTTTACCATTAGAGGATCCAATGTAGGATTCCTCCTTCTAAATTTTCATATAATGATCCCAATTAGGGTTCCTTCTCTTGTGTGTGGACCTGGAGGATCTCGGGTAGGATGCCTCTACTGTGTTTTGACTTTAGGGGCCCAATGGGTGCCCCATTGTTTGACCAACCCTAATTTATTACATAATGTTTGGGTAGAGAATGTATCTGGTGCAACCTTAGAAACGTTTTTGAACTTTTAATCCAATATGTTTGTGGTATTAGTGTTGGGTTTAGTCATTCGGCCACCCTTACTCTTCTATTTATGCTTTCACATGTTTATTGATGATGTAACGATGTTTACCATAGGTGC
The DNA here is from genome assembly GCA_963277665.1 of Viscum album. Lineage (NCBI taxonomy): Eukaryota > Viridiplantae > Streptophyta > Magnoliopsida > Santalales > Viscaceae > Viscum > Viscum album. The sequence goes on from OY728135.1 coordinate 261,414,775, forward strand.
TTCCTAGTTGGTGGATATTGATACTAATGTGATGCATCTTTATTTATCTTTTGGGTGCTTATAAATTCATTCTATGATCCATATTTTGATCCATGTTATTTCTTATATTTACTTTTATACTGAGAGTTACTACCAGGGATTTGGCTATTAAGCCTATGTATTTAATTATTATATTATTTGTATTTCCAGTGGTTCTTACTAAGATTCTACTATTAAGACTACTAATATGATATACAATCATGGATTCCCTAGTAATGATACTCATGGATGATTCCTCTCTCCCTATTGATGAGGATAATCCTACTCTCCTTTCGTTGATATGTGATGAGGATGGTTACGCACTCTCATCTCATGTGTTAAATGATGATGATTAGGCTCTCCTTGACTAGGGGTTATCAGTGGATGATTACACTCCCCTTGACTTATTTTCTATAGAGAATGATTAATTTATCCTCAAACCATGGAATATGTATTATGACTACGCTCTCCTCAATTTTTCATATGATGAGGATTTCCATACGATCTTTCTAGGATCATTCTTATGATCACTTTTTCTTATTAGGGTGGTTGATCATGGTGTCTCACACCTATAATTTATGTTGGGCATGACATCCATGTATGGATTCGTGGGGTGGTAATTGAGACTCACTGGTGAGTTCTCCTACAGATTGACTAAGGGTCAGACCCTTGGTGTTAATCCAAGTCTCATGTTGCGACCGCCTATGAAACGGGGCATTGGGCTTAGACATTGGACTAGATTTACATAGCCTGAGAAACATGGAATTTAACTTAGTGAACATTTACCATATTTCTGGAATAACTTCCATGTAAACCTTATTTATAGTGATTCAAGATGAGTATGGGTGAGCCCAAGGTTAGGATAAGTATCCCTCTATACTGATGTAGCTTACACAGAGACATTTATGGAATTGGTCGAAGCATGTATTTTTATATTGGGATTATGAACCCAGAGACTGACTTAATGATGTATGGCTTGAGTGGAATGATGTCCATCTCAATTACCGTTACATAGTATGTCCATGAGATTAGGATTACGGAACCAGGTATTGATTTCTTATGGGTTTTATGTTATTTCATTCATCTGACTGAAAATTAAATTTTTATTTCAAAATCTCTTTTCAGGAAAAAGTGGGAAACCCGAAATGAAGTCATGAAAAAATCCAAATCAAAACTACTAGGAACTACCCCTCCCCACCCACTACATCATTATTTCAAGTCTCCATCTCACATGACTACTCATCAAGATATCCCGTGAAAAGTTTCACAGACCTAGTATCGATGGAAGATCCATACCCTCTCATTATTCCAATTCTGAATGTCCATGTATAGATGAATGCTTCATGATCTATCCTCTTCTGAAGATAATCCCTGTAGAATTATGGTTGCTTTCAACATAAAAAATAAGAATAAAACAATGTCCCAAAACTACCTCATATCTCGTCTATTTTATATTCAAAAACCACCATTGAAAATTATCCAAACTAAATCCAAGAAGACACTAAAATACATAAAACTGATAAACATTGTTGATCTACTTAAACTGGATACTCGAACTCACAACCCAAAGAACCAAGAAGACCACCATGCTGCTCTGCCTTTGAGAGAATAGAGTAATCATGGAACCAGAGTAGAGAAACAATCAACTAGATATAGGATGAATCATTAGTGATACCACATCTCGGAATCAACATGTCACCATCAATGTCAACACTTCAACTCGAGGATAATTTTCTTGACCAGCACCACAAAAAAATCAGCATTACTAAAAAAAATCAACAAACTGAGTAGGTAGAAAAATCCAACCACAAACCTCTATAAGCTTCCCAAGATTCAGTATGAGAAACAAATGCCAGCAGTGATCATACCCAAAATGAAGATGAAATGGGGTTACCTCCAATAGACGTTGACACCCCCATTACCACGTGATCTCCAAAACACCCCAGATATTCTTTCCAATATTCTATACCATTAAAACTTCAGACCGAGAAAACTCAATTGGATCATAAATGACAGGAAGTAGTGAAAGAAAAGGCAGTGTCGGCTTCGCACATCATCCTCGAACCCCCCATCCAGCCACCTCCACTCACCGGGAAACCACATCATCCGCATCGATGCCGCAGTCTCACGATTGGGCTAGTGGGTGACTAGTGTTATCTATATGAAATAGTTATTTGGGATTCTATAGTATTTTCATTTATTATTATAGCATTTCCTATTTCAGTTTATTTACTACTTCTAATATTTGTTTATTTTATATTTTTGTATGATAATTAAATATTTCTGTTGGTTTCTTTCTCTGATATGAGGAAATAGACTCCCAAATATCACACCCTTGGACCTCACTACTAGTCGGAAGCCTCTAGTGTATGGGGATGTGTGTTTTGGGACTCGTAATAAACTATCTCAGAGCACCAGTTTAGTGGAATTCAGTTTGAGACGTTATATAGCCCCACCGGTAATGTATCACCACAAGTTACTATGTCCAACCACCTAGTTCTACACCATATCATAAAAGGACACAACTTATGGGGTGTTGAACATTCCCACATCTCACTTTTACATTAGATCAACAATTCAAAACACCAATCTCTAGGGTCTCACCATCATAATACATTACATTTGAAACCAACTGCCAACAACTAGGGAACCCATCCTATCTAAGCATATGCACATAAAACCACTCCCTAGAGGACCAAGCCACACAACTATCCTCAAATAAAAAAACCACCCACAAGGTTCCAAAGTTTATACACATATTCTAAGCTGACCCACCAAGGTCAATGCACCTATTTTTCATGAAGACATTTTCATTTTCCTAATCATCAACCATCTCACCATAGATCCACATAACCTACCATTATATTGAGATATATATACAATCCAAACCAGCTAAGTAAAATTCCACTAAGTAATTATATGGGAAAACACCACATGGGAAATTTTTAACACTTTAAACAACTAAGACTCTATCATTAGAAAAATAACACTAAAAGGCCTATAACATGTGGATCATATGTCCCTACTATGATTCATAAGAAACCTCTTTCCTTTAAAATTAATGATTCAAAACTAAATTAAAAGCCTCCTTCTAATGGTATAAGATCCAAAAATCCATAAAACATTATCAAATCCAAACCACATGTGCGTTGTTTGAAGAGAAAATAAAATAAAATTGTAAAATCATTAATCAAAAAAAAAATCACAGTCCTGGTAATCTCCACTTACTACTAGAATAAGTGTTCATGATGCACCAATCTGATATCCATCATAGAATCTAACACATTCCTATATCTTCATTCTACCAAACCTGTAATATTAAAATAATAGGAAGTTAAAAACCTATGATACTACTTTGTAGCATCCCATCCCATAAGCCACTAAACCAATGTCCTAATCCATTTCAACACATGACCTTAACTACACCTCCTCATATTCTAGAGGCTATTGACTATAAATAGTGGTATAAGGTGGTACTGTGAGTAGACTATACCACCACATCATAGTGTGTAATAATAGTATAAATAACCAATAATCATACACAATAGAGTACGTAGAAATAATAACTAAAAAGATCATCCCATAATATAAAATAAAATATAGTAAAGGCATAAACTTCCATTCCATATATACAACACTGGTCTCCCACTAGGCCAATCACATGTACAAAAATACACATCTGAAAAAAAAATACATTAGGTTCTACTAATAACTCCAAGAGAAAACTTATCTAGTATCCCGATTTTATCTAAACCATATTTCTCAGTCATACAGAACTCAACAATGGCCTCATCCCAAACCTATTCATAAAATAAACATGTGTGATCTGCTAAGGTACCCATGTGCAGGGGTGGCCTAAGAAGGGTGTGAGTAAAACTTAGTAGGACACCACCAATGGTGTCTAAATAAAATACATGATATAGTAATAGTTTATATAGGTAAACAATTGGATAAATAAATTTTAAAAGGAATAAAATACATATCAAATCAACAATTAACTAATTAATCTATTAGCCCTCAAGTTATAAGGTGAAACTAGATCCAACCATACCTACATCGACACAAACCAATCATCTAAAACATATCATAGTTTGGTACGTACTGTAAATAACAATAAGGGATTTTCCATTTATCATTAACTCTTGGAGGAATCAACATCACTATAAACTGCTCCTAGAACCTCTATCCAAAACCTATGCCATATAAAAAAATATCGGTATCAGTATTGATCATAATGTCTAATAACTAACCCAAGGGCCTAGAACATCATGTCCAACTTTATCAATTTTAGATGTAGAACCTCATGTTAGACATTCATAACAATGTATGTGGAACTGGTGTATCCACTATCTCAACCACAAATGTAGATCTTCGTGTAAGACATCCAGAAAACACATACATAGAACCTCTATGTCCGCTATGTCACCTAAGAATATAGAGAATCATGAAAGACATTTGAAAATTATATACTTATATCCATCATGTCCACTATCTCAACCTCATATGTGGAGCATCATGTTTGACATTTGGTTCCATCCCAACAATTATTGAATACCAAGGTTCAATATTTGACCATATAAAACATTCAAATTTCAAAAAAAAACACTTTTTAATATCCTTTATCCTCTTTCAAGGCCCCAGTGGGCCTTTAATACCAAAAACTGGCTCAAACTATAGATCCCTTACTCATCAAACCATCATCCCAACACTCCTTGGGAAAATGATGGATATTAGACATCCATTTAAACCATTTAAAAACTACTATTAAAACACGGTCTTTATCTTTAAAAATTAAAACAAGGACAATAACTTTATTTCCATTAAAATCATTAAAATAATCATTAATAAATTTTCACAAAAGGGGAATCTTCTCACCCATTTCAAATCAATATTTAAAATTCATTTAAAACCCCATTTTTAAAATCTCTTTTAGGTAAACTAATCACCATAAAACAAGACCCACTTTAAACATAGTTTCCACCCATTTATACCCAAAACTAAGTCAAACCCAACACACACATTTAAAAATAGTTTAAAATGCCTCATAGGAATTTCAAGAGATTAACACATAAAACATCTCAATTCATTGTTTTAACATATTATAAAACATTTATACTCAAGGACTAAAAAATATCCCTTAAAACTTTAATCAATTAAACCAATAATATTAACTAGTTTTAGATCATAACCCACTCAATCTACTCATTATAACACCACATTACTATTTCAATGAAACAATACACCCCATGGGAGAATTTAGGTTCTATCTTATAAAAACCAACGGGTCTGACGGGATCTGTAGAAGGTCAAAGGTATATATTTATGGTCTAAATCCAATTACATAAACACAAAAACACACAACGCATGGTCTTCAAGGAACCTACCACATACACATGTGAATAAAATTATCAATATTATTGGAATAGCTCTTAGACAACCTACATGATCAACGAAGATTTCCATAAGATTTCCAAAACCTAACAGCCTTGCAAAGGTATATCCAAGCCCCATCTAAACTACCTAGCATCCAAACATGCTCATATTCACACCCCAATATCTAAAATCATGGTAATAAAAAATAGTTATTTAATTATAAAAATTATAATTTGTTAATGCACTAAACCCCAACTTGGTGTAATATCGAAAAACTCACCAGGAGCTCTATTCTTATCTAAAAATTGCACCACTTCCCATGGTGGTCTAAAATGGAATCCCAGCACCAATACCCAAAAATCACTAAGAGAAAATAACATTCTCGAGTTTAATAAAAAAACCAATTTGATTTAAAAGCAATGAAAATCCACAAGAACTCACACCTTAATGAAATTCCATGAAAAAATGTGGAAAATGTTTTGGGATCTTTTATATGCAAGCCAACAAAAAACCCATGAGAAATGGATGATTCCACCATGCTCTGGTAGAATCTTAAACAAAACCTAAACCAAATAACCCCAAAATTATAGAAAAAGAATGGAATATGAAATGATGTCACCATAGGAGAATAACTCAACTAAAACTCTAAATAATTTCCATGAACACACTCCATGTTAAGGGGTTGGAGGAGGAGTAATGGTTTGGGAACACTCCTAGTTCATGCATACCAAATGGAGAAGAAATGGGGTGGAGTGGACTAAAAACCTAAGTTCTTATTTTGGTAAAATCTACACATTAATAACATTATGGGTAGTCATGTGGTTTGGCCACACTGTTATCCAAACTATGCACCAATCGTGCACCCCCTACTATCCAACACCAAGACCCCTTGCACGGTTTGGCAGCATGGCTTTCTAATCCTGATCAAACATGGAAATAACCTCCATTAGATCCCTCTATAGTAATGTGCATGATTTTTCTGAAACCATTCATTGTTTATGCGTTGTGTCCCAGACTCTCCCATACCATGCATGGTTTCCCCTTTTGGATCACACGGTTTACCCTAAACCATGATCTCAACATGAAATATAACCATTCCCAATTAAAAATGAACTAGAAACACCCTTAGTATCAAGGTGTCACACAATTTCCCTTAAACAATGTACACCAAACCATAAACCATATCTAAAAACTCGAAAACTCCCAAAACATAAATTGAAACCTCTGAAACTCATCCAAACACACATGATACCTCCTGAGCCTCATTCCTATTCTCAAAAAAATACTATAGAGGAATTATAACTCTCAGAATCTCATTGTAGATCATGATTCACAATTTGACCCGTCCAGTAAACAAAAATTTAAATTACATATGAAATTTAAAACTCATACAGACATAGTATCTTACAAATTATGTTCCTTCTATCGATGTTATCTACTCATCACCTTGAAGGGATGTAATAATGAATGGATGTTCGAAAACATAATACATACCCAATATTGTATTCAATTTTTGAATAAGGGATTATAATTTCCTAGTGATACTTATATCATGGATAGGTTAGTAGAATAATAATTTTTTACATCAAGGTCTTCCAAGATTACACTCACCCATTCCCAATCAAAGTACATGAGAACTCGTGTTTCGGCCTCGGACATTGGGTCATACCTTACTTGAACATCGGGCACCTCCACCTATTTTTCGACCCCATCTAATTTCTAAGGTACTTCTTGATGTATAGATAGAGTATCCCTATTGGTCACTAACATCATTTCCCCTAAATATACCTAATGAGAACCTATTAAAGTAAAAAAAAATTAGGATAATCTATTAAATTCATTCGAAGAGAAAAGTAAGTCCAAAAAGTACAACTCTTAATTTATTCAGGGTGATCTTTCTTCATAGTAGACCATTACCATTTCCTCTTCCTTATCCTATATAAGGAAGTAACATCAAAAGGAACTAGTACATAAGGTTCTAAAGGTGTAACCGGTAGGGAAATGGGTAGTGTTGCTTCTGAACTAATAACCACTACCTCCATCAGTTTCATCTGATGAAGAAATCCATGGTCATTATCCTCCTGGTCACCATCTGAATTAGTCTCAGCTATCATTCCTCCAAAATAATATATCTAGGAGGTAAGAGGTGACCAGATCTCTCCAGTATTCTTCAATAACCAAAATAAATATAAGCATAGTTTTTTATAATACTCAAGGCTTTTAAGGGTAATACATAAATATATGTTACCTATGCACTCAGTTGTGTTGGGTTTATCCATCATCAATAGCCAATATTATTTTTGTAATCATCATTCACCACACTTGAGGAATATAATGGAATTATCCCTTCATGCAATGAATTACTGTATTTAGGTCTTAAAAGAATGCCACAACTTTAGTGGGCTATTGTTTAAAGGAAATTCCCACAAGAGTGATGTCATTTTCAAACCCCTCCAACTCCACCTATACCAGTAATATAACCCTATAGTCCACGACAACTGATTTATCCTTTATCTAGTAATCTAATTTCTAGAATGCAATGGGAAATATAGCCACATATAGAGAAGAAACCCCACCAACTAGAACTTTATTTATAGGCACCCATCCTATAATTTTTGCATATTTTAGCATCTTAATCAATGATGGATTTGACTCTAAATTCCTTGTTTTCTTCCAGGGAATCAATGGAGATATAGATATTTTGGAATATAGCTTCTTTACAGGCCTATGGTTTTTTTTATTCCACTAGACCCTCTATAACTTCACCCTCATCCATTGTTGTAAAATATGTGTCCTTCATCACAAATGTAGCCAATTTTTCCTTAGGGTATGGCTGGACCAAGGAATCAGTGTAAATTTGTAGAGTCCAACTATTACATCAACCATGGGGAAGTTTACGTAAAATTGATTCCCCTCCCTAGAAAATATTATCTTGAATTGGTGATCTACTTCCATATTCATTTCTGAATAGATGTGGGGAGGAGTAGGAAAGTTCATTTAAACACACCAAAACTATTATCTGAACCAAAAAGGTGTGTACAATTCATAAAATATCTTTTTTTTATTTTGGTGGATAGAGATCCCTTTCATAATGTTATTAGATTATATTTGGTTACAAGATAACCCTTTCCATTACCGGTGATTATATAGGGAGTCATCCTATATGGAATGAATACAAACCGGTCATGCTAGATCATCCTCCTCTTTATCTCATAATTTTTCAATGTGGTGGGCCTAGTCCCACTAATTCTTTATATAAATTATTTAAATAGATCATCGGGAATGTAATGAGTGATGATAAATTCATAGTCACCCATATAGTCTCCTATCTATCCCCCCAGCACTTGGAAGGTGCTAAAGATCCTATACAAGGCCCTTGCCTTGTAAAGTTGGTGAAATTGGGGGTATAACTTGGTTAAAATGGGAATGCCCAAGATGATGCTTCTGAAACATACCATTATCACCTCCATCACATAGGTGGATACCCTCACTCCACCCATCTCCCATACTAGGAATAATCACCCAATCATGTTTATTACTTAGAATCTGTCAAGCTAAACAAGTTGATGGCCCAAATAGGTTACTTTACAACTCTAGTCATTGAATTTCCCCTCTTCAACTATCATCTAGTAGGCACCTTCTACCCCATGATATTATCATGATGGGAAGTCCTTGGGACTCTTATCCAGAGGCTTGTGTTGGGCCTTCTTGAAGAATAGTTCATCCCATTTCTTAAAAGGGATGTCAACCCTTGGATATGGGTCCATCTCAAGGACCTCCTTATCTGGAATCATAATCTCCTTAGTGATGGGAGGAGTTAATTTTGTTCCCTACCTGACAAATGATATAAGGTATTAATCATTATTCAACTCATAATTTCATATTAAAGTATAATTCATTTTATTTCATTCCCAAAGATCTTTTGAGGTTTATATTTTTATAGAATTATGCCATAACTCTTATGTAAAAACCCATACATTAGACATTTCCACTTAATATCAATTTTTTCATAATACAATTCTTTTAAAATGAAACACATTTTATTTTCAGGAAAAATATTCACAATTATTAAGTTGAATTCATAATTATTCATAATTATCTTTAATACAAGTGAAAAACATTTGAAAATGTCTGATGAGCACAAAAATATTAGTAAGGGATATAAAAAAAGAATAAAATAATCTTTTTAGTCCATTTCAAAACCATATTATCATATAATAGAGTTTTCCTTTAATATAATAAAATTTAATCTCAAATAATTATTTACATACACATGAAATCATCTTTATTTCCCAAAGTTTATCATAAAACACTTTATAAGAAAACTTAAATTCAAAATCATAATAATGTGGGTTTCTTAGAAAACCTGAGAACCCATGGAAAACATTTTATTAAAAACATACCTTTTTACACTTAAAGGTAATAATCATCCATTTAAACAAGATATCATTATATTACCTTTGTAAATAAAAATATTTCTATGAAAAAGCATTATAAAGGATCAAAAATAAATATAGGTTCCTTGGGGAATTATCTTCATAGAACCCTTGAAAGAACCCTTACAAATGGAATAACCAACTCAATTAATTTCCAACATAATTCTTTATAGAACATAATCATTACCCAATCCATTAGACAGATATATCGGGATCATCCATCATCATAAAAAATGTCCAAGGACTATAACATACATGAAACACATAAAATCTTATATTTCAAAAATCCAACACATAAAAATATAATTTAAATCCCATAAGTAAAAAATTTTCAGATATTGATATATCTCTTCCCATTAAGAAACCATTTTCAAAAATAAAATACCCATAACAAAGAGAAGAAGATTTTTTATTTAAATAAAACATGGAATTATATAATTTAATCCAAACATAAAATAATGTTTATAGGGGTGGGAAAAATCCATTGACATTTTATACGTTAAAATAGAACATTTATTTTTATTTTTATAATGAAATTCAAAAATGTTCCTTATAAAATACATAAAGATTCATTTTGAAAACATTTGAAATAAAGTCAAAGAGATATAAAATATCCTTATAATTTAATTATGTTAATATAAATTCATCCATAAAATAATTTTTATAATATGGAAATATTGTAAAAATATTTAGAAAATAAATCTTTAAAATATTTAAAATAATGTTTTAAGGTAACATTTTCCTTACCTCAAGTATGACTTGTCATGTACATTATTTATATTCTCGAATAATAAAATTATGTTAATTATTAACATTATTAATAAACATTTTAAGTTTATTATTCCTTTTACTTCATTTATATTCATTTTATACTTAAATACTTCGATTAGGTTCATGTCGATCATTTTTTAGAACATTCAACTTATGAAAAATGAATTATGTTATGACATGGAGATGGTAGTCCATACGTACACCCAAGTGACATTTTTATTTTTTATTAGATGGTAAAAAAATAAGTATAATATTTATTTTCTATTAAATAATGAATATTTTATCATATATATCATATTATTTCATTTTTATCCATATTTATGACCAACCATAAGAATTGATGATGAAAAATGAAATACATCGTCTCATGAGGCGGTATTCCACATATACACACAAGCACTGTTTTTATTTTCTATTGGATATTTAAGTATATGAAAATAGGTTATTACATAAATATAATGATAATACAATATATTTTAGATACATATGGTATTACATGAAAATGGTTAAGATCAGTTTTAAGGAGGTAAAAAATTTATAAAATGAAAATACTCAGTTAATAACTATACCTCTTCTTCAGACAACCTCCTTAGGTTTATACCTAAACACTTCCTAGGATAGTATTATAATCAAACCAAGATCTATAGGATTTGTTAAGGTATGTTAATAATGATTTTTTCATCTATTGACTGGGATAAGAGTCTCTTAATGTGTGAAGAATAGAGGAGAGGGGATGTCCCTTTTTAAGTGGGGGAGGGGAAACTTGGAATTTTTTAAAAGACTAAAATATATTAATTTATTACTCATGATAAATGGATCCAAAATGCTTCATTTTAGAATAATAGATAATATATTGTCAAAATATGACCAAAAAATAGGATTTATAAAAAAACTTGTTTGGTAATTTTAACCCTAATCATTTTATTTTTAACCCTTTTAACCTATTTTAACTCTTACCACAGTAACTGACTATTTAACTAATAAAACTATTCATAATGACCAAAAATTAAATTGGAATAATTAAAAAAAATTAAAATATTATTACAAATTTGGCTTCAATTTTATTAAATTTAATTTCTATAAGTGGCATAAATTAATTTTAAAACCCACAAAATTTGATGAAAAACATTTTTGTAGAAAAAATGAATTTTTGAATATAATAATGTTTTTATACCAAATTCGTGTATAATTTTGGTTCTAATTAAATTTACTGGATTATTTTTAATAAAAAACTACTAATTAAATTTTAAAACTAGACAAAAAAATTATTTTATGTGAATACTTGAAAAGAAAATATTTTCTTCTTAAAAATTGGCATTTTTTACTATTCAGCCAAAAATTGAATTTTATAGAAAGTTTTCAAAAAAATAACTCTAATATAATCTTTACTTGATGATATAAACATTTAATTTAATTTTTTCAAATTAAAATTCTAAAATTTGGAAATGAATCTTTTAAATAAAAATATATAATACATGTAAACAAAATTGTAAGAATAAAAATAATTCATTTTTTATTGAAAATTTAATTAATATTTTTATATTCAATATAACTACATAAAATAATATTCATTAATGTTAATAAGGTATTAAATTGATTTAATATTAACATTACCTAGGATTCTATAGATGATGGAGGAAGTAAATCATCATACATATCTCCTAATATCAGCACATTGTAAATCTTCTCGACATCCCAGAGACTAATGTTAACCTCACCATGCATCATATGGAACATATTTTATATGAGCTCCATCAGATGTTCAAGTCTATCATCATACCTTTTTTACAATGTTATAGGGTATAATAATACCAAATGGCCTCATACAAACCAATTTTATTCCACTCAACTACAAACACTATAGTAGTATGTTTCACCTAGAAGGGAAAACCGCAATCCATTCTGAAGCTTCCTCCCGATTAGACATCCCAACTAGAAAACCATATAAACATATTATTAGATATATACATTCACATTATCGATTGCTATACATGGGTATCTAGATAAAACTCTTTCTAGAAACCTTTTAAGTCCATCGGTAGAGGCTTCGAAATGTATCCATATAAATAATACCCTTTAGGAGTGACGTGACCCACATAAGAAATTTTTTACCTAAACATATTTGAATTCATGAGGATATAGGAGGGTGGTATAATCCATACCTAAGGTAGATAAATCGGGGAATCATTCTATAGAATGAACCCATATAATATAAACCAATAAATAGAGGTTACTTTAGGAAATTAGTCCCCATCAAAGTCACTAGATGCTCCTCAGTAGACTGAATGACCATGAATTTGTCAGTGTCCACACAATTGACCTTCGAATTATGGTAATCCATATTAACTTCAGCATCCCTTATCAATTAAATATTTATTAAAAAAGGAAATTTAGCTTCAGTGTAAAGGTGGAATAGTTTTGATCTGAAAAGGGGTTTTTAATAAAAATATACACCTGACATAGGAAGCATCACACAGAGTGCATGACCCATGTAAAGACACGAGATCGTGTAACTATAAAAGGGTCACACAAATCACATAACCCTGGAATCATTATATTATTTTGTATTGCATAATAGATCATGTTAATCACATAATAATTTAAAAGATACATGATTCATGGACCAAGTGAATTATCATTTATTGATTATACTATTTTTTCTATGTGCTTTGATTATCGGGTTTGGTTATGCAATAGAGATGACATGATGTGGTTATGTGATATGATCATGTGATGAAGTCACATAAAAAGGTATTAGGTGAATGATTCGTGGAACAAAAAAAACTAAGATCTTTAGTAATATAAATCAGGTGAAGTCACCTTCCCCTAAACCTCTTATTTATAGAAAACTTCATGAAATACCAAAAGTCACCCAAAATAATAAAACAAACCTGAAATAAAAAAAACCAATAGAATCCCAATAGACTCAAGGGTCATTTACTTCCTCAAAATTGAGTCCTTAATTCTTCTTCTAGAAATCATTTTTGAGGTGGAATTTGTTAACTCCCACCAAAAAAACATTAGAAAATTGGAGTTGATAAAATACTCAAAATACAAATGCCTTTTTTGTGAAAAGTAAAATAAGAGAAATCTTAATTCATGACTTGGTCACATGACCACATTAGGGTCATGCAACTAGATTATATAAACTGTATAAACCTAAAAGAGACACATGATCGTATAACCCCAAATGGTTTATGTTATGACTTGAAGACCAGTGAAGGTGGGATATCCAAGATAGGGATCTCACAAGATTTCGTTTTAGGTGATGCCTCAGACGTGCATGAGTTCCTAACCCCCAAGGGATCACATGACCTAGGCTATCTATGATGGGCTGATCAAGTAGTAGTTGTTCTTTATATGACCTCCCCAATGTTATGTGATCACCCTGCAACAAATAAATCATGTTATCAACTATATTGTGAGGTTATCTAGGGTGTTATTATCTTATGATTGTTGTTCTTCATGTGATACACCGGGGAACACCATAGATGACCAGAAACCTAGTCGCATGAGGTGCATGAGATACCACTAACTTATGTGAATGTTTTATATTGCCTCAATAATGAGTACATTGATCACCCACATTGTGAAAAATCATAGATATAGGTGAACTGGCCTCTATAGCCCCCCCCCCCCCCCCCCGCCCCCCTCCAACATTATAAAGGAGAAAATTTTGGAGATTTAATGATTTATGGAGGTAAAGAAATTATTGTGATCTTAAACAATTTCATTGTAAATTTTTTAAGTGAATTTTGAACTATGTTTTTACAATTGCATAAGATTTTTTACATAAGTCCTAGTTTCAATACCAGTAGCACAAGAACTAATTGCCTAATAACCCTTTAGTCATGCGATCACATGATGGCTAATTTTTCACTTCATCACTTGATTATCTCTTGGTTATGAGATTATGTGGAAAAGTTTTCCATCCCAATACCATCCACATAATAACATGGAACCTCATGTATTTTCATGATGGACACCCCTTTCCATTACATGAATCATGATAACTCTTGTCCTTCATGTGAATCATGAGACCCCATATTCTTCAGATGATAACCTAGGACCTAGGAGTTCTACTCGAACCTCCTAATCCCCTATTATCTTCTTCTCCCATAAGACCAAGCTCATTTATCTTCATTACAATATTCCCTAAGTCATGGGAAATATCCATATAATTTCAACCAAGATTCCTTACCCAAAAGTGGGAAAGAAACCTTAATAACTATGAGGACTATGATTCATTTTTTAAATGGGATGCGTAGGATTCATTTTTAAGGACCGATATCTATACCTAATACATATTTATATCATGTCCTATTACAAGTCCATGTTCTTCATAAATACCATGAAAATTTAATGACACTATTTTTAAATTACCCCATATAGCTTTCACATTAAAATATTACTTTTGAAAGATCATAATTCTCTTCTCATGAATCTACATTATTCATCAGAATCATAACCATACTCTTCTTAAGAGAATCCTCAATGTATAGGTCTCATTAAAATAATGTCTTATACTTGTGTGAAATGTGCCTAATCTTATGATATCTCTTTTTTATCAAATCAATCATGACTCACATGGGCCTAGATATATGAATTGATCATATTATTATCATAAAAAGAATCCCCCTATTATAGGAATACTCCATGGGTTTAAGTTCTGACTATATCTTTATTTCTTTAAAGGGTTTTATAATCCCAATGAAGTATCTTAGGGGAATCATAAATGTGTATGTCCCATAAAAAAATATTCTTATACTCTCATGAAATGGGTATAATCCTTTTTTATCTTTTATTTCACATTCCAAGTATTAATAATGTCATTTTAAATATCTGCAATGATCATTCCATTATCATGATACGAATGCCTCCAATATGGGCCTCCTCTTTAAGAGTAAGTCCCAACAATATTTATATTTCCTTCAACGGTCCATATTCTTGATGAAGCATCTCAGGGTACCCTTATATGAAAAAACCATGATCAATCCTATATTATCACACCTCTTATGAAATAGACATCCTCAACATCAAAACTAAATAGAATTTTATTACCATTTGAATGAGATACATAATATGCCTCTAAGGTTCGATCCCCTATATTTAATGTTCAAACATCTGTACCATATAACACTAAATTTTATGGTATGGTCCTATCATATGACCTTAGACTAAGTCATTTGAATTATGGGGGGTGTGATTTCCTTCTTGGATGGATACAAAATACAACTCTCTAATGTTTAAAACTAATATAATTAACCTTTAATCATCAGTATAATTAGGCCATATCCCTCATGAGATCATTTACATCCTTACATCACTAGTCCATACTCTTGCAAGTTTTAGACTTCCTATCTATCATGGCCATATTCCCTATATATATTTTTTCAATCCCATATTACCTTCGGAATATCTTATTTCAGTCTATGGTACCAATAGCACCATACCCTCCACCTATAGGGATATATTCCTTTTTGATCTGACTATTTTATCATCATAAGTCCATATTTTCGATGGGGAACCCCTTCATAAGGTCATATCCTTTGTGAAACCAACTCATCATAATTAGGTCATTCTCCCAATAGGATCCATCCTCATAAGGAATTACTCCATGTGACATCAACCATTATTGTTGGTATTTCCCTTCAAGGTCAACTAAACAGATCCTCATATACATAATTCTTACACCATCCATTTCTAGATATCATTATTTTAGTTATCTCGACACCATAAATAGCTAACACTTTCATAGATGATGATAAACTCTAGAGAACCCAGTTATATATCTTTAAAACATTGCGATACCAAATCCAACATCACAAAATCATAATAGATAATAAGAATGATAACCAGTGATATATATAGATGGTTTCATTAATAGTATGCTATAATATGTACATATTCTCCCATTATCTGAGGTCAAGAACCAGGATGTAATTATTTGGGTAACCAGTCTCATATCAGGGCCTAGGAAATATTCACAAGCATGAATTATATATATTAGAGAGTCTTGGAGTATGAAATAATTCCCCCAAAATGGTGTGATGATACTGACCTCTCATCCTCTCAACCAATGTGTGTTCCTAAGCTTCATTTGTATGGAACCCCAATGACCACCTACCTTTTTAAAGTAGTCATGTATCCCTTTATGGATGTGGAACTCATTGGGAATTTTCATCATTGAAAAAATAGTGAACTAAGTATCGATGATTGTGAAAATCATAATAATCCTCCCACAATCAAGCAATGTGGCACACATTTGTTCAAGAAACATGTTCCTTCCCATTTCATAGTGGTGTGCTCCATACATGTGTTCACCCGTACCACTCAATGTTATCTCTCCCAATGATCCTCCACAGATTCTTGGGCTGGCTTCAATGGCTAGCAAAAATTTTCCTTATTTTTTTAATTAAACCCTTTTAGAAAGAGTTAGTAATTTATCATTATAAAATTCAATATAATGATTCTAAATTTTCATATAAATTCCAATAACTTATCATATACTCCACCTTCTTTAAAACTATATTCATTCCCTTCTTCATCAAATGTTTCTTGGTCCAATTAAAGAATGTTTTCTTCATTTTTTTATTATTCACAAAATATTCATCCCATATGAAAAAATATCACATACTTAATCCTTATAATTTTTTAAAAATTATGATAACTTAGAAAAATTACTTCAAGATAGTATCCTCAAGAAACTTATAGACTTTACTGCATTATCAAGCATGAAATCGAATTCTAACTCATGAATCCATAAAAAACCTCCAAGATTCATCATCAGCTTCTTTCACCAAACACATATTGAGACATTGATAAAACATACTTTACATGGGAACATCATATAACATTATAATATTTATAATAATCAATGGAATATTTATATTTGGTTAAAGAATATTGAAAGTAACTAGTGTGTGTGATTTAAATATAAAATATCCTCATTTTAGTTAATGGTTTTTATCAAGAGATAAATTGACATGTAAATCACCTAAAATATTGTATGGAGGTTTTTTTGAGATGTTTCTTTAGGTTTTTGAACATTTTTACTATCTATATATTCTACCATGATAACCATAACTTCTTTGAATTTTTCAAAATTTACATTCATTAGTATTAAAATTGATTGATATTTTTTATCTGAATCAATAAATTAGGGAGATTAATTTTTACCATAAAATGATTCAAAATTTTCTAATTTTTTTGGATTAATATGACTTTTCCCATAAATCAAACAACTTTTTTGATTGAATTTTGTAAATGATACAATTTCATAGATTTATGACTCACCTTTATCAAATGGGTATCTTAGTTTCTTTTAAAAGGATAAGTAATAAATAAATTTGGACTTTTCAATAATGGATGGTTTAAGTTATTCTAAAATTTATGTATGATTTCACATAACATGTCATAAACATCTCTTTTAAAATAAATCCCAAAGAATGTCTGATAGAGATTAGGAATTAAATTCATAGAAGAATATAGTTTCCATACTAAGATACCTACTAGTCAATGATTCACTTTTTAGAGAATGAAATATATCAAATCTAATAAGAGGTTCTTTAGATGGAAAGTATAATCCATGCACACATTTCTTAATCGCATATCTATGTAAAAACTAACATTATTACAAATTGAGTCTTTTTTCATGGTTTAAAACTATGGAAGTAGGTTTTATAATCTTATATTTATAATTTCAATTTTTGAAATACCATTATAATAGAGCCTCTATATCCATGATTTATAAACAATGGTTGTATAAAAGACTATTTTTTTGATCAAAAAATTATGATAGGAGATTTTTATTACTTTTATAGTTCAAAAACCATGTAAGTATCCCTACATCCAACATAACAATTAGATGAGGTCTTATATACATGGTTTAAAAAAATTGTGGTTATACATACCATATTAATATGGGTGAGTGAAACATAACTATTTATATTTTTTAATAAAAAAATCTATAAGGATATATATTTATAAAATATATCAATGAAAAAAAGATAATAATATACACAATGAATAATATAAGAATCCATTAATGTGACAAAACTTTTGTAAAAAATAAATTATATAATAGATGACTAGAAATAAAAATGTATTTTCAAGAAACCAGTATGGTATTTTATATATATATATATATATATGGATTCAATTTATATTTTTTGTACTTATATGATTTTTTTATCTGATAGTCTTATTTTTCAAACCTCAAGAGAAAAGGGGAAAAAATACCAAATGCACTCAACTTGAAATAAAAAATATAAATAAAAAATCAATAATATGAAATTAAAAATAAAATAAAAAATAACCTATAATAATAAAAAAAAATTATGAGTTAAAATATGGTGTTACATTAAAATTATGAAGCATTATAGAACGTATATCTATTATGAGTGTACTTAAAACATCCAGTTAAGATCACAATGGCTGATAACATATTAAAATGGGATTATGTATCATATCTAGGTGGAACTTATTGATTTTTTATTAATTAATAAACACTAATAATAAATAAATAACAATTTGGGTCATAAATTTTTTATCATTTATTTTTTTAATGGGTCGTGTTCTTTCAAAAAAATAATTTTAAAAATAAAATTTGAACCATGTTGAGAACATTGTTCATTAGATTCAAATTTGTTTTTCCTACAATTCAAAACTTAATATATAATTATTTTCTTAAATTTTCATGATATTCGAAGTTCTTTTTTTGGTTTTGATCATTTGACTCATGTTTGATAGTAAAAAAATTTATCTTTGAAAAATACATTTTTTTCTTATTCTTATCACATACAACATCAAGTCACAAATGATTTTTATTGCACTAAATTTTTATAGGAAATTGAGATCATTTAGTTATATTTTGAGCATTCTATGCCCTTTTAATAGTGTTTTAATTCTAAAAAATACACTTTGAATATTTTCAAAAACATCATCCCATGAAATGATGAGTTCCTAAAGTTTAAGAATATAAAAATTAATTTTCTTAAATTTTCATGACCAACCAATATTGTTTGCTCAATTTTACATTTTTTATGTACATTTAACACTTAATAAATAGATTTTATTATAAAAAATAAACATTTATTCATTTCCGAAATAGCTGATGTCAGATTGATGTTCATTTTATTCCTATAAGTCATAATGGCTTGAGCATCATTGCACTGGATTTTCATGGGAAACTAAGATCATTTGGTTTTTTTAAAACATTTTATGCTATTTTAAAATATTTATAATACTAAAAAAATAAATTTGAAATCTTTTCAAGAGCATAGGCCTTATATTGATGAGTATATTATTTATATAATTCATAAATCAATTAATGGTAATTATTCTATATTTTCAAGATAAACTAAGATAAATTTGTTGATTTTTGATATTTGAAGTGTATTTCACTTTTAAGAAATATTTTTTATTTGAAAAATAAAATTTTTATCATTTTAATGATATGTGACAATTGATTAAGTTCTAGTCAACTACTAAAGGATAAAAATGAAATGGCCATCATTGTTTTAAATTATCATGAAAATTTATCGTCATTAGGTATATTTCAAACATTTTATGTGTAACACCCTAATATTTTAAAATACATCTCTCTTTAAATAAATTTTATTTCATAGATATCTTGTGATACATGCAACACTGAGTTTAAACGAACCACGATATACTATTAAAATATTTAAATGTGGCCCTTATAACCTAACTATTAAAATTGTTGGTATAAATAAAAAAACCAATTTTTAAAAAATATATATAAATATTTTAGATAAATAAATAATATTTTTAAATAAGTACTCATTTTTAGTAAGTTTTTTACATGCTTCAAAAATATATTTTTTGTTAAAAATGATTTTAATGCTTTGTGTGATAAAATAGTATAATTAATACCTAAAAATTTTAGAAATTGTTTTGTAAAAAATGAACTCTGTTTTTGAAATCATCATGTAAAAACTAACTTAGGTTGAAATTTTTGGATTTTTTTGAAAATATTTATTTTTCAGTGAATAGTGAAAAATAGTGCTTTTTATAAGAACTGTCATTTATTTTCTCTAAAAAGACCCCATAATATTTCTGAATTTGATCCTAAATTAATAAAATATTAATTTATTTATAAATAGTATATTTAATTATATATTAATCAATATTATATGTGATCTTGGTATAAAAATACTTTTAGTCTTAAAAAGGCATTTTTTCCATACAAATGTTTTTCATTGTGTGTTGTGAGATAGTTATAAAATGAATTTCTGTAACTTATAGAAATTTAATTTGATAAAAGGGATTAAATATTTGGAATCATAATAATTAATTTTATCTAATAAGTTCAACTTAATTTTTTGTCATAATGAATAGTAAATATAGTAAAACTTCATCACCGTGGTAAAATGGTAAATCGGGTTAACTTGGGTTAAAACTAAGTGATAAGGCCGTCATTTTTCATATTAAATATTATTGTATTAAGGTATTTATAACTTAATTTTCTTATGTTCTATATTTATTTTTTTATGGTAAACTTGCCCATGAAGATGACCTATATAATATTTTAAGTAGACAAAAATACAAAATGTCACTTTCTTACTTTTAAATATCTCTTATGTGTTCACATAGGGGAAAATTAAGTTATGAATAAATATTAATTATAAATTATAGAATAATTTAGTTATTTTAATTATGTTAATATATTTATAATTTTTAGTTATTATATAATTACCTTAAATTCTTACACCACACCGACACAATATTCCATTAATTACTAGAAAAATAAAATAAATGATTTTAAAAATATTTAAATTAATATAATTTGACTAAATTATAGTTTTATATGATTTTTATAGATTAATATATAATATTATTTATGTTTTAAAATTATATATTCAAATTAATCCTTTTTCTTGATGTATTTAAAGTCAAATTAAATAAATTATTCCAAAATAACATTAATGGTATTTTATTATAAATAAAATTTTATTTAATGATTTAAAATTCATAAAAATCGTATTATCATCCAATATATTTTTATACGTTTTAAAATATCATATATGTTCCATTTATGGCCTAATTTTTCTTTTTATTAACTATATTTACGCCTAAAGATTAGAAACATTATTATCATCGTAATTGTCAAAAAGGGTTAACGTGGGTTAAAACAGGGAGATAAGGGTAAAAAATAATTTAAACATGTCAAAATATTATTGTATTATATTACTTCAACTTATAATCATCATATATTTAAATTATATCAGTCTTCATCCATTTGAAAATGAAAATTAATTGATATTAATTTAATATTTTAATAAACCCCAAAAGTGCCCCTCCTCTATGTTATAAAAGGGAACATCTTCTCCTCTTTTCATAATTATTAAAAAGTCTTTTGGTTTATATAATACATTAAAAAATAAAAACCTTAATTACCTTAACATTTCCTATAGGTATTTTTTTATTATAAACTCTCCTAGAAAGGATTTTTGTGTAAACCTAAAGAGATTATCCAAATAAGAGGCATCGTTCTTAACCGAGTGTTTTTTTTTATTTATTATTTTAGCTCCTTAAAATTTTATTCAACCATGATTATATAATAAAATTATTATATACTATATACTGATATTTTATTATGTTAATGTCATACACTATATTCTTCTCTTATCCCGTCAAATGGGAAATGAAACTATCGTTCATGTGTACGGTGGACTACCACCTCGTGAACTGATGTAATTTTTTTTCATCACCACCGCTCACTAATGGTTTTAATGATGGAATTAATATATTTAATAATATGATATTTATTAAATAATTATCATTATATAAATATAATATATTATATAATTTCTTTATTTTCTATTCATTTAAAAATGATAACATCATTCATTTATACGTGTGAATTACCTCCTCCGCGAAGCGATAAGATTCAAATTTCTTAACCACATCACATGAATATTATATATAATTGTATTTAAAGAAATAATTTTATATTTATGTTATAATTATCATTATTTAAATATAAAATAATAATTATGTTATTTCTATCATGATCGTTGAAAATTGGAAATGTTACTCATGTGTACATATGGCTTATCATCACCATGATTATAACAAAGCTCAACTTTCATAAAAATATTTCATAGTTGAATTAAAAATTATAGTTGATGTATAAATATTATAATTATTTCATTATTATTTTTATGGAGATTATGTAATGATGACCTATTTTACCATAGTAAAACTACCGAAGTAGTTTTGAATATATGAACTCAATATCATCAAAAATTTTGACATGAACATAATTGATTAAATAATTAAATATAACATGGTATTACATAAAATAAAAAAATAAAAAACAT
Organism: Viscum album; assembly: GCA_963277665.1. NCBI lineage: Eukaryota > Viridiplantae > Streptophyta > Magnoliopsida > Santalales > Viscaceae > Viscum > Viscum album. Next base: position 261,437,720 of record OY728135.1, read on the forward strand.
GAAAAAGGTTCTTAATTAATTAAAAAATTAATAAAATTTTATTATATTGGAATATAAAGAACATACATGGTGATTTGTACTTGAGGTAAGGTGTTTCATAACTCAATTTTCTTTTTATTGGGTTATATTACTTCTTCATTTTAATTGATATGATAAGATTGTGCGTGTAATAAACTATGATAATTTTACATTTTTTTATACTTTTTTATGTGGAATTAAATTTTTTACACATAATCACTTTATTGATAAACTCTCATGTTATATGAAATTTCGTATCTCAATTTTTTCATTGGGTTATACTTCTACTTCATTACCTAGGTTATTCCATGATTATGTATGAAATAAAATTTGATTATATTATATTATATATATTTTTTATTTAAATTTTTTACATATAGTCACATTATTTATCAATTCTCACTTTAACATTATGTTTATTGTAAGGTATTTCATCTCAATTTACACTTCATTGAGACGTATTTGTTATTATGAACCTATTCAATTTTATGTGGAGTATGTTCTGCCTATTTATTATATTTAGAATTAATGAGTATGTATTTAAATTATTAATGTTTCAATTCAAGTTTATTATTTCAATTGGTTATAATTTAAAATTTACCAAATATTTGAGGATTTATTTTATAATATCATATTTTTTTGGGATTTCTTTAATTTTCATTGAAGTAATATTATAATCCATCCTTTATAAAAAATATATTTTATTATTATATGGATATTTATTGAGTTTACATATTTTATTTCAACTTTTACAATCATTTTAATTCAACTCAATCAATGAAATTTTTTAAAGAAAATATGGTCTTATTGTTGTTTTTGATGGGGTATTTTTTTCTTCCATGTATATATTTTTCAAAATTGTTTTAAAAAAGTAATTTTTATTACTCAAATTATTTATTAAGTAAATATTAAGTTATAATCTACTTTCTAAAATGTTTTAAATAAATATTTATAATTATTAACGAAAGGATCATTTTTTTACTTTCTTTATAAAAACCCAGAAGGAATGTTTTTAATTTATATGACTTTAACGTACTTCCCCATAGTTTTATCTGTTTTATGATATTTAGAATCTTCTACATGTTTTAAATTATTTTACAAATAAGACTCTTTAATTAAATATTATTTAAATATTTTACTTCTATTTTATTTATTTTACCAAAGGTTATTATTTTATTATAAAACCTATATTTTTTATCAATCGATGGTCATCTATTATTTCTTATTAATTTTGTGTTTGTTAACATTTTATTGAAACATTCACTTTCTTGTTATCATTAGAAATTAAATTTATATTTATATCCATATTCTTTATAATGTGGAAATTTTTATTTCCTAAATTATATACCATTTTTACATATGGTGTTTTACTATAAAATTTATTTGATTGATTGGGGAAAATCTTGATAAATTCATATTATTTAATCAATATGTATATTTATTAATAAGTAATATTTTTTATGAATTAAATTGATAATTAAATATATGAAGAATTCTTTAGATATTCAATAGAGGTTGTGTACCAGTTATAGATAGACCCTCAATGCATTCATATGTCTCATGAGACAAATCAGTTGGAAAGATTAAATGGTTTTTTGGTGTATAACTACCCATAGATTAAACTATCTTAGTGAAAGGTCTTGAAAATATAGATATCATGATGTTTAAGATCATGAAATCCAATTTTATGAATTTCCTTCATTGATAATTTAGTTATTATTTTCCATGAGAATATTTCATTGATATTATCCATCAATGCATTCATGTACAAGTTATTTATTAAATGGAATGTGTTTTTAATTATTTACCTTACCATGTTGATTATTACTTTACTCATGGTGGATTCCATTGTACATAACTCGTGCTTAGAATTTTATCTCAACCTTTTTTTTCCTTTCCCCGGGTTATGAATATAAATTCTTTGAATGAGATCAAGATTGTTGAATTTTTTATATTACTATGTTTTATGTTTTATATCAATGTAAGAAATGGGAATCGTGGATGTATCTGGTTATCTAAGAATACGAAACTAATCATTACTTTAAGATTAAATCAATTTCAATTATTACAATGTAATAAATAAACTACCATCTCTGGGCTACTAGGATCGAGGTCTTCGCATTATAATCTTTTAAAAGAGTTTTAATTATAAAAAAGACACTTTTAAATATTTAAAAAACATTAAATATTATATTAAATTGAGATTTATTCCTAGAATTTCAAAATTAATCAATAATTATTTATCTATTTTTTAATGAAAAAATGAGATCATTTTATCATTTTTTGTCATTTTATGCATATTTAACAGATGGAAATGAAATTTACCTCTTAAAAGAAAATTATGATCATTTCAATTGAATTCTGTTGAGAGTGTGAAACCAACATAAAGTGCCAATTATATATACCATATAGATAGTGTATTGGATAACATGTTTTCTATAGAGTTAAATAATCGATAAATAGATATTCAGGAGATGTTAGTTCTTTTTCGTATTATGGTATAGTCTAATGGTCATGTGCAGTGGTCTTTCCTACTGAGTTAGATTATTTTCAATGGATTTTACTATGGATTCCTTATAGTTTGTGTAAAAGGGTTGGGTAAGCTTCATTTTTCACCATCTACAGTGGTTAGGTGCCAATTTCTATAGAAAATCTATGGTAACCAAGTTATTTGGTGGTTTATCCATGAATTTTATATGGAAATGAAATTGGTTTGACTAGATATATATTTCTATAATAAATGGGGAATACCAACACATGTGATAATTATAGACTAAATTTGATTGATATATTACTTTCAGTTAGTGATATAAATTTCTGACAAAAAATATTGATTGCAATTCTTATATGTTCTGATTTCAATGGAAATTTGTTAGTGTTTCTCCCATAGATGTAAGGAATATTTTAAAAATAACATTAAAAAATGTGTTCTATATTGTATTTTTAAAATTACTATTATATTTAATATTGTGTGAGTTGATATTTTTCCTTTATTGTATGTGTGGGATACTTGGTGTAGTGAGTAGGGTGTGAATACTTCCTATCTTCTGGTATATCAAGTAGTGGAATTATTCTGAGTGATTCAATTACACTGTGTGTATCATACAATATATATTATTTGGGATTTGAATAGTGAGGAAGATTCCCTATAGTTAACCTCACTTTTCATACATTAACATTACATCACTTTTGCAAAATACTTAAAAATTTATAAAAATAAATGCCCAAATACCGTACTAGTCTAGTGACTTTGGGAACATGGAAACACAAATACTGGTACATAAATGAGCTACATTATCTCCCACTAGGTTATTCTTGACTAGAACCCTCCTTAGACACATCAAACATAATACATATCTTCATAAACTAGGGAAGGAAACATAAAAAGGGGTGAGCTAAAATTCTCAGTAAGGATAAACAAGAGAGATATGAAAGCATGATCATGAGAATAAGGATTTGAGAACATGATCATGAAAATATAATATCATACCCTATAGATCAAAGATAATAAACATGAATCATGGAAAAAATATTATCAGTTCATAAGACATGAATCGTAAAAAAAAATAAAGAACATAATCCATGAAGCATAACATAGGAATAAAATGTGGAATTGTTTTAGACACATAAGCATATAATATAATTTTCATAGTAGATAAGGAATCACTCCCAAGACCATCTTGGTAGTATAGGTTCACTTATCATACCATCTTGGTAGTCATGGTTCACTCCCATGGCCATAATATTAGCATGAGTTCACTCCTAATACCACCTTGGTAGTCATGGTTCCCTACCATGGCCATCTTAGTAGTCATGGTTCATTCCAAAGATAATCTTAGTCTATCTCATGAGATATAAATCTTTACCCAATTCATTGGAGGGAGATATAGGTCCTGCACATCTCATAGTGAAATCATACATACATGTTCCACAAGATTATAAATAATCATATCATAACCCATGAAATTAAATGGGTATTATAAATATTTAATCATATCGTAGCCTGTAGAAAAAATACCAGTTTCATAATCATTTCATCATAAACATAACCTATTAAAAGAAACGTGTTTCAAAATAATATAACACATGAAATAGAAATGGGATTTATCAACATCATTCCATAAAAAAATTAATCAATTTAGTGAAATAATGTGAATGGAAACATTGAATAATTATCCCATAAAGGCATGAGTAACACCAATGGATGTTATCTTAGATGGGAAATAATTTTGAAATATATTTTTAAAACATTTCTTGAGGAAAATATCCTTTCTACATTGAAAAAAAATTAAAACATAAAACCTTATGAAACCCTTTTTTTAAATATATTTGGAAACTTATAAAGGAAGCATTGAAAACCATAAAAAAATTTAAAATCCTTTTTCCTTGAGAATTGGCATCAAATATCTTTTGAAAACATTTTTGAAAACATGGTTTTTTAATAAAATAGATTTCTTACCAAAGAGAGAGATGGTTATATTTTAATTAAAAACATTATATTTAGTCAAAATAGCGGAAAATGGTACTAATACATTAGTATATCATGAATAACCAAAGGAGAATAAAAGTCCTAAGTGTTCTTGAGAGATGGTCATATTTTAATAAACTCTTATCACTTTGTGACTTGGGATCATACTATCCATGAAATAAAAGTAAATTACATTAATATTAAAATATCATTAAAATAAGTAGATTCATTATATAATATACCTTGGGAAATAATTTAGGTGTATAACAAAACATGAGTCTCAAAGAAAGAAAATTGAGACAAAACTATTTACAGATTTAGTAACTTTTAAAACATAAACCCCATGACATAAAAATCATAAAATAGATATTTAAATACCCTTAAATTTAATTATAATAGACATAGAATACATTTATTGGCAGTACATACAGCACACAAAATAAGTGAGTGGTGATTAAGGCATGTATCTCACGGAAATAAAAGTGAGATGAAATTCCCTTACCTTGTGTCTTGACTTTCATCGTACTCATTCAAACCACCTATATAATAAATATAAATTTTTTATACATATTTTAAAGAACAATATTATTATATCTAATACCATATATGGTTTTATCATGACATTATATTACCCTCTCTTTAATAATCCTATGTTAAGGTTTCACTTCAGGTAATATCTTCTTTGTTCTTCATATGTGTCTTAATTTGTTATATCTTTAGTAATTATTCTTATATCATGATTTTAGAATTTAAAAAATGATATAAATATCATTTATATTCATAATATTTTTATTATAATAACATATATAATATATAATTATGAAATTGAATACACCGTTCAAGGAGACGGTAAGTCGTACATATGTATGATTGTTGCTCCATTTTTATTGTCGTATTGAAAGAAAGAAGGTAAATGACATATTTGTATATATATTTATATATATAATTATTAAATTATAATTATTATATCATATATATATTATAATTTCACTAAAATGATCCTTAATACATTCCATGTAGTATGTGAATGAATCACATCGCTTTGAGGGGGTCGTAGTCCCCACTTCCTCAAACTAAATTATCATATTTTCACAAATAGAAAGTAAAACAATATATGTGTTTAAAAAGGAATAAAAAATATTAAAGAAATAATAAATATAATATATTAAATATATAAATATATTTTACATCATAATTTCCACCTTGAGAGGTGGTAAAGGAAAAATTAACAATCATCGTTTAGTGAGGCGTTAGTTCATCGTACATATAAATAGTATGTTTATTACCCATTATATGAAGGTGTGTGTATGTTTAGTCATAAAACATAGCATAAAAACATACTAGTATATTAAATATAAAGGTTTTTTTATACAATAATTTAATAAATATAGTTTAGGTGGAGGAGAAATAAAATAAAAGAAAGGATCTTGAGAGAAGTCGTTTCCTCTTAATCGGGTAACTCATTTTTGTTTATGAAAAAAGGATTAATTGGATTTATTTCTTACCAAGGGGAGGATTATAGGAGTAGGGGATGGATTTTTGGAAGTTTATTTTTAAGATCTTCACCTAACCTAAGTGGTTGGAGAGGGGTGAAGAATAGGGAGTGGTGGTGACCTTTTATAGGGAAGGGAAAGGACGCACTTTCTATTTTTTAAAATAAGTTAGGTGTAGCCATGTTTTTACCTAAAAAGTCATAAAAAACAAATAAACTCAATAATGGAAGGTTCATGTCCGGATAATTTCCATAAAATGGGTTTTGGATGAGTTTATAAGCCGTTTTGGGTATTAATTTTAAGGTTTAATCCTTAGTTAAGCTTGATTTTACCTTAATCGATGTAATTAATATTAATTACTTTCACTAATAATTTTGGTAAAAAACTAAGTTAGACTTATTATACATTATTAATTATGATTATTACAAATATGGGATCCATTTTTAAAAAATTCCAATCACATAAGTGGCATAATATAATTTAAAATTAATCTCGCAATAGGGTCAACAATGTGGGTTTTTAAAGTAAAGATCAAAATTTTGCTAAGTTTTTATATCCAATTTCTATGAAACATTAATTACAATGAACAAAATTGGGTTTATTGAGACAAATATGATCTATTTAAACTTTTAAACAAAATTAAAATATAATTTATCCCTTTAAATTAATTAAATGAAAATGTAGTTTTAAATTAAAATATGTTATTTTTCACTATTCATCCAAAAATGAAGTTTCAGATAAAAATCCCATAAATTAACCCAAATTTAATTTAAACATTATAAATTCAAAAATAAATTTTATTTTATAAAATTAAATTTCTAAATGTGTGTAAAATTAATTTTATTATTTTTCATAGGACATTAAAAGTTTGTTTGAGAAAGTAGTATTTTAAACATAAAGGACTTTATGAAAAATTATATCTTTCATAATAAATATGTTTTATTTATATAAAATCATTATAAAAAATACCTGAAAATTAGTTATTACCATTCAAATAACTATGTTTAATTTCTAGGTTATAATTATCTCATTTAAATAATTATAACAGTAAAATGATGTTTCATTGAAACATCGGTGATGCGTGTAACATACTCCAAGTTAGTGTTGTGTATAACATATTCCACATTGATGTTGCATGTAACATACACCAATTAAATGTTCTGTGTAACATACACCAATTTTATGTTCCATGAAATGTTTTTCAAGTCGATGTTCCATGTAACGTACGCTGATTCGGTGTCGTATGAAAGGAATGTTTGACTTAGTGCATTGTAAAACATAAATGAAAATTTAATTTCTTCAAAAAAATGTCCATAAAAACTTCGGGTGTTGCATTATAACCCACATAAAATTAATATATCCCTTAAAATTCATCACTTGGGTAAAAAAAATGAGGATACTTCTGCTTCATCATATCCCCAAGTTCCCAAATAGGTTCCTCTAACTGGTGATTTCTCTACAAAACATTGACCAATTGGGTGGTCTTGTTTCATAGAACTTTCTATATACAATCCAGAATTTCAACTGGTTTCTCTACATAAAAGTGAACTTTCTCTAGTTGTATGATCGCTGAGTTTAGTACACCTAAAAGTCTAGGTATATAATTTCTCATGTAAGATATGTTGAACACATCATGGACTTGAGAGAGATTTTGTGGAAGTTTCAAGCATTAGGCTACCATCCTGATATGATCAAGTATCTCAAAGAAAAAGATATACCCAGGGATTAGTTTCCATTTCATCCTGAATCTCATAACATTCATCCAGGGTGAGATTCATAGAAACACCTTTTCATTAACTTTAAATCTTGTATCATGCCAACGGTTATCAGCATAACTTTTCTACTGACTTTGAGCTTCCTTGATGTGTTGTTGAATGGTTCTAACCTTATAGACCATTTCTTCAGTGATCTTTGGTCCCAATATCTTTCATTATCCATCCTCATACCAACACATTGTAGTTCTATATTTCTTCCCATATAGGGCTTTATAATGTGTCATTTGAAGTCTTGAGTGAAAGCTATTGTTGTATGAAAACTCAACTAGAGTAAGGTGTTGGTCCCAAACACCTTTTAAATCTAGAAAAAAAGATCTTAGAACATTCTCTAGGGTTTGAATTTTTATTTCACATTGATCATCTATTTGAGGATGATAATTAGTTCTAAAACTCAATTATGTATCTAGTGCTTGTTGAAGACTTCGCCATAACTTTGAGGTAAACCTTGTATCCCAATCTGATACAATAGAATGTGGTACTCCATGAAACATTACCACTTATTTAATGTATATCCTGGAAAGATGATCCCAAGAGAAGTCTTCTTTGATAGCGATGGAGTGTGTTGGCTTAGTAAGGTGATCAACTACCTCCCACATAGCATTAAACCCTTTAGAGGTTTTGGGTAGTATAATGACAAAATCCATAGTGATGTTCTCCCATTTATATTCTAGTATAGGTAATGGATGAAACATCCCCTTTTAGTTTTGTCTTTCATCCTTAACTTTTTTGCATACCAAGCACTGAGTTAAAAACTCTGTGATACCTCTCTTCATGTCATCCCACCAGAAGTATTCTTTCAAGTCCTTATACATCTTCATACTTCTGATATGAATAGAGAATTAAGAACTATGATATCCCTCTAACATCTCCTTTTTTAAATATAGTATAGAAGGCAAACATAAATTGTTTGTGAACCTTATCATTCTGTCCTGATCAAGGTTAAACTTAGGAAAATTTCTAACTTTTTTATATATCTATATCTTCCTTTTTCTCCTCCTTAATCATTAATTGGATAGAGGTTTGAACATTAATTTGAGAAAGATAATATTTTTCCCCTTCCTTCAAGACTTATAGAAACATCCTTTTCAAATCTAAAATATTGGATCTTTTGCAATCCTCATCATGGATAATCTAGCATGATAATTTCGACTTGAAGAAAATTCCACCTTGTTCACTTTCCCATGGTGGTAATTTATTGAGCAGTCATAATCCTTTATCAACTCCAACCATCTTCTTTGATGCATGTTCAACTTATTCTATGTGAATATATATTTAATACTTTTATAATAAATATATATATCACACTTTTCTCCAAAAAGATAATTCCTCTATATATTTAATGAAAACAATACCATTGCTAACTCCAAATCATGAGTTGGATAATTTTTCTCATGGATCTTAAACTGTAGTGATGAATAAGCGATAACCATTTTATGCTAAACAATAACACATCCCAATCCATTTTTGGATGCATTACTATAGATTAAAAACCCTTCTCCACTATAGGTAAATGTAAGAATAGGTTCACTAACTAACCTTCACTCTAGTTCCATAAAATTTTCATCACATTCATATGTCCAAAGGAACTTGACACCCTTCTAAGTTAACTTTGTCATAGGATTAGTTAGTCATGAAAACTCTCCATAAACCATCAATAATATCCAGTTAAATCAAGAAATATATGGATCTCATTCACCTTGGTTGTTCAAGTCAATCATTCAATAGCCACCATCTTTGATGGATCTGTAGTTATACCATATCTTGAGATTATGTGACCCAAAAATGACACCTTTTGCATCCAAAATTCACACTTTGTAAATTTTTCATATAGCTTCTCCTTCCTTAGGGTCTTTAGTACTATTCTCAAGTAATATACATGTTCTTCCTTACTCATTTATTATATAATAATATCAACTATAAAGATTACCACAAACTGATTGAGGTAATATTTAAAGACTTTATTCATTAAATCCATGAAGATAGCGGGGAAATTAGTAATACCAAAAGTAATAACTATATATTCATAGTGTACATACCTTGTATGGAATGTCATCTTGGGCATATCTTCCTTCATGACCCTTAATTGATGATATCAAGAATGAAGTTCAATTTTGTAAAATTATTGAGCTCCTCACAGTTGATCAAACAAGTCATCAATATGGGGAAGAGGATACTTGTTCTTGATTTTGATATTGTTCAACTCCTGATAATCAATACAGAGTTGCATTGATCCATCATTATTTTTCACAAAAAGAACTCATGCACCCCAAGGTGACACACTTGGCCGAATGAATCCCTTATCAAGGTTTTCATGGATTCTCTTCATCAATTCCTACAACTCAATAAGATCTATTCTATAAGGAGTATTTGAAATTGGTGTGGAACCAGATATGAGTTCTATTAAGAACTCAAATTTACATTTTTCTAGAAGACTAGGAAACTATTCTAGGAAGACATCCACAAAATCTCAAACAATAGGCATGTTGTTGATGTTGATTTTCTCCCCCAACCATTTGAGATAAACAACCCTTTTGAATGAGAATTTAGACCAAGACACTAGATGTAATCTCCATAATAATTTCATACTTATCCTCACATTGATGAATGATCATAGGAGGGTTCGAAATATCAAACGTAACGTCCCTTCCTTGAAAATTGATGTGGGATTTATGCAGAGAATTTAAATACATGACTTAGATGAAATCAAATTCAACCAAAGGAAGAATGACAATATTTTTAGGAAGCACATTCCCACAAACTTCAACTGGAGAGGAATCCTAAACTTGAGATGCAATCATCATAACATTAGGGGTTTTCACTGCTAATTCCAAATCTAATAGTTTTGGTGGAATTATAACACCCTTATAAAATTCTTTAGATATGAAATAGTGGGTATATCCATAATCAAATATGGAATTAGAAGTTCTAGAGGGTATGATAAGTGTAACTTTCATCACATCATTATCTCACCCCTTATCAGAAATATAAATTTCATGAGATTTCCCCTTTTCCCTCAGCTTAAGAGGTTTCTGGTTTCGATCATCATCACCATCCTTTGGGTTTGGGCACTAGTTAGCATAATTTTCATTCTACTTACACTTGTATCATTAAGGCATAGGAGTTTCATTCTATAGAGTTTTCTCTCCATTAGAATTGTTATACAACTTCTTCCCATTACTTTAACAATCAATTTCTTGATGACCTTGCATTACACACTTAAAATGTTTATTAGACCCCTTAAGAAAATTTCTTATATGCTTCTTCGCATAATTTGAGCATAAAATAACGATCATATTCTTCTCTTCATGGATTTTAGATTTTCCTTTAAACTATATATTCCTTTTCTTGTCCAAACCATGAGATTGATATGTGACTCTAACTTCCATTTCAACCTTGATTTCACAATGCACAATCTCTCTATATCTACTAAAGTCTCTTATTCCCAGTTTCCTTATAAGACTTGGAATTAAGACACTTAAGAACCTTTAAAATTTACTTTTACGTTGGATGATAATTCCTAAAGCGTATCTATCAAGTCTCATGAAATTAGCCTCATAGGTACCAAAATACTCCTCATTCCTTTGCTTCAACTTGTGAAACTCTTAATCTATCTTGGTATGAAGAATCCAAGGAAAGTACTTATTGATAAATAAATTATTGAACTCTTCCCATTCCATGGATTCAATATCATCTTACTACATCATATTCTTGATTAGATTCCACCACTAGTATACTTCTCCTTCTAACTGATAGATAGCCAGAATTAATTTCTCATGCTCCAAACACTGGAGAATGGAGAATATATTTTTTGTAGTAAGGATGCATTTTTTTACAAAAAGTGAATCATAATACCCTCTAAAAGAAGTTGGATATTACCTCATAAAAGACTCAACAGAATGTTTTCCCTCCTTTTCTCATTTGGAAGTCCACCGTGATTCATATCTTAAGAAATTTATGTGAGAATAGCAATGAGGTTTTTTATTCGGGATCCCAAAGCATTCGGTTTATTAGGAGGAAAATCATTGTGTTGTACATTACAACCACCATTAACACAGTTCCTTTGAGTTCCATCAATTTAATAAAACCAAAAGCATAGAGTAAGAAACAGTTATCATAATGAGGAACCACATAATCATGAAAATTCACTTATATAATGTCTATGTTTTAAAACCTTCCTTAATCAATGACACCTTAGTTTTATCATAGGTTATTCATATCCAATATATTTTTAAATACCTCATGATGGTTCATGAAGAGTTTTTGAATTACCAAATCATATCCCCTATGAGTGTCAAACCAAGTATGCAGCAAGACCCATTGTTGTGTACTAGATTATCCCAAGTCAGGCTCGGAACATCTTTTCAAAGTTGTTACCCCTAGTTACATATATTCTAGAGACACATCCACTTGAAATATCCAGACAAGGATTTATTTCTAGGAAACCACTCACTATATCCTTTACCAAAATTATAGTAAATTTTCCTATACTTTTCATAATCCTTATGACTTATCCCTAGACACATCCTCGGGGTTCTCACTAAGGTTTTATCATCCTAGTTTTCAAAGGATAACTAAACCTTTTCTATAATACCAACTATATAGACCCTCACTTTTCATACATTAACATTACATCACTTTTGTGGGATACTTAAAATGTTATACAAATAGATGCTCAAAGACTGTACTAGTCTAGTGCCTTTGGAAACATAGAAACATAAACACTAGTACATAAATGAGCTACATTATCTCCCACCAGGTTCTTCTGGACTAACACCCTACTTATACATATCAAACATAATACATATCTTCATAACCTAGTGAAGGAAACATAAAAATGGGTGAGGTCACATGCTTAGTAAGGGTAAACAAGGGATACATGTAAGCATAATCATGAGAATAAGGGTATGAGAACATGATAATTAAAATAGAAGATCGTACACTTCATATCAAAGATCATAAATACGAATCTTGGAATAAATATTAGTTGTTCATAAGACAAGAATCATAATAAAATAAAGAACCTAATCCATGAAAGCATTACATAGGAATAAAATGTGGAATTATTGAAGACACGTAAGCATATAATATGATTTTTATAGTAGCCAAAGAATCACTGCCAACACCATCTTGGTAGTATGGATTCACTCCCCATACCATCTTAGTAGTTAGGGTTCATTCCCATGGCCATTATAATAGCATGATTTCACTCCTCATACCATCTTGGTAGTCATGGTTCACTCCCATGGCCATCTTAGTGTTCAAGGTTCATTCCCAACACCATCTTAGTCTATCTCATGAGATATAAATCTTTAACCAAACAATTAGAGGGATATATAGGTACCACCCATCAAATAGTGAAATCATACATACATATTCCACAAGATCATAAATTATCATTTTATAACCCAGGAAATTAAATGGGTATTATAAACATGTAATCATACACAACTAGAAAATAGGTCTATCCCTATATATATATACCCATGGTTTAGAAAAAGTGTGGGTATTGGTTATATATTCTGATCTATACCCATGGTTTTGTTAAAACTGTGGGTATACAATGCCCTGGTTTCTCATTTCCATCAGGATTCCCCTCCAGATTTCTCATTTCCATTGGGATCCCCCCATATGAACCCTCGCATCCCCTCCCATGACCTCCACCTCCCAACCCTCTCCTCCCTTCCCCAACCTAGAATTCCTTGCATCTGCCTCTACCTCAATGTCCCAGTCTCTATCTCCCTACCCCTATCCCCTCTCATCTCCCTCTCCTTCAGTGACATCCCCCCCCCCCCCTCAGCTCCCTCTCCTCCGGAGATGTCCCCACCCGATCCACAACCTGGGGTTTCAAAAGGGATATCCTATCAATGAGTGCCACCAATTGCATATAAGGATAAGATCAGTCACTAATACAGGGTTCTAAAAGGTGAATACCATTTGAAGGTACTCAAATATAGGTTTTTCAAGCAATCTACAAGTTGGTTCGCGGTGACTACCAATAGTGAGAGGTACTTTTTTAGTTTCTTATATACATTCTTCGAATTTATTTGATGCATGGTTATATCACTTTTTTATATATGATAAATTGATCTCTATTTTGGGGATGAAATTATAGATTTCCTCAAAACCTATGAGCCTTGATACTCATCTGGATAAGAGTGTGCAAATGAGTAGGAATTTTACATCCTGTGACATTGGGGTATGAACTTGTGGGAATCTCTTAGGTTTCATTTCCCTTGATAGGATTTATTTTGGTTTTATTCTTGGTATGGATTAATTATATCATATTTGATCCCATATTGATTGTTATTTAATGTGGGTCACTTTTCATCTTGTATTGTTATTCAATATGATCTTATCATAGATTTTATTTCCATGATATTCTATAAAGAATTAATCAAGAGAAGTTGGGTTCTATCATAACTAAAATGAAATGTTTTACATTTAATGTAATTATATATAAGGAGGAAAATATTATAATTTTGGTGGCTTGTATATATCATGATGCATTTAAAAAAACATGTTTAAAGATACCCACTAAATGAGATGTGGATTTCTCTACTAATTTATAACCTCAAATGAAACCGATTCTTACTCCACTATATCATATTTCTTCAATTAAGATCAATGAATTAAAAAGTTAAACCGATAGAGAATTAGGTGAATGGATTTATTAGAAACAATACTTCTACTTGGAATGTTCTTATCCTCTTCACCATGAAAATTGATGTAAGTATATGACTTAGTGTACATTAATAAAATTCAAACCATGATCGATGATTTATTTGATCACCAAAAAGGGACCATGTGGGTTTCAAAAAAATAATCTACATTCAAGGTATCATTACTATCAAAACAGGGTATAATTCATTCAAGAAACTTATTTTTAAGGATATTGAGGCCACTTTGAATATCTATATATGTTATTAATCTAGATAAATTCCCTAATAGTGTTTGTGAATTTTATAAATATGATATTTCATCAATTATTAGACCCCTTAATCATGGTAGAATTTATTCGGGAAACCTTTGTTTTTATGTTTATAGTTTCTAGTCATGGGAGGCCTTATTCTAATTTTTTCAATTGTTCTTCATTTATGTCATGTTAGGGTAGAAGGTTGAGATAATTCATCAGTTGTTATTTATAGATTTAGATCTAGTCATATAATATTTCTATCTTATTATTAGTTTACTTTTGTTTTAGTGTTTTAGTACGTATTTATTCATAACATAGTTTTAATTTTATCATCTATTTTTTTTAATTTTCATTTACTACTTGTTTCTAGTCCTATTATGCCTACTTTTCATTGATTGTTAGTGTGTTATTTGGTAAACCTGTTATGAATCTCACCCATTTTCTTCTAGTTCTATTTATTTGTTTATACTTGCTTGAAACAAAACTGTTTTTTGTTTCTTAAGTGATCTTCTGCTTTTTTTCATCAAAATCCATAATTATTTGTCAAATTTCATGATACTAAACCTTGAAGTAAAGAAATATTGTAAAATATTGATCAGTGATTGGATTCTTTCGAATGTGATTCATTTCTGGGGTATAAGTAGTGTTGAATAAAACAGTTTATGATTATTAAAACTTATTAAGGTTCATTGATCATTATCCATGGATTATTGGTAGATGCTTTAGTGAATTTATCATTGATTATAGGTTATTATTATTTTGAATTAGACATAATGTTTCATCATTAATTCTTGGATTTAGGAATTAATGATGAGACATTTCAATCTAATTTGAATGGGTGGTATTAAGTTCATTTTAAGAAGCTGTGTTTTTTCGAACTTGATGATTTTGATACTCCTTAATACTTAAAAATGAATAATATCCTTGTTTAGTAAGAGAAAAACACCACTTTTTTCACTTTAGATCCAATTTTTAGTGTTATACACACCAAACTTGGCTAAATTTCTAGTATTCCCACCTTACTTGAGAGATTTAACCCGAAGCAACTATAATATTATGTTATTAGAGCCTTAGGTACACAATTTGTGTGCATTAAATCTTAATGACACTTTTTAACACACCAATTTTGTTTTTTAATAAAATATTATTCTAAAAAATGTGTATTATTTTCATTTAAAAATTAAAAATTTCACATTTGGAGGTTCATTTTAAAAAAATTAATATCAAATTTGGTATTATCATATCTAAATTAGGTAAATATGATATTTCTATATTTTTTTGAAATATTAAAACATGTACCATATGTGATTATTATGTTATAATTTGGTGTAATAACTTTATGATATGGTTTTAATGGGATCGTATATGAATTAGAGATTAAATTAATAATTTTCAAATATTTTATCATGTAACATAATGTTACCATATTTTAGGTATTTCTCTTATCTCTTATCATTTCCCTCTTTATTTGGGTGGGTGTTGGGACTCTGAAGGATGGAGAGAATTTTCTGGGTAAAATAACCAAAATTTTAGGGATGTATGTTTGCTAGAATTAGTCGATTATAGATATAAATGTATTAAAGTCTTTTCAAGGTTGTCCCTGAGTTGGGACATAAATGTGTCAAATCATGTGTGGAGTTTATGGATCAAAAATCAAAGAAACCATACCCAATGTGAGAAAATGGATGCATACATGACCAATAAAGCACTGAAGGATCCTGCATTGAGTTGATTATGAGTGTGGGTAATGGAGGAGATTTAAGGTAGATAAAACTATATAATTTCATAAACCTTATATTCAATATCAAAATTGAAAACCAATTAGGAAAAAATGATAGACCATCCTTTTACCTTGAATCTATAAGTGAATTAAGCTTATAGGTATGGAGCAGAATATAAATCTGATATACTAAAATTAGGAGATGACAAGCCTTATAGGGACCAGTGGTGGAATGCGGGGGATATTTCATCCTGAGAGTAGGTCAGGAAGGTTGATCTATGGATAGAGGGCATCGAGTGGTTAATCATGAAGGGGAAGAAAAATTATTTCCCAAATCGTGTTATAGTATGTAAGGGCAGTGATTGGTTTATGAGACCATGGTAATATAAAAAATCCATTGTTAATAGAAGTGTGGTAATATAATAATAGAATGGTAATACTTGACTCATACCATTTTTATTTTAATATTTTTTGTAATTGAATTGGAACATGCCAAAATTTTGAATTTGGAGACAGGTTAGTCCTTTTCACCTCAAAATTCTATGATGATGCATGATTATTTTATGTGGAGATTTTAGAAACTTTTAAAATTCTTCCATTGGAACTACAAAGGGATAAATTCTTCATTGGGTATATTACTGCTGAGTTTCTCTAGACTTCTCAATTTAATGGTTCTATTCCTCTTGATGTTGATTCAAACTGTTTTTCATCAGGTACTACGCAACAAAGAAACTTCTATGTTTCCCTCATCCCTCCAACACAAAGGCATGATTCCTATCCCTAGAAAAGCATAAAAATTTTGGTGATTCTTAGTCTTATTCCCAAACATTTTATCATTGTTGAAAAAATTCACCAATGGAACACTATCAAGGGAAGATTTAGTGTCACTAAAAACTATTAGAAAACTTTCTTAAGAGTATTTTCATAAAAAATTGTATTTTTAATTTCACTAAACTTTCACACATTGTGTTGGAATTTGTATTACCTTGAGAGGGATAATTTCTCACTTATCTCTACATTGGAATGTCCATGCAGCTCCGCTGAAAGTTTAATTGAAATTTATATTGAAACCTCCACTAAAACTTTTTCTGACACTTCAATTGAAAAAAGAACTTTGGTATCCATTATAAATCCAATGTATCCCTTGTAATTTTAATTTAATTATCAGAATATAACAATGTGATAATAATATATTTTTTATAAATGTAATATAATATGTAACCATTGAAAATAATTAAAATTATTTATAAAGGTGTTGTCATGTATATTTATAATTTCATACATTATTCATGTTCATGTTATGGCATAATAAAAATTATATTTAAATAGTTATGTGATATGTTTTTTAATAATGATGAAAACCCCATCGGATGCTCTCTTCTTATCAAAAATTTGCAGCACCGCCATGGTTGGTCCACAATGGACACTAGAAAGAAATCCTTGAAAATTCCTAAGAGGGGATACCATTCCCAATGTTAATCAAAAACCAATTTGATGGAAAAACTAATAAAATTCACCAATAATGAATAAATTAATGAAACACCATGAAACAATATGAAAAAATCATATCAGGATCTCCTCTATGCAAGACAACTAAAATCGCCATGAGAAGCCTATGATTCAACCATTATTTTGCGGAATTTTCAATAAAACCTAAACTGAAGAACTCAAAAATTATAGATAGTTAATGGGAAGAGGAAAGGAAGTCTCCATATGAGGATAAATTACCTAAAATAAAAAATAATCTCCATTAAAACACTCTAAGTCATGGGTTTGGAGGAGGAGAAATGGGTTGGAGACACCTCTAGTTAATTCACACATAATGGGAAAGAAAGGAGGTGGAGTGGCCTAAAAACTAGAAGGGGAATTTTTGTAAAATCCACATTTAATGATGTTCTGGGAACCCTCATGGTTTGGGAACATGGTTAGCCAAAAATTATGGAAACTATGTACCCCTTACTATCCAACACCAACACCCCTCATATGGTTTGGCCACACTGTTTTATAATTATTCTCCAATCATGCAACACCCCATTATATACCTCTATAACAAGACACACATTATGTCTAAAACTTTATGTTGGTCGTGTACTATTTCCTAGACTCTCCTAAAACTCACACAATTTACCCTTTCATATTTCATGGTTTATCCTAAACAATGCTCTAACCATGAAACATAATAGTTATTGGTTCAAAATGAACTAAAAACACCTGAAGCATCAAGGTGTCTCATGGTTTCTCCTAAATTATGCACACCAAACCATTCACCCTATCCAGAGAACTCTAAAAATCTGGAAAATTAACCTAAAGCCTTCAAATTTTATATGAACATGTGATATACCTTTTGAGACTCATTCCTCATCTAAAAACATCCTTTGATGCATTATAACTCTTAGAACACCATTATGAGTCCCAATTCACAATTTGACATTTCTAGTCAATGAAAATTCAAATTCCTTCAAGAATTTATAGATCGTATGGATATAGGATCTTAAAACATCCCCACCATAATAATTCTCATCCCCAAGAAGTATCAATGGTCATTAATCCACAACACCTGACCTACATCAGTCACCAGTTATTTATAATGACCTTATTTAGTTTCTGAATGCTTGAAACCCAATCAAATAACAACCTCCAACTCAAGGAACTCAATTAGAAAAAATATGATCCAATGACTTTTGTATGAAACCAAAACTCCAAGATGGTTCTTACCTGATCCCATCCAACAAAGTCACAAATTATGCCATTTCCTGATCACTCGCTGGATTTATAGTTCGCCCCACCATAATCTTCATCTTATAACCACAAACTTTTTATTCTTGACATATCTTCCATTAAAAAATCC
Organism: Viscum album; assembly: GCA_963277665.1. NCBI lineage: Eukaryota > Viridiplantae > Streptophyta > Magnoliopsida > Santalales > Viscaceae > Viscum > Viscum album. The sequence continues at coordinate 261,456,955 of OY728135.1, forward strand.
CAACAGAACCTAGAAGTTGTGCTCCCACAATATTCCCATCGCGGTTCCAAACTTAACTCAACCTAAAACCCCTCTAGGACACTAATCATCATTGTAACCCTTCCTCGTCATCGAAACCAACTAAAACATACACATATTCACCGCTCATGCACAAACTAAAAACAAATTGGATTTTCCTTGAAATCCTGATTTAATTTAAAAAACACACCATTCATTCTCAAAACAACACATTGGTTTTGATTCACAATTTACCTCATCCAATACAAATAATAACTCATGGAAAACGATCTATGGCTGATTCAGCTCCAACTTTCAGCATGTCACTACCCCACATGATCATGATGTCTTCATGCCTAGAGGTTAAGATCACCCAAACACACCCACTAGAGTTCCCTCGTGACTCCCAGTGAGATCCCATAGTCAGTTTCTCCACTAACCCAAAACATTCATTCTTCCAAACCACACCACCAACACACCTCCAATAGAAGCACCTTGGATTACCTTTTAGAACCAAATTAATCTCAAAGCCAATGCTCAGATAAATCATCCTCCACAACAGATTTTCAATCATAATTCCCTCATATATTCATTAATGGAATCATATCCCCACCATGAATGATCCATGGTCAGTTCTACTAACCTATGTTCCTTCCACCCTGAGGGTCTCACCCCCACAATCGATATGTCACTCCTCGCTATAGGAGTTTTATTTTCACTACCTTGCTCAAGAAACTCTAACCACTGTGACCCATGTTCCATTCACTACCAATCCAATAATTTGAAATAGTTCTCTCTCTATCTCTCCTGAACAATAAAATAATAGAAAATATCACTCGTTAATGGAGTCTGAGAATGGTACCCATAACAATTTTCGACATTCATCCCACCACAAGGACCTTACTCATAGATAGCTTATGGTACACTTCCCACCATATGGCTTCACTTACACTGATCCACAATAATAAACTCCAAGTAGGCCCCTCATCAAAAAAAGACCTTGTTAATATCTTGGAATAGAGATTATTCTCTATCAATGTACATAGAATGATGTTAAGATATTAGTCCTGGTTTTCCTTATACTAATATGTCATCAATGAATACCACCACAACTCATCTATGAATGAAGTCACCTATAACTGTAGGGATATGTCAACCCATTCAAAGGATTCAGACCTCCCTTCTTACAAGAATCTCATCACACTCACATCGGTTCTCAGCCTACGAACAACTACCTTATCAACTTAATAACCTCATAAGTACGCTCCCATAATGTTTGATCTACAAGACAAACAAAATAGTGTGTCACTACATTCTCATGCATGCACATCCCATTAACAACTATACTATTACAAGATCTTGTGAAACCCAACCATGTAATCTGTTATGACTCCAGTGAGTCACATCTCAAAAAATCAGCTTGAAATACCTAACTATTGGACATACCTACCCCACATGGATATCCCACCCAATGAAGAGTATCCTTAGTTCATTATAAAACCTATAGAAACACACTTATCCAAAATCACTTTCATATCCACTTATGTCCCAAGTTTCATTAAAAATATCCACTAAAATCACTTATGCTCTCACCATATTCTTGATAACACATCCAAAGCTAACTGATCAAGGCACTTAATCGGTCCTACCCTCAGAAATCACATGCGCTACTAAATAAAAATCTCTCTAAGTGATTTTCATCTCAAGGAAACCAAATATATTCATGTACCTTACACTGTGGACATAACAAGTCTACCTATCCTATATGTTTTCACCCAAACCAATCTTACACACATTAAACCCCATTCCCTTATCCACTTAAATTTCTCTTGATATAGCTCATAATAATCAAGAACATCCCACCTGCACAACCATCACCCAGGTTAAGCATCTAAATGAGATTTACCCTCTAGAAACTAACTATAGGGTAGAAACACCAGTACACAAGTGCTCCCTTTCCAGAAAAAGCCATATGAAAATCCTATTCCCTAACTACATTTTAACCTTTATAAACCATTTCCAAAAGGTCTAAAAATCCACCCATTCCTCATACCCCAAAAAAGTACGCACAACTCAGATTACCCCTCTCATAGGTCACCCTAGAAATCCACAAAGAACTAACCCCATAAACTAGAGTCACAAAAAAAGGTCACTAGGATCTCCCAACATCCTATAAGGTCCCAATCTAGATTCTAAAAAACGAGTGCTCTGATTTGGTTCATTATGAGGCCTCAAGCGTTTCTTTTTATGTAAAGATTTGGCTCGGAGCACTGGTTTAGTGGAACCCAGGTCAGGACATTACAAAGTGGTTTAAAAGTTTTTCATTTCCTTAGATTTAAAATTTAAGATATTATAGATAGAAGTATTAGTAATGTGTTAGAACCTATGATGTATATAGGAAATTTGTGTCAAGAACACTTGTTTTAGTAGGACATCAGGGTTTCCAGAGTATGATATTGTTATTTATATCTGTGATGTTACAGTTGTATATGATTTTTTCATTGATTTATGGACATGTTGTGTGGATGTTATGATTTATTTTTTAGTTCTGTCTCTTGGCCATTGGAAATAGGTAAGATAAGGATTTTTACTCTTGGATGGAAAAGGAAATAGGTATCTCAGGCATCATTTTTTTCACCTAGGATTCACATCATATAGGCCTGCTAGTGTGTGAGTTTTACTAAAGGATAAGGCATATTCAATTGGGAAAAACATATATATATATATATATATATATATATATATATATATTCTTCTAAAGTTAGGTAAAGTGGATCTAGGTTGAGGCATTGATAGTGAGGCTAATGACTCATTCCTCATGAACAGAAGGTGTAGTTACCCTAGTTGGTCGATAGGGAATATGATTCCCTTTTATTTTACCCCTTATAGGGAGTCACATATAAAATCATTTTTATCTATTAGTATCAATGAGTATGATGTTGATGGAAACCAGGACCTTTCTTGTGAATTGGATATCTAGGGGTATTACCATATGCGGGTGCCCAATGAGTGTAAGTTCAAAATATCTTTTGTATGGGTATTTTGAACTCCAGGGAGTAGTTCCTTATGGGGATTCTTGATGAGGATTGGGCCATTGTAGGATGTGTTTTTAGTTTTTGACCCTTTTAGGACATTTTTATCTTTAACTTATTTAAATAGGTTGGTTCTTTTTAGTTAGGTAGTTATACCTTATGACCTAGTTGTGATACTTTCTCTATAAGGATAGGGGGAAGACCTAGAGGCCCTTAGTTTTAACTCAAACCCTTGTAGGTCAGCATTCATTTTAAATGATGGAAACCCTTTAGTGAGGTTGGACTGAGTTTTTGAATGCCTTTTTAGGTAGTGATCTTGGTTTTATGCTCATTGAGATCTATGCATGGTAGTTGATTGAGTTTTTGTGTTATATTCATGTTGATGGTTTTAGATTTTGACAAATCACCTAGAGTGATTGGATATCAAGATTGGCATTGATGGGTATGACTATTTAGGTGCTTGGCATGGTCAATCAGTGTTTCTGAAATTTCTAATGTAGTTATAGCATGGTTAGATGCTAGTGACTAGAACAGCGTCGGGTGATAGGAAGTCATGGAATAAATCATGGCACATGTGAGGTGCCCAATTTTTAATAGGAGTTCCATGGATTATTATGGATTAATGAATCTCAAGTACCATATAGGATGATCAAATTAGCCTTTTGTTGGATGAATCGTTGGAGTATGAGTCAGATGCTAAAGGTATACACTGGTTGTTCATGGTGGTGTTTAAATCTTAAATTGGGGAGTGGTCGGGTGCAAGCCAAGGAATGATATTTTCTAGAATTTTCATCACATGGTTTCTAGATGTTGTGTTTTAATGATGGATTTACCTCTATGGTAGAGGTGGCATCAAGAATAAATTCAGGTGTTGTGAGAAGGTTGAACAATGGTTGTACTTGGATATGAGGCATGGTGTCAGGTATTGGTTAAAGGAATATTTTATCCCTTTTGTTGTCATCATGGATTGGATAGATTTATAAGTTCCTTTCAGTAGAAATTTAAGTGTACTCTTGGTTAGAGATAATCATGCTCTATGTTGACTTCACCTTGAATGCATCGAGAGAGAGCATTTGTCCTACACTGAGATTATTTTCTTTTAAACGTCTTCCTGGTTGATGAGTAAAATTGTTGAGGTTTCACTTGGGGAGTGGTATAAGGTAATCCATATGGTGGGTAGCTACCATTAGTTGTTTTAGGGTGGTGAACCTTGTTTTTGGTTGATTTTCAGTGTTTACCATGGGTCATTGGGATCAAAGTTTTTTTAGACAACGGTAAGGTTATTCCTATGGTGGGGAGTACCAGATTGATCATAGTTAAATTTATTTCATGTAGGAGATAGTTTTTGATGCTATGAGACTGGTCATTAGACATTCAAGATAGCTTGTTTTTTAAATTCTCAGGTTGAGATAGTTTTTTCTAGTCTTACCCCAAGGATTCTCAGGGATAACAAGTTTTATGGTGGGGAGCTAGTAATGTCCTGTGTTTTTTCGGACTGGAATTTTGAGAAGAAATTTTAATTTTTACTTTCAGATATTTATAAGTGGTAAAATGGTCTTTTCCCTAGAATATAATCTCAGATAATTTTTCTAACCATTACATTGGTCTTAGAATAATTTTTTTACCCTAGGATAGAAATTTAGTGAAAATATGATCTTTTCAAACTTCAGCAGAATAATTATTATTTAATATTTAATAAAATAAATAATAATTTAGTTATGTAGGTTTTTTCAACCATATATTTTAAACAGAGTATCAGATTGAGATTTTTTCATCTTCATTGATTCTAGAATAGAGATTTTTTTTAGGCGGGGAATAAACTTGAGTTATGTGTTAGGGTGTCCTGGGCCCCCTTTCCTTTTCCTTTTTATATTTTTTTATTACCCTTCTTTCTTTTCTTTTTATTTTCTTCCTTTATCCCCTAACTTCTCTTGGACACCCCCATGTGGGTTCCACTTTTGTGTGACATAGAGAAAATAATGATATGGATAGAGAGAGAGATATATAAGGGAATATTGGTACCACTACAGAGCTCAGGACATGCTAGATCATCTTGCGGTAACCATGGACCATAGAAACGGGTGAAGATCCCCTAACTTCTCTTGGACACCCCCATGTGGGTTCCACTTTTGTGTGACATAGATAAAATAAGGATAGGGATAGATAGAGAGATATATAAGGGAATATTAGTACCACTACAGAGCTCAGTACATGCTAGATCGTCTTGCGGTAACCATGGACCATAGAAATGGGTGAAGCTTTTATAGATTCTTCCCAAAGGTAGAAATTTTTTACATTTCTCTATAAATACCAATATTTTAATATTTTTCCAATTTTAATTCCCTATAATTCTTTTTTAGGACCCCTTTAGAGTTTATTTACTTTTTTCAGGGTAAAAATAGGGGTTTTAGGGTGATTCAAGGGTTTTCTATTTGGGAAAACCAGTGTACACACCGTGTGGTTCAGGGAACACACGATGTGCATTATTTCATTTTGGGGAAGATGACATTTTAGAAGTGAATTTCATGTGTTGTGTATACACACTATTTATGGGTGATCGATTGTGAAATTGAGTACCTAGCTAGGCTGCTCGTGTAAGGGGCACATGTCGTGTATAGTACACAGTCAGACCCTATGTGGGTTGCACACCATATAGTAGTACACAGCCAAACAAAATATATGGACATGCCATGTGAGGTATATGGAAAGGTACCCCATGTAGGTTACATACCATGTATAGGGCCAATACATATTGCACTTGGTCATTTACATCCCATGTCTAATAAGAGTGCATGCCCATGTGGGGCTTTGGGAGTACATGCCATATTCTCGGGGAGAGATGTCGTGTACTACCCCTTTATGACCCTTTTAAGGTTTTTCATGTCTTTTCGACCTAGATATATATTTGTACATAATATGAGCCCATTATGAGTAGTTTTCCAATTAAATCATGATGGTGAAACCCTTTGAGTTATTTGGGAACTCCTAATTAGTTTTTCGGGATTCTACCTAAACATAAAGGTCCTTCCTCTAGTAATAAAATTTAGTCACCTCTTGAGAGAAAGACCTTGATCTGAGATGGTCCATGAGCCATCTCCCATAAACTATGCTTGAGTATATTTTCCTTTGAGTATGTGTTACCTACAATATTTTCCCTTCTATCCCAGGAGATCGTGAGACTAGTTACTTCGGAGGATCCCCTTTAGAATCCATCTGCTTACGTTTCAACCTAAAGGATCCTGTGTATGATGACTCTGTATTATTTTTATTATTAAGGGTATTTATTTGATGACTTTTATTATGTGTTGACCTAGTTAATCCCTTATAGTACCCCTTTTTTGTTTATCGTTCAATATATCCCATGTAGGATGGCACTACCCTCATACAGGGTTGTTGAGGTCCCCTATAGGCCGCCCTTCCATATGTATTATTTTAAGGATCCAATATAGGATACCTCTATTTTATTACCATTAGAGGATCCAATTTAGTATTCCTATATATAAATTTTCATCTAAGGATCCCGAGTAGGATGCCTTCACTTTTTTGTGGACCTCAAGGATCCCAAATAGGATTCCTCTCTTGTGTTTTGACTTGAGGGACTGAGTGGGTGCCCTATTGTTTGACTGACCCTGATCTAGTACGTAGAGTTTATATAGAGATGGTATCAGGTGTTACCTTAGAACCCATTCCAAAATTTTAAGATAATGGTTTTGTGGTATTGGTGTTGGTTTTATGTGTTCATCCACCCTCACTCTTCTATTTATGCTTTCACGTGTTTATTACATTTGTAATGATGTTTACCAGAAGTGTTTCCTGGTTGGTGGATGTTGAGACTCACATGGGGCATATTTATTTCTATTTGGGAAACCCAAATGTTATTTTGGGTATCTGGATTTTGAGCAATGTTATTTCTTATATTTAATTTTATACTCATAGGTATTTCCTAGGATTTAGCTGTTGAGCCTGTATATTTGATTATTATATTATTTTTATTTCCAGCTGTTCTTCTTGGGATCTAGATGTTGAGCCTAATATTCTGATATATAGGCATGGAATCCTTGGTAATGATAGTCGTGAATAATTCTACTCTCCTGAGTTATGAGAATGATTTTGTTCTTTTCTAGTTGATATATAATTAGGATGATTACACTCTCCTCAGATCAAAGGTTAAATGAGGAGGACTACACTCTCCTCGATTTTTCATATGATGAGGATCATTAGATTCTATTTTTGGGATTAAGATTATTATCCCTTTTTCTTATCAGGGTGGTTTATAATTTCATCTCACACTTGATTTATGCTTGGAATGACATCCATGTATGGATATCGATGGGTGGGAATAGCATCTCACCGGTGAGTTATCATATAGGTCGCTTAAGGGTCAAACCCTTGGTGTTTATTAGATTCTAAGTGTTGTGACCGCCTATGGATTGGGACCTAGGGATCAGACATTAGATTATATTTACATGGAATGAGAAACATGGCTTATAGTTTAGTGACCATTTACAGGATGTCCAGGCGTACTTCCATAGAACCCTTATCTACAGTGATTGGAGGTGAGTATAGGTGAGCCCAAGGTTAGGATGAGTATCTCCCTATGGTGATGTAGCATGATCAGATACATTTATCATGCCAGTAAAATAAATTATTTGTTGATTGGGATTATAGACCCAAATATTGACTTAATGATATATAGCTTGAGTGGAATGACATGCATTTCAATTCCATTTTCATAGGATTTCTATATGGTCAGGATTATGGACCCAAGGATTGACTGCTGATTGGTTTTGTTTTGTTTAATCCACCTTACTCATGAATATTCATATTTATTTATATATGTATTGGTATATGACTATTCATGTATACATATATAAATATGGTCATTCATGGTGTCACTTTCCAAGTTGATTGAGATTACGGACCCGGGGTTCGTCTGTGGTCTCAGTTTTATGGGGTTTACTATCATTTTAGTTGATTCTTAGCTAGGATGAGAATATTTCATGGGAAAACACTTATGGAATCATATTTTATAGGGTCATAATTGGGGTGTCCTATTAAGATTATTTCTCAGACATTCATGTTCACCTCAGTGTAGGTGTAGAGTTTATGTCTTCTTTTCAGGTTGAGCATAGTTGCATGGTGGACAGTACAAAGGCCCAATATTGCATGATTGAGTAGAGTTTCTCGTGTGGGTTCTTCTGATTAGACTGGTGTAGTTTGATAGTTTCTAGAGACTGGGTATGTGGTCTAGATCTGAGTTAGTAGTAGAGCTATGTACTATTAATTTATTTTATTTTTTATTCCTATATATGTATTGTCTTCCCAATAGTTGAAAAGTGTTGTATGTATGGAATAGTTGTGCAGGCTTCTAATTAATTTTCATTTATTACTATAACATGTTCTATTTTAGTTTATTTACTACTTTTTCACTCTGTTTAGTTTACTTCTATGTATGATAATTATCTATTTCTTATATTTTATTAATCTGGTATGAGGGAATAGTCCCCCAACTATAACACCCTAGGCCCTAGATACTATTCGGTAGCCTTTTGAGTATGGGGAGGAATTATTGAGGCCTCGTAGTGAACCAACTTAGAGCACTGGTTTAGTGTAATCCAAGTTGAGACGTTACATATCCCCACCAGTAAAGTATCACCACCAGTTACTAGGTCCATTCCATCTCATAAAATGTCATAACCTATAGGGTGTTAAACATACCCCCATCTCACCATCACATGACATCAATAAGTCAAAACACCCATCTCTTAGGTCTCACCAACATATGAAATTACATGCCAATATGACCCCCCACAACCAGGGCACCCATCCTCTCTAATCATCTGCACATCAAACCACTCCCTAGTGGACCAATCCATACAAATAGCCTCAAATAAAAACAATACACAAGGGTCCAATGGTTATGCACATATAAAGAGATGAACCATGATAGTCAATGCACCTATTGTGCATGAGGACAGAATCAATGTCTTGATCATCAATCATCTCACCATAGATATGAAAAACCTTCGATTAGTTTGATATCCATATACAAGCCAGCCCAACTTATTATAATTCCACCAAGTATTTATATGGTAATACATAATATTATAAATTATTAACTCATTAAAAAACTAAGCCTCTATGATTAGAATAATCACACTAATAATCCTATAACATGTGGATCCTATATCCCTACTATGATTCATGAGACACCTCTTTCCTTTATAATCTATTATTCAAAACTGAATCTCAAGAATCCTTCCAATGGGATAAGATCCAAAAATCCATAAAAATTCATAAAATACAAACCACATGTGCATCACTCAGTGATATAATCATATAAAATCATAATATCACAAATCAAAACAATAATACTAGCATGGGTAACCTTTACTTCCAACGAAACAAGTGTTCATGATGCCCCAATCTGATATCCATCATAGGCTCCAATATATTTCTATATCTTCAATCTATCAAACCAATAATATTACAATAATAGGAAGTTAAAAACCTTTGATTCCAAATTTTAACACCCTAGCCCAAAATCTACTAAGTCAGTTCCCTGAGCTAGTTCACCACATGACCTCAAGAACACCTCCCCATATTCTATAGGAAACCAACTGGAAATAGGGGTCTAAGTTGGTACTGTGAGGAGACTATTCCACCATATCATAGTGTAAAATAATAGTATAAATAACCAATAATAATGCACAATGGATTACATAGAAATAATAACTAAATAGTTTATTCCATTATATAAAATGAAATATAGTAAAGGAACAAAAAACCATGTCATATATACAACACTGATCACCCATTAGGACAATCACATGTACAAAAATAAGCATCTAAAAATACGTTAGTCTATACTTCTAACTTCAATAAAAATACTCATCTAGTATCTGGATGTTATCTGAACCATCCTGCTCGGTCATGCATAACTCAACAAGGGCCTCAACCTGAACCTATTCCTATAATAAACATGTGATATCTAATCAGGTACCCATGTGTAGTGGAGGCCCGAGAAGGGTGTGAGTAAAAATCAGTAGGCCACTACCAATGGTGTTTAAAGAAAATAAATGTCATGGTAATAGTGTATATATGTAAACAATGGGATAAATAAATAGTACAAGGAAGAAAATACATATCAAATCAACCATTAACTGATTAATCTATTAGCCCTCAAGTTATAAAGTGACACCAAATCCAAACAAACCTATATAAAACCAAACCAATCATCTAAAACATATTATAGGTTGTTACGTACTATAAATAATAATATGGAATTTTCTATTTACCATTAACTCTAGGAGGCATCAACATCAATATCTACTATTCCATGAACCTCTATCCAATACCTAAACCATATAAAAAACTATTGGTATTGGTATGGAGGGTCATATCCAATAACTAACCAATGGGAATGGAACATCATTTATAACATTATAAACATTGGATTTTGAACCTCATGTCAGACATTTGGAACCATGTATGTGGAACTGTTGTGTCCACTATCTCAACCTCAAATGTAGAGCATTAAATAAGACATATAGCTACCATATACATGGAACCTTCATGTCCTCTGTGTCACCTTTGGATGTAGATCATCATGACAGAAATTAAAAAAACATATATGTGCAACCATTATGTCCACTATCTCAACCTCAAATGTGGAGCATCATGTCTGGCATCTGGTTTCATCCCAATACTTATCGAAAACCAAGGTTCAATAACTGACCTTATAAAACATTAAAAATTCACAACAACCCTTTTTAAATCCTTTATCTTATTTCAAGTCCCCAATGGGCCTTTAACACCAAAACCTATTTCAAACTACCAACCCCTTACATTCCAAACCACCATCCCAACACTCCTTGGGAAAATGATGGATCTTACACATCTATTTAAACCATTTAAAAACTTCCCTTAAAACAAAATATTTCTCTTTAATAGTGAAAATAAGGCTAATGATTTTATTTCCATAAATTCCATTAAAATAATCATTAATACATTTTCACTAAATGGGAATCTATACACCCATTTAAAATAAATATTTATAATTCATTTAAAACCCTGCTGTAAAATTTTATTGGAGGTCAACAACTCACCTTAAAAAATACACTTTGAAAAATAGTTTCCTCCCTTTTTGACCCAAAAATGAGTCAAACCCAACACAAACATTTTTAAATAGTTTAAAAATCCTCAAAGAAATTTCACATGTGATTAACACATAAAACATATCAATTCAACCTTTTAAAATATTATTAAAAATTTATCCCCAAGCCCTAAAAATAGATTGTAACGCTTTAATAAAGTAAACCAATAATCTTAACTGGGTTAAGATAATAACCCACCCAATATAACCTTTATATCCCCACTTTAATATTTCCATGAAGCAATACACCCCATGGGAGAATGTAGGTTCGCTCTTATAAAGACCTACAGGTCTGAAGGGATCTGTAAAAGGTTTAAGGTATCAATTTAAGGTCAAAATACAATTACTTAGACCAAAAAAATAACCACATGATACATGGATTTCAAGGAACCTACCACATAAACATGTAAATAAAATTTAAAATATTATGGGTGCATATCTTAGACCACCTACATCGTCAATGAAGCTTCCCATAACATTTCCTAAACCAGATGGCCTTGCAAAGGCCCATCCAAGCCTCATCCAAACTTCTTGACATCCAAACACACTCATCTAAACACCCCAAGATATAAACCCATGATAATAAACAACATTTAATTAATTATAAAAATTATAATTAGTTAATAAACTAAACCCCAAATTGGTATAATATCAAAAAACTCACCGGGTTCTCTATTCTTATTTAAACTTCACACCACTACACTGGGTAGCCCACAACGTCCTCTAAACACCAATACTAGAAAATAACTAAGATTGAATACCATTCCCAAGTTTAATAAAAAACCAATTTGATAGAATGCCTATTAAAATTCACAAGAACTCATAACTTAATTAAATTTCATGAAACAATGTGCAGATATTGTGTTGGGATCACCTCTACAAAATCCAACCAAAATCCCCATGATAAATGGATGATTCTACCATGGTCTTGTGGTATCCTCAACAAAACCTAATCTAAAGAACTATAAAATTAGATAGAATGAAGTCTAAGAGGAAAGTAATTAACCAAATTATAATAAGTCACCTAAAAATCTACAAAATTTCCATGAACACACTCCACATCAATGGGTTGGAGGAGGAGGAATGGGTAGGGAAAACCCCTGGTTCATCCAAACTAAATAGAGAAGAAAGTGGGTGGAGTGTCCAAAAAACATGAGGGGTCATTTTGGTAAAATCTACCCTTTAATAAGATTTTGGGAAGTTTCATGGATTGTTTGTATAGTTATCCAAACCATGCACCAACCATGCACCCCATAACAAAAACACCCCTCACACAGTTTGGCTGTATGGTTTTCTAATCATGTGCCAACTAGGAAAAACCCCACTGGATCCCTCTACAGTAATGTGCACTATTTTTATAAAACCATGAATAGGTTGTCTGATGTTTCTTAGCCTCTCACACACCATGCATGGTTTCCCCTTTTGTCACACATGGTTTACCAAAAACCATGATCTAACCATAAAAAAATAACCATTCTTAATTAAAAATGAACTTCAAACACCCTTAGCATCAAGGTGTCACATAGTTTCTCCTAAAATGTGCACACCAAACCATGAACCCTATCTAGAAAACTGAAAAAACCACAAAATATTACTCAAATCCTCTAAATCTCATCTAAATACACAATCTACCTCCTAATCCTCATTCCTTATCTCAAAAAAATCTTTTAGAGGAATTATAACTCACAAAATCCCATTCTAAATCTTGATTCAAAATTTAACCAATCCAGTAAATAAAATATTAAATTCCATTTATAATTTAAAACCCATACAGATGTAAGATCTTATAATTTATGTTCCTTCTATCGCTATTATCTACTCATCACCTTGAATCGGTGTGAGCATGAATGTATGTTCTATAACATAATACAAACATGATAGTGTATTCAATTTCTTAAGTGATTATAATTGCTCATTGATAATTATATCATGGTTAGGTTAGTAGAAGAATATTTTTTTACATCAGGGTCTTCCAAGAGTATACTCTCCCATTATTGATCAAATTGCATGAGTGCTAGTGTATCAGCCTCGGACATCGAGTCTGGTCGTTCTTGAACATCGGTCACCTCCACCTATTTCCAGACACCATCTGATGTCTAAGGTCCTTCTGAAGGTATAGAAGTAGTATCCCCTTTATTCAAAAAAATAATTATCCCTAAGGAAACCTAATGAGAGCCTATATAATAAATAAAAATTATAAAAATCCATTGATGTTATTCGAAGAGAAAAGTAAGTCTAAAAATTAAAACTCTTAATTGATTTAGGGTGATCTTACTTCATAGTCGACCTTTCCTAATGCCTATTCATGGACCTCTATAAGGAAGTAACTTTAGAATAAACTAATACAAAAGGTCGCAATGGTAGATCTAATGGAGGAATTAACAATGTTTCTTTCAAACCAATAACCACTACCTCAATTAGTTCCATTTGACTAGGAAATCCTTGGTCATAATCCTCCTAGTCACCATCTTAGTTGATCTCAACTATTGTTCCCCCAAAAGAATATATCAGGGATTAAATAGGCTATCAGATCTCAACAACCTCCTATAATACCCAAAATAAATATATTGATAAAACTTAAGTCATGTAAGTGTATTGTAGAAATATATTTTACCTCTTCACTCGGTTTTATTGGGTTTCTCTATCTTCACTTTCCACTATTATATTGGGAATCGTCATTCATCACACCTGGGAATGTAGTGTAATTGTCCCTTCAAACAAAAAATTACTTCATTGAGGTCTTGGAGGAATGCCTCAACTACAGTGGAGAGGCCAACTATTACATCAACCAGTATGAAGGTTACTTGAAATTGGGTCTCATCCCCAAAGAATATTATCTATAACTAGAAATCCACCATCATATTCCATTATGACTAAATGTGGAGAGGAGCATAGAATTTCATTTAAACACTCCAAAACTGTTGTTTGAACCACCAAGGTGTGTACCATTTTCAAATGATATTTTCATTGATTTTTTTGGATAGGGAACCCTTGTATATAGTTATTAGATAGGCTCGAGGCACATGATCACCCTTTCCATTACTAGTGATTGCATAGGTAGTCTCCCTCTACGGAATGAAGACAAACTGGTCATGCTAGTTCATCCTAATATTTATCTCCCAATTTTTCAATTTGGTGGGCATAGTCCCATTAATTCTTTAGAGAAATGGTCTAAAATGTGCAACGAGAATGGCATGAGTGATGAGAAACTCATAGCTTCCCATATAGTCTTCCATCTATCCCCAAAATACTTGGAAGGGGCTAAAGATCCTATAAAATGACCTTCCCTTATAAAGGTGGTGAATTTGGTGGTATAACTTATCCTAAATGGTAATGTCAATGATGATATTTCTTCCCCAAACCATTATCACCACCATCATAAAGGCAGATACCCTCACTCTACCCTTCTACCAGACTGGGAATAAGTATCTGATTAGGTATATTACTAATAATCCATCTAGATAAACAATTTTATGGGCCTAGGAGGTGACTTCCCACCCCTATTAATTGAATTTATCCTCTTTAACTATCGGCTAGTCGGCACCTTCTACCCCATGAGATTCTCAAGATGGGAAGGCCTTGGGCCTCTTAGACAAAGGCTTATTTGGGTCTTATTAATGAATATTTCATCCCACTTCTTGAAGGGTATTTCAACCCTTAGATATAGGTACTTCCCAATGACCTCCTTAACTATAATCATAAGTTCCTTTTTGATGGGAAAAGTGTGTTTTGTGCCCTCCTAAATAGATGATATATATACCTGATTCTTATTCAACCCATTATTTCATTTTTAAAGTATAATTAATTTTATTCAATTACCAAATATCTTTTTAATTTTATATTTTTATATAATTATGCCATAAAGATTATGTAAAAAACTCATACATTAGAAACTTACACTTAATATCCATTTTTTTACAATACAATGCATTTAAAATGAAACACAATTTATTTTCATGAAAAATATTCATGATTTTCAACTTAACTTCACAATTATTCCTAATTAACCTTAATCCTAGTGAAAAATATTTAAAAATTTCAAATTATCACAAAAATCACATTAAGGGATATAAACAAAGAATAAAAGAAACTTGTTATTCCATTTCAAAACCATGTTATCATATAATAGAGTTTTCTTTTAACATAATAAACTTTGATATCAAATAATCATTTAATTATACATGAAATATTCTTTACTTCCCAAATATTTTCATAAAACACTTTATAAGAAAACATAAAGTTAAAATCATAATTATGATGGTTTCTTATAAAACATGAGAACCCATGAAAAACATTTTATTAAAAACATACATTTTTACACTTCATGGGAATAATCATTAGATTAAAAAAATATCATTATATTACCTTATGAAATCAAAATATTTCCATTAAAAATAATTATAAAGAATCAAAAAGTCACATAGGTTCCTTGTAACAGCATCTTCATATAACCCTTTCAAGAACCCTTACAAATAGAATAACCTACTCCGTTAATTTCCAACATAATTCTCCAGAGAATATAATCATTACCAAATGCATTAGAGAGATATATTGGGATCATCCATCATCATAAAAATTTTCCAAGGACTATAGCATACATGAAACACATAAAATCTTGTATTTTAAAAATCAAACTCATAAAAATATACTTTTAATCCCAGAACTAAAACATTTTTAGATATTTACCCTTTCCTTTAAAACAACATTTTAAAACTAAAATACCCCTAATAAAGATAAGAAGGGTTTTTCTTTAAATAAAACATGGAATATTGTAAATTAATCCCAATATAAAATAATGGTTATGGTGGTGGGATAAATCTGTTGACATCATATATGTTAAAATAGACCATTTATTTTTATTTTTATAAATAAATTAAAAATGTTAAATATAAAATATGTAAAAATATTCCTTTTGAAAAACTTTGAAATAAATTCAAAGAGATATAAAATGTTATTTATAATTTATTTTTGTCAATATAAATACAAATGTAAAATAATTTTAAGAATATGGAAATATTGGAAAAATATTTAGAAAATAAATCTTTAAAACATTTAAAATAAGGTTTTAAGATAAAGTATCCCTTACCTCAAGTCTGACTTGTCACGTACATTATTTATATTCTGGAATAATATAACTATGTTAATTATATAATTTCTTAATAAAATTTTTAGGTTTATTGTTTCATTTATTTTATTTATATTCATGTTATACTTAACTACTTAATCTATTAAGTTCACCTGAGACATTTTGAGAACATTCGGCTTATAAGCCAAAAATAGATTGGGTAGGTTGACTATAGTCAAATTGATCATGATAATATCATTTAAAAAATCATAATAATTTTATAATTATCATTTTTATAAATTATTTATACTTTTATAACCAACCATATAGGACTATTATGAAAAAAGAATTATGTTACAACATGGATATGGTAGTCCGTACATACACCCGAGTGGCATTTTTATTTTTCGTTGGATGGTAAAAAAAGATGTATAATATTAATTTTCTATTAAATAATGAAATTTATATCATGTATATAATATTATTTTATTTTTATCCATATATATGACCAAACATAAGAATAAATTAATAAAAAATGAAATACATTGTCTTGTGAGGTGGTATTCCACATATACGCACAAGCGATGGTTTTTATTTTCTGTTGGATGGTTAAGTAGATGAAAAGGGGTTATTGAATAAATATAATAACATTAAAATATATTTGAGATAATTATGTTACTATATGAAAATGTTTAAGAGTGGTTTGAAGAAGGTAAAAGAAGAAATAAAATGAAAATACTCAATTAAGAACTATACATCCTCTTTAGACAACCTCCTTAGGTTCATACATAAACCCTTCTTAGGATGGTATTATAACCAAATCAGGAACTATAGGATGTGAAAATGTATTTTAACAATGGTTTTGATCATCTATTTTCTGAGATAAGAGGTTCTTAAAGTGTTAAGAATGGAGGATAGGGGATGTCCTTTTATAAGTGGGGGGGACACACATGTAATTTTTCAAAAGATTAAAATATATTACTTTATTAATCAAGATAAATGGATCCAAAATGGACCCTTTTTGAATACTAGATAATATAGGTTCCAAATATGACCATAAAATAGGATTTAGAAAGAAAAAATAAGTCATTGTAACCCTAATTATTTTAATTTTTAACCTTTTTATCCTATTTTAACTGTTATTATGGTAAATGCCTTTTTCCAAAGAAACAATTCATAATGACCAAAAATGAAAGTAGACTCATTTAAAATTTTGGAAAATATTATTACAAATATGGATTCAATTTTACCAAATTTAATTTCTATAATTGGCATAAATTAATTTTAAAAACCTCCAAAACGTGATGAAAAACATTTTTCTAGAAAAAATGAATTTTTAAGCATAAAAATGTTTTTATACCAAATTCATATATAATTTTTGTTCTAATGAAAATTATTAGGTTATTTTTAATAAAAAAACTACTAATGAAATTTTAAAATTAATCAAGAACAAAATTAGTCTATATAAATACTTTAAAATAAAATATTTTTTTCTTAAAAATTTGTATTTTATACTATTCACCCAAAAATAAATTTTTTTAAAAAATTTATAAAAATTCACTCTAAGATAATTTTGAATTGATGATATCAAAAATGAAGTTAATTTTTTAAAATTAAAATTCTAAAATTTGGAAATATATCTTTTAAATAAAACTATATAATATATGTAAACAAATTTAGTAAGAATAAAACTATTTAGTTTTTATTGAAAATTTACTTAATATTATTATAATGAATATAACTATATAAAATATAATTAATTAATGTTAATAGGTAATGAAATTGATTTAATATATACATTACCTTGGATTCTATAGATGATGGAGGAAATAACTCGTCACACATATGTCCTGAGATCAGCACACAATAAATCTTCTCGACATCCCAGAGATTGATGTTGACCTCACCATATATTAGATGGAACTTATTCATGTATAAGGTATATCTAATGAAATTTTATACCATCGTACCTTTATACAATATTATATGGTCTGAGAAGCCCAGATAGACTCATATAATACTATTTTCTTCAACTCAACTCCAAACATTATAACAGTATGCTGCACCCAGAAGGGCCAGCCCCAATCTATTCTGAAGCTTCCTCCTGATCAGATATCCCAGTTGGAAAATCATATAAACATATTACTAGATAAAAACATTCAAATTATTGATTGTTATATGTGGTTATATGGATTAAACTCTCTCCATACCCCTTTTTAGTCTTTTAGTAGAGGATTCGTAATATATCCATCGGAATAATCCCCTTTAGGAGTTAAGTGACCTGCATATGAAATTTTTTCCCTAAACATATTCTGATTCTTAAGGATATAGGAGGGTGGTATGATCCCTAAATTTGTTAGAGAAATTGGAGAATAGTTCTGGACACTGAACCTATACAATGTAAACCAATCAGATTGTGGGTACTCAAGAAAATTAGTCCCCATCAAACTCACTATATACTCCTTAATAGACTGAATGACTATGCACTAGTCAGTTTCCACACTATTGATCATGGAATTATGGTGTTCCATATTTGCTTCATCATCCCTTCTCAATGACATATTCAATAAAAAAAATTAAATTTAGCTTAAGTATAAATGTGGGTGAGTTTTGATTTGAAAAGGGGTTTTGAATAAAAAGAGTCACATGACTTATGAAGCATCACATGGAGCGAATGAACCATATAAATCCACTTGATCACATAACTATAAAAGGGTCACATGAATCTCATGACCCTGGATAAATTATTTGATAGTGTAATGCCTAATATATTATGGTAATCACATAATCTTGTTGAAGATATGTGATGTATGGACCAAGTGACATATCATTTATTGATTATACAGTTTGTTTATGTGATTTAGTTATGTGGTTTGGTTATACAATAGTGATAACGTGATGTGGTTATGTGGACTGATCATGAAAGTAAGTCACATAAAATGGGATTAGGTGGATGATTTATGAAACAAAAAAAATTAAGATCTCTAGAAATATAAATCAAGTGAATTAACCTTCCCCTCAACCTCTAATTTATAGGAAACTTCATGAAATTCCAAAAGTCACCTAGAAGAATAGAAGGTACCTAAAATACCAAAAAAACAAATAGAATACCAAGGGACTCAAGGTTCATATACTTCCATGAAACTAAGTCCTTTATTCTTCTTATAGAATTAATTTATAATGGGGGAATTTGTTAACTCCCTCCATAAAAACATTAGAAAATTGGAATTAATAAAATAATGAATAAAAAAAGTTCCTTTTTTGTAAAAAGGAAAATAATAGAAAGTTTACTCCATGCCTGGATCACATGACCGCTTTAGGGTCACATGACTAGAGTACGTGACTAGAATAACACTCAAGGGGACACATGATCATATAACCCAAAATGGTACATCTTATTCCTTGAAGTCAAGTAAAGGTGGGATATACAATATAGAGATATTATGTGATTTTTTTTTCAGGTGATGTCCTGGACATGCATGAGCACCTAACCCCCAAGGGATCATGTGATTGAGGTTGTCTATGATGGGATGATCAAACACTTTTTGTTATTTATGTAATTCCCCCAAAGTCATGTGATCACCATACAACAAACAGATCATGTGATCAACTCTAGTGTGAGGTTCTCTGTGATGGTCTAATATCAAGATCATTGTTCTTCATGTGATACACTAGGGAATGCCACGGATGACCAGAAACCTAGTCACATGAGGAACATGATACAACACTGACTTACGTGCATGTCTTCCACTACCTCAATCCTGAGTACATGGCTCTCCCTCCTTGTGAAGAATCATAGATATAGGTCAACTGACCTCTATAACCCCCCACCCCCACCCCCCCCCCCCACCCCCCCACCCCCCCCCGACATTCAAAAAGAGAGAATTTGGAAGATTTAATTATTGAATACATATAGAGAGTGAAATTTATGGAGATATGGATAGTCATTTGATATTAAATACTACCATTGTAAATTTGGTAATTGAATATTGAAGGATTTTTTTTCAATTGCAAAAAAATTTCACACAAGGCATGGCTGCAAGACCACTGGCATAAGAACCAATCACCTAATGATCCTTCAGTCTTGTGATTGCATGATGACTAACTGGTCACATAATCACATGATGATCTCCTAGTTATGAGATTGTGTGGAACAATTTTCCAACCCAATACCATCCACATAATCACATGGAACCCCTTTTCCTTTCATGATGGGCTCCCCTTTTCATTATAGGAATCGTGATACCTCTTAACCTTCATGTGAATTGTGATACCCCATGTTCTTCACATGGTCCCCTTGCACCTAGGAGTGCCACTCAAACCTCTTAATATCCTATTTTCTTCTTCTCCCATAATCCCACACTCCTTAATATTCTTTCAAATATTCCCTAACTCATGGGAAACATCCCTATAATTTCAACCAAGATTCCTTATCCACCAGTGGGAAAGAAACATTACTAACTCTGAGTACATTGACTCATTTTCTAAATGGGATACATCGGATGAATTTTTAAGGACCGATCTCTATACCCAATACATTTCTATATACTATCCTTTTATGGGGCCATATTCCACATAAATACCACAAAATTTTCATGACACTATTTTCAAATTACCCCATATAACTTTCACATTAAAATATTCCTTTTGAAATCTCATAATTCTCTTCTCACAAAGCCATATTCTCCATAAGACTCATAATCATACTCTTCTTCATAGAATCCTCAGTTTTTAAACATAATTAAAATAAGTTTATATGCTCACATTCAACATGTATAATCTTCTATTATCTCTTATTTTTCACACTAATCATGACTCACATGGGCATAGATATATACATTGATCAAGTTATTAACATAACAA
Source organism: Viscum album (assembly GCA_963277665.1). Lineage (NCBI taxonomy): Eukaryota > Viridiplantae > Streptophyta > Magnoliopsida > Santalales > Viscaceae > Viscum > Viscum album. The sequence continues at coordinate 261,478,067 of OY728135.1, forward strand.
GAATACCACCATTGTGGGAATCCTCCATGGGTGTAAGTCTTGGATATATCTTTCTTTCATCCAAATTTATATAATCCCAATGAAGTATCTCATGGGAAGCATGAATGTGTAAGTCCCACAAAGACATAATCCTATGATCTCATGCAATGGTTCTAATCTTCTGTTATCTCGTGTTTCTCACATTAAGTACGAATCACATGATTTTAGAGATCATAAATGATCATTAAATTATCATGTTGAAAATTCAACCAATATGGACCTCCTCCTCAAGTTTAATTCCCAACATATTTGACTTTCCTTCAAAGTTCCATATTCATGATGAATAAACTCATGAAATCCTTATATTAATAAGCCTTGCTCAATCCTATATTTTCAAACCTTTTATGAAATAAAAATCCTCAACATCAAAAATACAATGTCTTTTATCCCAATTTCAATGAGATACATAATATGCCTCTCTAAGGATTGAGCCTAAATAATTAATGTTCACACATCCTTAATTCATAACACAATATTAAACAGTATGGTCTTATCATATGACCTTAGACTATGTCACTCAAACTATGTGGGATTTGATTCCTTTCTCGGCTGCATACATAGGAAACCTCTCTAAGGTTCAAACCCACCATAATTAACCTTTAATCATTAGTATAATTAATCCATATCACTCATGAGATATTTTACATCCTTCCATCACTGGTCCATACTCCTATAATACTTCTTATTAATCAGGGTCATATTCTATATTGATTATTTTTTCACATGCCATATTCCCTTCAAACTATCTTATTTCATACCACAGTCCCAATAGAGCCATACCCCCCACCTATAGGGTTATATTCCTTTAATATCCCACTATATTATCCTCATTAATCCATATTATCAGTGGGGATCACCTTTATAAGGTCATATACTTTGTGGAACCAACTCATCCTAATTTATCTATGCTTCCAATAGGATTCATCCTCACAAGGCCCTACTCTATGTGACATAAACCCATTCTCATTGGGTATTTCCTTTCAAGATCAACTAAATAGGTCCTAACGTGAATAATTCTTACACCAACCATTTCTAGGTATCTTTATCTTTGTTATCTTGACACCATAAATACCTAACGCCTGCCCAGACAATGATAAACTCTAGAGAACCCAGTTGTAGAGCTTTAAAACATAATGATACCTAAGCCAACATCGCAAAACCATAATGGATAATAAGAAGTATATCCATTTTTATATATGGATGGTGTAATTAATAATATACCTCTAATATGTACATCTAGTCACATCATCTGAGGTCAAAATCCTGGATATAAATGTTAAGGTAACCAGTCTCATATCAGGGTCTGGGAAACATTCATGAGCATGAATTAAATCTATTAGAGAGTCTTGGAGTAGTCAATAAATCTCCCCACCAATGATGTGATGAGTCTAACAACACATCATATCAACCAATGTTTGTTCCCAAGTTCCATTGGTAGGAAACCCTATTGAAAACCTACCTTTGGAAAGTAGGCGTGGAGCCCTTTATGGATGTGGAACTCATTGGGAATTTCTATCATAGAAAAAATAGTGAACCCAACATATATGCTTTTGAAAACCATACCAATCCTCCAATAATCAAGAATCATCACACACATTTATTCTAGAAACATGTGCCTTACAATTTCATAGTTTTCTATACCATACAAGTGTTCACCCGTACTAGCTCCATGTTGTCTCTCCCAATGCTCCTCCATTGCTTCTTGGGATAGCTTCAATGGCTAGAATGAGCTTTCCATATTTTTTTAATTAAACACTTTTAAAAAGTGTTAGTAAATTATCAACACAAAATTCCATATAATGGCTCCTAATACACGTATAAATGTTAATCCCTTCTCATATACTCCACCTTCTTAAAAAATCAGTACATTCCCTTCGTCATCAAATATTTCTTGGTCTAATTAAAGGATGGTTTCTTCAATTTTTTTATTGTTCACTAAATATTTATCCTATATGACAAAATGATGACATCCTTAATCCTTATAATGTTTTAAACATTATGCTAATATAAAAAAATCACTTTAATCTATTAGCTTAATGAAAATAATAGACTTTGATGCATTATCAAGAATGAAATCCAATGCTAACTCATGTATTCATAATAACCCTCCAAGAATCATCATCAGTTTCTTTCACCAAACACATATTGAAAAAAATTAACCAAAAATAAAATACTTTACTTGGGATCCTCAAATAAAATGATAATATTTGTAATAATCAATGAAATAGTTATATTTGGTTAATGAATCTTGAAATTAACTAGTGCATGTGATTTAAATATAAAATATCCTAATTTTATTGAATTTTGTTTTTCAAGAGATAAATTGACATGTAAATCACCTGTAATTATGATACTGTATGGAGGTTTTTTAGAGAATTTTCTTCAGGTTCTTCAACATTTGTAATATCTATAGATTCTACCATGAGTATTGTAAGTTCTTTTAATTTTTTAAAATTAAATTTCACTAGTAATAAAATAGATAGATATTTTTTATCTGAATCAATAGCTTATGTAGATTAATTTTTATCTTAAAGTGCTTCACAAGTCACTAAAATTTGTTAGTTTAATATAAATTTTCTCCTAAAACTCAAAAACTCTTTTGATAGCACATTGTAAATGATAAATATTCGTAGATTTATGACTCACCTTTATCAAATGGGTGTCTTAGTTTCTTTTAAAAGGATAAGTAATGAATAACTTCAGAGTTTCCTATAATGGATGGTTTAAATTATGTTTAAATTTATGTATGGTTTCACATAACATGTCTTAACTATCTCTTTTAAAAAAATCCCAAAAAATCAGATAAAGACTAGGAATTATATCCATGAAATAATATAGTTTCCATACCTAAGAAACATACTAGTCAATGATACACTTTTTAGAGAATGAAATATATAAAATCTAATAAGAGGTTATTTAACTGGAAAGCCTCATCCGTGCACACATTTCTTAATCACATATCTAGGGAAAAACTAACACCATTAAAAATTGAGTCTATTTATGGTTCAAAACTATGGAAGTGGGTTTTATAAACATATCATTGTAATTTCAGTTTTTTAAACCATTGTAATAGAGCATCTACATCTATGATTAATAATCATTGGGTGTATACTAGCCTATTTTTGTGTTTAAAAAATTGTGATAGTAGTTTCTTATTACTATTATGGTTCAAAAACCGTGGTAGTATCCCTATATCCAACATAGCAATCAGATGGGGTCTTATATCCATGGTTTAAATAAATTGTGGTTATAGATACCCTATTAATATTGGTGAGTGAAACATATCTATTTTTTAAAATCTATATGGATATATATTTTGAAAATCTATCAGAGAAAAAAAGATAATAATATACACAATGAATAATATAAGAATCCATAAATATGACTAAAATTTTATAAAAAAATACATGTTATAACAGATGAACAGAAATAAAAATGTGTATTCAAGAAACAAGTATAGTATAAAATATATATATATATACATCGATCAATTCAATTTATATTTTTAGTACATATATGATTTTTTTCATCTGAAACGATTATTTTTTAAACTTCAACTGAAAAGGGGGACCAAATACCACCTATAATCAACTTAAAATCATAAATATAATCAATAAATTCATAATATAAACTTTAAATAAAATAAAAATTAGCATATAATATTAATAAATTATGAGGTAAAATATGATGTTACATTAAAATTATGAAGCATTGTTGAAGGTAAACCAGTATGAGCGTAATTCAAAAATCTAGTTAAGATCAAAATGGATGATAACACATTAAAATTGGATTATGTTCCATACATAGGTGGAACTAACTGGTTTTGTATTAATTAATAAAAACTAATAATAAATAAATAATAATTTGGGTCATATAGTTTTTTATCATTTATTTTTTTAATGTGTTACATTATTTTAAAAAAATAATTATAAAAATACTATTTGAATCATGTTGAGAAAAAATTTCATTAGATTAAAATGTGGTATGTTCCTATAGTTCAAAAATTAATATATAGTTATTTTCTTAAATTTTCATTAAACTCTATTATCTTTTTTTGGTTTTGATCATTCGACTCATGTTTGATAGTAAAAAACTATTTTAACTTTTAAAAAGACACTTTTTTTATTCCTATCATATACAATATCAAGCCACTAATGATTAAATCATCATTGTACAAAATTTTTATAGGTAACTGATATCATTTACATATGTTTTGAACATTATAATCTTTTTTTAAACAGTTATAATTCTAAAAAATAGACTTTGAATATTTTCAAAAATGTTATCACATGAAATGATCAGATCCCAAACTTTAAAAAATCAAAAATCACTTTCTTAAATTTTCATGAAAAAACAATATTTTTTGTTCAATTTTACATTTTATTGTACATTTTACAATTAAGATATATATTTTATTGTTAAAAATTCACTTTTCTTCATTTTATAAACACCTGATGTTAGATTGATGTTCATTTTATTTCTATAATTCGCAATGGATTGAGCGTCATTGCGTTGATTTTTCATGGGAAACTAATATCATTTGCATTTAAAAAAAAATATGTGTTATTTTAAAATATTTTTAATACTAAAAAAATAAATTTTGGATATTTTCAAGAGAATAGGACTTATATTTATAAGTATATTATTCATATAATTCATAAACCAATTGACAGTCATTTTTACATTTTACTAATAAACTGAGATCATTTTCTAAATTTTTTATATTTTATCTTTATTTTACTTTTAAGAAATAATTTTTATTTTAAAAATAAAAATTTTATCATTTATATCATATATGAAAATGTATTCACTCATGGTCTATGCTTAAAGGTCAAAAATGGAATGTCCATCATTATCATAAATTTGAAAAAAAATCTCATTTGGTATATTTATAAAAAGAATTATGTGTAACACCCTAAGATTTTAAAATATATCTTTGTTTAAATAAATTTTATTTCTTAGATAGCATTTGTTACATGTAACACCGAGTTTAAACGAACTGTGATATACTATTAAAATATTTAAATGTGACCCTCATAACCTAGCCATTAAAATTGGAAGTATGAATAGGAATAAAAACTTTCTGAAAATAATTTAAAAATATTTTATATAAATAAAATATATTGGTAAATAAGTACTAAATTTTTAGTGAAGTTTTTACTAGCTTCAAAAATTTGTTTTTCGTCAAAAACAATTTTAATGCTTTTTGAGAGAAAATAGTATAATTAATATCTAAATATTTTAGAATTTTTTTGTAAAAAATGAACTTCTTTTTCTAAATCATCATTTCAAAATTAACTTAGGGTGAAATTTTTTGGTTTTTTGGTAAAATATTGATTTTTTAGTGAATAGTGAAAAATATATCTTTTTGCAAAAATATCATTTATTTTCATTAAAAAATCCCTATAATATTTTTAATTTTATCATAAATTAATATATGTATAATTTATTTAGAAATAATACAATAATTATATATTAATACACATTATATGCGATCTTAGTATAAAAAAATTTTAGACTTGAAAATTAATTGTTTATATAAAACTGTTTTTCATCGCACTTTACGGGATACTTATAAAATGAATTTCTCACACTTATATAAATTTAATTTGGTAAAATGGATTAAAAAAAATTAATTATAAAAATTAATATTATCTAATAAGTTCAACTTAATTTTTGGTCATAGTGAATATTAAATACAGTAAAAATTCATCACCATATTAAAATGGTAAATCGAGTTAACTTAGGTTAAAACTAAGTGATAAGCCCATCATTTTTCATCTTAAATATTATTAGATTAAGGTATTTAGAACCTTATTTCCTTATTCTATATCTTTTTTTATGGGTCACTTTTCCATGAAAGTGGCCAATATAATATTTTAAGTAAATAAAAATACAAAATGTCACTTTCGTACTTTTAAATATCTCTTATGTGTTTTTATAGGGGAAAAGAAATTTAAAAAAGAATATTAATTATTATTTTAGGAATAATGAAATTATTTTCATTATGTTAATTTATTTATAATTTTTAGTTATTATATAATTACCTTAAATGCTTATGAAACACTGACACCATATTTCATTAATTAGTAGAGAAATAAAATAAATGATTTTGAAAATGTTAAAAGTAATATAATTTGAGTGATTTATGGTGTTCCATGATTTTTAGAGATGAATATAAAAAATTATTTGTGTGTTAAAATTCTATATTCTAATTACCTATTTCCCTTGATGCTTTTAAAGTCAAATTAAATGAATAATGTCAAAATAATATTAATGTTATTTTATAATAAATAATAATTTATTAAATGATTTAAAATTATAAAAAAATACTATCTTCATACAAAAAAAATATATTCTTTAAAATATCATCTATGTTATATTTATTTCCCTTTTTTCTTTTTTATTAACTATCTTTACCCCCTAAAAAGTAAAAACATCGTTATCGTGGTAATTTTCAAAAAGGGTTAATGTGGGTTAAAACAAATATATAATGGTACAAATATAATATAAAAATGTCCAACTTTTATTGGATTATGTTATTTAAACCTATCCTTATCTTATATTCTAATTATATTAGTTTTTATTCATTTTAACATGAAAATTAATTGATATTAATTTAATATTTTTAAGAAACTTTAAAAGTGCTCCTCCCCTCACTTATAAAAGGGAACCTTATCTCCTCTTTTATTCATAATTAAAAAGCCTTTTTGTTTATCAAATCCCTAAATAAATACCTACCTTAATTCCATTAACATTTCCTATAGGACTTTTTTTGATCAGATAACTCCCTTATGAAGGATTTTGGTGTAAACCTAAATAGATTATCCAACGAATAGGTATCGTTATTAACCGAATGTTTTTGTTTTATTTCTTCTTCCAAATACTTAAAATATTATTCAAATATTATGATATAATAAAATATGTATCTAATATATACTAATATTTTATTATGTTAATGGAATACCCTATATTCATCTCCTCTTCCATCAAATGAGAAACAAATCTGTCGTTTATGTGTACGTCAGACTACCGCCACATGAACCGATATAATTCATTTTCCATAAAAATCACTCAAAATGATTTTAATGACATATTTAATATATATATATGATATTATTTACATAATTATAATTCTATAAATATAATATATTACATAATTTCTTACTTTTCCATTTATTTAAAAATGATAACATCGTTCGTTCATATGTGTGGATTACCACCTTCATGAAGTGATGTGATTAATATTTCTTAACCACATCACATAAATGTTATATATAAGTTTATTTGAAGAAATAAAATGAAATTTATTTCATAATTATAATTATATAAAGATAAAATAATAATAATACTATTTTTATCATGATCATTGAAAATTTGAAACATTACTCATGTGTGTGTATGGCATATCATCTCCATGATTGTAAAAAAGTTCATATTTCATAACCATGTTTCATAGTTGAATTAAAAATTATAATTGATTTATTAAATTGATAATTATTTCATTATTATTATTCTAGAGCTTATGGAATAATTACTTATTTTACCATAGTCAAACTACCAAAGTTATTTTTGACATATGAACTCAATATCATTAAAACATTTGACATAAACTTAATTGATTAAGTAATTAAATATAACATGGTATTATAAAAGGAATAATAAACATGAAAAGGGTTATTAATAAATTAAATAATTAATATAATTTTATTATTATGGAATATAAAGAACATATGTAGCGATTCAGACCTAGGGAGAGGGGTTTCATAACTCAATTTCCTTTTACTGGGTTATATTAGTTATTCATTTTCTTTGATATATTAATATTGTGTGTGTAATGACCTATGATGATTTTAAATTTTATTCCAAATTTTTTATATGGGTTTACATTTGTTTCACATAATCACTTTCCTAATAAATTCCCATGTTTTAATTAATTTCTTAACTCACTTTTCATTCATTGTGTTATACTTCTACTTCATTGACTGTGTTATTCCATGATTATTTATGAAATGAAATTTTATTATATTTTATTGTATTTTAATATTTTGTTGGGTTTAAATTTTTTACATATAATTACTTTATTGAGTAATTCTCACTTTAACATTATATTCATTATAATGGATTTCATAATAATTTACAATACATTGACAAATATTTGTTATTATGCACCTATTCACTTTTATATGGTGTATATTATGCCCCTTTATTATATTTAACATGAATTAATATTTATTTATGATTATTAATGTTTCAATTCTAGTTTATTCTTTCAATATGTTATAATTTGAAAGTTATCAAAGAGGTGATGATTTATTTTACAATCTCATTTTTTTGGGATTTCCTTAATATTTATTTAAGGGACCCTATAATCCATACTTCATAAAATACATCTATTTTATTATCATATAGATATTTAATGAGTTTAAATATTTTATTCCAAATTTTTCCATCAATTTTATTTGAATCAAGCAATGAATTTTTTAAAACTAAAGCTGATCATATTGTTGTTTTTGATCGGGTACATTTTCTTCCGTGTATATATTTTTCAAAATTGTTTTAGAAAAGTATTTTTTATTAATAAAATGATTTATTAAGGAACATTTAAGTTATATTTTAATTTTTAAAATGTTTAAATGAATATTTAAAATATTTTCTGAAAGTATTATTTTTTACTTTCTTTATAAAAATCCAAAAGGAATGTTTTTAACGTATATTACATTAATAGAATTCCCTGTAATCATATCAGGTTTATGATATTTATATTATTCTACATGTTTTAAATTATTTTACAAATAAAATACCTTAATGAAATATTATTTAAACATTTTACTTCCATTTTCATTATTTTCCAAGTGAATATTATTTTATTACAAAATCAATATTTCTAATGAATCAATGGTCATCTCTTATCTCTTATTAATTTTTTGGTTATTAACTTTCTATTAAAACATTAACTTTCTTATAATCATTATACATTACATTTATCTTAATGTCTATACTCTTTATATCATGGATATATTTATTTCCTAAATTGTATACCATCTTTACATATAGTGTTTTACTATGAAAGTTATTTGATTGATTGGGGAAAATCTTGATAAATCCATATTCTTTACTAAATATGAATAATTATTGATAATTAATATTGTTTATGAATTAAATTTATCATTAAATATATGATAAATCTACTGGATATGCAGTGATGGGTGGGTCCCAGTTTTAGATAAACCCTCGATGCATTGATAGGTTTCATGAGACAAATCAGTTGTCCAGATTAAATGGGTTTTTTGTGTATAACTACCCATAAGTTAAACTATCTTTGTATAAGATCTTGAAAGTATATATATCATGATGTTTGCGATCAAAACATCCAATATTATGAATTCCCTTCATTGAGAATTCAGTTATTATTATCCATGAGATTAATTCATTGATATTATCCGTGGATGCATTCATGCCCATTTTATTGATTAAATGGAATTTGTTTTCATTTATTTACCTTAAAATGTTAATTATGCCTTATTTACTCATTATATATTCAATTTTATGTTATGTGTTTTGATAATCTGAGATCACCCTTATTTTTTTCATTCCCTAGGGTATTAATATGAATTCTTTGAATGAGATCAAGGATATGGAATATTTATATTACTATGATTTATGTATTATTTCCAATGTGAAAAATGGGTATCATGTATATATTTGATTCTCAAATACTACTAAATGAATCATTCCCTTAGGATTAAATCTAATTTATTTTTTCCAATATAATAAATAAACCACCAGCTCTGGGATACTGGGGTCGGGGTCTTTACATTATACTTTCTTAAAATAGGTTTAATTATAAAAAAACTATTTTAATTATTTATAAAACATAAAATCTTAGATTAATTTGAGATTTACTCTTAGCATTCCAAAATTAATTAATGATTTTTATGTAATATTTCATGAAAAATGGAGATCGTTTAATCATTTTTTATCGTTTGATGCATGTTTTACAGTTGAAAATGAAATTTAACACTTAAAAGAAAATTACGATCATTTAAATTTCATATAGTTGAGAGTGTGAAACCAAATTAAAGTTTCCATTATATTTACCAAATATAGAGTGTATCAGATGATATGTTTTTCATAGATTTCATGCAGCGGTAGAGAGATATTCATTAGATGTCAATTATTGTTCAGATAATGGTTTTGTCCAATGGGCATGTGAAGTGGTCTTTCTTAGTGATTCAAATTATTTTAAATTGATTTTATTAAGGATTACTTGAGGTTTTTCTAAAATGGTTTGCTGGATTTTGTTGTTCACCATATATAGTGGTCAGGTACCAATTTCCATAGGAAATCAGCAGTCACCGAGTTATTTGTTGGGTTATCTGTGAATTTTAATTTTCCATGAAATTGGTTTGGATATATGTTTATTTCTATAAGAAAGGGTTAATACCAATACATTTTATAATTAGTAACTAAATGTGATTAATAAATTACGTGTAGTTAGTCAACTAAATTGCTGACAATAAAAGAGTGATTATAATTCTTTTATCTTTTGATCGTAATGGAAATTTTGTAGTGTTTCTCCCATAGATGTAAGGAATATTATAAAAATCATATTAACTAATTTGTTCTCAATTTTATTTTTCAAATTCCTCTTATATTGAATATTGTTTGAGTTGATAGTTTTTCTTGATTGTGTGTGACAACTATTTGGTGTAGTGAGTAGGGTGTGAATACTTTCTATCTTCTGGTATATAAAATAGTGGGAGTATTATAGGTGATTTGATTCCACCATGTGTATCATATAGTATATATTATTTTTTAATTAAATATTGAATAATATTCCCAACATGAGGTATCATATCTAGATTCAGTACTTTCTCTTCAACACTCTTTGAGGCGGATCAAGTAACACTCATCCTACCTTGATGTTATTTTATTTTTAATGGAGGTTTATTGTTATTTTAATGAATGGAATCAGAAAAAGTTTAGTTCTAGGTTGATAAGTTTTATGGAATATATTTTTTATTATGGATAATTCATATGAATTATCATCTAATTCAAAAGTACCCAGATGTTATGTTAACTACAAATCATCCATAAAAGATGGAGAAAGTGGAATGGGAAGTACTGGATAAAAATTATATAGGACTAATCAGGATGTTATTATAATTGAACATGTCCTTTAATATCCAAGAGGTGAAACCCATGATGTTTCTCTTGAAATACTTGGAGAATATGTATGATAATCCTGTAATACTAAATAATGTTTTCATGATGTAGAGGTTATTTGATGTGAGATTATCTAAAGGAATGATAGTGGTATATCATGTGAATAATATTAATATGGTCTAAGGGAATATTGAATCAGTGAAGTTAACATTCATGTATGATGCATGGGATATTCTATAACTATCATTTATACTAGATTCAGGAAATTCAATGGTAACAGAAGTAATCAATTCCTATGGAAAAAATAATTTGGTATTTAAGGATGTTTGGAACTTGATCCTCAATGATAAACTCTAAAGGAGGTATGTCTAAGAACACTCTAGTAATGTATTGAATAATAATTTATGATGATGATTTTCCCAGCAAATAAATAAAAATAAATGGTCTTATAATGAGTCATAAGAGAGATCGTGAGGTAAATTGGATGGTTTGGGTCCTATATTCTAGTGGTGTAGGAAAAGAGGACATCACGGGAGGAATTTTATAGATAAAAATAGGATTCTATAAAGTAATAAACTTATAAAAGTTAAAAATTTCATAATCATGGTTGATGGAAGAAAAATATTGATAATATGTGTCAACATTCTGATGGATTTGTGGTTGATTGACTCAGGAGTATCTTTTCATTCAATGATAGAGTGACAATTCATAGTGAATTGTGTATTCATAGAATTCCAAAAATTACATTTAGTGGATTATTAAGCTATATATGTCTTGTTAAATGGATATTTTTATGTCTATAAGGATATTGTATGCTTGTTATAACTGAAAAAAGTTAGACACATCTCGAGGAAATATAAGAACTTAATTTCCATAGGGTAGCTTTATGAGGCAGGCTATAGGATGAGCTTCACCAATAAAGATTAGAAAGTGACTCAATATTCCATGGTGGTTACATGAGGAGTAAATTATGGGACCCTATATCTTACCAAAATATCATATGGAGCTATATTTTTTGGTGTATCAGTGTTCAATAGTTTAGTGTTGTGGAATTATCGACCCAAACATCTCATTGAGAATAATATAAAATTTCTAATGGATAAATTCACATTGATGCTCAATCACACTAAGATAAAAAATTTTTAGAGATTATTATAGAGAATAAAAGGATAGTTTCCTTTAACTTAAATAGAAATAATCCATGATCCTGGAAGTTATAACTTGTTCACTTGAATTTTTAGGGATCTACCCTGGTCCAATCTTATAGTGGATCTCTTTGCTTTGTAAATTTCATTGATTATGAAGTGATAAAAGTGTGTTTTAACTTCCTAAATCATAATTCTAAGGTTTTTTATATTTCATTAAATGTAATAACATGGTAGATAGATAATATTATCAAAAGCTAAAATTTATATTTTTTGACAATGGTGGTGAATAAAATGGACAGAACTTCTAGAACATCTGTCGGAAGTAAAGGATCAGAATGGAGATAATTGTTCCTAGAATGCTAAAATAAAATGTTGTGGTAGAAAGGATGAACAAAATTTTGATATAAAATTCATGCATTATGTGATTATACTTGATAATATCCATGAAAATTTGGAGGAAGTAGTGAACACAAAATCATACCTCATCAATCGAAGTCTATTTTCTCCTATGGGATAGGAAGTTATGAAATAGATATGGTCTGGTAAATAACTAGATGTTTTCCATCTCAAAATATTCAAAATTATTTCATGTTCCATTGATGATTCTATGGAAAAATTTAAACTTGAGTAAAAATCCAAGGAATGCTTCCTTATGGGATATGGAAATTGTGATTTTGGATTCCAACTATGGGATGATGACAAGAGACAAGTCATTAGGAGTTGGGATGTTATTTGAAATGATATGGTCCTCTATAAGGACTTGAAATTGAATAAAAAACTAAGTTTAGATAAATTTATCGCCTATAATGTTCAATTTAATATATATAATAATATTGAAAGATCACAAATTATGGTGGATTCATATTGAATCACTCAAAGTCTAATAATAATATGGATGAAAGATGTGTTATAATTCTCAAGAATAGTTGAGGCCAAAAGAAGGGTGTTGGAATTTAGTACATTGAACATTACAAATATGGATAGACTAGTGTTGTATACTAAAGTGAAAAGATATACCAATGTTAGAAAAATGGTACATAGGTTTGGGACATACATAAACCTCCTACTTATAATGGATGAAGGGGAAGTTCAAAGACAAGAAGAGGATGTAACTCTGGATGGTGGGAGTCAACAATGAAATATGAAATATATTCATTAAAATAAAATGGAACATGGGATTTGAATGATCAACTATAGGATAAATGAGAACTTTAGAAAAAGTGGATGTTCCATTTGAAGGAATAATTTGTTGGCTAAAATATGTTCAAGGAACATATAGTGGCGAAGGGATTCCAACAGAAGGAATGAATTTAATTCTCAATGATTTTATCATAGTTAAATAAGAATGATACCATTCATGTGGTCCTTAGTATGGTTGTGTATGATACTATATAATTATAATTATGGATCTAAATATGGTCTTCCTTTATTGTTATTTGGATCAATAGATTTTCATGAAGTATTCTATGGTTTTTGAGGATGATCAGAAACTAAACATGGTGTATTAGAAAAAGAAAAACATTTATGGATTGAAGAGAGTTATAAGGAAGTATAATAATATGTTCCTTTCATTCATGGAGTATGAAGTATTCACATGAATCACCAAATAGCATTGTTTCTACCAAAAGGCATGGGATGATGGGGATTTCATCATACTTATAATGTATGTGGAAAACATTTTTCTAGTTGTACTGGATGATAAAAGGATTCAAAAGCTAAAGTAGGATTGTTATAAAAAAATTTGAGTTGAAATATCTTGGATATTCTATGAATATGGGAATAAATATTGGGAGAGATATAAAATATGGGAAATTGGTTCTATCTTAGAGGGGCTACATCTGGAAGATTATCAAAAGATTTGGTATGACCAAATTCAAACTAATATTAACTACATTGGTCATAAATTTCATGTTTTTTGAGGATGCACCTAAAATTTAATATAAGGTCACTTACATGGTGATATTTTTTTTACATCAATGGTCATAATTCTGGTGTATTCCATAATGTGTACATGACTAGACGTTAAATTTTTATTAAGAGTTATGATCCGATTCATGTCTAATCTGAGAATGGAAAACTATGAGGCTATTAAATATATCATTTGATATATAAAATTATTTTAATATATAGACTTATTATTTTTGATTTATGATCCATTGTGGGCTTACATTGATACTGAATTTATTGGAGATTCAAATACCTAGAAGATCACTATAAGGTTTTTGTTCAACTGCAGAGGAACGATAGCCAGTTGGAAGTCACTGAAGAAATTGATTATTACCTTATATAAAACAAAAGTAGAATGTATAGTAGTAATAGACGTATAAAAGGAGATTGTATGGTTGATGTGTTTGTTGAAGGATATTTGTATAAGTCAAGAGGGTGGAGCCTTATTCTATGATAATCAATGTGTGATTCACATTCTTCAAAATCCAATGTTTCACTCATGGATGAAGAATATTGACCTAAAATAACAATTTATATAGAACATGATGGAATATAGAGTTTTGGTCTTATATAAGATAGATGTAATCCAAAATCTAGGTGACATGTTGACCACATTTTTAGTCTAAGAAATTTTGAGGCAACATTGTGCCTTAGTGGGACTTGGGTGAACGAATGAGCGAAGAAGAACACTAATTGTAATTATTAAAAAAAGTGGAAGATTTTTTTATTCATAATTTCTTAATAGTTGTAAAAATTTCTTTAAATTAGTCTCCAAGTGGGAGATAACACCATATTAACATTAGTTCATTCTTATAAGTGATAAACAACTCAAGCATCTTAATACTAAATTTTCATAGAAACTAGACTTGTTTTTTATTATAAATAATTAAATCACATTTGAAATATTTTTAATTTAAAAAAACTTTGAATATTTTAGATAATATATCCCTTATATTGAATATTTACTTACTCTTATAGTTCAAAAATTTTTCAAAAATATATGATCTTTATTTTAATGACAAACTAAAATTATTTTCTTAGTTTTGAGAATTTGACACATGTTTAACACTTGTAAAATGGTTATTATTATAAAAATACAATTTTTGAAAGTTAGGAACAATTTATATCTTTTTAAAAATTATAATATTTTTTATATCATGAATAAAATAATCATTATTTTTAAAAAATTACAAAAAACTGGTCACATTTGAATACTTTTTAACGTTCTAGACTGTTTTAAAATATTTTTATTTATAAAATAGACATTGATTTATTTTTTACTCCATTAACCCTCATATTTAATCTATATTTGTTATAAAAGGTCAAAAATTAATCAATTTCCATTTTTAAAAATTTTTATAAAAAACTAATATCATTTTTTATTTTTTGAACATTCAAAAAAGATTTGAAACTTCAAAAATAATTTTTATTATTGAAAAGAAGATTTTTATAATATTGAAAACATTCAATGTAAAATTGATGTGAAATTTATTCCTACATGTCATAAATAGAATTATAATCATTATATTATTTTTTTTATAACAAATTTTTATTGTTTGGTTGTTTCTAAACATTTGATGTTCTTTAAAAGTGTTTTAATTCTAAAATAGACACATTGAATTTTTTTCAAGAACATATAACTCAAATTGATGTGTGGTTTATTATTATAGTTAAAAAATTAAAAAAATATATATTTTACATAAATTTTAATATAAATTAATATAATTCTCTTAATTTTTATCATTTTTTTAATTCATGACAAAAGGATAATGTTTGGTTATTTTTTAATGTTTTAGGCACGTTTATAAGAGTTTTAATTTTAAAAAATACATATTAATTTTTTTATGAATATCATCCATAATATTGATGTGTGATTTTTACAAATGAATTATAAATTAATATTTGACTTTTAAAAAATATATTTCAAACCAAGATCATTTTCTTGATTTTGAATACTTAACCCAAATTTGACAATTAGAAAGGAATTGTACCTATTAAAAAACGTATTTTTTATTCTAAGAACATACAATATTATATTGATATATATTTCATACCTACGGGTCAAAAATATCTTGGTCATCATTATACTAAATTTTAATTGCAAACTAAGCTTGTGTGGTTATTTTTAAATGTATCAATATCTTTTAAAAAAGTTTTAATTCTTAAAAAAAATTACTCTAAATAAATTCAAGATCATCAACCCTTAGATTATTGTTCAGTATATTTATATGGTTTAAAATTTTATATGTGACTATTATCCTAAATTTTCATGAAACTTTGAGATAATTTACTTGATTTTAAATGTTTGAACCATTATTTCCACTTTTGAAAATAATATTTATTATAAAAAAACTTCCGATCATTCTTAGAACAATTGATATTGAATTAACATGTGACTTGTTCATATAGGTTACAAATGTTATAATCCCCATTTTATTAAATTTTCATGATAATTTGTGATCATTTTATTATTATTTTAATTTCTTACAATATTTTAAAATATTTTTATTTCTAAAAGTGGAACTTTGAATTTTTTTGAGTATATTGACTTTCAGATTGATGGGTGGTTTATTTATACAGTTAAGAAATTAATTGATGGTCATTTTAATAAATATTTATCAAAAACGAGATTTTTTTCTTATTTTTTTTATTTGATTCATTTTTTATTATTAGAAATTAATTTTACCTTTGAAAATACACTTTTGTTTGTTCAAGGTACATTCAATATAAAATTAATAGAGATTTATTCCTACAGGTCATAAATTGATTAAGAATTATTTTACTGAATTTTCATGGGAAATCATGTTCTTTTGGTTGTTTTATATTTTTTTAATCTCTTTTAAGAGTTTAATTTAAAAAAATGAATATTTTCAATAATAATATCCATTAGATTAATATGTAGCTTATTTATACTATTCTAAAATTATTTTTAGATCATTTTTCCAAATTTTCATTATAAAATGATATTTTTTTCTTTTTTTTTAATACTTTACACTTAGAAAATATTTTTATAATAAAAAATGAACTTCTAATCATTTTTATCACATCTAATTTTGGATTTTGATGTTTGTGCCTACAGTCACAAAATAAAACCATTGGGACAAACATGTATCTTTTCATAACCTAATTGAGTAGATTATAAAAAATTATATAATATTGTCATTTTCATGATCATAAATGAATCATTAAATTCTTAAAATATAGAAATCAAATATACTAATTAGCATATTGAATTTCTATTTGATTTTTTGATGTTTTCTTTATTTTAAAACTAATATAATAAATGTGTTAAGTTTTTTTAAAAGTTTTTTTATGAGTTTTAAAGTATATCAAAGTATTTATGCATGTTTCTAAGTCATTTAAATAAGTATATAATTATTGAGATAGATCTGGAAAAATAGAAAAATCTTTTATAATATGAATTCATGGTTATCATATGTCTTCATCATATAAATCTATTTCATAAGAATTTTGAGCATAAGTATTTTCCCACTAAGTTTAATCCTTTAAAGTGTTTAACGGAAGTCATTAGTGTAAGAATTTACTGGTCATAATCCTTTTGAGTGTAAGACATTGAGTGTAATCATTTTCTCAATATAGGCCTTTGAGAATCCATGATCCAAAAAATTAGTAAAGTATGGTCAGTATATGTGTTATTAAAGAATGAAATAGGTTTCATTGAGCCCAGTGTATGTTTGAATAAATCAGGGTAGGCACCATCTATGACCTATGTAGGTTTCATCAAGATAAGAATATGTTTGAGCACAGTGAGCATATTATTCATGCAATACTTATCCAAATTATGATAAAATTGAAAAATCAAGTAAATTAAAATTTCAGTGAGAATATCTGAACAAAATTCAAAATAAATATTCTAAATAAATTAAAAATTCAAAAAATGATTATGATATGATCTTCATGGATTCAAAAATAATGATCATTTACATATATCATGATGAAATATGAGTTTTAAGTAATATCTATGAAGGTATTTGGTGACAAAATTGAAATTTTTTCCACATCATAGAAGAAGTTTCCATGTCACAGTGTGAAAAAATGAATGAATTAAAAGATAGGATTTTATGGATGATTTTAAAAAGTTAAGTGTTCTAAGATTAATTGCGATCTTTAAATTTATTTTTATTATGATTAGATGATAGGTATTGTGGCTAAAGCTCATGGAGATTTTTTATTCAAATATTCAAAATCATTCATCATGATTATAGTTGTAATTTTTCAGGAAGATTTGACAGATTTTTTTTCTATATTTCAAAAAGGTGTTTCCAAAAATAAATTTGGAAAATTATTTTTTAATTCATTATATAGATATAATAATAATAAATGAATAAAATAAAGTAGTTTGATAATTGTGAAATAGGTCGATGCACTGTTGTATTGAGGAGTTAGTTTTTTATAATTTAATAAACCTGTATGAATCTGAAATTTCTATAGAGGCTAAAGAAAGTTTTTTCCAATGTTTTTTATTTAAGATATTACTACTAAGTAGGAATAAGTTAATCTCATGTGTGAATGATCTCATGAAAAAGTTGTTTATTCTGAAAACAAGTGAGAGGAATATTGACCTATTGATGTTTCTTTCACATTCATCTTTCAGTCAAAGTATGTCCTAAAGAATGTCTATTTTTTAATGTTGAGGCATCATATCCTATGTTGAATATCTGATTAAACCAAGAGAAAGTGATATTCAAAGGATGCTAATTCCAGGATAAAAAAAATATTCATTTTTTGTAGCAGTACATGTTCAAGGATGTCACCTACCCTTAATTTGTACTCGATTATTTACAGCTTGTCAAGATTAAAGGATTTATATAATCCCTTTTTATTAATCACTATTATATTATTGATAATCTAGGTCATGATACCCAAACCAAACTTGGTATGTATTAGGCTCTCATATTGAATTTTAACCTTGTAAAAATTTATGTGTTCTACTTATTTCTTATTATTCTTGCATATGTGTAAAGAAGATATTTTAAGAGAGTATTATGACTCTGATAATTCAAAGATAATTAATTTATATAAAAAAAATTGTTTAAACAATGACTATTGATTCACCCCCCCCCCCCCAGTGGTATACTAACAGATTTGGGAACTTCAAGTGCTATAATATCCATACCTCCCCTTAATATCTTATGATTTATAACGTCAGAATTGGAGGGTCATAGTTCTATAAAAAGAAGAAGAGTTCAATTTTTTATGGAAAAATTTTATGGTTGGAAGAATAAATTTCTTCCTTATCTTCTCTCATAATTTTTTTAAGTTAATGATGTTTTTACTATGGTATTTACACCAATTTCAAAATATAGAGCCATGAAATTTACTAAAAAGATAAACCATTATATTTATAGGAAATTTATGAATGTTATATTTTCATCCTTTTAAAACAAATTTTATTCTAAAGTGATGGTATTTAAGATAACCAAATAAATATAGGACAAACTTGAGAACATTTATGAAGAGAAAATAAAGATCAAAGAATTCAAATTTCAACTTTGGTGGGATAAGTTCAAAGATGTTATAATGTATTAGGATAGAAAAAAATTTGACTATTTTACTATATTAAATGAAATGTTTAGTCATATTAGAGGTTTTAGAGACAATATGGAATACTCTACTATGGTTATAAATTAATGGGGAAATTTATAAATAGGTTTGAACTAAAGATTTCAACCATTAAATATAGGTAATATCTTTCTCTTTATGAGTTTCATAATACACTCTTGAATTGTGAAAGGATAAATCACCCATAATTAAGAATAATGTTAAAGGGGAGATGGATTTTAAATCCCCTATCAATATAAATGTTCAATAAGAGGAGGTTGATTCTTATATCTTCTTATAAAATGATGATTAAAGTGGTGAAAACCAAAATAAAGTTATAGATTTTATATCAAAGAATATCAAAACATGAAAAGAAATATTTAAATGAAATAACACACTAAAATTCTTTAGATACGGGTGTATAGAAAATTTTTCTATGGATTTTCCTTTAAAATAAACAATGTGGAGTATGATGAGGAATAAGTAGAAGGGAAGCCTCAGTTGAAGTCAAGATAAATATTATTCAAAGATAATAAAAATATGGATGAAGGTAAGAGTTGAATAAAATGAAAAAACAAAATAATTGTGTTGAGTAATAAGGAGGAATATTTATCTTCCTAATTCAATGATTCTAAAAAGGTGTGTGTGAGGAGGGATTATAACTTCATGGAATGTGTTGTGAAAAATTATTTGAGAAAAGTAATGAAAGATCAATAAATATAGGTGAAGGATGAGATATGACTTATATGGTGCACATGATGATATTTTAACTTGAATTATTTCTTGATAGAAATACTCAACTCAATAAATAATTCAAATCTCTTAAGAAGTATATGATCAATATAAATAAGGATGAAGATGAATTTTATAATAGAGAAAATTATTACATTAAGGAGATCAAGCTTCCCAAAGTGAAAGTAGTTGAGTATGAGAAAATAATTAATGATCTTGAGAAAAATGTGAATGATCGAGATGAAGATATTATTCAGAATAAATAAAGATTCTATAAGGATTAAAATACCTTTTTAAAAATGAAGACTAATCTTTAGAATGTTGTGGAAGTGAAGGTAGAATCATCTCATTTTATTGAGAACTCATGTGATTTGGCTCATGTAATATTTGTACCTATGGTAACTAAAATAATGAAACATATTTCAACTTATAGTACAGGATCTAAATATTAATCTAGGAAAACCTATGTAGATATAAATACTTAGGGTAATTATATTATAGCTAATACAGTGGAGAGTAATTAGAAGAAGAAGGGTTCTTAAAAACCTATATAGAAGAAGAATGATATTTTACTAAGACGACAATCAATTTTTCAAAAATAGCCTCAATAGTTTCATTGAAAACCAAGATTTAGGGGATGGTTTTCCATATAATTTAGACAAAAAATTTATGTTTGTTGGTAAAGAATGTATCTTCCTTAGAACAACAAAAGACCAGTTTTTAGGGGATATTCTCATATAATAGATCCAACAGTTCTCTAAGAAGACAAATAGAAAATGAGAAACCATATGTAATGTCTATCCAAAACATTTTTGAATGGATTAAAGATGTGAGTGGAATATTTAATCAGTAAGGTCTCTATACTGAAGAATGTATGATCATAATTATAGGTTAAAAACAAAATACAACTAATTAAAGGAAGATGAAGCAGAAAAAAAAGGGTTATAGGTAACTTATTATTGATGTGGATCTACAAGTTAGTAAAAGGATTAATCCATGGATCTTAGATAATGGATTCTCATAACATGTGAAAAGGGATACAAATATCTTAAATAACATTGAATATATTGATGGTGGTGCATTAACTTTTGGAAACTAAAGTTCCTTAAAGATTAACGGTATTATAAAAGCTAAATAGAGGCCCAAAAACTAAAATAAATAGATTTTTTATATATCGATGGGATAAAACACAATCTACCCAATGTTATTCATCTATGTTATGAGGGTAATGAGTTAATTTTCATGAGGAACAATTGTTTCTTCAATATAATCAATGTTGTAAAGATAATTACTTCAATTGAGAGTACCAATGGAAAAATATTTTAGATTGGAGACTTTAAATTTTCCTACTAACCAATTTTAAAAGATAAAAATAAATTATGGTATGAAATTTTGGTTCATCATTTTTATATAATGTTTAATGAAATACCCAATATTGATGTGTTTAGTGGATTTCCTAACCTCAAAATAGAAATGGAAGATGATTTTGAAACATGCCAGAAAGGGAAAACCACTTAAGGAAGACATAAAAGAGTTGAAATTTATACCCTTAATCCTATTTAATTGATACACTCCTATTTATGTGGACCTATGAGAAATAATTCCATTAAATGTGATCTTTATTTAATAACATTTGATAATGATTTTACTAGGATAACCAATGTGATGTTTATCAAACACAAGTCTAAGGAAGTAGACGTGTTTAAAACCTTTAGAAAGATAGTTGAAAAATATTTGGGGATGTGTATCAAGAACTTTAGATATGCCAATGGGAAAGAATTTATAGTTATATCCTTTGAATCCTATATTAAAAAAACATGGAATTAAAACCCAATAGAGTACTCCATATACAGACCAAAAAAATGGAGTTTTTAAAATAAATAATGATATCCATGTATCGATTAGAACAATAATGTTGGTAGAATATGGTCTCTCAAAATTCTATTTGAGATAAGTTTTTTTCACATATGTTCACTTTCAAAATAGATGCCTATTGAGATCAAACTATAACATTAATTCCTATGAGATGTGTTATAAAATAATCCCACTATGAACTAATTCAAATTGTTTGGTAGTCCATTCCTTATAAAAAATTAAAAACCCAAAACTAGGAAAGTATGATGAAAATGATGAGGATGTAACCTTCTAGGGATATAAATAATTTGGTAAATGATATGGATATTGGAATAATAATGGGAAAAAAAATTAATGATATAATGTTACAATTATTAAAAATAAACATTCATCGGATGCTCCAGATGCATTAGTTTTTAATGATGAAGATATAAACGACAAGATTAATTTTGATGAAGAAGAAAGTGTTGTGTAAGAAGAATATAAAAAATAGATGTTTCAAGTAGATACATGAAATTATTTATGAGGATGAGGTTATTGGGAAAGAAAATAATAAATTTAAAAAGATAAAGAAACATTTAGAGATAGATAATATAATTGGGAAATAGTCATCTCTAGTAAAAACTATAAGAATAAAGCAGTTTGAAAACCAAATAGCACTAATATAATATATTTATCCATATTCAATGGCTGACACCTATCAACATGAGGATTGTATTTTAGATATATATGGTGATCTAAATCATATTGATAATACTGCTACATAGGATCCTGATCCAACACCCAATAAAAAATATCATTTGGAATAAGAGTGTTTTCAGAAAAAAGGTGAATGAATTGAGAAATTTATCAAGAAAAAATTCATACTTGTATGAAAGGAATACTCATAAGTAGAAGGTATTGATTTGGGAGTGAAATTTTCTCTAGTTACAAGTTTGGAAGTTATCATAATGTTCCTTATTGTGGTATCCTACAAGAAGTATAAAATTTATTAAATGGATGTCAAAACTTCCTTTTAAAATGTTGAGATTAAAAAAGAGGTTAATATAGAAAAACATAATGGGTTTGTGCTTCATAATGATGAAATAAGATTACAAAAATTGAAGAAGGATCTTTATAGATTAAAAAAGTTCCCAAGGGCCTATTATTCAGAGTTTTAAAACTACTTGAGTGAATTAAACTTCATCTATATATTAAAAAGATAATGATAACTACTCTCATTATTCTTATGTATGTTTATGTTATAATTTATTTAGATGATCATGAGAATTATTGTCAAAAAATTTTATATCAAATGAATTAAAAATTTAGTAATTCCATTATTAGTTAGATGAGATGCTTATTGGAATTGAAAGTGATGTAAAAAAGGAAATTTTATTTTCTTATCCTAATAGAATTTTTCTAGAGAAATGTTAATTAAATTTAAGGTGGATGATTCAAATACAATGTCTATACCCATTCAAGTGGTACTGAAATTATACAAATATATTAAAGGTGATATTTTTAACCAAATGTAATTTTGAATATTTATCAGGATTATAATTTATCTCATAGCTTCTAGAACAGATATTGTTTATAAAGAGAGTCTTTGTTAAAGATATTATAGTGACCTAAACTAGTTAAATATTATGAATGGAAAAATAGTTCTCAGATAAATCAAAGGGAAAATAATTAATGTACTAATTTATAAGAACAAAAATAACTTTAATATATCCAAATTTGAAAATGTCTATTGGGTAGGTGATTCTAATTATAAAAGATACACTTCAGGTGGAATTTTTCTCTTGGGACATAGTTGAGTGAGTTGGGACTATAAGGAGAAAAATATAGTGACATTAATCACTAAAAAGGTTGAGTATTTGGATTATACTAGTGTTGGTACTCAAATTATTTATCTGAAAGAATGTTTGGAATATTTTAGAGTGAAGGTGGAAAAACATCTCAGAATTAACTATAATAATCAAAGTGTATGGACCACACTAAAAAAACATGTCCATCACTCAAGGTCCAAGAATACAGATATCAGATATCATTTCATTAAAGATAAGGTAGAGACTAGATACATAAAACTAGTATTTTTCCCTAATTAGGACTAATGAGATTATATTTTTACCAAGGCTTACCCTAAGGACATATTTGAGTTCTTAAGGCTAAACATGGGTGTTCAACTCCTCTAAAATCATTAATAATATTTGGTAGGAACCCTTACTGAGCCATTGATTGTGTTTTAGAAGAGGGAGAGAATAAATTTACTTATTTATCTTTTAACTTTTAGTGGATATGGTAATTGTAAAATGGGGGACTTTTATAAAGAGGTGAGTTCAAGAGTTAAGGGGAGAGAACTTTATCACTAGGAAAAAAAATCTTCTCACCGAATGATGGATTTATATAAAAAAAACTACCTTAACATATATTATGGTAACATGATGCTTTTATATTGAAAAATGATATGATATGGAGTCTCTTGAATCATAATTTGAGTTTTGAGATAATATTTAGTAGTAGTTTCATGGGTTGAAAACAAATCTGAAGGGGGTTGAAGTGACCTTGTATTTTTTGATGTTGTGTTTATTATCAAACCTATATGAGAATTGTGTTGGGTTGTTCAATAATTTTATTGATGATTTTAAAAGTAGACCAGTGTATTTATGAATGTTTCTAATTCATTTAAATATGTCTAGGATTCTTGAGATGGATCTGAAAAAATGGAAAATTCTAATGGCTATCGTATTTATTCATCATATATATTT
This sequence comes from Viscum album, assembly GCA_963277665.1. Taxonomy (NCBI): domain Eukaryota; kingdom Viridiplantae; phylum Streptophyta; class Magnoliopsida; order Santalales; family Viscaceae; genus Viscum; species Viscum album. The sequence goes on from OY728135.1 coordinate 261,503,268, forward strand.
TCACTATAAGCCTTCTGATTGTAATTCTTTTTCTATTGAGAATCATCTTTAAAAGTGATGAACATAATAATTTAGTATAATATTTTTCTAAGAGGAATCTTTTTAAGTTTAATTATTTGAGAATAATCCTTTTATTAGTGTAATCCCTTGAGAATTTCACATCTAGAAATTTGTAAAATGATCAAATATTGGTGTCAGTGTCATCAACCCCAACATATGTGTGAATAAATATATGTATATGTCATTTGTGACCTATGTATGTGTCATCAAAATGAGAATATGTGTTAGATCTATGATTTTAGGTGTCATATGACACATATCTAAATTCTAAGTAAATTCCAGACTAACGAAAGTTCAAATTTCATTGAGAATATTTAAGAAAAATTCATAATTAATATTTTTAATAAATGAATAAATCTTATGATACTTCATTTATTACCTTAATGGATTAAAACATCATGATAATTTACAGTGATCATGATCCAATATGAGTTTAAAATAATACCAATCAATGGAGTTAGAGGTAAACTGATATGTGCTCCATTCCATAGAAAAAGGTTCCACATTACAATGTGAAATGTAAAATGAATTAAAAGAGTGGATTCCATGGAATATTTAAAAAATATGTGTGTTACAAGATTCTTGGTGATATTTAAAGATATTTTAACCATGATTAAATGATATGGATCATGAAAATTTTCTTGGAAATTTTGTATTCGAATATTTGAGATCATTATTCATGATTGTTACTATTATTTTTTAGGAAGATTTATCTAAGTTATTTTATGCAACTTGAAAAGAATTAGTTTCTAATAATCACTTTTGAAAATTTTATTTGCATTCATTATGAATATATAAGATGAATAAATTAAGTGAATAAATTAGTTTGATAATTTTTAAATAGGTTGATATGTTGTTGTATCGAAGAATGGGTTTTTGAGAAGATAATCAACCTACATGTATTTTTAATTTCATTGGAGGTTTAATAGAGTTTTTTATATTTATATTTATTATGGTTATTTCTACATAGAAGGAATAATATTATCTTTTGTGTGCATGCTCTCATGCATGAGTTTTTTATTATAAATAGGTGAGAGGGAGATTGATCTATTGTTTCTACTTAAATATTCATCTAGAAATTGAAGTCCATCCTAAAGAAGATCTATTTATTAATGGTGAGGAATCTTATCATACTCTAAATATATGATTCAACCAAGATAAAGGAGATAATATTCAAAGGATGTTGGTTCTATGATAAATAGTTTTGTTCATTTTATTTTTCATTACAAGTTCAAGGGTGTCACCTTCCCTTAATTTATACTATCTTTGTGAGAGTTTATCAATGGTCAATGATGTAAACTAACCATGTCTTGTAATAACTATTATATTAGTGATAATATAGGTCTAGGAACCCAAACTAAACCTAATATTAGGCTCTCACATTGAGGTCAAACATTGTAAAAATTCATGTGTGTTGTTTGTTTCTTATTATTCTTGCATACGAGTGAGGAATAAATATTAAGAGAGGATCACAGATCTAACAGGTCATGGGTATTTAATTTATAAAATAAAAAAATTATAAAAAATAAGCACCACAAATTAACTCCCTCCAATGGTGTACTAACTAATCTGGGTAATTCACATGTCACCTAGAAATAATGATACTACTATAAAATTAAAATTTCATTTCATAAAGTGTGGAAATCTAATCTTAGTAAACTTTACCACATAGTTAATCATTCCTAGAACATGTATATTTAAATATATAATAAAGTCTTTTATTCCTATATTTGAAAATAAATAAATGGTGTTTCATAGTAAATAACAGTTTTTTATAATACATAATCAAATCTTTATTTTATATCAATAAAATTTTTGAAGTTTTATAATCAGACTGTGGGAATAATTTTTTCTATAAAATTAAAATTCTTATAATAAAGAGTATATGAATAAAACATTTTTTAATGCGATATTGAAATGTAATATTTGTTAAATAGTAGGTTGTTTATATAAAATTATGTACTATTTATCAAAATCATATAGTAATAATCATTTTATCATTCTTCCTAGTAAAAAAAGATGACTTCATTTATATATTTAAACAATTATTTTCAATCAATTATTCATGAGATATAATGGGGTTTGTTTACAAAAATATAATAATTTCACCACATTCCATTGTATAATCATTTATGATGAAAAGGGAAATATTAAAGTTGAAATATATATACTTGAAGCGTACACTTTAAAAATAATATATAATGTTAAAGGTAAAATTTCACTTATAAAGATTCATGGAATCTTTGAGGATATAGCCTTTGAACAAGTGTGATCAATATTCATTTCTCTAGAATTTTTATCCTCAATTATGTCATGGATTCTCTTATCACTATATTTGAAATGTTTATTTTAAACTATAATAATTGGAGACTTCATGAAATCATAGAGATATAATGTTTAGAAAAATGTAATCAATATTTATTTGTTCAAAGAATATAGACTCAATAATGACATGAAATATCAATAACTATTATTTAGGGAATAAGAGATAAGAAATACAATTTGGCTTCCTCAATTCAATTGTATGAATAAATATTCATTAATCGATGACATATATAGTCAAAATCATAGCTTAAATCCCATATGATTTTTTAGCCAATAAGTTTTAGAAAAATGTATATTGATCCATATGGTTGGGCTAAGTGTTAGGTCCACTAGGTTAGATACCCTAAGAGGGGGGGTGAATCAGGGTATGACAGATTAAAACAACTGCCCCTATTGATCTTGTCTCATTATTAAGCAAGACTCTCTTCTCTCTCTTTCCTGCAGAAAAGTATAAACAGAAACTAAAGCATGCATAGGACACAGCGATTTTTACTTGGTTTACCCTCACTAGGCTACATCCAAGGAGTATACACTAGTGATGTGTCGATGTACCAAATCCACTAAAATCGAACTGCTATTTACAAAGTTCGGGATAGATCACTTCTATTCCCAGGATCACTGCCTTTACAATGTTTAGGGTCATCTCACTGCTTTCCCAAGGGTCACTCCCTGTTTCTCTCTCTCTCTAGATCACTACTGGTGTAGAGGATCAACTTCTTCCTCTTCCTTTGCTCACTTCTCTGGAAAGGATCCACTCACAATTTATAGACTTGTAGGTCTCTTCATTATCACTAATGAATACATCCTCTGTTGTATGTGGATGCTCTGTTGAAGTCCAACTTTCACCTGTAGATGAATATCACTTTGCACCGAAGGTATATGGAAATATTCCAGCTTTCACACATACCTAAATCACTATCGTGAATCAACCTTACCTGGCGCCCTTCTCTAAGTCAGTGCACAAGTATCGGCATGCAAGTTATAACTAGCGTTCAATTTCACCTCAACCACTTGCGCGGCACAAGCGTCTGCTACTCCAAACTTGCGCAACTCACACCCTTTTACGCCCAAACCAATATTGGAACGTAACCAACAACTTTTGCGCTTCTTCAAAACCTAGAACGCAAGTGTTACCAAACCACTTGTACAACCCACCTTATTCAACTCAAAACTTGGGAAACTCACTTCCTTCCTCGACCAAACCACCTTAGGTGTGCAACTATCACCTGGCGCGCAACTTCTACTTGCACGACCACACACTACTTGCGTGACCACCACACCAGCATGACAGGAGCTCTAATTTTTATAAGTGTTGAACTCTTCACAGAATGAGGAGAGGTCTACCTCTATTTATAGTCATTTGGACACCCTGCGTGACGGCGCGCAAGTCTCCCATCAGCGCGTAAGTCTCGACACGCAAGTCTCTACCGCACAAGTGCCTTGCGCACCCTACCCTAAAACTTGGGCACCCCTTTTCCCTTTTCCAAATTTTGATGTTCTCATCTTGAAAAAAATATGGTGTGAAATTTTCCTCTCCTTCAAGACAATGGCGCGCAAGACCCTTTTCCAAAACCACCTTTCTCCATTTGTCGATTCTCAGGCCCAAAAATTTGGCAAACACTGGAAAATGGTGCCACCTTATATCTACTCTTTTTGTACCGCCTCCAAATCATCCATTCCTTTGTCAACGTTCTTGAATCAAACATGGATCATTAACCACAACCCTTGAACTCGACATGCCACCATGAAATCCACTTTGTCAACAAATATGTACATCATGTTTTATTTTGTCAACAATCACAACACAGATATCCACTTTGTCAACAAACACAATCACCTCAAAAATTCTTCAATTATACCTTGGGGGATTTTTTCCCAATAATCTCCCCCTTTGGGTTTGTTGAAAACTCTTCCATAAAAAGATACATCGTTAATTCTTTAGCCACCATTCACCTATTTCGATTCTGATAGCGATTAAAGATTTACTCAACACATACTCTAAGCCCACATGAGCAATGCTCAGCGTGAGAAACAAGAGTAAATGAAAAGTTCATAAATGAATCACTTCAACTCTGACACCCACTATTGACAACAAATTGATACCAATTTTTGGAAATCTTTGGAAATATTCTTACCACATTGCAACACCACTCTACTTCTTTTGTCAAGATCCTCAGATATCATGATATCTATGCTTTGATCGATCACTTCTAGCATCGTCAGATTTATAACTCTCCCCCTATCTCATTTCTCTCCCCATATCTCGTTGCTCCACCTATCAGCTTCTCTTCATATCAATCATAATTTATCAAATTTCCACGCTATCTCCCCCTTGAACAATCATTATTTTCTCCCCCTTTGTCAATGAACCCAAAGGTTACTCTTTTGCAGTCTGTAACAGAGTAAAGAACACATATCAACACATTAGGAAAAAACACATCATACCTTGTGGAGAGGGTGGGTTCCACATCCAAACTCTTTCAAGTGTGGGGAGTCGAATGAACTCCCAAAGCCAGTAGATTTCTCTCAAAATCTTCCTTGGGTAAGGCCTTTGTCAAGATGTCTACAACCTATAGCTATGTAGGCACATACTCCAACTTCACGATTCCCTGCTCAATATTCTCCTTTATAAAATGATACTTTATCTCAATGTGATTTTTCCTAGAATGATGGACGGGATTTTTTCTAAGATTGATAGTACTTGAGTTATCACACTATATTCCAATCGGATACTTCACTTCAACTCCCATATCTTCAAGATGCTGCTTCATCCATAATAATTGTGTGCAAGCTTGAGTGGCCACAATATACTCAACTTTTGTGGTGCTTAATGAAATTCAATCCTTATTCTTGCTTAACCATGAAATACATAGTCCACCAAGATAGAATGCACCTCTAAATGTTGATTTCCTGTCATCTGCTGAACCGGCCCAATCGGCATCAGTATATTCCAATAACTCTATCTGAGATTTGTCATTATATGTCAAGATGAAGTCCACCATGCCCTTGATATACCGAAGTATTCTTTTTACTGCAATCATGTGGCTTTCATTGGGATTACTCTGGTATCTCGCTGCTTGGAATGTGGAGAAAACAATGTCAGGCCTTGTTGTAGTCAAGTACATAAAACTTCCAATACTTTTCCTGTATTATATGATATTAATTGTCTTACCATCCTCATCTTTTGATAATTTCATCTGGGTAGCAACTGGAGTCTTCATCTCCTTGGAATTATCCATTCCAAACCTTCTTAAAACCTCATTGGCATATTTGGATTGATAAATGAATGTTCCATTCCTTCCTTGTGTCACTTGTAGACCAAGGAAAACATTAACTCTCCAATCATTGACATTTCAAACTAATTTTTCATGAATTTAGAAAACTGTATGCAATGAGCTTCATCTGATCTGCCAAATATTATGTCATAGACATAAACCAACACCATCATCCTTTGATTACTATCATTGTTGAAATAGAGATTGTAATCAACTCCCCCATGCTGGAAACCAAGATTCTTCAAGTATTAATCAAGCCTTGAGTATCATGATATTGGTGCTTGTTTCAGCCCATACAAAGCCTTCTTCAGTCTGCAAACTTTGTTCTCATCCTCATGAATGAGAAAACCATCTGGCTGCTCAATATATACTTCCTCCTCTAGAACCCCATTCAAGAATACAGATTTGACATCCATCTGAAACACTTTGAACATCTGTTGCACTACAATGGATAGGAATAATCTGATTGACTCCAGCCTTGAAACTGGTGAAAATGTATCATCAACATCTATTCCCTTTACCTGGGAGTATCCTTTTCACACTAGTCGTGCTTTGTTTTGAACCACTACACCATCTTCATTCATCTTGTTGTGATAGACCCATTTATTCCCAATGACATTCTTATCTATTGGCCTCGAAAAAATCTTCCACGTCTGGTTCTTCTCAATTTGATCAATCTCTTTATTAATAGCCTGAATCTAGTTTCCATCTTCAACTGCATCAGCAAATCATTTCAGCTCAACCTATGATAGTAATGATGTTTAATGTAATGATTTCATTCTTCTTGTCTGAACTAGAGCTGACTGATCACCAATGATATTCTTCCTGTCAATTTTAGCTCGACTCTTTGGCTTCCTTGCAGACACATACTTGACACTTTATTGTTCATCATTAGTGGCTTCTTCTAAGTCAGCATCTTCCACTTATTCTCCTCCTGTGTCATTTTCATCTTCATCACTTTCATCAAGAAACTGCTCATTGTGTTGTTTAATATTCTCTTCATTTTCCACAATAGTGATGTCATTGCTCTTAATTACTTTTCCCAACATCTTGTTAAAGCATTTTTATACTTTTCTCTTGCCCAATTAACCCAGGAATATTCTCTCATCTCCACGTGATTCAAACTTCCTATGCTTTTCTTTGTTGAGAATGAAGCACTTACTTCCAAATATTCGAAAGTATTTAACTGTTGTCTTCTTTCCGTACCACATTTTATACGGAGTCTTTCCTTCCTTAAAACACAACAGAGCCCTATTAGAAATGTAGACTGATGTCAATACTGCTTCCTTCCAAAACTTCTCTGGTAGGACTTTTTCTATAAGCATTGTTCTGGACATGTTGTTGATGATCTGATTTCTCCTTTCAACCACTCCATTCTGTTGGGGAGTTTATACTGAAGAAACTTGATGCCTTATCTCGTGTTTCTCAAGATAGTCTTCCACCAGACTGTTTGTAAATTTTATACCATTGTCAGTACGAAACTTCAGAATTTTCTGTCTGAGAATCCTTTCACACTCCCTTTGGTACTGTTTTAAGCAGCTAAACACATCTGACTTATGGGAAATAACAAATACCCATTCCATTCTTCTATAGTCATCAATAAAAAGAACATAGTACCTCTTTCTGTCAATTGATCTTAGTGTGATAGGACCACAAACATCAGCATGCACCAATTCAATCACTCTTCTTGACTTCTTTTCCTTTGCATTATACGTATTTCTGATGATATTCTCTTGTTGGAATGCATCGTATGTGTGAGTACAATCACATGATATCTTAGGGAGGTCTCTAGCTGCATCACACTTCACCAGATCTTCCAAGCATGGTTGGAATAGATAACCAAGTCACTTATGCCATAATTTGTTCTCTTCCTCTCTCGATAAAAAGCACATATCTTCTTATATAATTACAAGTTAGATATTCCCTTTTGTCCTTTTTCCATGTAGTATCATTGTAACAACTCTTCTTGTGAAAACACAGGTCTTCTTGGTAAACCATATAGAATTCCCTGAGTCACACAATTGACTGACATTGAGAAAATTGTGACTGAGACCTTCTACAACTAAGACATCAGCACGTCTTATTTTTTTGCCCCCAAACCGGGCCTTTCCCGATCCAATTATCTTCAGGCCTTCATCGTTTCCAAACTTGACAACTCCTTCTTTTTCATATTTTATTCCCGTGACTAGATCCTTGTTGCCTGTCATGTGAGACGTACAACCACTATCAAGGATCCACACACCAGAACGATCTGATGCTTTAAGGGCAATTTCAGAAACCACTGCCTTCTCTGCTCTCTTTTTATTGGTCCATATTTTTGTCTCCACACTCGGTATAGATGGAGACTCATGATCATTCTCTGAGTATGATGGACCTACTTCATCTTGCAAATCTGCAAATCTATTTTGCATCTTCAACTCACCTCTCGGTTCATTAATCTGTAGATTGTGACCATTTTGTTTCTGCTTTGGCACATTTATTTGTATTTTCAGAGCGCAATACCTAGCCATGTTCCCAAATCCTCCGCACCAAAAACAATGTCCTTCAAAATATGTTTTAGAGAACCATTCTCTGTTTGGATGCCACCTTTTTTCTTGTGCCCTTCGATATCTCTTGGTTATGGAACACACATACTGTGAATGTCCCATCTTTCCACAACAATAACACCTGATGAAAGGTGCATTACTACGTGTCACTTCTGTACTGCCATTATCCCCTTGAGTTATCTGAGTTTTCTGATTCTGATTTTTACCCACATCAATTTTCATATTCAGAATAGGTTATTGTGGTCTGACTTCAACTCTGACTGCTTTGTGTTTCTGATCAAGACCCAAATCAGACTTAACGCATGAGCTTGATTGCTTCTTCTTTCCTGTTGAACTACTTGTCTCCTCTTTCATCTTTCTAGTATTCATAATATTCTGTTTTCCCAAGAACATGTTGGGAATCAAAGGTTTTTCATTATCCTTAACTTTTTGTCACAGACTGACAACTTCCTCTTTAAGCTCTTCGATACGCTTGGCGTGATCTTTCACTGTGATATTCAAGCCATCGATCTCCATCTTCTGTTCTTCAATCTTGAGTTTTTACTCACTAACTGATTCTAAATTATCTGGCACTGATGACCTAAGTTTCTCAATTTCTTCCATTAGCTCAGACTTCTCTTCTTCTTGCTGCTATATATAGAGTTTGGCATCATGGACAACTTTGTTGGATTTCTTTGTTTTAGCCCTCCAAACATATATCTCTTCAAGAGCAGCCTCTAACTAAGCTTGCATATCCACTCTTCCTTCAAATTCATCTTCTTCATCAATGTCGGTTTCTTCCTTCTTCTGAGCACTACCAACAACTACCACCATATCATTTTCCCCACGATCTTTGCAGTTTCAATCTTCTTATTCTCTTCATCCTAAGACTCATCAGAACATTCAAATTCTTGAGAAAAAATATTCTTCTTCTTGAAGAAATTTCTCTTGAATTGTTTCTTCCCTTTCACAAACACTGAAGACTTCTTCTTGGGAATTTTGACTTCTTCGTCATCATTATCATTATCTTCAAACTTTTTGGGGCACCTTTCTGCAAGATAACTAACCTTTCCACATTGAAATCATGCTAGTGGAAGTTTCCCTTTAGACTTTCCTTTTCCTTTTTGTATATTTGAGGAAAGGAATGAAATCACCTCATCTATCTCTTCTTCTTCTTTAGAATCTTCAATGGTGAGCTTTTTCATGGCCTTGAATTCCACTTCTTTTGACTTTCCCTTTTCCACAGCATCACTATCATCATTTCTCATTTCATATGCAACAAGTGTGCTGTGTAGGTGATCCATTGTCAACTCTTTCGGATCTTTATCTTCCAAAACTGAAACATTCGGATTGAACCAAGGTGGAAGTTTCCTCAGGATGCGGTTCACAATTTTTATATCTTCAATAACTTCTCCAAGACCTCTCATTTTATCCACTATAATATTTACCCTATCAAATAATGCATCAATAGATTGATTTGGGTTCATTCTCATATCTTCATACTTGTTCCACAACAATTGCAGTTTCGCTTCTCTAACCTTTGTATCACCTTCATATATGTTCAACAGCTTTTCCCACATAGCATGTGATGTTTTTTATGACATCGCCTTTGTATAGATAGGATTGGATAGGGCTCCCCCTAAGGCATTAATTACTTTGGAATCTGCATCCAACTCTCTATGTTCAGCCTTTGATAATGCACCACTATTGATATCAGTTGTTATGCCATGTATTGCTGCTGTGAACACATCTATTCCTAGTGATAGGAAGTAGTGTTGCATCTGATTCTGCCATAGCTGGAAATTGTTCTCGTTAAAGATCGGAATCCCTTTATGATTGGTGACCTCCATTTGAGAGAGAACCACTGATATTAACCTTTCCCTCTAATACCAATTGTTAGGTGCACTAGGTTAGATACCCTGAGAGGGGGGTGAATCAGGGTATGACAGATTAAAACAAATGCCCATATTTATCTTGTCTCGCTGTTAAGCAAGACTCTCTTCTCTCTCTTTCCTGTAGAAAAGTATAAACAGAAACTAAAGAATGCACAGAACACAATGATTTTTACTTGGTTCACCCTCACTAGGCTACGTCCAAAGAGCATACACCGTCGATGTGTCGATGTACCAAATCCACTAAAATCGCACTGTTGTTTATAAAGTTCGGGATAGATCACTTCTATTCCCAGGCTCACTACCTTTACAATTTTTAGGGTCATCTCACTACTTTCCCAAGGGTTACTCCCTGTTTCTCTCCCTCTGGCTCACTGCCAGTGGAGAGGATCACCTTCTTCCTCTTCCTTTTCTCACTACTCTGGAAAGGATCCACTCATAGTTTATATACCTGTAGGTCTCTTCATTATCACTAATGAATGCATCCTCTGTTGTATGTGGATGCTTTGTTGAAGTCCAACTTTCACCCGTAGATGAATCTCACTTTGCACCGAAGGTATCGGACAATCTTCCAGCTTTCACGCAGTCCTGAATCACTGTCATGAATCAACCTTACCTGGCACCCTTATCTAAGCCGGCGCGCAAGTATAGTCATGTATGTTATAACAGGCGCGCAAGTCCACCTCAACCACTTGCGCGATACAAGCTTCTGCTACTCCAAACTTGCACGACTCACACCCCTTTACGCCTAAACCAATATTGGCGCGCAAAAAATAACTTTCGCGCTTCTTAAAAACCTGGTACACAAGTGTTACCAAACCACTTGCACGGCACCCCCTAATTCAACTCATAACATGTGTGACTCACTTCCTTCCTCGCCCAAACCACCTTAGGCGCGCAACTATCACCTGGCGTGCAACTTCTACTTGTGCAACCACACACCACTTGCGCGACCACCACACCTGTGCGACGCGAGCTCTAATTTTTCGAAGTGTTGAACTCTTCACAGAATGAGGAGGGTTTGACCTCTATTTATAGGAATTTGGACACCCTACGCGACAGCGTGCAAGTCTCCCCTCAGCGCGCAAGTCTTGGCGCGCAAGTCTCTACCGCGCAATTCACTTGCGCAACCTACCCTAAAACTCGGGTGCCCCTTTCCCCTTTTCCATATTTTGATGTTCTTATCTTGAAAAACATATGGCGTGCAAGTTTAATCTCTTTCAAGATAACGGCACGCAAGTCCTTTTTCCAAAACCACTTTTCTCTATTTGTCTATTTTCAGGCCCAAAAATTTGGCAAACACTGGAAAACGGTGGCACCTTGTATCTGCTCTTTTTGTACCGCCTCCAGATCATCCATTCATTTGTCGACATTATTGAATCAAACATGGATCGTTAACCATAGCCCTTGAACTCGACATACCACCATGAAATCCCCTTTGTCAATAAATATGTACATCATGGTTTGCTTGGTCAACAATCATAACACAGATGTCCACTTTGTCAACAAACACAATCACCTCAAAAATGCTTCAATGATACCTTGAGGGATTTTTTCCCAACACTAAGGATATATCAGAATACAATTCAAATCCTTTCGTCCCTATATACTAATTATTGCGACTTTATTTCATCTTTGAGTTTGAAATCCCTAGAAAAAAATTAATATTTAACATATATTTTGATTGAATGTATCCTAGATGATGACATAATGTCTTTTATCACCATATTTGAAAATAAATTTTTTATAAAATGGTGATAGATATCCTCATGGAATATTTGATGCTACAAACTCTAAAAAAATATTTATCACACTTATTTAGAGAATGTATCATCAATAGTTCCATGAATTTTTCTAAATGGTCTTTCACCTCTTATATTATAACTCGTTTTAAGAAAATACATTTCAAGTATGTAGATTTCAACTTGAGAGTTTCACTTTGCAATATAAATGAAGTTATACTAGAAGGTGGGGAAACAATTCTATTTTTTGGTAAAAACTCATCTTCTATATCATGACTAATTTATTCAACTGAATAATTAATCTATATATGTATATATGAATTAATTTTTCTTTACCACATAAAATATAATAAATTATTATTAGTATATAAATTTTTTAATAATCATATAAATTTATATAAAAAAATTATTATTTAATAGATATGAAATTTTGATAGTTCTTTGAAAAAATATAAGTCATATATTATTTACTTTAAATATTTAAAGAATATTTTCTTGTGTATTAAAAACAATTTATAACTCAAAATAGTTATTATTTTCAACTATACGATTTAATATAAAAACTAAAAGCATCAAACATTGGATACAATGTTTTTGAACCATAAATGTGTGGTATAGGTATCTAAAATTTTAAAAAATAAAATCATAAAATAGTTATTATGAATAGTAAATAAATAGTTATGGTAAAAATAAAATATCTCATATATATACATTCATAAAACTTATGTTACTCATCGCCAAAGAAATATCCTCATAATAATTAATGAGATATATCATGTGATATATAAATTAAAATATAAAATAAATAATGGATGTATTTGGAATTTTGGCAACGTATATACAAGTCATTCCTTCCTCAAAAAATCTTAAATTTTAATCAAGCAATGTGAGTATCCACCATTCAAGTACACAATAAATAGATAAATATTTTGTATGAAACTTGAATGTTTTAATTATATTTTCAAACTCATGGAAATTTAATTCATTTACATTATCTCAATAACCAAAAAATACATTCAACCAAAATAAAATTATTATATTCATAAAAAAATCAAACTTAGTTTTAAATTCAATTTAGAACTGGTGTGGATGTAAATATTTGTGTGTCAACCCACTACAATAACTATATATAACATAATAAATAGACAATGATAAAACTATATTAAACCTTGGGGTCTATTTTGAGACCATACACTTTCTTGGAGAATAATTCCAAATGTTCTAGGGAAAAGTGAAAATGGTGAATAAACATAATGATAAATTTATATTAAAAACAATATTTAAGAATCATGAAGGTAATAATATTCATTTCCTTTTTCACCTTAAATAAAAAATTATCTTTTATATTAAATAAAATTTCTTAGATATCTTAAATGGAATCATTGATCACACTATCATTCATTTTTCTTTAAGCTCATATACAAAAATTCATAATGTACTCAACCAATAATATTCATTTTTTTTAAAAAAAATACAAACATTCAAAAAGAACAAATATAATATATTTTTCAGTAAAAATATATAAATGTTTAAAACACTTTAAATAAAATTAACTAAATTATGCTCATGATAAAGAATACTAGTTCACCTAAGTGTGTATATATATTGAATTGAAACCCTCTTTTTCTTATTAATTTTTATAAATCCTGTATTAACATTTCATTTATAGAAATGTGTAGAAAGAAATCATAATAATGTCATTTAATGACTAAAAATAATAAAAGTATACTAGAAATGTTATAATCAATCGATATTCAATCATCATAGACTATTAATTGATTTAATATTCATTATAGTAAGAAAAATCCTCCTGTTATGTTTTGGTTATTTCCTACCATCCTTAATATAATATATAATTTTATTCCTTGTAAAGTTATTTAAGTTCTACCATGAGATATATCCTCACATTTTTTCTATCTGAAAAGTTATAATGAAGGTGAATAAATTAAATTCAAAATTATTTATTTTAATGTATAATTATTTGATCCAAAAAATAAATAAATCGTGTTACCAAAATCATAGACCATGCTTTTTTCCTGATTAAAGAAATAACTTTTTATGAAAAAATTGGAAACATCAAGATGATACTTGTATATCAACCCATTGTATCCATAAAGATCTTTAATTAATTATAATTTTCATAAATAATTTATTGATCTTAATTGTAAACAACCACAACATGTGTCTTTTGATTCCAAAAAGTGCAGATTCATGTAGGATCACGATGTCTTCAGCTAGAAGATACATCAAAACGAACTAGTAAAAGATATATATTAGTATAAAAAATAAATACTAATAAATTAATATTAATAATATTAAACAAGATAATAACCATTTACAAGAAGTATAAGGCTCAAGAGCCTTGGTATCAAAGGGATCCTTAGCATTACTAATGAACTCTATTCCGTTTGGAGCCTTGGTTCCATAATTAGTGGTAAAAGGAAGAGCATGTATATGAGTATGGGTAGAATAAATAAACTCCAGTGATCCAGGAGTATATGTAAGACAGTAAAAGTAGGTATAAATCTTAAAATATGGATGTTATGGGTAGTAAGACTCATGGGGAAAAGGTCCTCTGGGATAAAAAGAAGGATATGATCTCAATGGAGGTAAAGGAAGTGAAGAGGTCATGGTATGAGATGAGAGAGAAATATCAGGCATAGTGAGATAAATTAGAAAGGGTCGATGAATCTATTAAATACCACTAATAAGTTTAATATAACTAGAAAATATTATTAATTATTTATAAAATTGTAGACAATAAAAAAAATTATAAATATTCTAAATTTATACTCATTATGGTGAACAGGGGTGTCACTCTCACCTCCCGTATCAATTTCTCATTCTGAAAAATCCTTCATCTTTTTATTTATTAATTATTATACATGATATATTGAAAAAATATTCAATAATTAAATAAAATGAAAAAAAATGATTAATTTATGAAATAATTTTTAAAACTCTCATTAAAAATATAAATAAAGAAAATAATGTGTCGCATTTAATATTATACAACACTATAAAATGATTTAAATGTATTATCCTATAAAATAACATAAATTAAAAAAATATAAAATTAATTTTAAAATTAATTTGACATTACTATGAATGTTTTTAATTTTCTAAGAATAATATAGGTTATTAGTCTACCATAAAACTTAAATTGTTTTCATTATCATATCCTGGACTAGGTTAGTCACCTACATAGACATGATGGTTCGAAATGACAAAGATAAAGACACAAGAGGGGGTGAATTGTGTTCTCTTAAAAACATAATATAAATAATAATTTCCTCTTGATTTTAAATTGATTCTTTTCTTCACTCTTAAATATGAGTGAGTAGTGGAAAATAAAAAAAACAAAAGAATGGAACACAGTGATGTATAGTGGTTCAGGGCACAAAAATCCCTTATTCCACTCCACTAACACTCTCTCTGCAAACTTGGTGATTTTCACTAGCATGTCCTTTTGTTAAGGACCTCTACAACTAATTTCAGGCAGTTGAAACCTTTATTTAAATGATTTTAAAGTGACTTCTATTTATTTTATAGGTAACTAAGATATACATATATTACTATGATAATATAACACTCCACCACAACTTAGTACTAGTAGTAGAAACTTCAATAGAAAATTTATTATGATAAAGTGGTTGAATACTAGTCAGATCACAATTTCAGTAGCAACTGACAGATATAAATGATTTTCAATAAAGTATAGAAGTAGGGAAAATATTCTTCAATGTAAAACAAGATTCCTTTATAAAGTAGTATTGAAAACACTAGGTAGATAATAAAAAATGTATGTCTCTAAATTGTAGCTCTGATAAGTGGTTTGTAGAATTTCAAGAAAATATTAACAAAGAAATATAGAAACAACAATAGAGAGTTAATAAAATAGACAAAAATATAAACATGTATGTCTCCAAAGTGTTTATCTAGAGATGATGACACATTATTATTTTCAAACACGCATCTATCTCTCTTTAAAAGAATAAACTCTCAGTATTTAACATGAGGGTTGAATTACTTTAGGTCAAACATCTCCGTAAATATCACATCATAAATCATGATTATTCAAATTCAAAAAATTTAAAAGAATTCAAAACTTCCAATATAAATAGGAGTGATTTAATCTATTGAATATGATCCTTTGAATTGGTATTTAAACTGATATAAAGATATATTTAATCCTAGAGAGACCATTATAGAAAATAAGGAAATAGTCTATAATTCAAAACTTCATAATTGAACAATTGAAACATGGAGTTTCTATACATATCAATAAAATTAAAATGTATGGTTGAAATTGTATGGTTTATTACAAAATTAGGGATGATGAACCATACATTTGTTCTTAAAACATAGGGTTTCTTCCAAAAGTAGGGTTCCTAGTCTATATATTCATTATAAACGTAGGGTATGAAAGTATAGTTCCTTACCGAAAGTAGGTTACCCAAACCATAATTTATATTTAAAACATAGATTATAAATAGTTTTTGCAATATTATTATAAACACATCTAGAATACCTATACTTTAAGAAATCAAATAAACACCCACAGGTTTAAAGTCTAAAAATACTTCCTGAATAAAATAGTTATTCCACTAATTTTTATCCTAAAATTCACTTATAGTAACTTCATTAGAAAAATTAATGTAGGTGCTTTTGAGTATCAAAATCAAAAAGAAATTAATGAAATTGTTGGATCAAAATATTCCCAACAATATCCCCTTTTTTATTATTGAAAAACCAATAAAACCAATATTAACATAAACATTAATAATAAATGGAATTTTCAAAATAAAAGAATAAATGAATATCAGAAAATTTCTCCCTCATAAAGAAAAATGTTTTTACAATGAAATTTATCTAATATATTGTTTTATATTTTTTACATATTTATTTCCATATAATTCTCATATGTGGTCCTCAAAAAAATAATTCACATTTTTACATCTCTCTGTATACATTTTCCACCTTTTTTATATCCAAAAGAAATTAAGAAATATATTAATTCACTTTTTACATAGAAAGATATACAATAATGATACTTAAACTAAGAAGTGCAGTAATTGAAAATAAAAAAATTAATATAAAACATCCATATTTTAGAAAGATATTTTTATTTGATTTTAGATAGACTATGGTAGAGTAAAGGAATAAAGTCTTTTGCAAAGGTTAAATAGTTCGTCATCACTCTCCAAAATTTGAACTCTTTTAATCACAACAGCTAGAACTATCTATAGTAGTATTATTCTCCTTTGAATATTTTCATATCTTTCATACATCAAATAATATGATAGATTTTTAATTTAAAACTAATTTATCTCATTAATATCAGACTTAGATACATATTTACATCTGATTTTCTCCATTTTAATTTCCATGTCCACTTTAATTATGTCAAAATTAACTTTATAAATTGAGCTTTCTTACAAACTTTGATACTTCTTTTAAATAGTAACTAAAACTATTTTTAAAATATAAGTGCTTTCTAGATATTCATAAGATTTTATAGACCTTTTTATATCATCATGCATCTTCACTACTTCATTCAGAAGATTAAACATAGAAACTGACTCTATAGAGGGAATTTAATCTTTAGCTATTTGAGAATATTAAACATCTGGTTCTTTAAAACCAAGGATTTTTATACCTTTACCAAAATATTTTTCTAAGTAATCGTCAATAAAAGAAACTAAATGTTCTCTAGAAAAATCAATCATAGAATTTGGAAAATAATTATCTTGCTTATAGAATTATTTTAACTCTTTATCTGAACAACTAAAATGAATCAAATGATAAAAACCTTGAATTATTATAATTTGAGAATAACCTTTCTCGATGATTGAAGTTCTAGGTATATTTATGCTTCTTGGACTATATTCATCAAAAGGCATTGAGTTTTGAATTTCAAGGGAGGAAGCCAAAAGGTTTGAGAGGCTTCGAGAAAAAGTTAGGGTTCAAAAGAGGAAGAAGAAAGGTTTTATTCTAACATTTTTCTAATAATGTTTCATATTCTCAAGCCAATAGATAGAGTAATCATTTCAAATTCTTCAATTTAAAGAACAATTTTATGTAAGAAAATTATTTCCAAAGAATAAATTTAAATAATTGAATAAAATTTATGAGAGAAATAAATTTTCAAATGGAACATGTTTTACAAAAATAAAAGATTAATTAAGAGCACAGTTTTTCATTAAATAAACCATTTTTTCTTCATGTAATTTAAATTAATACAATAAAGTACTACGTGCTCCCCCTAAATTATAACTTCTCCCAAAAACTATTCTTAAGAA
Organism: Viscum album; assembly: GCA_963277665.1. Taxonomy (NCBI): domain Eukaryota; kingdom Viridiplantae; phylum Streptophyta; class Magnoliopsida; order Santalales; family Viscaceae; genus Viscum; species Viscum album. The sequence continues at coordinate 261,521,389 of OY728135.1, forward strand.
GATATATAAAACATTATTTAGAAAAATAACCAAGAATTTGAAAATAATAAAAAGTTTACTCATATTATAATAATTTAGAAAAAAAATACATATCTTAAAATTCAATTAAATAATGTTTAATCAGTATGGATGATGTAATCAAAACAGTTAAATAGATTTAATCATCATATAAAATAATAGAGTGAGAAAAGATTTAATAGTTTAAGCATAAAATGAAATACTTCAAGAACATTAATAGCTCCAACTTTAAGGATATTTTCTTTTAGATAATGAACGACTTTAGAGTTTATCAAAAATAAAATAAATCATTCTTAATTATAGAAATATATTTTAGTGGAATATTTCTATAAAATATCAAACACAAGTGCCTTTCGGTACCCATATGCTTTTAGGTCTGATAGTCTTAGAAAATATAGATTTTATTTTGAGTAGAAAATATATAATTAAGGATAGATAATGTTTTTGAATAATAAACATACTTAACACCACAAAATTGAGGTTTTTTAAAATACCATTCATTACCATAATATCCATTTATTAAATAGTAAAAACCTCTAACAGTAGATATGATCTTCCTTTTTAAACTAGGAATAAAATAATTTCTTTATAATTTGGGTTTTCCTCCATTACTTCCAATTCCATGTTTTCCCTTATTATTAGCTTTATTTTTACCAAGAGTTTGATTCAAACAATTTTCTTTGTTAATAATCATGCTAGAGTCTTGTTTTAATGTATTAAATTCATCCAATAGTTCCTTACTTTATTTTCATACAAAATAAAAGAACTTTTTTAATAATTAGATATTAAATGTATAATCTATTCTGATATAAATTATTTATTAATAGAAATAGCATCATAAGATTTTCTAAATTTTCTATTCTCTTTATTTAAAGATTCATATATTTATTGAATCATGAAACAATAGTTATTTAATTACTTATAATAAAGTTTTTCAGAATTAGAATTTTTAGAGTAAGAAGATTGTACCTCATCAGCATGATCCATAAGACCTAGATTCACCATTTTATTTTCAGGATTAGATTCATAGTTTGTTTTGGATTCGTCACTTGAATTAGTTGAAGCACTCCAGTTATCCTTCATGAATTTCTTACCTTTTATTTTAAAATTATATTTTATTTGTTCATCAATCATAGGACATTTAGACTTTTTGTGACCTTTATCCTTGAATTCATAGCATTTATCTCATTTATTCTTTTTTAATTTCTTTATTCTTTTGATGTATGGTTTTCAAAATATTTTAGAAAGATTTGATAGATCTTTACTTGAATTTGAATAAGTTGAATCAGAAGATTCATACATATTAGTTTTGAGTGAAGTGTCTTATTTTTTGATAGAGATATGACTTTCATCTTTGTCTTGAATCTTATATTCATACGTCATTAAGGTGTCAATCAGTTATTTCATATCTAATTATTTAATAGTTATAGATTGACAAATAGAAACAAATATTCCATTCCACACAGAGTGTAAAACTCTTATAACTTTTAAATATTGATCTAGTTGATTAATTGGATCTCCCAAGGTAGAAACATCATTGATAACTTCTATCAATATTCCATTCATATGAGTGATGATTTCATATTCATGCATCCAGAATGTATTAAATTTCAATTTTTGCAATATTTTACCTTAGTTGTCAAACATTATTAATTCCATCATACGCAATAAAAACAGTCTTCCACATGTCATATGTGGTAAAACACTAAGAAACTCTATTACATTTTTTAGTTCTTAATCCATAGACAATAACATTCATAGCTCTTGAATTAAGATCATATTTTTTCTCTTAATCACCATTCCAATTTTCCAGATCATATTTAAGAATTTCATAGGGATTAAATACTTTAAAATAAACCCTTATTCCATGATTTTTCATATAAGTAATCATGTGTTCTTTCCATTATCCATAATTATCACCATTAAAATAAGGTCCACTGATCATAGACATACCTTCTCTGTGATAATACATTTTATAGTTATCTTTATATGGATATTAATTTCTTAATTTTTAGAGTCAAATGAAATATAACCACTTGAGTATGACCTTTTAATACTAAATGATGATATTGGGTAGAAATTTAATAATCTTTAAGGATTTTTAGAAATAGAAATATAGAAATATAACCCTTCCTTTGATACCATTTTTTCAAAATGGAAAAGGCAAAGACACAATAGGGGTGAATTGTGTTCTTTTAAAAAATTGATAGAAATAATACTTCCCTATTTATTTTAAAGTGATTCATTCCTTATATCTTAATGAAGAGTGAGTAGTAAAAAACAAATAAATAAAATAAAAACACAAAACAATGTATAGTGGTTCAAGTCATGTAAATCCCCTAGTCCACTCTACCAATGCTCTCTCTGTGGGATTAGTGATTTTCACTAGCATTTCCTTTTATTGGGGACCTCTAAAATTGATTATAGGAAATTAATACCTTTGCGACATGTATTTTACAAGGCCTTATGGAACTTTTATAAGTAACTAAGATATCCAAATCTTAGTATAAGAATCTAACACTCCACGACAACTGATTACTAGCAATTGACACATTAATAAAAATTATACAAAGATGAAAAGGTTGAATATCGGTTCATCTCATAGTTGTAGCAATAACTAAAATATTTAAATGATAATAAATAAATAACACCATCAATAAAATATTATTCAAAATAAAATGTGATTCCTTTAAATAGTATTAGAGAAAACACAATGAATATGACTAAAAATGTATGGCTCTAAAGTGTAGCTTCAATAAGTTCTTTGTCAAACTACAGTAAAATATTAACAAATAAATACAGCAATAGAAATAATAGTGAGTTTATTGATTAAATAATAATAAAAAATGTATGTCTCTAAATTTTAGCTCAATAGATTATGACACATTATTATTTTTGAATGTGAATATTTTTCTCTTTAAAATAAGAAAATCTATGTATTTAATATGACGGTCAAATTGCTTCAGGTCAAATAGATCCATAAATATCATATGATAAATCGTAAATATTCAAATTCAAAACACTCAAAGAAATTCATAATATTCCATAGAAATATGAATGACTTAATATATTGAATATGATCCTTTGAATCAGTTTTGAATATATTAAAACATATATTTAATTTCGGCAATACCATAGAAAAAAAACAGAAATAATCCATAATTCAAATCTCTCTAATTAAGCAAGTCAAATGTAGGGTTTCTTTGTGTAGTGATAAACTTAAAATGTATGGTTGAAACATACTGATGATTACAAAAAAAGGGATGGTGAACTATAAATTTGGGTATAAATAGTGTTTCTATTATTCTTATAAACATGTCTAGAATAATTATACTTTCAGAAATAAAATAAATTCCCATGGGATTAAAGTCTGAAAATATGTCTAGAATAAAAAAAATTAATCTAGTAATTATTATCATAAAATTCACATAAATTAACTTCATTACAAACATATATATGGGTATTTGTGATCATTAAAATAAAAAATAAATTAACAAAAAAAACTGGATCAACACATGCCCAATAAGACATTCTATAGGTAAATATCTTCAAAAAATAACATTAAAAATATATTTTTTATAATTTTATTGACACCACTAAAATAGAGATTTAATTGTTCATTTACACAAAACATTGGTTTACTATAAGGCTCTAATATATAAGGTTCGTTAATTTCAAGATAGTGATTCATGTCAACCATCAAAAATCTATATTTATCAACATGAATTCAGTATCAAGTCAATTTATCAAACCACTTTAATTTCATCATAAAAACATGACATTGTGGGTAATGATCCAATATAATTATTTTCTCTACCACTCCATAATATGATGCATTGCTAAAATGTGGTATCATGTCACTTTATTTAGAATAACAATTCATTTATACACTTTACATGACATCATCATTTTGTGATGTAATTTTTAAGAAATGACTATTAATATTGAACTTTTACTTGTTGAAAAAAAAATTGATTTACACTCATGTATCACACTATTTGGACCAAATGTTAGCACTCTAATCTTTGATGTTATAACACTAGTTACTAGAATCTAAACCAATAATATATAAATATTTTATTATTAATAAACAAAAATATACTATAAAATAAAAAATATAATAAGTTCATAGACTTATTTTTTATTTGAACCAAACAAGAAACTCCTCACTATGTATGTTTCTCTCATTTTAAGAGGTAAATAATGATAGGTTCTATTTATAATATTCTTAGGATATCTATAAAATTTTTGTATGTTAATTTATAATTGATCTATAAAATGGTATTGGTATATAATAATTTAAAATTATTGTTACTTAGTTGATTTATTCATCCACAACATCATAATTAAACAGCTTAATACAATGTATCATCTCCCTCTCATCAAGGAAACTACCTATAGTTATAGAAGGTATTAAAATGTTATCTCAATTTGATAATATTTCTCATATTAATTTCTCATTATCCAATTATACCTTGTATTGATATTACTAAAATTCATATAATAGAAATATTTACACTTCTCAGCCAATAACCCTTAAAATGGATCCATTATGATGATTAATATTTCTTAAATAATACTTTATGTTGTGTATAATTCCTTTAGTCAGATAGGACCAATGATAATAAATCGTACCATCAAAAAAATATTGTAGAAGGTGAATACTAGGATTCATTATACAAGTGCACATAGGAGAAAAAAATATTTTCTCTATTTTTTAAAGAATGATCAGTTCATATTGTTTCATTTTTTACACATCTATCATAGACAATAATTTAAAAAATATATCACTATATAAGTTAAACAAATTAATAAAAAACACCCTAAATTTTTTGTTACTACATTTTAAATGATTATTAGAATCAAATCATGTAACAATATATGATAATAATGCAATTTCAAGGATTTTAGATTTACCTCCCTAGTATTCACTCATTTTGATATATTATATAGATCCTTAAGACCATATAGCACATGAAAATATTATTTTATCTTTGAAATCATCATCATGTAACAAGAATAAGGAATCAATCACTTTTTTGTACCAATTAATTTGGGATGAATCTATTTCTTAATACACCAATCCATAAAGTCTTGATGTGCACTTAAGTCATACTTATTTTTCCCTTGATATTCATAATACTTATAATTCCCCCAGGGCTTAGCCTAGTGGAAAAAGGCCTTGTGGGGTGTCGAGGAGGTCTCGGGCTCTAGTATCTTCGGCTTCCTGCATTTATGTGTTTTCATGTTTCTTTGAAGCTTTATAGTTCTCCTTCCCCGACCATTTGTAATATAATAACTATAAGTAAATTTCAAAAAACTATTAATATGAATTATGTCTAAATTATATCCTTACAATTTCAATGACTGAAAAATAAATCTATGTATGTACAATTTTTTCAATTGGTGTAGGTATCTTTATGTGCACTCATTCACTTTCTTGAAAGTTTATAAGCCTTTCCAAAAAAATATTTATCCCATATAACTCATCCAAATATTTATTTATTGATATAAACTGAGGTTATTTCCCTTTCTTAAGGGTTAATGATCATTTTTGTATGTATGTCTCATCATTAGAAAACATTGATGTCCCATAAAATTAAATCATTGGAAATGTTTTATTTTCCATGATCATGTATTTTTTCATATAGTAAACAAGATAGTTTCCACTTCATTCTCTAACCATACATCATTCTATAAGTAGTAAAATCATTTAGAATTCATATAATAGAAGCACTAATCTGCAATGAATACTTCCTAAAATCATCTTACTTAAGTACACCCATATTTCACAAATGGTTTAACTCTATTATTATTGATTGTAGGCATATATATATATATCAATATTAGGATCATTTTGTTCATAAATTAGTATTTTTATGAGAGTAAATGGATTATTCATGAACATCCAAGGTGGATGGTTATATATGTTAATGAATATGAGAAAGTGTTGTACACAGTATGATTCTTCCTAGATAGATTAACCCCATCACATGATTACCATAATATAACATTATATATTTAAAATAAAAAATAATAATGGTTCCTATTAAACTATTTCAATGATAATACATATGTCTAATGCACCAATTCATCATTGTTTTCATTTCTTTTATCTTTACATCTAATATTTAATTCTATTTTTTGAAATAAACACTAATTGAAGTCTCAATATCAAAGGAAAGTGTCACATAACCTTATATGTTATATGAGTCTATGTTCCATATTTATTTGGATTCCATAAACATAAACAATATTTTTTATACTCTTTTAGAAATGTATTTTTATTCCAATACATAATAAAATATTTAAGAAAAAGAAAATATAAACTAATCAATTAACTTTGATGACTCATAAACATTTCTAGGAATTTTTGTACCTATGGGAATTAAATCATTTGAGAAGTTAATTAGATATTCAATATCATTAATATTAAATTCATACACTTTTTCCATTAAATATTTATATTTGAATCTCAAGTTTCGTCATCTTATCACACAAGTATACACTATTTATTAGAATTATCAATTACCTTATTAAATATTTCAATGTCATCATTGTGAATATTAGGCACAAAATCTAACCTTTAATATTCTCTCATTACTTCAGGTCCTGCTTTTGGTGTGTTATCAGGTTGAAAAACATGATGAATCCCATAAAATATCATATCTTTGAAATAACCCCTATCATAACTCTATATATATACCTATTATTGAAATGTTTCTCCATTATGGTGTCATAGATCATGATTAGTTTGAAAATTAACTTCCATGTTATGATAATTCACTTTTTCATGAGATAACTATAGTATTCTAATGCAATTATAGCAGAGTCATAAATTATGTTATCCTTCTAAATCTTTTTTAAATAAGAATCCAAATATATTTTAAGTTGATTTTGAAACTCATTAGACACCCTTTCAAGAACATATATTCAACTTCAATAGAATTAGAAATTAAAAGGCCAATACCGCATGGAAGAATATAACATTTTGGGTAATTGAATTTATTAAAATATTTATCATTAAAATGAAAAGTTGAAAATGAAAAAAAAATGACTGTAAATATATAAATTAATTTTCATTATTTTTTTTCAAGCTTCAAAATCATTAGATAAAAAACTATTTTACACTTATAAATAATGTTTCACTTCAAAAGTTATAATTCAATGAATTTTTTAAAGTGATGGATAGAAAATAAATTCATTTATAATACTATCATTATCCTATTACAATTAGCATAATAATTATAATGATCACAATTATAATCATAAATTTATATGATAAAAATAATAATAACAACATACGCATAGAATTGGATATTTAAAATTATTTTTTTTTTACTAAATTATAATTATGAAAGAATTAAATGGCTTTCAATGACCTTTATTTAAAAAAAATCTTAAAATTAAAGTTATTGAATTAACAGTAACAAAAATAATATTTTTTAGTATTTTTTTCTATAATTTTTATTTATGATTACTATAGTGATTATATCTAAAGTGTACATTTCTGAAAATAATTCATGTCAAATTAATCAAGTATAATTAACAATGAAACATAAATCCAGCAAATAATATCTACAATGCATATCTCTATTGTGGAAATGGTTTTTTTACATAGAGTATTATTTTTTAAACCATAGTAGTAGAGTTTTCAAATAAAAAATTGCAATGTAGTAACATCAAAATAATAATAATAAGTAAAAAAAATAAGAATTAATAACTCTATTAACATTATAATTCCAATAATATTATTTGTTTTTCTCAAAAAAATAAATAAATAAAAATTATGCTAAGGAAATAATTACATTTATTTTTAATAATTATAATCCAATTCATTATGTATATTAACAAAAAATTCCAACAACTTAATTTTATTTTAAATAATGACAATTAATCTAGATATTAATTCACTATAAATAGGAATAAATATTTGCTTAAATAATGAAAATAGCATGATGATTTTCATAATACTATATCAAAAAAATTCATTAAAACAAAATAATATAACGATAAAAATTAACATTTATGTATTTGTATCGATCATTAAAGGATCAAATATATCATCAAATCCAATGATAGCATAATAAACATCTAATTAGTTTCATAATGGTTAAATTCCAATTTTCTTACCAAATTACTGAGTATTCAATACATTTCCCATCTATACACCACTCATATTAATTCACCTAATATATATATATTGTTCTAGTATTTCAATAATTACCAAAAATCACTAGTATAACGCCATTAAATATAGAAGAACATAAAAATACCTTTATCATATGAAGGATACAGTTGAGGGGGTTAGATATTTGTATTGTAGGAATGAGGAAATACTCACAGTGAAATATCGAATTATGATAGAGGAAAATTTGAAAGCTATAGATAGGTCAATAATCAAAATCTCTAAAAACCAGTGTAGCCTTATGTAGTTATTGCAACATAGTAATGGAGCTAGGTAGAATGAGACATGCGGGTAGGATTGAACAAGGAGCTATGTTAATTAAACAAATCAATAACATAAGGTCAAATCCTTATAGTGTGATGTCAAAGGAGTGGAATGAGGCACACATGACATATAAGAATATTGAATTAAATAAATCAGGAAGGAAAGAAAACTTTGATTTCATTGAATACTAAAATTGTGGTTATTTAATTATGGTTGTATAATACATATTTACATGGTTCCATATAATCATGTAAATAGTCTCTATAATAGCCTCCCCCCCATACCCAATGAGCCTATATCCATGGTCATTTTAAAGTATGAAAATAGGATTTGATATGAACATAGTTTTACATATTCATGGTCAAATTTATATCTATGGGAATGGTTATGTAAAACCATACTATTTACCAATTTCAATAATTTCTAAAACTATGAAAATAATTTGTGACTAAACCTATAAATTTGAGTACTATAAATATAAATTGGTTAAATAAAATTTGATATGATAAAGTTTTCTCCATTGGCTACTCTAAATGGATTATAACATGATTTTTGAAGATCCTTAGAAATAATTATTAGCATCAAGAAATGATGAAACTATGATGTCAAATAAATTCATGATTGGGGTAGGTTTTTCCCATTTTTAAGGATAAATATAAATATTATCCAAAGGAAAATGTTGAGATACTATAATTTCATTAGTCTGGTAATATTATTCAATCTCTTTATTCATGATAAAGTATTTAAATATATATATTGATAGAGACAAATATAAATCATGAATAACCATCATTTTCTAATATTTTCAAGATATATCAACTTCTTTTGTAACTTTTTTATCACCTTATCAACAGAATCTAGTTTTATCTACAGTGGATAAACTTCTATATCTTATTTGAGAGGGAATTATATTTCCTAATTTTATTTATCTTTCATGTCATAGCATCTTGTTTCTTCAATCATCGAATCTATTAGGTAATTATTTAATGTTTATAAAAAATTGTTTGTCTTTGATCAAACAACTAAATTCTAGGATGACCATGTAGATGATGAAAGAATGTCTATAGGATTATTCAGTGTCTCATCATTTATGAGTGTTTCAAATTCATTAGACTTGGATTTAACCTTTACCATGGTTTCAAGGTTATCTTATACCATCTAATAATCAAATCATCATTTTAAAAAATATCCATGGATCTTATCATGAGATTATTTTTCATATAATATATTATCTATATCATTTTTCTCATTTTTGGAATACAAGTACTTGTTTTCATTAACAAAACTACTAGAAAATTGAATTTATTATTCCAATAATCTCTTAAAATTCATATTCGCTTAAAATAAGGTAACTTCATGTCGATGATGTCTACCAAAACTTTAATTTATTGATTTATAATAAAAATTTGTTACATTAAAGCATATAGATACTTGTGAATGGATTATAGGGATGACCCTAAATGGTAAGACTCGACAAGAAAGGTATATTGAAATAGGGGTCAAATGAGGATATAGGAGAGTTAAGTAATGAGTAAGATAATATGAAAAATTATGTATCTCATTAAAATATATTTTTATATACCTATTTCAATTAGTTTTGGCATAGTTGAAGAGAAAATCTATATAAGGATGGTATAGATAGTTATAGCCAATATAATTAGAAAAAAAACTAAGATAGAAATTTAAAGAATGGTTTAGAAAATGACTTCAAGAGAGTAGAACAAGTTTTAATAAATTGATCATTTCCCATGGAATAAAAAATTCCTTCTCACATTGGTGATATTACATCAATACCAATGATATATCTTTTTAGAAGTGAAGTAAGATAGATGTTCATAAAAGGTTAGATGTAAAATGATGAATGAATTGGGAAAAAAAGGATCCTTTGAGGAATTTTTCAAGACTTTCATGACCTACTAAGTTAACCTTGTTTATAACCACTATTTATAGTTTTAGGTCATGTTACAACTCAAATTCATACCAAAAGATACACAAGAGGAAACTTTACCCACTACGGTAATTTGGGGACTCAAAAAATGTATAGGTATTAAATACTTATATCACTCCAGGTTACATCATAGATGAAGATAAACACGTTAACTATTGAATTCAAACCTATAAAAAACCACACACTCCACCCATAGAGTGACCTAGAGGTAAATCTATCCAATAAGACTTATAATATCAATATTTCTTATGTGGAGGATCCACATAAGGAGATAACCATAGAGAGTAATATTTTATTGACTAATATTGAACATATCATAGGTTTATATGGAGGTTATGCCTTCAGTAAGAATTGATAACACTTATCATGATCCTATGACTCTGATATTGAGATTACAACCACAAAGGAGGTATAAACTTGTAAAGGATTATGACCCAAATAGAAGGGATTCATAAAATATATAGATAAATGGTGGAAAATAGATATAATAACAACAAATATACTTATATTAAAATATAAGGGCATACAGATTTATCTACCAATTATTAAGATGAAACAGGGTAATATATTTATAATCATAAAGGGTCGACACTGTTATTTAAGAATAATAAAAAGACTTTTATTAGAATAAAAGTGTAAAAATATTACTATTACAATTTATAATTTTACCTAGTTTTTGAGTTATATATTTATATTCATGGAATTTTCAAACTTATAAATTAAAAATAAGGTTTTAATCCTGAATAAAAAATGCCATAGCACTAAGTGTCTCAGCCTTATCAACTCACAGACCTTATTTATTTTACAAAAATGAACATTATATAAAGTATTTTTAACTAAATATACTTTTAAAAAAATAACACTTGACACTAAGGAATGTGTACCACCTTGGTTTTAGTATTTAAATAAATATATATTTTAAGTTGAAATTTTTATTTAAATTTTAAAATTGGGATAAAATTGTGTTCGGTTTTGGTGTGACAAATGTTATTTGGATTAGTGAAGGATTTTTTGGAAGGTGGTCTTCAAAAATCTCTAGTTTTTAACCAGATGGATACATTTCACTAGAACCAATTAATTATATAATTAGTAAATTTTAGAATCAAATTATGAAGAATGTGAAGTAGGATTAGAATTTTCAAATGTAACACTGTTTTCCAGAAGAAGTGGTAAATTTTTCATGGAAATTAATTCTAGATGATGAAGTGTAGAAGTGGGAGGATTGATTCCAAATTCTATAGGAAAATTCATAGGATTAAATCTAAATATATTTAATATTAGCCAAGGGTTTCATAATTTTGCATCATATTCCTCAATGTATTGCATGAGATTAACTAGAACTGTTCCCGAAAGTCAGATATTGAGTCAATTCATTTGATGAGAATTTATAGGTTTCCTTGATCAAGTAGTATATGGTCAGAAAGATTAGAAATGGGTTAAACCAGTGTAATTTTAAGGATGTTATAGACTCTACACTATAAATAGGTGTCCTTTGGTCACTTTTTTTATGTTTAGTTGACATGAATAGAGATATAAATACTATGATGTTAGAGGATGGTGAAGTCAGATGGCCATGAAGCTAAAAGGGTGGAAGGTTAAAAGGAGTATGGAGAAGATAAATATAGAAAATCTACTAGAAGAACTAATGGAGTCTATAATAGATCCTTAATCTACCATATGTGTCATCACAATGAGAGAATTGTGGAAGAATTTTTTTTGTGGAAGTTTTGGTGTAATATTCTTCTATATTTGTGTTGGGTTTCCAAAAAAAGGATCCCTTATAACTCTGATGGTCTAGGTAGGGTTAAAAAAATATAGTATCCCTTATAACTTAGGTTTTCTATATTTCGATCATTATTTTATAAGTTGTATTGTTTCTCAAATGTAGTAGGATTAAGTTAAAAATCATGTTATTTTCAATTTTTCTTCTATTTTGTTGTTGAGGTATTCATTATTTCATGTTTTTTGGTTTAAAAATTTTATTTTCTGATGTTCTCACTAGATATTTATAGATCCGTATAGTGGATTTGGTGTGAAGTCTTCCCAATTCCCAAAACACTAAGTATGTGGTGTCATGAAATTTTGAAGCTTTTGGGATCCCTGTATCACATTATAGGTTTTGTATCTTTTGAATCAAAGGATAGTGTATTTTGAAATGTAGGTTCTAGTGTAACAAGTAGTTTTAAATCTTGGTTCAAGTTTTTTGGTTCGTAGTTTATACAGTTTCTAAATCATATCTCAGTTGGATATTTTTAGTGATTCAGACCCTGTTCAGAAGTTCAGAGTTCAGTAAAGATAATCATTCTAAAATTTTCCATATAGGATATGTTTGGAAGACTGTTACTAGTCCATATATGATTTTCTATTTTAGTAGGAATTATATTTTAGAGGGATGGATTTGGAAGAGTATAAGGTCTGATTTAAAATTCAATGGTGAAGGTTTTGGATATTTGAGAGTATTTTACTAATCTTAAGGGTTCTATAACTTATGTTGAGGTAAGAAAATCTATAAGTGAGGTTGTTGGAACAATGGATAAGAATCTACTAAAAGGCGTTGGGATTTCCAAGAAGATATTGGCCTATAAGGTGGCCTTCATGAACTATAAGGTGAAATCAACAATGGAGTTAACATCAATATTGGGAATTTTTTTTAAGATAAATGAGTTGATATCATTTGGTTGTTCCTAGTTCTGTATTCTAGCATTTTAGATGAAAGGGATGTCTATAGGAGAATTTATATAAGGACTGAAATTTCATTTTGAAAGGTTTTATTCCATATGTTTCATTGAAAAATCACATTATGAACATTTTGAAAAACTTGGTGTTGACTTTATTTAGTCCACTTGAGTCATGGGCATTTGAATCTAGGGATTTTCACTCTACGTTTGAGAGAGAGCATGCATGGAAATTATTTCTAGAAGTTGTTTCGATAGGGGATTAACTTTTGGATGATGTTTATTTCAAGATCATGGAAGATTGAGATTTTCATTCAAATATCAGAATGGGTGATTACTTAGATCTCAATGGGTGAAACACATTTAGGATTTTTGGAATGTTCAGATCTTTGTAGAACACTAAAATTTATAGGTTTCTATGCATTAAATTTTCATATGGAATGTAGGTGTTCAAAATGATAGGGGATTCCATGGTTGTAGAAAATTATGGAATAAGAAACATTGATTTCATCCATTAATAAAGGATAAATGCATGTTAGTTAATCTTATTGAATCTTGGAGTTGTGGCATGGGAATCTCAATCACTTGAGTTATAAAGGGGATGAAAAATACAACATGAAAAATGAATGTTTGAACATAGAAATAGGGAGTACAGAACTTGTGGGGAGTGAAGACTTGGAAAGCAGTGTAAGGTGACCTTTATTCTGAAAGGAGAGTGACCATAGAATTATAATCATGTGAAGGTTCATACAGAGGTATGGGGGACAATCCCAGTTTATTATAATGGAATATCATTATATTAGTGTACCTTCATAGATGATGTAACATGTAAGGTGTGGGTGTTATTCTTCTCAAGAAAAAAGTTTGAGGTTTTTTGGATCATTCATCAGATGAATAACTTTGGTGGAAGAAGTAAATTGTTTATACTTAAATTTTATTTGTATGGTAGTGAAGATTTTATAAGAAAAAAGTTACATAAGTTCTATTGTCTGGGAGTCATATGGTTGATAAGTTCATACCTAGACCACTAAGAAAGGTGTCACTGGGAATATGTATTTTAAAAATAATGTAGTAGTTTTTTGTAATATATTAGGTTTTTAAGGATTATGGTTCAATGGGATGTAAGGAAACTCTTACTGAAAATTCTTTGAAAGATGTCTATTACTTACATGTTGATAAAAAAATGACATCATAAAGTCTGGAGTGTGTTTATTTATAATGTGTGGTAGAGAATATTTTAGGATCTAGATCTAGAATAATGACTTGTAGAAAGGTCATCAATGTCTGGAATGTCCTCTTCAATGAGAGGATCCTATGGTGGATCCGAACTATGTGAGATATGTAGATGGAAATAAAAAATTTATTCATGTTGAGGTTTATCTATGAATATATTCTGAGAGATGTTTTGGATTTTCTAAGGATGTTTTTTTTGAAGATATCAGGCATTATATAAGGTGTTTTAGATAGATTTTTGTTTCATTGGTATCATCAAATTCAGAATTACTGGAATTGCTGAGGACTGTGGAAGCTTAAGGTAGATATTTAAAAGGAAACGTTTTCAAAGATTTGTTACTAGAAAAATATATACCCTCGTGTTTTGAGATGATCTACCAGGGATTTGTTTCCTAGTATAAGGTTTTTAAAGTTGAATACATTTATTATTTATTATAAACTATTGAGAACACAAAATCCAAAAGTGGAAGAAGTTAGAGTTTCTTAAAACAGTGGGAGTTAGTTCTGGAACCTGGAGATAATAGAAAATCTAGGTGGGAAATGCATTGTAGAACAATGGGCCTACCAATTCATAGAATAAATGGATTGTGGAGAAAAAAATATGTTATAAGTACTTATTGATATAGTTTCAACAAATTAGGATAGTTCTCAAAGTGATTGTTGTGGAAGAAACTTCATTAAGAAATTAGAGTTTCTTGTGAATATAATATTGGTGGTCATATCCTAGAAAGTATGGGGAAAATTTTTCCATAGTGGGGCTTGGATGATCACTAGAATGATGTAGGAAAATGGTGACACTTTCAGAGCAATATTTTGGAAAGTTTCCTAAAAAATTTGTGTTTAATCCTTTAGAATAATTTTCAAGTGGTATATTGCTCAGCTAAATTGTTAAAAAAATGAAAGTGGGAGATTATTTGGTTTTGGTGTGATAAATTTTTTCTTGATAAGTGATGGTTGTTCCAAAAGGTGGTTTTCTAGAAGATCCAATCTAAATCTATATAGAGACAAATCATCAAAAATAGGAAAGTTCCAAAGTAGGAAATGATAACATCCACTACCATAGGAAATAACATGGGAGTTTTTCTGTATGTGGCATGGATTATCTAAAGGAAGTGGTGAATTTAGGCATTAAAAACAATTCTAGATAATTACATGAATAAGTGGTAGGATGTGATTTCATATCCTAGAGGGAATTTTATAGGAGTAACTCTAAATTTATATAAGAGTATCCTAGTATTTTCTAAGGCTATATCAGATTCTTTATAGGGCTATATGGGACTAACTATCATTGTTCATTAGAAGATGGAAGTTGAGTTTGTGAATTTAGTGTGTAGTTGGAGGTTTCCTTTATCGATCGATGTATGGTCACAAAGATCATAAGTTTATGTAATTATAAGAATCATCTTTCTACTGTGGATATTTTTTTATAAATAGGTGGACCTTGGTCACTTTTCTAATGATGAGTTAAGCTAAACTGGGTGCTGAATTTTTTGATGATAGAGGTTAGTGAAGTTGGAAGGTCATGAATTTGGAAGAGGGAAGAATGAATAGAGTGGGAAGAATTAGAATATAGAGAAGCTACAAGATGTAATGATGGGTTATAGTAAAGATCTCCACTCTACCATGTGTGTCTCCACAATGGGAGAATTTTAGAAGGTGTTTATTGAGAAATAGGTGGTGTAATATTATTTCATATCTAGATAGGGTTTACATAATAAACATACCTTATAACTCAGATGTATTGGGTAGGGTTATCGAAGTATTGGATCACTTTTAATTCAAGTGTTCTTATTTTCATGCCTTAATGTATAATTTGTATTATTTCACCCATAGAGTAAGATAAAATTATGAACCCAGATATTTTCTGTTTTTCTTCTGTTTTGTTATTAAGATCTTTATTCTTTCTTGTTCATTAGTTTAAATAATGTTTTATTTGAATTTATCACCAAATTTTTTAAGATCAATGTAATGGTTGGGTTGTGAAGTCTTCATATCTCTAGAAACATTGATTTCATCGTGACATGTAATTCTAGGATCCTTGTTCTGCATTTGAGGTCCTGTTGGGTTTTAGTTTTGGAAACCATTTTTTGATCATGGAAGCAAAACCACTGAAAGAATAAATTTAGGAACTTTTGTGTTAGATGGCCCAGATGAGGATGGAATAAGTGGTAGCAACCAAGTTTGTATGTCTAGAAGTAGGACATTCAGAATCTATGAAAATAGATGTTGGTCATCTGTACATAAAAAAAAGTTTTTATAGATCACCTCATCTTAGAGACATTGTGGGAAATATAAATTCATGCAAGATTCATTTTTTAAGATTTTCACTTAATGGAAAAGTTGAGGTGGTGGAAGTTTTTGACCAAGTTAAGGGTATTCTGTAAAGATTGAATTATGTGTAATTCATCAAAAAAATATCAAATTTTAGTGATTATTGGAAGAACTATATGGGTCCTACTAAAATTAGTGGGTTACCATTTTTTATCTACACTTGAGTGAGCTTGATAAATTATAAGAAACTTTTGTTTACTTGAATAAAATAGTTGGGGTGTCCCCCCATGGATTAGTTCTCACATCTAAACCATGTAAAACTTTATGTTTTTCTTGTGTATTTTGTTTTATTTTAGTTTTTGCCTTCTGATATATCTTTTTTACATGTTTCCAGAGGTTGTTCATTGTAGTGCAGTGATTTGGGTTCATAGTCTTCCAAGTTCGGGTCGTTATGGAGTTGGATCATTTTCAGTACTTTATTTCTACCTTAAATAAGTTATGGTTGATATTTTATGATGGGTTTATCAAATAGTAACTTTGATCAAAAAAATTTGTACCAAATATAAATCATAGTGGTCCATACGATCAGACCTTGGAGAAAAAGTTTCAAAGCTAAGTTTAGTAGCATCTTTCTACCCTTTATATTTTAAGATATTATTAGTAAGTATTTACTAATCTATTTTTTATGCTAACCAAAATTTAGTGGGAGTTCACAATTTCTATAGGTATGGTGTTGAAATATAATAATGTTTGGGTGGGGAAGTTCTATGGAATATATTTTGTGTTCTGGAAGATTCATATAGAATATTTCCTACTACAGAAGGACCTTAATATTCTATTGATTAGTACCAACCCAAAAGAAATGAAGAGGAAGAATTGGAGAGGCCGAAAAATAATGAATTGGGGTTAATATGAATTTCATTAGCCTTGAACAATGATTTTAATATCCAGGAAGTGAAGACCACATCCAAACTTTTTAAGACCATTTCTGACATATATGAGAAGCCTACAGAAATGAACAAAGTGCTCTTGAAAGGGAGTCTATTCAGTATGAGGATTTTATAAGTTAAATCTACTACCAATCATAGTAACAACTTAAACATGATAAGAAGTAGGTTTGAGGCAATAAAGGTGAACATCATAGATCTATAATGGTTGTTAATATTACTATTATTTCTCCTTGAATCATAGGATGTGATATTTATCATTATGAGTAACTCAAACGGGGAGAATTACCTAGTGTTTGTGGATGTTTGGGACTAGATCTCAGGTGAGGTGCTTCATCAAAATGATATCTAGTAATATTTTGGTAATTCCTATAGTGTATAAGTGAGAGGGTGGAATGAGCATGAATGGGTCATAATAAAGGTAAAGTAAGTAGAATACGAATCATGATTCATTCAGTATAAGGTGGTCTCATGTGTTGGAATTTTGGGAAGAAATCTCACCATAAATATTAATTCAATGAATGAGGATTTATTTCTGTAAGATGCAATTCTAGAAGTGGATATGTGAAACTTGTATCAGAAGATAGGGGTCCCTTACTCCTTAGTGTTTCTAGTTCACTTGGGTCTTGGGTGATAGACTCTAGATATTATTTTCACTCAACATCTAAGAGATAAAGTATTAAGAACTATATTTTTAAAAGATTAGGTGGGGTACACCTGGTGGATGATAAGTCTCTAGAGATAGTTGGCATGGTAGATGTTTTCATCTGTACAAGGATCAGAAGCTTAATAAGTTTTCAAGGAGTTTTAAACATCCCTTCATTAAGGAAGAACTTAATTTTCATTGCATAGTTATAATATGTGGGGTTTTATACTACGTTCACAAATTGAGCATGGAATATTTCATGTGGCTCTATGGTTGAAGAAATAATAGTGAAGGAAGGGACTTTGTACCTAATGGGAGTATTGAAAGGAGTGATTAATGTTGGAAAATTAACTTCCGTGAAGTAATGGCATTTCAATATGGGTCAACTAAGTGAGAAATGGATGAAAGTTTTGGATGTTAAGGGGATGCTAAATATTAGAATCATGGATTATGGAAAATGTGATTAATTCATTTAGGGGAAGCAATAAAAGTTAAGACTCCAAATAACCTGAAGTTAGATTTGGGGTATATAGATATATTGGGACCAGCATCAGTTCATTATCATGGAGGATCACTCTAATATGTAACTATAATCGATGATACAACATAAAAAGTTTGGGTGTTATTTATAAGGTATCCAGAATCATTGTATAATGGAGATCCATGGTGGAAAAATAGACTGGATAAAAGGTAAAAAAATATTAAGATCTGATAACGGTGAGGAGTATATAAGCAAAGAATTTAGAAGGTTCCACTAGTGGAAAGAAAGTCAATTTGGGAATATTTCATAAAGTAATACAGAATATAACAAATTCATGAAGAGGGTGAACTAGATGTTTGTTGAAATGGAAATTAATAACAGAATTAACATGGGTTTACCTAATGTGTTTTGGGAAGAATCTGTGAATTGTGCGACATACTGAATCAACTGAAGTCTTTCTCTATTGGGGTAGGAACTATTGGAATCTTATTGGTCTAAAAGGAAGGTGCACTTAACCCATCAAAAAGTATTTTATTCACTTTTCTATATCCATGTTGATTCAAAGGAGACATGAAAGCTTGATTCCAAGTCCCAATAATGTTACTATAAGGGATATAGAATGAGGAAACAACCTTCAGAAGGTGGTTAGAAGTTAAAATTTGATCATCAATGAATAATTTCTATGTAAGGATTAGATGTAAAGAGCTATAAATATAGAAAAGTAGCATCAGTATTTGATGTTAAACTAAATGAGTTTCTAAAAGTTATAGATTTTATAAATAATTTAGGAAGTGCATCAGTACTATAATGACCAAACTATCCGAAGGATTTTTCGAAAGGTAGTCAAGTTATGATGGTGTTTCTGAGGCCAAAAGTGCTAGAAAGATCAAGGGCTACCAAAAATTGAGAAATAAATATATAATATATTCTTCTTAAAGTTAAAATATTTAAAGGATCTTAATTGTAGATGGAGTTGTAGATATTTACTAGAGTGAGGCACTAAGTGTGGAGGTAAGGAAGTGATCTGAACAACTTGCTTCTAATAGAAGATGGATAAAATAAGATCCTAGAAGAGTGTAAATGTTTTGAAAGACTCAAGTTAGAGTTAATTATCCCTGATATATTATATTTACTCCCTCAATGTTTTGGGAACATGGGATGTGATGGAGAGACCTACAGGGAATAAATTCTTTGAAAACAAATGGGTGTATCGGGTGAAGGAAGAAGTGGATGGTAAACAAATTTACAAGGTTAGGCTAATCATAAAGGGATTTCAATAAATAAAAGTTGTGTATTTCTCAAAGATCTTTCCATATTTAGTTAAATAAATTACTATTCAAATGATGTTTAATATGGTTGCAATGTAAGGACTTCATCTATAATGATTTCACATGAAGACATTATTCTTTCAAGGGTACTTGGATGAGGAAATTTACATGGAATATATGTTTGGTTTCTTGATTCATCAGAACTAGTATCCTATGTGAAATAAAAATCAGATACTTTACGATTTAGAGAAGGTTCTAAATAATTGGAATCAAAATTTCAACAACTTCTTAATAGATGGGAAGTTCATCCAGAGAAATGGTGGTCATTTCTATTACCAAAATGTGTTTAATGACAGAATTTTTATCATCTTAATTCAATATATTGATGATATTCTAATTGATGGTAAAGTGAAGGAATGAATCAATGGACTAGATTCTGAAATAGTTGTAAGCTTTGAGATAAATTATCTCAATCCAAAAAAATAGATTTGGGGGATATGGATTGTAAGGGACCTAAGTTCTAAAACTTTATACCTAACTTATGCTGATAACATATAGAAGGTGCTAGAGTTCTTCAGTATGAGTGTATAGAAATAATTTACCACAAACCTAGAAGAAAAATTCAAGATTAGTAAATATAAAGAACCATGAATTAAATCATAGGTCAAGTTCAAGGATTACATATGTATCAGTTGTTAGAATATTGATGTACGTCATAATTTATACTAATCTATACATGGTGAAAATAGTGGGTTTTGTTAGACTATTCATATTGAATCTCATAATAGGACATTATGAGGCTACAAATTATATTTTTTGGTACTTAAATGGTTTCATAATCATGTAACTTTTCTTCAGAATAGATGAATTATTTTCAGTTTTTTTACTCTAACTTTATTTGATATGTAGACACTCAAATGGAATCATTGGATACACCTTCACTTTCATTGGAATGGTATTTATATGGTTTTTGAACCTTTAATTGGTAGTTATAATCTCAATAATGGAAGTGGAGTATGTTGGATTGATAAAAGCCGGTAAAGAGTTAATCTGGTTGAAAGCGTTGAGGGAAGATCTTAAAAATAGGAAATATGATGGGATACAGTTTTTTGATTCACAAAGTATGATTCAATTATCCAAAAATACGACATTTTTTTTGGACAAAGAATATTCATTTGAAGTGTCACTTCACTTGAAAGTTGTTGTAGGATGGGGTGTTGGATATTTAGAAGATATAAGGGACTCAAATTTTGACTACCATGTTGAAAATGGTCATATTTTGGGATGTGTTGAGGTGGTTTTATTCCTCAGTTGGGCTAGTTTTACTTGAAGGGGGTAAGGGAACCATGAAAATCTATAATGGATGATTGATGAATGGAAGTGGTTTTCTAAAACTAATATAGTTATTTGTATAGAATGCTATAAAATGATTTCCAAGTGATAGATTTTTGGTATTTGATTATGGAAACCATTTTCTAATCATGGGAGAAAAACCACCGAAATGTGAAATTATAGAACTCCTATTTTCAGATATCCTGGATGAGGATGGTGGAAGAGAAACTAAATAAGTCTATATGTCTATAATTAGGATGATCGTAAGCTATTAAAATTGATGATGATCATCAGTAAGTGCATCTATAATTTTTCCTAGATCACCTCAGCTTAGAGGCAATGCATGAAAGGAAAATTCATACTAGTCATTCTGAAATATTTTTAGAAGATGTCATTGTTCACCAATAGGAAATTCTAGGGGATGGGAGAATTTGACCATGTAGAGGGAATTACATGGATATTAGATCATGTGGACTTCATCCCAAAAATATTGGATGTCAGCAACTACCTAAAGCACTGGTTGGTTCCTACTACAAATAGTGAGCTGGATTATTTTTTGATCTACACTTAAGTGATCTTGAGTTATTTTAATCATCCTTAGTTTACTTGAATAAAAGAGTTATAGTGTCCCCCATGGATTGGGACACAATTACTAACCACATAAAACTTTTTGTTCTTCTTGTTTCATGTTTTTTTTCTATCCTTATCTTCTTATAGTTCTTATCTATGTGCATCTAGAGGTTGTGTGTTTTGGGGTAGTGATTTGGGTGTGTGGTCTTCCATGTTCTAGTCATCGTGGTGTGGGATCATTTTTGGTACTTTGTTTCCACCTTCAGTAAATTATGGTGGATATTTTGTGATGGGTTTATCAGGTAGTATTCATGATCCCAACAAGTTCCAAATTTATCTTCAGAATCAGAGGATGGTGTCTTCTGAAATTTAGGTTATGAAACCCCAGACCAACACTTTTGGATCTAGTTCTATATATATATACATTTTATATATCATGTGAATTAATATAAAATCCCAAGATCAAAAGTTTGGTGTCATTGGGAACTATGTACATTTATATCTTTAACTCCCAATATAGAGTATATTTCATCTATAAAAATTCTCCACACATGTAACTCTCGTATAAAAATCCATTTGATTGAAATTCCTAGGGAAATGGGGAAACATAAGTAAAGTTAATACAATAAGAGAGGGAATAAATAAAATCTTATTTGTAATATATTAAATGTAAGATAATACCATGGAATAAAAAACATGGATTTATTTGAAAAAAATAATTTAAAAGGTAAATATAACAAAAGAAATGAACCTGAAAAGGTAAGAGGAGGATTGGATAAACCCTTACCTCTCTAGAGCTTCTTATCTTAGAGTTGACCCTTCAAAACAACAAAACTCTTAAATATTAAAGAGTGGGAAATGGAAGAGACTCCTTGAGAGATATATTATGAGAGAACATTGAATTTTGGTGTGCAATAATGAGAAGAGTGGGTGGATATTTATAATTGATTAGGGGTGGCTCTAAGGGTTTAAATAATGATTATTTTTTTATTAAGGACAACCACTTTTGGGTGACATTAATTTCAATGAATTTGGTTGATAATTAATGTTGAAAAGTCTGTTTAAGGTCATGAAAACACTTAACTACTTATTTAATGATGTTATTTTTAAATATTTTATATCGTTACACTTTAAATTTAATATTTTATATTATTTTACTTTTACCAAGTGATGAGCGTCTGTCGTCTGGCCCTCATCAAAAAAAATTGAACCTGAATAAATGTATTAATAGTGGACTTGGTTTGTATTTTAGAGAGGATAATATTGTGGGTGTGTTTTTACACCCTTGTAGGGAAGGGTGGTTTTGGATGATTTGAATACCCCCATTTTGGTTTTCCCTTTGGCTTTCTTCATAGGGGTAATTTTCCTAGGTGTTTCAAATTATTTTTCATGGCCAAATTCATCAGGTATTGTGGTTTGTTCACTTCCAACTCCCTCTTGAGATGGTGATACTCTACTACTTATAATCTCTATGCCACACCTTGATGTAATATAACAAACATTTCCCTTGGGTTTAGGAATTGATTGAGCATGAAGCATACCCAAAACTTGATTCTTCGGGTCAGTAATGGTAGTTTAAATATATTTATACTATCATTCAAGCTCCTTCAGTATCAATCCATGAGTGTTGAAGGTTTTTTTAAGTGGTTTGATATTACACAAGTTGTTTCATCAATTACTTCATGGTGGGTTCTTGATTCCACTCATATTGGTAAAGTGTAGAGAGTTGAGAGTTGTCTCTTTAGAAGGGTTGAGGTTGGAAGGATAGTTAAAAACCTTGATGGAAAGGTTCTATTTACTAATATTGGTTCCCAACTATAAATTGGATATTATAATACTCTTTGTGTCTTTTATTGTTCAATTTTTGTTGTTAGAACTTCCTATGGTACATGAAATCACATCTTTCAGTTCCTTGGACGTGATTGCATGCATTGGTTTAGTGGTCTTGAAAGTAACATAACAGGAAAACTCTTGGAGGTGTGAAAGGTGATGTTTTCTATAATTTTTTCAAAGATAGTTGTCTTATGATATAGGTTAGTTCATTGATTTTATTTTCATGTAAATGGTATTTATATTTGTTTACCTCATGTAATTCTCTTATTTTTCTTCTTGTATGAAATTGTTGAGAATTTTGGGAGATCCGCTCAATCAAATCTATGAACTTAGTGAGGGATTTTTTATTAATTCTCATTTAGAGGAATCATATAAAATATTTTGATCATTATACATCAACCCTTGGTAAAATAATACTAAGAAATTGTGGTATTTTAAAGTATTGTGTGGGTAGGAAGTTTTAAAATGAATGAATCTCTCCCAAAAATCATAGAGAGTTTCTCCACTTTCTTGTTTTATCCTATTGATTTCTTTATTTATCTGATTACTCTACAAGGTAGGGAATTACTTTTGGAGGAATGCCTTTTGTAACCCATCCCATGTGGTAACTTCCCTATACTGGAGGCTATAAATCAATTCCTTGGCTTCTCCTTCAAGAGATAATGGGAAGTCCTTTCGGCTAAATTGATCTTCTAATACTCCTCTATGATTTAAATTAATGAAAAATTTATAAAACTCTCTTAGATTATTATTATAATCCTCTTCTTTTAATCCATGAAACTTTGGAAGGAGTAGGATCATAACAGTTCCTAGTTAAAATTATTATCTATTTTAGGTGCATGAAGACAATTATCATTGTTGAAATTAGGTGTATATAGTTATCTCAAAGTAATATTTAATTGTTATAAGTTTTTTTCTATGTTTTTACTCCCTAAAGTTACTCTGGTGGAAGAAAAAGTTAAGAAGAAATTTTTAATGAAATTGAGAAAAATTACCTCTCTTCTTGTTCTATGATTTTTAAGGTTCTTAGTCTTTATAGAATAGTTTATTCAACCTATGGATCAAAACCAAATAGGGGAGAATAGCTGTATCTGGTCATTTGTTAAAATAATTTTAAAACAAAATTAAAACACAAACATTGACCTCCCCAATAACAGTTCAATTTTTTATGAGAGCATGTCACGGGGCCCTCATAAAAATATTTTTTGAACTTGAATAAATATAGAAATAGTGGAATCTGGTTGTCTCTCATAGGGTACATTTTTGTGGGTGTGTTTTTATTCTTTTTAATTAGTTAGATTTGGTGTAAATAGTGTGTGAGATTTATTGGTTTTAAATTCACTATTTAAAACTAGTGGTTAAAATGGATTGGTTCTTAAATTCAAATTTTCATATAGTTCCCTAACCTCAGATCATCCCCTAACCTCACCTATAAAATCATAATTCTATTTTAAGTATCCCTTATTCTCTCTCTGACCAAGTTAAACCAAACTTATATTACCTTCTCCAGGAAGTCTCATCTTGGGTAGGGGAGTACAATGATCACTATCAACTTAACTCTCATCCAGCCTGGTGATTGGATATCTCTGGTCACCATCCTATTTACCCATTACTAATTATCATGTGTGATGGTGTGAGTATAAGTATCTTGTGGGTGTAGTCCAGAGATAGAGGGAAGATAAATTTAAAGTGAATAAGTTGAAGGAAATATCCTAAAACCTAAACATGTTCAAATAAATCCAGAAAGATCAATATAAGACAATATTGATTAGAACATTTAATTCATTAATATAGAAGTAAGTAGAATTGGCTTGTATCATCCACTAATTTATTAGTGTACCATCACTGGAGAATTACAACTAAAGAAAAAATTCAACGAAATAAGTAAAGAGAATTAAGTAACTCTCATTCAACATTCACAAAAATGGCCTCCCTTTCCAATGAATAGTTCAATATTTATAAAATTCATATAGGTTATTCAAGTGCTTCTAAATTCACTATAGAAGCAGCACAAGATTCTTTAACTCCTTTAGGGGAATAGAGGAATTTTCATTGGTTTTAGTGTCAAAATCAATTCCATCTTATTCAGATTGTTTCCTCATGTGTAGCTCAGCAGTCGAGATTTCTCCAAACTAGTATACTCAAATATTTTATATTAAAGAATTATCTTCCCATGATTGAGATTCATACTCCTTCTAAAAGGATCAAATAGAAAATTATTTTTTCACTATGGATTTATAGGATGTCAAAGTTTTCTAGAAGATGATGCACATGATGGGCTTAGGTCCTTTAAAAAGGAGGGATTATTTAACCAAATTTTGGCCCACACATCATTGTAGTTAGTCCTCAAAAATCTCAGAAGTGGTCTTAGATAGTCTTGGAATAAAATTCTACTCTCTTCCCATTCTTTGGATTCATCTTCATCATAGCTCGAATCTCCCTATGTTTTGAATATGCTCGGATATGGATCATCATCTTTGAAGAAACTTTTTGGTGTTTCATGATTAACAAAGTTTTTTCATTTGTTTATAGCTAACCTTTTTTTAAAATATTTTTTTTATTTAGGATCATACCCAATCCATCGTATTTAGTTTTTGTAAGAATGATGAAAGTTTAAATCCAAACACAAAGGGGCATAAATTTGTTTTACGAATGTAGAAATTTAGAATGATCATCACTAGACGCAGGGTATCAGAATAAACATTATCAGATTCATAAGAAGTAAGGAAGGTAGAAGAAAAAAATTCTACAATGTTGATCATCAGACTTTGATCCATTGCTATCAGAGGGAGCATCATTAGAAGAAGAATTATTCAAAAGGATGAAGTTTTTGATTGGATACACAAAAGTTCCTAGTTCCATCAGCATGAAGTTTAAGGTCCAATAAACATGGTTTTTTTGAGAAATTTAGAAGTTGTAGTTTGAAGGAGTCGTAATGTTTCTAAAGAGTTTTAAGGAAGACAGTGAAGTTCTGAGTTATAAAGATTTCATACTTTTTAACCATAGATCAAACGATGATTTTATGGTCACAAAGTTCTCACAAATCATAAAAAATATCATGATAAAATATTTAGAATAAATTAAGGAATCTTAAAGGGTGTATCGGTTCTAGAAACTTAGTTACAGAAGGTCAGATTCAGAAGTACCAGAATCCGAAGTTATCATAAGTTAGAATGATTAAATCTGATGATGTTTGAATAATTTCAATTATTCTAAGTGTATTCAACATCAGATATAGAAAATCATAAGGATAATTCCATCATTATGATGTTTTTAACCAGACTAACTC
Source organism: Viscum album (assembly GCA_963277665.1). NCBI lineage: Eukaryota > Viridiplantae > Streptophyta > Magnoliopsida > Santalales > Viscaceae > Viscum > Viscum album. The sequence continues at coordinate 261,548,352 of OY728135.1, forward strand.
TAAAGAGGAAGATCAATCGGATTAGGAACATACACCGATTTTTCAAATAAATGACTTATAGTGATAACATATCAGATACAAAACATTAGAGTGATCAGAGTTGTTGATGTTGATCCATCAAAGGGATATCATTTATAAAAATAATTTAATATTCTAAAATAGTTGTGTTTTATAGAGAATAAACAAAGTTATAGTTCAAGATTTCAATCAAATAAGATTATGACGCCAATAATCCATATAAGTAAAAATTTCATTGTAATGAGCAGAGGAAGATAGTAAGATTGTAATGAGATAAGAAATAAATGAATATCATAATTATAATAATAACCAAGTCATATTATAGTGATTTGAGGAATTTCCATCTTAGTAAAGTTTCATCAGGATGAAGTTGAGTAAGTTTCATTATAATGAGTTTATGAGGTTTCATTATACTAAAGAAAATATAGGATGTTTAAGAAGGCTGATTATGGGGAAGAAGATATGTGAATAGTTGAAGTGTTCAAACATGATATTCAATACAGTGTAAATCTTGTATTTTTTTATTTTGTGTAAGAGGAAAATGTTTTTAAGTTTCCCTCTTTTTATTTTCTGAGTCTTCTATAAATATAAGCACACATCATTCTCATGTTGTAACTTTTCATGAGTTGGGAAAAGGTGTATATCTGCATATTTCTTGACAATTTTTTATTTATGGACTGAAATATTAGAAGAAGGTCAAACTACTAAAAGTATTTTTTACCAATCTAATGAAGATTTTATTGAGAATTTGAGTTAATTTTGAGTTCTATAGATTGAGACTGATTTCATCATACTGAGTCCATCAGAATAAATTCATTCGACTAAGGAAGTTTAGATTGGGTTGTGCGAATTTTTTGAGAAGTGGAAGTTTTATTATCTAGATAAAATAGAATGTTTCTTAAGGCATAGATTAAGAAAGGGGGAATCTTATTGAGTTGATTGGACTGAAGGTCATCAGACTCAGGGTCATCAAACCTAAGAAATTTTTTGCAGCAGATTGAATATAATCTTATTATTTTGTTTTGGAGCATTTTTTTTATAAGAAAATTTTTTAAACTAATGAGAGTCAGTATAATCTTTCCTATTGGGATATAGAAGGTCTCTAATGGGAGTTGTCACAAGTTGTATTCACTTATTCATAATAGTGAATTTCTATAGACCATTGGGAGTGGATATGTCAGGGATTTTGGTTCTCACACTGAGGTTGAACCCTATAAATCTCATCTACTTTACTTCTTTTCCTACTATTTCATGCATGAGTGTTTACTAAAAACTAATAAGGATATAAATTTAATAAGTTATAGGGGTTAGATTTTAAAAGTATTAAAACTTATAAAAAATGATCAATGATTCAACACCCCTTATCAGATGATATTTGATCCTTTGTAACTTTAATTGGTATCATATCTTAAGGTTCCCATGTTTAATCCTTATCATGGATAATATCAATTTTGTCAACTGTAGAGGAATTCTTACAGTTGATTGGAAAATTATTATGGATGGAAAAATTGGATGATTCCTTATCTCCAATATCTTGGACTAGAATTATTTTATGCTGCTACAATTGGGTTTCCACCTATTGATAATAATGCTCTGATGACTTTTTCTGATAAGAGAAATATCAAAGTTGATGAAAAATCTAGAAATTCTATCATTATTTCCTTATAAAAAAAGGTTTATATAAATGTTATGGGTCTAGAAACTTCAAAAAATATGTGGGACAACCTGGAAAGTATTTTTGAAGATAATACTAAATTAAAGGAAAAAAATATATTAATCTAGCACAGTAATTATGAATACATAAGAATGGGAGATGAAGAAATTATTGATGAATACTTCACCAAAGTTAAAGAAATTTTTTGCAACATCAGAGGATTTAGAGATGTCCCAGAATATTCTATAATTGTAAGGAAATTTATAAGAAAGCTTATGTATAGGTTTGATTCTAAAATTTCCTCTTTAAAAGATAAGGATGATTTATCTCTTGATGAATTGTATAACTTTCTTATTGCTTATGAAATGAGAAAATCTCTAATGTTCAAAAATAAAATGAAATATGAAATGACTTTTAAATATATGAGAAAGATAAAAACCAATATTTTGAAGATTTTCATCCTTATTAGTCCAAATATTATGACGATGGTGATTTTAATGATAAGATTATGTCTGTTATCTCTAAAAACTATCATAGAGGAAGAGGAAAGTTTGGAGGTAAACTTAATATCTAATGTTTTTAGTGTGGTGGAATCAGAAACTTTCATATGAATTTCCCTAAGAATAAAGTTTGTGAATATTGATATGATTCTGATGAAAAACCTTCATGAAAAAATTGGAACAAAAATTATAAAGAAAAAATTCTTCCAAAAAATTTAAGAAGAAGAATTTCAGAGGAGATAAAAGGAGTATGTTTAGTAATAAAGATGAATCAGGCTCAATAGAAAACAATTATATAGAAGTTGAATTTTTATAAAAGGTTATAATATTCATTGAAAAATTAATAAAGTTAAAGACTCTTTAAATAGTGAAGAATAAGGATGTGAAGAATCCTACAGAGAGTATCATCTCAAAATAGAACTTCTTTCATGTCTTAAGAAAAAAAAAATCTCAAGAAAAAAATAATAATGATAAATAAAGACAATGGAAAAGTTTCTAATGGTGAGAAGTATTTTTTTCAATCAATATTAATAATACATCTAATAGATATTAAGTTTCAAACTTAGAATTTCTGAACAAGGAAAGTTGTTTAAAGATCTCAATATGAAGCTAACTTCCAAGGAAGAAGAAGTTAAGAAGTTTCAATAAAATATTCCTGATTATAAATATACTCTGAGTAATATGAATGAAAATTTCAACAAATACTTGAAAGTAAAATTTGATACTTATAAAGTTGGTGAGATATCTCAAATCAAGAATCAGGTAAAATCCACACCTAACAAAAATAATGTTTCATCTGATTTTTCTAACATTTTAGGTTATGAAAAAAGTGTTATGAATTTTTGGGTGGATAAAGGATGTGATAAAACTATCACATCTACAAAATTTGAAAACTCACCCAGGAATAAATATATTCCAAACCCACAGAATGTTAAAGCCTAAAGAAACTATCAACCCCAATAAAGTTTCTATAGAGAAAGATCTTATTTTAATAAAAAAACAATATTTGATGTTAATTATTGGTTTTTTGGAATATATGGGAATAGGTCATATAATTGTTGGCACAAATTATCTTTACCTAGAATAATATTTGAGCAAAGTGGAAGAAATAGTGTAAGTAGAATAAGTAACCTTCTTAACTTACGGAAAGTTGAAAAAGTGAATTCTCAAGATGTTATTAACTTTATAATAAGAAATCAATTTAAATGTCTAGAATAAGTTTATAGAATATGTGATAAGGATGTTAATCATGCCAAAAAATGTATGATCCTTTTTCTAGATCAATTTTATTATAATATAAAATAAAAATAAGATGGAAAGAAGAAAGATGAGGAAAGAGATTTTGTTGTTGAGACGGATTTGAAATCAATTAAAATGAACAAACCATGGGTACTTGATATTGGTTATTCTTCACACATGGTAGGTGATTTTATGATCTTGAAATATGTTTAAATTATGATTGAGGTGTTTTACCTTTGTAAATGATATTTCTTTAAAAATCATATGAATCAGAATGGTTGAGATTAGAGCAGAAAAGTGGAAATACAAGGATTTTTTTTATCAATGGAATAAAACATAACTTACTTAGTGTAATTAAAATTTTTAATGATGGAAAATAAGTAATATTTAGAAAATATTCTTAATTTTTCAAAAGTTTTAAATATGGAAAAGTGATTACAAAAGGATAAAGAATCAGGGGGAATCTTTTCCAAATATAATAATTTAAAAACTCTTATAAATTAAGTGATGAACATGAAAATAAATTGTGGCAATGAAGGCTTGGCTGCCTTGGGTAGAAAAACATGAAAAGACTTTCTAAATTTTATATTTTCAAAAACTTTCCAGAATTTAAAAGAAGAGAAGAATATTTTTTTATTACTTGTCAAAAATGAAAGATGACTAATAAAAGTCATAAGATAGTTGAGATTCATTCTACCAATCCACTTAAACTTATTCATTCTGATTTATGTGGGTTGATGCGGGATCAATCAAAAAAGGTGATTTATACTTTATCACTTTTACTAATGATTCCACTTGGATGAAAAACATCATGTTTATGAAACATAATTCAGAGGATTTGGAAATTTTCAAGTTTTCACAAAAATAATTTGATAAATAAATGGGGGTTTATATAAATAATTTGAGAATATATAATGTTATAAAACTCACCAACAATAATTTTGAAGATTATCTGAGAAAAAATGGTATCAAACATTAGTAGAGTTCTCCCTATACTCCACAAAAAATAGAGTATCATAGAGAAATAATAGAAGCTTGATAGAAATGAGAATAAGTATGTTAGCAGAATACAATCTTTCAATTTTATCCTAGAAAGAATCTATCGGTACTAATATACATGTTCAGAAAAAAAAATCTGAGATCAGAATACAACATTAATTCTTATGAAATGTGGTATAACAAAAAACCTTTATTGAAGTACTTCAATGTTTTTGGAAGATCGTGTTTACCTAAAATAAAAAAATATAGATCTAGGAATGTTTGATGATAAAATTGAGGAAGGAACTTTTATAGGGTATTCAACAAATAGAAAAATTTACACAAGCTGGAACAAATGTTTATGAAATTTGGTGGACTCATATGATGTAAAAGTTATTCAAAATCTAAATTCCTTAAAAAAGTTATTGGAAATACTAAGGAAGAAAAACTCAAAGTTTCTAATGAAAATCAAAGTGATACAAAACATCCTTATCAATATTCAGGTGAATTGTGTGATGAGGAAAGTTCAAATTAAAGAGGAGCTCTGAAATTTTTAACATTACAAAAACTTGTTTAGACTGAAAAAATTATTGGGAATTAGAAGGCTCTGATTCAGACCGAAATAAAGTTGAGGTTAGAAAATCAAACTTCACTTATCTTAATAGTTTAATTGGGATCAGTTTTAGAATATATTAAACACAAATAATGTGTAGATTCTATGAAATAAGAGTTGGATCACATAGATAAATATGAAACATGGGAACTTGTTCCACATCCAACAAATAAAAAATTTATTGGAACAAAGTGGGTCTGTAGAAACAAGTTAAATGAACATGGATAATTTTCCAGAAACAAATCAAGGCGTGTTCCTAAATCCTATGCACAAGTGGAAGGTGTTTATTTTGATTAAATTTTTTCCCCAGTTGCAATATTAGATACTATCACAATGGTTATAGTAGAATATACTCATTAGAATTACAAATTTTATCAGATGGATGTAAATTCAGAATTTATCAATGGGTAAATTGATGAAGAAGTTTACATTAAACAACCTTGTGGGTTTTTAGTTGATAAGAATTAAACAAAAGTTTTTAAACTGAATAATACTTTGTATGGGAAGAAACAAGATACTCGTGATTGGTATTATAAAATTTACAATTATTTAAGAATGTTGAATTTTTCTAAAGGAAAAGTTTATAACAACATATATGTGAAATATGTTGACTCTATAACATTAATTGTAATTATTTATATTGATGATATAATTTTTTCTGGATATAAATAAGATGTTTGTAAAAAAATTATGAATAAATGAAAAAGAATTTTGAGATGTCAATGTTGGTAGAATTGACATTCTTCCATGGTCTACAAGTTCAAAAAAGGGGTAAAATTCCTTTCTCAAGAAAAGTAAAATAAGGAATTATTATAAAAATTTGGAATAGAACAATCTAAATAAGTATCTAATACTATCTCATTGAGCACAAAGTTGATTAAAGTTGAGTCTGAAAAATCTGTGAATTAGAGCAACTTTCAGAAGCTGATAGGAATTCTACTTTACTTTAAAGCCTTAAGACCTGATATTGTTTATCCTATAACTCTGTGTTTCAGGTATCAAATTAATCCAAAATAATCACATATACTAGTAGAAAATATAATTTTGAGATATTTAAAAGGAAAAAAATTCACATGGTTTGTTATAAAAAATAAATTTTTACATGAATTTTCATGGTTATACTGATGTTGACTGGCCAGGAGATTGTAATGATAGAAAATCAACCTCAAGAGGAACATTTTTATTGGGTGAATTTTGTGTGATTTGGAATATTAAGAAACAAAGTTCAGTAACTTTGGCCATAATGGAATATGAATATGTTGCAGCAATTGAAGCTTGTACACAAATGTTGTGGATAAAATTTCAGCTAGAATATTTGAAATAAAAATTATCTAAACCGTTGAAGATATTTTGTGATAATCATAGTGAAATTGATCTTTCTAAAAATCCTTTCCAACATTCATGATCAAAAAACATTGCTATAAAGTTTCAATTTACAAAATAGAAACTTGTTGCTGAAAATTGTTTTCAGGAATATATATCAATAAAGTATCAAATTGATGATATCTTCACAAAGGTAGTGTTGAAAGAAAGGTTTGTTGAGTATAGGCTAAAAATTCATGTTCAGCCTCCTCCAAGGAATTCCTAAATCTCATAAGTAATTTCCCTAATTTTATATGAATTATGATTCCATAGGGGGAGATAAAGTAACAACTTTCTACTTTTTAAGAAGTTTTTACTTATTTTTATTTTATAAATCTGAATTTGTGGTTATCATAAAATGGGGAAAATAAAAGGAAAATCTGAGAAAAAAATAATGTTTATCTTAACATGGATGAAAAAATTTATTGTCACCAAGGGATAGAATTTCTTCAAAACATTACTTTATCCAGTAGTGTGGTTTCAGGACACTCTCTTCTAAGAAAGGATAAGTTCTGATAAAGGTTAAAAGAATTTGAATGTTTGAAAAATGAGAGTAGAAAAACATGTTTACAAATATTTCTAAAAATCAAAATAGAGAGAATGAAGAACCCTTATAATGTTTCATGCTTAACAAAGTGTTTTTATTTGTTAACAACTAACCTTTTTGTTAAAGAATGTTTTTTTATTAAGGATTAGACCAAGACCATTAGATTTAGTTTTTATAAGAATGATGAATGTTTGGATCCAAACACAAAGGGGTAATGTCTTTTTCCAGATACAGAAGTTCAGACTAATCATCATCGGACATAGGGCTTCGTAATAAACATTACCAGTTGCAGAAGGAGTAAGAATGATGGAAGCCAAAAAAATTATAATATTGATCATCAGACTTAAATCCATCTGTATTAGACTGAGCATCACCAGAATCTGAAGTAGTCAGAAGTATGAATTTGTTGATTAAATGCACTGACATTCCCTGTTCAATTAGCATGAAGTTCAAGGTTCAACAGACACAGTGTTTTTTAGAAATTCAGAATTTTGGGTATGAAGAAGTCCTAATGTTGCTAAATAGTTTGAAGGAAGATGGTGAAGTTAGGAGTTAGAAAGATTTCATATTTTTTAACCATAAATAGGATAATGATTTTACTGTCATTCAGTTATTAAAAATCATAAAAACATTCATGATAAATGCTTTTGAAGAAATGAAGGAATCATAAAGGGTGTATCAGTTCCAGAAATTCGGTCACAAAAGTATTAGAATCAGATGTTTCTAGAAGTTAGAATGAGTAAAGCTAATGATTTTTGAATAATTTCAATGCTTTTGAGTAGATTCATCATTGGATAAAAAAACATCATAATGATAATTCCATCATAATAAGAATTCCATCATTATAAGGTTTTTAAACAGAATGACTCTAAGGATGAAGATCAATCGGATTATGAACAGGCACTAATTCATCAAATGAATACCTCACACTGATAACACATCAGATATAGAACATTTAAGTGATAATAGTTGTTGATTTTGATCCATCAAAGGGAGATTGTTTATAAAAATAAGTGAATATTCTAAGAGAGTTTTGTTTTCCTGAGAAGAAACAAAGGGAGAGTTAAAGTTTACAATCAAATAATATTGTGACACTAATAAGTTATCTACTGAGGAAGTTTTGTCTTAATAAAGTTTCATAGAACTAAAGATATGGAAGTTTCATCATAATGATGTTAAGAGGTTTCATCTCAATGAATAAAAGATAGGATGTTTAATAAGGATGATTACAGAAAAGAAGATATGCGAAGAGTTGAAGTGGTCAAACCTGATATTCAATTTAGTGTAAATAATAGAGTTTTTTATTTTTTGTAAGAGGGAAAAAAATTAGTTTCCCACTTTTTCTTTTATGATTCTCCTATAAATAGAAGAACACATCATTCTCATTTTTTAACTTTCCATGAGTGCGGAAAATGTGGAGCTCTACATATTTCTTTCCAAGTTTTTCTCCATATTGCGATCTCCAAAGAAGGTCAGACTATTGAATATATTTTTTTACTAAACTGAGGAATATTATATTGAGAATTTGATAATAGTTTGAGTTTTTCATATTGAGATTGAGTGCATCGTACTAATTCCATCGGACTGAATTCATCGCACTGAGGAAGTTCATACTGTGTTTTGGGGATTTTCTGAGAAGTTCTAGTTTTGTTATCCAGATAAAACATAAATCTTCTTAAGGCACAGATTGAGAAAGGGAGAATCGTATTCAGTTGATCATACTAAGTCAATTATATTGGTTTTACCATAATGAAGTCCATCAAACTCAAGGTCATCAAACCCAGGAACTTTTTTGGAGAAGATTGAACAAAGTTATATTCTTTTTTTTCTCATATTTTTATAAGAACACTTTGTAAATAGGTGGGAGTTAGTATAATGTTTCTTATCGGTAAATATAAGGCATCTAATAGGATTTGGCACAAGTTGTATTCACTTTTTCATAATAGTGAGTTTCCATAGACCCATGGGAGTGGCTATGGAAGGGGTGTAGGTTCTCAAACTAAGGTTGAAACTTATAAATATCATGTGATTTACTTTCATTCATAATTTTGTATGCATGAGTGTTTACTAAAGGTTGATAACGATATAAACTTTAACAATTTATAGGGGTTAAGTTTTAAAATTATTGAAACTTATAAAAATTGATCAACTGATTAAATCCCCCTTCTCAGTTGATATTTGATCTTTTGGAACTTCAGTCTTATTCCAACTTAAGAATATTTGATTTATATACAATCTTCCTCATCTAACATCATTATCAATTTTGTAGTCACCTTCTTCCACTTTCATGTGTTTTTACTTATCATTATAGACAATATATTTGGAAAAATGGAAGTCCTCTTAGTCTTAAGATTTTCACCTGCAATCAGAATGATAGGAAAAAAACCCATAACCTTTCAAACACTGGTTTTTCTTTTACTAGATCTTTCCCTTGGTTGAATTCTTCATGAAATATAGACTTCACTCAACTCCAAGTTGAAATGATCTCATTGTAGCTAGATCTACACTTGGATCTTCTATTTTCTAACTTCCTTCGATAAACTCCAACAATCACCAGAACTCGACTCAGTAACTTATATAAAACCTTTAACTCTTTAATAAAATTCTTTGTTCTCATGAGGACTTGGTCATAGAATTCTCACAGGCATTTCATCAAGCATGTTGGGTGTGTTAAATTTCATCCTTGAAACCTTATCAATCGAGGACATGTGGAATTTCCTTCTTCATTCTACTCAATGACTAGCATATAAAATCTATCTAGAAGATACAAATATCTAGAATTGATTCTTCAAATTCGCATCTGCATTCTATTTTATTTCAACTAAAATGTGGACTTCTTGTTGGATGTGCACTAAAATGTACATGAATGTGATTCATATACACATGCATATGATGAATGAGATATATTTATATATAATATATTAGATATTATATGTGGTTTATATTTAATAAATTCATTTAACACATGTATTATTCATGCATACGATGTATGAAATAATCTATATATATTATTTATTTTCTATCAATAGTTTATTCATCAGTTACATGGATTAATGTATTTTCATTAATTCAATGAATCTATTCAATAAATTATTCCCAATTGGCAGTAATACATGATATGTGTTATGTATTTTAGATGCCTCGGTCTTTTCATATATAAAAGTATGAGATCTTCTCTGGGTGGGATGTGAAGTATGTGATATGTATAAGCCTTTTTTAATATTTATTCCTCCTAAAACGTGATTAATATTATTAGATAAGTTACTACCAACCCTTAGGATTATGGGTATCCTCATCAAGTGTTCATGGATCCTTTGTCAATGTACTCTCTCATAGGTAGTGTTCTTATGTTCACTACTCCTCAGGATCTTACTCAAACATTCTTTGTTGAAAGATAGATTGAAGCTACTTAAACTTTCAAATATTAGGTACTTTGTTTTATAATTTAATTTAAAAAATATTTATTTAAGATAGATCTTCCTATTTTTTGGGTTTTCTTCTGCATAAAATGGTCATTACTTCCTCCATGCTCAGACATACTTGACTTTAGAAGACCCTCGAATAGGTAGTGTTGACTTTGAGTCTTCATTGGTGTAGGGTTCAATTGGTTTTATTGGTCACAATCAACTGACATCCATTTCTTCATCTCAGATTTAATTAGTTTGTAATTTTATCAAGATTGCTCTGTATCTACTTCAATAATCCATCAAAGAGAATAAGAGGCATCAAGCGTCAACAGTGGATGCGTGGAATCCCATTTCTGATGAGCTCATAATTTTCAATCTCCCAGTCCATACCCTTAATCCAAAGAGCATCATCATATTCAATATTTATTGGGATAGTCTCTATTATTCAGTGGCCTCTACATCAAATAACATTGGCTCTAGTTACCACTTCATTAGTGTCAGGTTCGGCTTCATCTGGAAGACAATGCACAGGAACAACCCAAGTGGCTTCTCGTGCAAGCTTTGATTTCAATATTCAATGATGCAAGGTCGACTCTTCAATGATGCAGGGTACTAGATTGTAGATTGTAGTCAATGGATTCATTGCGGTTGACCATGAACATGGTATGTGCATACAGCAGGTAAGAAATGAAGCCATGGTAAGTTGATGACTTTTTTATGTGAATTCGATTGAGGGAGAGAGCATGGTAGCTTGCCTCCATGAATTTTTTTATTTGTGGTTGACTATGGAGAATGGTATATCATGCGGCTGATCCAGATCAACTATGGTCAATACAGACCTTCACCAATAGGACAGATGATGCCACAGTCAATTCAAAGTAGGCATGTGGTCAATTTCCAAAGGGTACAATCAATCCATGTTTTTGTGATATTTTTTATTTGTGGTGTAAACCTGATTCATGATCAACCGTAAAGTATTATTGCAGTCACTTATTTTCCAAATTTATTCTTCCACTATACCAATCACAAAACAAAAAAAAATTAATTCATATATTTTTTTGATCAATTTCTAGAAATATGAAAACAATTAAAATATTTTCAAAATTAGTCCATGACATTAAAAAATATTTTTTTCAAATTAATTTTTGGTTCTATTTTATTCAAAAATGAATAATATAGTTGAGATTCAAAATTTTCCAATTGAAATCACAAGACAAAACATAATTTAATCTGGATTTCACAATATTTAATTTAAAATGGCATTCATCAAATAAAACTTCATTAATAGATTTTAATAAAACTACACCAAAATAATAGCTTTTAATAACTATATTAATTTTATTAAATTATTTTAAACCAAAATAATATTTAACCACTAGTTTTTAATAAGTTAATTATTGTGAAAATAAAACTATTAATAAAACTAATATATTTATCAAATATTACTATATATGTAAAAAGAATCATAAATTTAGTAACAATGATTTAAACATATATATATGTGGTATGGAAGATGAAAATAGGAAAACATGTAATCTAGTGGTAGGAAATACACCCTTATCGCCCTTCAGTCATAGGTTTGAGACTTGTGGTATCTCTAGATTCAGTGGGTTGTTGCTCGAATGGTAATGTTACCTTTTTATTAAAACATTTTATTAAATTTCCATTTTACTTTAAATATATATATACCATAAAATTAAGTGAAACATATTTATATAAATATTTGGTTTATTAAAATAAATAAATTCATTTAGAAGTTACATTTATATTTGGGAAATAAAAATTTAAAAAACATTCATTGAAAATACAAAATGTTACATGGGTTATAACACAACAAATTGGTCATCTCGTGATTAATTTGTATGGTTAATGAATCATGTGAAATAACAATTTCAGGATAATGAAATGGGATAGTGGGTCTTATATAGTTATTTGTATGTTTTACTAATCGTGCATATATGTTGTTCTTGGGTAAATTTTCTTCAGAATTTCCATTTTTCTTATTTGGTTCATGAAATAATATTAATGGTTGTTATAATAATTTTGAAATTAAAATGTATATTTGGGGGTTTAATAGTCATTTTGTTAATAGAGTAAATATTATTTTATTTAAACTAAAACTTATAGAATAATACTAATAATTGTGAAATACAAATAAAAAAACATTTTAACCTAAATTCATGAATATTTCTGAGAGATATTGGTGAAACCACTACCCATGCATTTAATAAGGATTGTCTGGGTGGATGGGTCAGGATTACATCAAATGTGATGCCCAAAAAATCTTGGATGAGCCGCAGTGCTTTCATGTCATGGGGAGTCAGAATCCTAACTCTAACCTTTGACACGTCCGAAGGGTAGAGAGCACACGACATAAATAATAATCCCTAAAAACACAACATCGTTAGTTTCATTTAGATCTCATTAGTTTTTTAGATGAAAACATAAAACATATTTTTATAACCAAACACAACCTTGCTTCCACCATAATCATAGAGGCTATAGGAGAAACTGCATTTAATTTTTTTTGAATGAAAATAAAAGAGTTAGTGAATAAAACCTAGTGTTTCAAATCTACGACTCCCACTACTACAGATAGACCTTTTATCAGCACTAGAAGTAGCTTTTAACAGCACTTTTTTAGCACTATTAATCTAATTGAAGTTAAAGGGGGTTCCCTTTTATCAGTGCTCAGAAAAACACTGATAAAGGCCCCTTTATCAAATCTCAAAAATAGCACTGATAAAAGGGGCCTTTATCAGCGCTTTTCTTAGAGATGATAAAAGACACCCCTTATCAGTGCTTTTTTAAAAGCGCTGATAAAATTCAAAAAATTAAAAAAATTAAAAATAAATCCAAAAATTGGAGAGCCCTTTTAACAGTGCCCTCCACCCCCCTTTTAACAGCGCTCGGAAGCCCCCCCACTTGCGCTCACCCCAACCATTCAGCCTTTAACAGCGCACTCCCTAGCCCTTTAAAAGCACTACCCACCCACCCCCCACCCCCTGGTACATGCGTGCACTCCCCTTCCTCTCCCTAGATTCGAACTCAAGGCCTCTTCCCTACGCACTAGACACTTTACCACTCCTACATGTTACTTTGTTCTCCATTTAATGATATATCTATTTATATCTATTTATATAGTTATATATATAGTTATATTTATTTGTATATTAAAATATATTTGTATTAATGTGTATATATATAGTTATATTAATATATATATATATTTATTTATTTATTTGTATATTAATATTTATGTATTTATATGTATAGTTATATTTTTATCTATATATTTATTCATATATTAATATATATTTAGTTATATATTTATTAATATATTAATATATATTTGTAATATTAGTTTTAAATACATTTATAAAATATGTTTTTGTGTGTGTGTTTATAAATAAATAAATACATACATACATACATATATACAACATACATACATGTGTATATATATTATATATATATGTGTATATGTAAGTATAATTATACATATTTATACATATTTATATATATTTAAATTATTATGTATTAATATTTCTATTTATATGTTATAATATATAGATAATATATTTCAGTTTGTTAAAACACACACACACAATAATATATATATATATATATATAAATACACACACACTATATAGGTATATAAATCTTCATATTTTTTATTTTAAATAAAATGGATATTATTTTTTATTTATATAAGTCTTATATATTAATAAATATATTTTATATGTAAATATGTTTAATTAATTATTTATAAAATTAAATTTTTAAGTGTGAATATATAAAAAATAGGTATATATCATTATATATTTGATTATAAATAATAGTAAATTGTAAAAAATGATAAAATTTTAAAACCATTATATCAATATAAATGTAATACCTGTGAATAAATTTAGTCCCCACCAAAAATGGCAAAAAGACCCCCATAAATGAGCCTTAAAATCCATCAAATGTTAAAAAAACAGGGTATGTCGACTAAAAACTCAGTTTTGGAGGCCTTTTGGGTATTTTTTGGCCTCTAAAAACCTTTACTAAGTCCCTTTGGGTCACACTAGTGTAGAGCTCATCGCAATATTCTATTTGATATGTAGTAGAGCTCAAATGGACACCCGGATCAAAACCTATGACCGTTTGAAGTTTGAGTTGTTTTTTGAACTTAATTTAGATATTTTATTTATTTATTTATTTATTTTATATTCAAATTATTATTAAATGACTATTATTTGATAAAAATAACAAAATTGTTATTTAAAAATATTTTTAAAATTATTTTATAATATTTTTTTACTAAATATCTTATATATTAAGTTTAAATTTCTATTTATCTTTAACTAAAACACGTTTAAAAAATATATATTATATTTATATCAGTATCAATATATTTATATATTTATATATTAATATATTAATTTTAATGATTTTTTTTTTTGAAATATACCCTTTATTAGCACTGGTAAAAAAAGAACTGATAAAGGGGAGGTCTTCATCAATGATTTTAAAAAAGCGCAGATAAAAGCCCCCTTTAACAGCACTAAAAAAAGAACTGATAAAGGGGTACTTGTAACAGTTCTTTTTTAGCACTATTAAAAGTAACCTTTATCATCACTTTTTTACCACTGTTAAAGGGGTGGGGTCATGAAAACCCGAATTTGTGGTAGTGTCCCCCTTGCTCAATCTCAATTAGCAGGAGGGATGTGACATTCTCGCCAAGGTCCTCAGGAGCTATGAACTCTTTCTTGTCACTATCTTCCATGTTATCTTCTTCCTCTCCCCACTCATAGAAAAAATCATCATCTGCAAATACAAAGAAATCTGACGTAGTTTCAACCACCATAGAGACTCCATAACTAGGTGACCTGACACCAAATATAATATGATCAAAACTATATAATTCTACCACTCTAAACATCCAAAGGCACTGCTTATCTACTTTTCTAGATCAAGGATCTGTTTGACACCACCTATTAAAAATTGGTTGGAACACTCATGTGATTAATAGTTTTAAAAATTGAGTAAATTTTGTATTATTTCTCAAAAAAATACTTCACTTAAATTTTAGAATAAAACCACTTAAATAAGTGACATAAAAAATTTCATTAAGAGATCAGTTTCAAGGGTCTGTTTGATAGCATTCATGAAAAATACTTATAGAAGTTCTCACTTATGATATACATCTTGAAAAAATAATCATTGTTTGTTCACTATCTAAAATACACTTCAACCTAATGGTCCAGATAAAACCACTTAAAAAAGTGGCATTAAATCAATTTTTAATAATCATTTTGGAAAAAAAATTACACCTATGTTAAATAAGAACAAATATGTAATGCATGTTCAGTTTCTGTGGAAAATTCACTTCAATTATACAACAAAACCACTGGAATAAAATTACTTTTAATCAGATAGTTTTCAACAAGTGTTTTCAAAACTTCCTTAAATGATATAAGCAATTTTTATCAAGTGATGTCAAATAGAGACACTCTTGAAGAAATGGGAATGCTTTCTAGCTTGGGCACCATATCTGTGATCAGTAAATATATAAACATCTTGAAGCAACTAATTGAATATCTCATGATCAGTGTATATCATCCTATGTTAAAACTGTGGATATTCTCTTGTAGAAAAATTGATACCACTTATTCACTTTATGATCCCCAAATTCACTCAAACTGCTTACTACAAGACAAAAAAGAGAACTCATAATACCATAATGACACACATCGATGAAAAAAACTTAGGGGGTGGAACTTACTGATAAATTATAATTAATTATGGGAACTTAAGGAATAACTTCACCACCACCCCTAGGAGGAACACCTAAAATTCCAATTTTATTCCACAATCCCTCTCTGGGAACTCAAAAATTATTTAAAATAGAAATGTTGGTCTTTTGTAATGTATCAATAGAAAGATCCATGGAATCATTTGTGACTCCTACAATTAACCAACAATCATTAATGATTCTATCAATCATTTCAAAATTACAAAATAATTGAATAAATTGTAACCTTTGAGCACTATGGAGAGTGGTTTCTTCCCAAAGATACCAAGAATAATCAGTGGATCTAAAAAGTACCCAATAGACCGACTAATGCCACAATTATGGATGAGATGTTTCCTACCCATCACAATCCTTGGTTTATACTTTAATTGTGTTCCTGTTGTGTTTCAAATAAAAATATCACAAATTATAAATTTTCAATTCAATTCGTGCTAACAAAAAAATGAAAAATGTATCAAAAAAAATTAGAATCCTGGTTAGGGGAATCAAATAAACTAAAGGTGGTGAAGACTAGAAATACCGGTTTCATTAATCTTGAAAAAAAAATCATCACAAACTTTGTAACATCCCAAGTAAGTAATGAATAATTTATATTCTTATCTATGTCTATTTATGAATTAGATAGTGTTTTAGAGGCTTAAAACGAGAATAAATCCAATCTTAAGCATGGAATACACAAATATTTTTAAAAGATTGTTTTACTGCCTTTTGATGGCAAACCATTTTTAAATAAACCTTTTGATAATTTTATAAGCTCTATTTGTCAAAATAAACTTATTCTTTATGATTGGGATATTGAAATTTACTTAGGATAAATTTTTGGTATTTTTCTGACAATGTTCATTTTTTAATGAATAGTGAAAAATACTACATTTTACATCAAAACAACATTTTCATATAATTTAATTATATAGTTAGATTATCTTTTTAATTGGTTTTAAAGTTTAAATAGAATATATTTTTACCATGTAATCCAATGGTGGTCATTGGGATTAATTTCACTTTGTAATTTGGCATAAACAAGTGTCAAACTTTTCATAGATATTGTTTCTAAAAAATCCGCTATTTGTTTTGACAACGGGAATTATTTTTAAATTAATTATTGCAATTTATGTGTTTTTAATTTTGTAAAATGGATTACATATTTTTAATCATAAGGTCCAAATTATTTAATCAAGACTCTTTTGTTTTTGGACTTTGTGAATAGTAACGACGGTAATTATCGTTAATTATCTTGATTAATTAGTAATCGGGTAGTTAAGGATAACAAAATAATATCATAAAAATAAAAAATGACACCAACATTTGTCCTAATACTACTGGTTGTTTCATGTATGACCATGGGATGCCTTGTTCCAAACTTGGGGACCCCATTGAATCACTTTTGTGTGATAATGACTTTTTATCTTTTTATTTTTTAAAGAAAGTTAAATATAACAAAGAATGTATCACCTGAGTAAAACATTTTTAATTTTATCTAAATAAATGATCAATTGGAATATAAATATTCATTGTAAATATAAAATTATTTCCTATATCATAGTATTTTTTTTATAATTTTTAGACTTTAAATAAATTAAATTATTTATGACATCATGATGATGTAGCGATTACCTCATTAATAAACGATTTAAATAAAATGAAAAGATAATGTAAAATCTAAGACTTACACTTGTCAAATACCTATTTTATGAGTATATTTCGAACCCTTATCACCTTATCCTCGAAATAAATCAATGAGGGACCTTTAAAATCCGAAACTCATTTGAAAATAAAGTAACATTTTATACCTTTCCAAGAGTGCCCCTCCTCTCCTCTTATAAAAGGCCCCCACCTCTACCTCCTTACCCACACCTCTCAAGACTTCGGCTCGGCCAAGATCTACTTATTTTGTCTCTCCACATCCCTATATTCATCCTAGAATCCTTACCTTAGGCAGGAAGCTCTTCAAGAAACCCTTTTGGTTCAAACCAAAGGGAGTTACCCGATTTTAAGGTAATGTCTTCACTTGTGTTCTTTTGTTTTATTTTTCTTCTCCAACACCCTAAACTATTTTTATTCATTTATTTTGTAACAACACCAGTATCTTAAATATAATATGATGTTGTTATAATAAGTATTCAAGCTACACTTACACACACCTACATCTAATGGTTAAAGAACATACTGTTTCTGTGGATGGTGAATTTCCGCCTCACGAAACGATGATTGTTCAATATTCTTTTAACACATTCAAAGGTGGCCATTAAGATGTAAATATAATTAGATATGATATATAATATGTTTATGTTTTACTTAATCTTCTTTATTTTTCATTTATGTCAAACCTTTATGGTTTCCATTATGGGTATACGCGATATCTTCATTTTAGAAAGTGCGGACTACCGCCCCCTCAAAGTGATTTGATTCATTAATGCCATATGTGATATGTAAAAAGGATGGAATTAATGATATTATACTGGAATTATAATATACCTTTATATCATTATGATTCCATTCCATAAAATACGAAATATAAATGAAAGTAGCGTTCATGCGTACGTACGGCTTACCATCTCCATGAACGATGCATTTCATTTCTTACCTCTAAATGTTATGTAATATTGTAAATACATGTATATATTGGATATATATGACATATATGATATCTAAATCATGAATATAATTCTGGATATAATGGATATTTTACCACAAGAACAACTTGTAATTATAAAGAGTTTATTTTTGACTCAAGTACCAATGATCGACAAAGCGACCATTATTAACTGAAATAATTACATAATGTTAATAACATGGTAATAAGTGATATAAAAGGAATAATGAACTTGAAAATTTTTCTTAAGAAAGTAGAAATTAACTCAAGTTTATTATTCAGGATGTTAAAGAACGATCGAGTCAAGTCGGACCCGAGGTCTGGAACTTCGTCTCAATCTCCTTTCATTGAGGCATATTTTGTTTTATACACAACTTTATTTCATAGGGTGTATAAACCCCTTTGACTTTTATATTTATTCAAAAGGAATCTTTTTTATATGAAGCATTTACTAAATGACAAAAGGGAATGTTTTTTTTTCGTACGTATGCAGTGACAACGACTTCTCCGCCGTCGTGACCATAATTTGAGCTTCGGCTTCCTCTACAAGCCGTAACTTTTTTTAGTGAAAATAAATACCATGTTTTAATTTTATTTTATTTTTTGGTATGGAAAATGGTTTTCATAATGTTTTTATATCAATGTGTTGTATTGATATCTTGTGATTGAAAAGTGGAAATGTTATGTTTCCTTTATGCATGTTTTATGTGATACGATTATGTTATGGTTCTTGGGAATTGTTATGAAGACGGGTGGTTCCGTAATAAACTAATGGTGGGTGAGCCCGATATAGCTCTCCAATGCATTGGTTAACGTGAAGGAGTTAAACATCAAGGTTTCTCCGAAGAGATTTATGGAATATACTGTGATGGGTATTCCAAACGTAACCATGATGGTTACTCCCTATGTAAGAATGTTATTAATGCCTAAAGTTACCTTTATGTCTTATGATTTTTATGATTTATTCATGATTTGATGAGGTATGTTAAAGTGATTGTGTTTTATGAGTAAATTATTATTTCATACATGGACTAATGTTTTTATTTCATACTTTTATATCCCTTACTGAGCTTTTTATGCTCATCCCAAGTTTTTGAAATGTTTTTCACAGGTCAAGGGAAAGGTACATGATGTGATGATAGTGTCAAGGAAGTGTCAAGAAAGAATCCATGTTTTATTTTAAATATGTTTCCGTTGATGGGGAAAAATAGTACTATCTTTTATGTAACCACTTTGTTTACAATGTGGAATGTAATGCATGTTTTATGATATAATTCTCTAAAACTCTAAACCTAAAAAGATCATCAATGTGTATTCTTGAAGTAACTCAAGATTAAGTAATGTTTAAGGTTGGGGCCTTATAGTTGGTATCAGAGGCCGGTTTAGATAACTTTAAGAGTTATAATTCAATTAAATGATTATCCAAAAATATTTTTTTTATGGTCAAATTGAAATGATATAGCATTTGAAGATTACCATGTTGCTTCATCTAAGACATGTTTGTTCAGAATAGTTTTCCATAGAGGAAATAGGGAAGTAGTGATAGGAAGGAATACAGAAGGAAATAACCTTCCGAATCAGCATCCCGAGATGGTCGGAATTGGAACTGAACAGTTTTTTGCAGTAATGGCGCAGTTGACTCAAGCGATAAATGGTGGTGGTATCCATGCACGAGATCATCCAGATCAACCGCAGAGGAATATGTCAGTGGTGTAACATTTCATGAGGCAACATCCCCCATCATTCAGAGGATCATCTAAACCTGTGCTAGCTGAAGGGTGGATTAAAGAACTATAGAAGATTTTCGATGTCATGGGGTGTTCAGAAAATCAAAAGGTTTGTCTTGTTATTTACCGTTTGGAGGGTGAAGCAGATCAGTGGTGGTCTATGGTTAAAAATATCTGTGACACTGATGAGATTGATGCTCTCGACTGGGATGAATTCAAAGGTATGTTTCTTGAGAAGTATTTTCCTAAGGCTGTTCGACTTAGGATGGAAAAAAAATTCCTGGAATTGAGGTAAGAGGAAGACTCAGTGGCTGACTATGAATAAAGGTTCACTCGGTTGGCAAGGTATGCTCCAAATTTTATCTGAGAACTTGATAGTAAAATCAATCATTTTTACTCAGGATTAAAGCCAAAATATCGAAGGGCTTTATCTTCTCGTGAGTTTAAGAGTTATGAAAAGCTTGTTCGATGTGCTGAGAAGGTGGAAATGGAGTTTTCCGCTGACCAAGTGTTCTATAAACAGCATCAGAAGAAGAGACCTAGGTGGCAGGAGAAAGGAAAGAATTATTCAAAAAGGTCTGACGGTAAGAAAACTAAGTTTCCAGTTTGTGATAAATGTGGTAAAAGGCATGTTGGGGAATGTCTTCTAAATTTTGGAAAGTGCTAACGATGTGGTAATATGGTACATAAGGCTCGTTATTGCACTGAAAAAGATCAGGGTGATGGTAAGACCAAATTTGATTTACAGTTAGTGAAATGTTTTAAGTGTAATGAGATGGGTCACTATGCAAACGAGTGTCCGACAAAGAGCTCGAGTGATGGGAAGCAGTTATACTACAAGAAGAAAGGGGTGGTGAAATACTTTGCAACTACTTCAGCAGATGTCGGGCCATCAAATGAATTTGTATCAGGTACTTTTTTTGTTTTTTCAGATTATGCCAGTGTGTTGTTTGATTCGGGGTCTACACATTCTTTCATCTCTAAAAACTTTTCTAGTAAAATGGGAATACCATATCAATAAATGACTCCTGAACTTGTGGTAAAAACACCTGGGGGAAATTTTGAGGCAAAAAGAATTTATAATAATCTTCATATCCTTATCCGTGGAAAGAACCTACTTGCAAACCTTATTGTTTTACCTTTAGTAGAGTTTTATGTTATCCTGGGTATGGATTGGCTCTCTATTTACCATGCTAAGATTGACTGTAGAGCTAAAGAATTTTCTTTTCAGAAATACTTTCAGTTTGTGTACAATAATGAACCCTTACTATTGATAACATATCAAGAGGCCGAGAAACTTGTAAAAGATGGAAATGAATGTTACCTTGCACATATTGTTGAAAACAAGGGAACTGTGCAGATTAATGATGTGCCAGTGGTAAATGAGTATCCTGATGTCTTTCCTGATGAGTTTCCTAGAATAATACCAGATCGGGAAGTTGAGTTTACCATTGACTTAGTTTCTGATGCTAAGCCAATTTCAAAACCCCCTTATCGAATGGCTCAAACTGAACTTTTAGAGTTGAAGGAGCAATTTCAAGATTTATTAGAGAAAGGTTTCATTCGACCTAGCACATCACCATGGGGTGCTCCTATTTTATTTGTTAAAAATAAAGATGGTTCTATGAGACTTTGCATTGATTATAGAGCCTTTAATAACATCACTGTTAAGAACAAATATCCTTTGCCTCATATAGATGATTTGTTTGATCAGCTCTAGGGAGCTCATTATTTTTCAAAGATTGAGCAGAGATCGGGGTAACAGGTGAAGGTAAAGGAAGCATATTTTCTAAAGACCGTGTTTCGTACAAGATATGGCCATTATGAATTTTTAGTTATGCCTTTTGGGCTAACCAATGCACCTGTTGTATTCATGGATCTTATGAATAGAATTTTCCATGAGTTCTTGGATAAGTTTGTGGTTGTTTTTATTGATGATATTTTGGTGTTTTCTAAAAGTAAAGAGGAGAATGAAAGACATTTAAGGGTTATTTTTCAAACCTTAAAAGAAAATAAATTGTATGGGAAATTCAAAAAGTGTGAGTTCTAGTTGCAAAAAATTTCTTTCCTTGGTCATATTGTTTCTAAAGATGGGATAACTATTGATCATGCAAAAACAAAGCTTGTGGAAGAATGGCCAAGACCGACAAATGTAACTGAGATTAGTAGTTTTCTTGGTTTGACAGGCTATTACCGAAGGTTTGTTAGAAACTTTTCATGGTTATCTAGTCCAATGACTAAGCTAACTCGTAAGGGTGTTAAGTTTATCTGGACAAAATAATGTGATGATTGTTTTCAGGAACTGAAAAGAAGATTTGTGAATGCTCCAGTTTTGGAACTACCTTCCAGGAATAGTGAATTTGTTATCTACAGTGATTCTTCATTGAAAGGAATTGGTTGCGTCCTAATTCAGAATGATCATGTAATTGCTTATGCTTCACGACAGTTGAAAACTCATGAGTTAAATTACCCTACACATGATTTGGAATTAGTTGTTGTTGTTTTCACTTTAAAAAATTGGAGGCATCATTTGTATGGAGTAAAGTGTGAAATATATATCGATCACAAAAGTTTAAAGTATATATTAACTCAGAAAGAATTTAACATGAGATAGAGTATATGGCTAGAATTAATCAAGGATTATGATTTTACAATTCATTACCATCTGAGAAAAGCAAATAAAGTGGATGATGCTTTGAGTTGAAAAAGTAATGCTTCATTAACAATGTTGCGTTTGTAACATGATCCTTTGGTTAAGGATTTGATGAAATTTGTCATAGAATTTGTCAGTGCAGGATGTTCTTCTATTTTGTTTCAGGTATCAGTGAAATCTTCTCTATCAGACAGAATTAAGCAAGCACAGAAGCAAGATAACGAGTTGCAGAAAAAGGTAGAGCTGGTTCAGAAGGGTAAGTTGCCTGAATTCAACATTGATAATGATTGTGTTTTGAGATTTTGGAAGATATTGTGTGTGTCGTGTGATACACAGTTGAAGTGAGAGTTGTTATGTGAAGCTCATAGTTCTCCGTTTTCAGTTCATCCTGGAAGTACTAAGATGTATAGGGATCTTCGGGAGTATTACTGGTGGGATGGAATGAATAGAGACACTGTTGATTTTACTATGAAGTGTTTGACTTGTCAACAGGTTAAATCAGAGCGGCAGTTACCGAAAAGGATGCTTCAGCCTTTACCAATACCATAGTGGAAATGGGAAAATATATCCATGGACTTCGTTGTGGGATTGCCAAAGACACCGCAAGGTAATAATGCAATCTGGGTTATTATTGATCGCTTGACTAAATCTTCTCATTTCCTTGCTATATGAGATACTTTTTCCCTAGATCAACTTTCCCATTTGTATCTTAAAGAGATATTCAGGTTACATGGAGTTCCTCTCTCCATTGTATCTGACCGTGATCCCAGGTTCACTTCTAACTTTTGGAAAGGCCTTCAGAAGTCGTTGGGTACAGAATTAAATTTTAGTACGGCTTTTCATCCTCAATCAGATGGGCAGTCAGAACGAACGATTCAGACTTTGGAGGATATGTTACGTGCTTATTCTATGGATTATCAGGGAAGTTTGGACCAACATCTTTCTTTGGTTGAGTTTTCTTATAATAACTGTTTTCATTCCAGTATACAGATGGCACCATTTGAGGCATTATATGGGAAGCGGTGTCGAACTCCAGCTTTCTGGGATGAAGTAGGTGAAAGGAAGTTGATGGGACCGAAATTGGTAGAAGAGTTGGCAGAAAAAGTTCAGTTGATACAGAAACACATGAGAACAGCTCAGAGCAGGTAGAAGAGTTATGCGGACAACAGCAAGAAGGATCTCTCTTTTGAGGTAGGTGATTATGTTTTTCTCAAAGTTTCACCATGGAAAAGTGTGATGCGATTTGGTAAGAAAGGAAAGTTGATTCCAAGGTTCATTGGACCATATGAAATTCTGGAGAGAGTTGGATCAGTTGCATACCTAGTGGCTTTACCTATGATTTTATCTCAGGTACACAATGTTTTTCATGTTTCAATGTTAAGGAAGTACATGCCAGATCCATGTCATGTTTTGAGTCCAGAAGTAGTTAAGCTGGAAGAGAATCTATCTTGTGAGGAACAACCGGTCCAGATTCTTGACCACAGGGAGCAAGTGTTGTGTAATAAGGTGATTCATCAAGTAAAGTTTTTGTGGAAAAACCACATGAGTGAAGAGGCAACATGGGAATCTGAAAATGCAATGAGGGATAAATACCCCCACTTATTCGATAAGTAAATAAATTGCGGGGACGCAATTTTCTAAAGGGGGGAAGGATGTAACATCCCAAGTAAGTAATGAATAATATATATTCTTATCTATGTCTATTTATGAATTAGATAGTGTTTTAGAGGCTTAAAACGAGAATAAATCCAATCTTAAGCATGGAATAGACAAATATTTTTAAAAGATTGTTTTACTGCCTTTTGATGGAAAACCATTTTTAAATAAAACTTTTGACAATTTTATAAGCTCTATTTTTCAAAATAAACTTATTCTTTATAATTGGGAAATTGAAATTTACTTTTGATAAATTTTTGGTATTTTTCTGACAATGTTCATTTTTTAATGAATAGTGAAAAATACTGCATTTTACATCAAAACTGCAACTGCGTTTTCATCTAATTTAATTATATGGTTAGATTATATTTTTAATTGGTTTTAAAGTTTAAATAGAATATATTTTTACCATTTACTCCAATTTTGGTCATTGGGATTAATTTCACTTTGGAATTGGGCATAAACAAGTGCCAAACTTTTCATAGAAATTGTTTCTAAAAAACCCGCTATTTGTTTTGACAACGGGAATTATTTTTAAATTAATTATTTCAATTTATGTGTTTGTAATTTGCTAAAATGGATTACATATTTTTAATCAGAAGGTCCAAATTATGTAATCAATACTCTTTTGTTTTTGGACTTTGTGAATAGTAACGACGATAATTATCGTTAATTATCTTGATTAATTAGTAATCAGGTAGTTAAGGATGATAAAATAATATCATAACAATAAAAAATGACACCAAAATGTGTCCTAATACTACTGGTTGTGTCATGGCCGACCATGGGATTTCTTGTGCCAAACTTGGGGACCCCATGGAATCACTATTGTGTGATAATGACTTTTTACCTTTTTATTTTTTTAAAGAAAGTTAAATATAACAAAGAATGTATCACCTGAGTAAACATTTTTAATTTTGTCTAAATAAATGATAAATTGGACTATAAATAGACATTGTAAAGATAAAAATATTTCCTATATCATAGTATTTTTTTATAATTTTTAGACATTAAATAAATTAAATTATTTATGACATCATGATGATGCAGCGATTACCTCATTAATGAACAATTTAAATAAAATGAAAAGATAATGTAAAATCTAAGACTTACACTTGTCAAAGATCTATTGGATGAGTATATTTAGAACCCTTATCACCTTATCCTAGAAATACATCAATGTGGAACCTTTAAAATCCGAAACTCATTTGAAAATAAAGTAACATTTTATACCTTTCCAAGAGTGCCCCTCCTCTCCTATTATAAAAGGCCCCCACCTCTACCTCCTTACCCACACCTCTCAAGACTTTGTCTCGGCCAAGATCTGCTAATTTTTTCTCTCCACATCCCTCTATTAATCCTAGAAGTCTTACCTTAGGCAGGAAGCTCTTCAAGAAACCCTTTTGGTTCAAACCAAAGGGAGTTACCCGATTTTAAGGTAATGTCTTCACTTGTGTTCTTTTATTTTATTTTTCTTCTCCAACCCCCTAAACTATTTTTATTCATTTCTTTTGTAACAACACCAGTATCTTCAATATACTATTATTTTATTATAATAAGGATTCGAGCTACACTTACACACACCTACATCTAATGGTTAAAGAACATACTGTTTCTGTGGATGGTGAATTTCTGCCTCGCGAAATGATGATTGTTCAATATTATTTTAACACCTTAAAAGGTGTCCATTAAGATGTAACTATATTTATATATGATATATAATATGTTTATGTTTTACTTAAGCTTATGTATTTTTCATTTATGTCATACCTTTATGGTTTCCACTATGGTTATACGCGATATCTTCATTTTAGGAAGTGCGGACTACCGCCCCCTCAAAGTGATTTGATTCGTTAATGCCATATGTGGGACGTATAAAGGATGGAATTAATGATACTATATATGATATTATACTGGAATTATAATATAACTTTATATCATTATGATTCCATTCCATAAAATACAAAATAGAAATGAAAGTAGCGTTCAGGCGTACGTACGGCTTACCATCTCCATGAACGGTGCATTTCATTTATTACCTCTAAATGTTATGTAATATTGTAAATGCATGTATATACTGGATATATATGACATATATGATATCTAAATCATGAATATAATTCTGTATATAATGGATATTTTACCACATGAACAACTTGTAATTATAAAGAGTTTATTTTTGACTCAAGTACCAATGATCGACAAAACGACCATTATTAACTTAAATAATTACATAATGTTCATAACATGGTAATAAGTGATATAAAATGAATAATGAAATTGAAAAAGGTTCTTAAGAAAGTAGAAATTAACTCAAGTTTATTATTCAGGACGTTAAAGAACGATCGAGTCAAGTCGGACCCGAGGTATGGGACTTCGTCTCAATCTACTTTCATTGATGCATATTTTGTTTTATACACAACTTTATTTAATACGGTGTATAAACCCCTTTGACTTTTACATTTATTCAAAAGGAATCTTTTTTATACAAATTGTTTACTAAACGACAAAAGGGAATGTTTTTTTCGTACGTATGCGGCGACAACGACTTCTCCGCCGTCGTGACCATAATTTGAGCTTTGGCTTCCTCTATAAGCCATAACTTTTTTTTAATGAAAAATAAATACCATGTTTTACTTTTATTTTATTTTGGTATAGAAAATGGTTTTCATAATGTTTTTATATCAATGTGTTGTATTTATATCTTGTGATTGAAAAGTGGAAATGTTATGTTTCCTTTATGCATGTTTTATGTGATACGATTATGTTATGGTTCTTGGGCATTGTTATGAAGACAGGTGGTTCCATGATAAACTAAGGGCGGGTGAGCCCGATATAGCTCTTCAATGCATTGGGTAACGAGAAGGAGTTAAACGTTAAGGTTTCTCTGAAGATATTTAGGTAATATACTGTGATGGGTATTCCAAACGTAACCATGAGGGTTACTCCCTACCTAAGAATGTTATGAACGCCTCAAGTTACCTTTATGTCTTATGATTTCTATGATTTATTCATGATTTGATGAGGTTTGTTAAAGTGATTATGTTTTATGAGTAAATTATTATTTCATACATGGACTAATGTTTTCATTTTGTACTTTTATATCCCTTACTGAGATTTTTATGCTCATCCTAAGTTTTTGAAATGTTTTTCACAGGTCAAGGGAAAGGTACATGATGTGATGATAGTGTCAAGGAAGTATCAAGAAAGAATCCATGTTTTATTTTAAATATGTTTCTGTTGATGGGAAAAAAGAGTATTATCTTTTATGTAACCATTTTTTTTACAATGTGAAATGTAATGCATGTTTTATGATCTAATTCTCTAAAAATCTAAACCTGAAAAGATCCTCAGCATGTATTCTTGAAGTAACTCAATATTAAGTAATGTTTAAGGTTGGGGCCTTATAAACTTTCTCAATCAAGTAGATGAAGGAGACCTCATGGGAAGGGAATACAATCCATGTTTCATCTAGTCAAATATATTCAATGATGATTCATGAGATTCTGGCCTCCTTGGAGCCTCATGTATTTCCCCTACCCCATTGTTACCTTAGTGACCAAGCTCAAACTCAAGCTTGATACAATAATTAAATGATAAAACCCAAGTCAATATTTAAATATATATATATATATATATATATATATCCAACTAAAAATAAAAAAAAATTCCCAATGGTCAAAATAAAAGTATCAAAGAAAACACAACCATGATGACCCAACTAACAAACAACAAATGCACTGAAAAGAAGAGTGTTAGCTAATGAACTTTGTTAAGAAATTAATAAGGAAAAAATCAATATCTAAATCTAAATCTTAAGTCATTACACATACAAAAACATCAAATGTGATCAGAACTATGACAAATATGGTCTTACAATGAATAAAAATTGGATGTTACAGATATATTAGAAGAAAATACCTACCCAACGTAGTGATTGAGTGTGGTGTAACAGTGATGAAGTGAAAGTAATAGTGATACCCTAGATAACGCATGAAGATTGAAATATAACACCTAAGAAGAAGTGATGGTGTATGATTAAATTGAGGATCTAAAATCAGATGTGGATATTATGGATCTGAAATCAAAGAAACCATACCCGAAGTGAAAAAATGGATGCATACAAGACCATTCAAGAACTGAATGAGATTGTAATGCGTTTATTATGAGTGTGGGGAATGAATGAGATCAGTGGTAGAAGAAACCCTATAATTTTATACACCCTATATCCAATATCAAGATAGAAAACCAAGTAGGAAAAATGATATACCGACCTTCTACCTTGAATCTATAATAGAATTAATCTTACAAGTACAGAATGATGAACAAATCTAGTCTACTGAAATAAGGAGATAGCGCACCTTATAGGGACCATCGGTGTTGTGTGGGGGATCTTTAATCCAGGGAGGAGGTTAGTATGGTAGATCTATGGATAGAGGGAATCAGGTGGCTAATCGTGTGGAGGAGGAAAATTTATTTCCCAAATCACGTTATAGTATGCAGGGGCGGAGAATTTGTTATAAGACTATGGAAATATAAAAAATCCATTGTCAACAGAAGCATGTAAATAGAGGATAGGAATGGTAATACGTGACTCATACCAGTTTTATTTTAAGAATTTTGATAGGAGAAGTGGGACATGTATAAAATTTTAATTCAGATATGGGTTTTTCCTTTTCACCCCAACATTCTATGACAAAGTGTAATTCTTCTTTTCAGTGATTTAGAAAACTCTAATAATTTTTTCACTGGTAATAAAAAGGGATAATTTCTTCATCAGGTACATTATTTATAAGTTTCACCTGACTTCCTGATGTAAGGGTATTATTCCTCTCAATGGTGATTCTAATTATTTTTCATCTAGTACTGCAAAACAATTGTGTCGATATGTTTCTATAATCCCTCCAATGTAAAGGCATGATTCCTCTTCCACAAAAATCGTGAAAATTTTTGTGATTCTTAGTCTTATTCCCCAATTATGTGTCATTGTATAAAAAATACAATAATGGAAGATTATTAGTAGAAGTTGTAATGTCATTTAAAACTACCAAAAAACTTTTTTAAGAGTATATTCATAAATGAATGTAGTTGAAATTTCACTAAACTTCCACACACTGTATTGAAATTTCTATTACCTTGAGAGGGGGAATTTCTTGGTTGTCTCCCTTTTGGATATTCCATATAGTTACACTAAAAGTTGATTGAAAGTTATATTGAAACTTCCATTAAAACGTTTAATGACACTTCCACTGAAATAAACACATTGATTAAATGATTTATCCATTATAAAAGAAATGTATCCCCTATAATTTTAATTTAATTATTGGAATCCAACAAGGTGATAATAATATATTTTTTATAATGGTAATATAACTATAATATGTAACCATTGAAAAGAATTAAAATTATTTGTAAACATGTTTTCATGTATATTTGTAAATTCATAAATTATTCATGTTCATGTTATGGCACAATACAAAATCTATTTAATTGGTTGTGTAATATTATTTTTAATAAAATATTATTCTAAAAAATATGTAATGTTTTCATTTAAAAATTAAAAAATTTAAATTTGGTGTTTCGTTTAAATAAATTAATATCAAATTTGGTATCATCATATTTAAATCAAGTAAATATGATATTTTGATATTTTTTTAAAATATTAATACATTCACCATATGTGATTAATATGTTATAAGTTGTTATAATAACTTTATGTTACCATTTTAATGGAATCATATATGCATTAAAGTTTAAATAAAACATTTAAAACTATTTTACCATTTAACATCTTATTACCATATTTTAGGTATTTCTATTATCTCTTATCATTTCCCTCTTTATTTTTTCGGTGTTGGGACTCCCATGGATAGAGATAAATTTTTGGGGAAAATGACCAAATGTTCATGGATGTGTGTTTTTTTGAATTATTGGAGTATGGATATAAATTTTTTAAAGTATTTCTAGGGCTCTCCCTGAGTTTGAATATAATTTTTTCAAATTAAATGTGGAGTTTATGGATATGAGATCCAAGAAACCATACCCAATGCAAGAAAATGAATGCAAATAGGACCATTCAAGCACTGAAGGAGCCTACAATGATTTGATTATGAGGGTGGTGAATGTAAGATATCGAAGGTAGACGAACCCCTATAATTTCATACAACTTATATCCAATATCAAAATATAAAACCAAGTATGAAAAAATGATAGACCAACCTTGTACCTTGAATATATTATAGAATTAATCTTACAATTAGGGAGCAGTGAATGAATCTGGTTTGTTGAAATCAGAATACGGAACGCCTTATAGGGACCATTGGTGGTGTTTGGGGGCTCTTCCATCTAGGGAGGAGGTCAGGTTGGTCGATCTATGGATAGAGGGAACCAGGTGGCTGATCGTGCGGAGGATGAAAATTTATTTCCCAAATTTCATTATATTCTATGAGGGCAGAGATTGGTTTATGTGATTGTGGAAATATACAAAATTCATTGTCAATATAAGCATGAAAATAGAAAACTAAAATGGTAATACATGACTCATATCGAATTTATTTTAATGAATTTGATAGGTGAAGTGGGACATGTCGAAAATTTGAATTCATAGAAGATTTTTTTCTTTTCTCCCCAACATCCTATAACGACATGTGATTCATCTGTGTAGAGATTTCAGAAAGTCTGGTGATTCTTCCATTGGTACTGCAAAGGGATAAATTATTCATCATGTATAATACTATTGTGTTTCTCCTAACTTCCCAATGTGAGGGTGTTATATCTCTTAATGATTATTCCAATGGTTTATCATATGGTACTACGCAATAAAGGCATTTTTGTGTTTCCCTCATCCCTCTAATGCAAAGGCATGATTCCTCTTCCCTGAAAAGCATGGAAATTTTTATCATTCTTAGTCTTATTCCCCGATGTATTATTATTGTAGAAAAAATCCACCAATGGTATCCCATCAGTGGATGTTGTAGTGTCACTTGAAACCATCAACAAACTTTCTTAAGAGTATATTCATAAATTAATGTTGTTAAAATTTCACTAAACTTCCAAAAACTTCATTTAAATTTATATTACCTTGAGAGGGGGAATTGTTTGGTTGTCTCCCCATTGGAACTTCCATGTAGTTCCACTAAAATTTGGATTGGAAGTTTTATTGAAACTTCCACTGAAACTTTCACCGACGCTTCCACTAAAATAAACACGTTTGTTAAATGATTTATCCATTATAAAATTAATTTATCACTTATAATTGTAATTTAATTATTAGAATCTAATAATATTATAATAATTTATTTTTTATAATAGTAATATAACTATAAATATAACAATTGAAAATAATTAAAATTATTTGTAAAGATGTTTTCATATATATTTGTAAAGTCGTACATTATTCATGTTCTTGTTATGGAACAATAAAAAATCTATTTAAATTATTATGTAATATTTTTTAATAAAATTTTATTCTAAAAAGTATGTATTATTTTCATTTAAAAATTAAAAATTTTACATTTGGAGGTTCATTT
Organism: Viscum album; assembly: GCA_963277665.1. Taxonomy (NCBI): domain Eukaryota; kingdom Viridiplantae; phylum Streptophyta; class Magnoliopsida; order Santalales; family Viscaceae; genus Viscum; species Viscum album. The sequence goes on from OY728135.1 coordinate 261,580,628, forward strand.
GAAAAATAATATCAAATTTGGTAACATCTTATCTAAATTAGGTAAAGATGATATTTCTATATTTTTTAGAAACATTAAGACATGAACCATATGTGATTATTATGTTATAATTTTTTGAAATAACTTTATGTTACCATTTTAATGGTATAATATATTAATTAGTGGTTAAATAAATCATTTTAAAATATTTTACCCTATAAAATCTTGTTACTGACTTTCAGTTATTTATATTGTCTATTATCATTTCCCTCTTTATTTGGGTGGGTGTTGGGACTCCCAATGATGGTGAGAATTTTATAGGTAAAATGAAAAAAAGTTCAAGGATGTATGTTTATTTTAAATTAGTGGAGTCTTAATACAAATGTTTTAAAGGATTTTTAGGTTTATCATAGAGTTCAGATATAAATGTGTTAAATATGATGTGGAGGTTAGGGATCTAAAATCAAAGAAACCATACTCGATGTGAGAAAACATATGAAAATAGGACCATTCAAGCACTAAAGGATCCTATAGTGAGTTGATTATTAGGGTGGGCATGGAAGAGATCATAGGAATATGAAACCCTATAATTACATACACCCTATATCCAATATCAAAATAGAAAACCAAGTAGGAAAAAATGACAGACCAACATTGTACCTTGAATCTATAAGATAATTAAGCTTACTAGTAGGGATCGGTGAACAGATTTGGTCTGTTGAAATCAGGAGATGGTCTGCCTTATAGAAATCAATAGTGGCATGTGAAGGCTCTTTGATCTAGGGAGGATTTTGGGTCGTTCGATCTACGGATAGAGGGCGTTGGGTGGCTGATCGTGCGGAGGAGGAGAAATTATTTCCCAAATCATGTTATAGTATATGGGGATGGTGATTGGGTTATGATACCATACCAATATACAAAATCCATTTTCAATAGAAGCATGGAAATAGTGGACCGGATTAGTAATACATAAATCATACTATTTTTATTTTTATGTAATTTTATAGGTGAAGTGGGACATGTAAAATAATTACATTTTGAGATGGGTTTGTCCTTTTCTCCCTGACATCCTATGATTGTAACGACCTGAAATTCTATTGTAGGAACATTGTATTCATGTGCATGAGGTAATATAATATCCCGAGAATTTATAATATATTAACTATTTTAAATAAATTCAATATATTTTTTAGCTTTCAATGCACGTGACACTGAGTTAGTGTACATTGTACGCAAAAATGAGTTCCTTTAATAGCTTGTGTTACACAAAATTAGAAGTTTTACCCCAATAATATATTATTAAAATATTATTATATAATATAATAAGATATAACCTAGCTGTTAAATTATTAGTTATGAAAATATTTTACTAACATATGAAAATCTATGGTTTACACAAATATAAAATGAATTTGTTGGTTACAAATAAATTATAAATTAATATGAAAACCAATTAAATATAAAGGAAACAATTATTATTATTATGCTCACAAAGTTTTTTTATCCTAATAAATTAAATTAATTAAAATTTGAAAGTGGAATTAATTTAATATTTATATTATATATTTGATAAAATATTTTTTATATTCATCCAATAAATTTTATAAGCATAAGATAATAACAAACCCAATATTACACATAAAATACTATATTATTATTAAGGCACTTTTACCACCTTTTAATGGAGAGCCTATTTTAAATCCAATTTTGGACCTTTTATTAATATAATATGTCAAAATAAAATTCATATTTGAAATAGAAACATAAAAATTATCTTATGGTGAGTTTTTGGTATTTTTCTATGAAGTTTAATTTTTTAATGAATGGTGAAAAATACTAAAATTTAATTCAAAACTGGTTTTTCATCTAATTTATTTATTAGGATAAATTTTAAAGTTGTTTTAAATTTTAATTAGATCAATTTTTTATAAATTAATCCAATTTAGGTCAATGGAATCAATTTCACTTTGAAATTGACTATAAAAACATATCAAACTTTTTAATGTTTTTACTTTAAAAACCTGTATTTTCGTTCCATCTACAGGATTAGATTTAAATTAATTTCTTTCACTAATTTGATTGGAATTTGGAAAAATAGATATAATATTTTGAATAAACATAATTTATAATTTATAATAAGTTCAAATTATTTTTTGACCAAAATTATGAGTGCAAGTAATTAAAATTAATTACGACGAATAAGGTAAAATTAAGCTTAACAAGGGATTAAACCTTAAACTTAAGGGACCAAATGACCTATAAATATGTAAAAAATCTATTTAATGGCCATATTTTGACCCTATACTCCCATTTATATAAATGGTACCATTATGGGAGCTACTTTCCATGGGAAAAATGTGGGTAGAATTCCCCTTCCCAAAATTTACTAGAGTGTCGCTCCTTCACTATAAAAAACTATCTCTCCTTCCAATTACTCACACCTATAAAGACACTTTTTCTTGACTAAGGTATACCCAAATATATCCTAAACATAACTAACCTAATCCTATAATCCTCCCCTTGTTCATAAATCCCTCCAAGGAATCCTTTTGGTGCAAACCAAAAGGAGTTACCTGAATAATAGGTAACATATTTCCTCATGCTCTTTAGTTTTATTTACATTATCCACCCCCAAATCTATTATTATTCCATAATTATATAACAAAAAAATATACTAAATATACTAGGATGTTTTTATGTTAATTTTTTGACCTACACTTACACACACTTCCATCTAATGGGTAACGAACTTGCCATTTATGTGTATGGAAAACTACCGCCTCACGAAACAAAATTGTTCATTTTTCCTTTACCACCTTTCAAGGTTGGGAATTATGATGGTAACTATGTTTATATATGTTATATATTATATTTATAATTTATTTATACCTATTTATTTATTTTATAACACATACCTTTATGATCTCCATTTTTTGTGAATGTGATAACGTCGTTTGTGGAAGTGTGGATTATCGCCTCCTAAAAGTGATGTGATTCGATAACATGATACATGTAATGTATAAAGGATAGTTTTAATTAAACATATATTACCTAAAAAACATATATGTTATATTTATTACATAATTACCTTTCTGTAAATATAATATATATCATTTTCTTTATTACCCTTTCACACACTAAAAAGTAATAACATCAGTCGTGGACGTGTGGACTACCGCCTCCTCGACATGATGTGAGTCCTTTTACATCAATATAAATATATATATAATTATATATGATTAAATAACGTGGTATTTATGATATAATGATCATTCTATAAATATTAATGTTACTTACCTTCTTTCCATAATATCATTGAAAAATAGGAACGTTGCTCATGCGTACATATGACATACCGTCTCCATGATTGTAAAGTTGGTTCATTTTTCATAACCATATTTAATAATTAGTTTTAAAAGTATAATTAATGTATAATTATAATAATTATGTCATTATTATTATTCTATAGATGTTATATAATGACCCCTTTGACCATAGTCGACCTACAAAAGTTGTTTTTGATACATAAACCAAACTTGGTCAAAACACCCAAAGTAAACTTAATTGATTAAGTGGTTCTATAAAACATGGTAATAAGTGAAATAAAATTTATTATAAACATGAAATGGTTATCATTCAATTAAATAATTATCACAATTTTGTTATTCAGGAATATAAATACACACAGGACAAATTGGAGCAAGTTAAGGGATTTTCATCTCACTAATTACATCTATGAGATAAATGTCAATTTCACCACTTACTTATTTTTTGTGGTGTATCTACTTCACCTTTTATATAATATCATTAATAATTTTATCTTTATGGTATTTTAAAATTTCATTTAATTTTATTCCTTCATGAGTCTTATAACTTAAAAAATCAAGGTGGTATGGGACACTTTGGAATGTTTAAAGATTATATTACTCAAGAATAATTTTAATGATATTTTATTCACATTCAAGAAAATTATAAGAAAATTGTTCAATAAAACCTTTAATTTTATTCTCATATGGTTATTAATGACCTTTATCAAGTAATATTATCATTCTTCCACTCTTTGGTACATAAAATGTCTTAGAAAATATTTTTAAGAAAATCAGACATCATTTATCTCTTTAGTCATAGAACCTCTTTTCTTCTAAAAACCTTGTTTTATAAAAATGTTTTCAAAAATGATTTTAACCGTAACAAAATTATTTAGTAAATAAATTTTTTCACTATTTTCTTTTAAAAAAAATTCAAATAAATATTCTTGTCACTTTCCAAACAAGGCAATTTTTTTAACATTTTTACCTTAAAAATGGAATATTACTTTTACCTCATATAGAATGTACAGATTTACATGTTGTCATTTATTCTAAAATTCCTTTATATGTTTAGAAGGTTAATTTTTAATGAAAATTTTTTCTAAATTTATTTCAAAATGTTTTTCAAAACAAAAAGTATATTTTCTTCAAGAATGTTTTTAAAAGTCCTTTTTATAGTAATTTTATTAATCAATGAAAAAAAACCTTTATTTCTACTCCATATTGGGTATGTTTTATTGATACCATCCTTACTCTTCCTCTAAATGGTTTATGATTTATTTGGACAAGGATAGTATTGACATCCACTTCCTTGATTCCCATTTTCCCCTTGAAATGTTTAATTACCTATGATCATTTGACATTGAATTTACCCTAAATATTCATAGAATTTTTATGGATATAATTATTACTTGAACTGTATATCATTTTTTATATGGTTTTTACTTTTAAAGTTATTTTATTATTCACTAAAATATTGATAAAACTATATCCTTTATTCAGTATAGATATTTGATAACGAATATTGTTTATTCAGTATGAGGAATGCTTTGGATAGGTAAGACGCTAGTTGGGGACAGTTTAAGGTGAGCCCTGCTAGTTGGGGACTGGTTAATGAAATCCCCTAGATGTATTGGTAATGTCTTGAGACAAATTAGTTGTGAAAAATAGATAGGTTTCTACCCGATATACTAAACTATTTTGTGAAAGGTCTTGAAGATAGTGGTTTAATATACCTAGGAAATGTGGCATCCAATAATTAATCATTTCTATCATTTAGTTTTAGTTATTATTCATCCATGGTATTTTGCATTGAAATATCTATGGATACATTTTATTTTTAGTTCATTGGTTAAATTTCACATTTTTAAGTTTCTTACCTTGCCATTTTGATTTTTCCTTATCTAGTTATTTGAATAGAATGTGTTTTGAGATATTACATTTCCATATTGATTATGCACTTCCTTCTTAGTTTTTTGATTAGATGGTATATGTGTTCAGTTATTTACCATTCCATAATTATCATCCTAATTGATTCATTATTTATTCTACTTTACTTTACACTTACTGAGAATTTTAGCTCACCCTTATTTTCTTTCCTTTTCTTGAGAATCTAAGAAGAATACTATGAAAGATATGTGGGGATATACTATATGGAAGAAAATTTATCCTCAAATTTATTTAGTTAGAAAAAAAATTATGTTGTAATTATTGTATTCATTTATAATACAATACTCATGTATGTATCTAGTTTACCAAGACTATTAAACTCTCAGTCCTTCGGTATTTGATTCCTTATAATCATGTCAATGTAATGGTAGTACACATTAGCTCTGAGATCTCTATTGTTGGGTCTCCATAGTTGGTATCAGAGGATGTTTAGTAGCAACCTTGAGAACTAGATTTAGGAAAACATATATTAGAGATCATATCCCTAAGGTAGAATTTGATGATAATTATGGAATAACATCCTAAAGTTTAGGTTAGATAGAGATTATGTAGGTTTTTTAGAAATACATCCCTGTCTAGATACTACAAGTGGACGTGGTTATAGAACAGATGTACCTATGAGTGATAACTCTGAGAAGGTGTGTTGAACCTGACTCGGCATAACCTGGTATATGACAACGGGCCTTACTGTACACTTGGTTTTACACTCATAGGTTATATTCTTAGGATAATTCACATTTTATTTACAAACCATTAAGGAATATTTGAATAGATAATGAATAAAATAGGTTAAACCTAAGGTGTTTTAGATTGAAGATAAGGTTTCGTGATTATAAATCCTATAAATGATATTATAGTTAACCCTATACCAAGTAAGGACCTATGTAGAAATAAATGGATGAAGTATTTATGTGTTAGGGCTGTATTGAAAACTATAGGCTATTTAATGATTAAATTTCAAGGATTCCCATTATATTTATTTGGGAAATTATATTAATATTTATTTAGAAAAGGAAAATATGTATGTCGGGTGACAACTAATAAAGTCTAATAAGGTAGCAGTACTTGAACCCATGACCAAAGGATGATAAGGGTTTAATGCCAACCACTAACCTAAGCAATATCCTGGTTAATATGTCATTGTTTTTATTTAAAAAATATGATGAATAAATATTAATGATTAACTAGTAGTGTAACTTTTTAGGTTTAGAGATTAATGTATTAACCATATTAGTTTTGGAAAATAGTTAGAGAAAAATAGTTATACTTGTCACTATTTTATAGGCCTTATGATCTATTAAAATTTTATTTTAGTTCTTTAGGCATCAAAGTTAATTTTTTGATATCCATTTCTTGAAGTAAGGGATGAATTAGAATTTTATCAAATAATAACCAAAAGATGTAATTTTTCATATGAAATTAAAATGTATCATGTAAGTAAATTTCCTTATATTCTTAGGTAATAAAATCATTTATCAACATTATGAAAATGATCTTAAAAAAATGTTTTCATAATACCTTAATTTTGTTTTGAACCTATGGTCTTCTAAACCATCACATATTTATGGATTTGAGGCCCTAAACTTTATATTGATTATTCATTGGTTTTTAATTGATGACCTCAATCACACCATATAAATATTTACATTTTTTCTCCATATATGAATCTCTACTTTCCATTAATGTTCTCCTACTTAGACCCTAGTTACATGTTAGTCCATGTGACCATTTTAATTCCCATTATCTATTTTCTTGAGGATTTATTATGAACCCTTCTCATGCTGTGGAATTTTAAACATAAGAAATATCAAACAATATATCACCATGATTGAGTTTAAATTGTGAGGATGTAATTTAATTATTCTGGGGAATGTAACGCCCTAAAAATCTAAAGTAGGAACATTGTATTTGATAGCGTGTATGACACGCAACACCAAGCGCATGAGGGAATATAATATCCCGATAATTTATAATATATTTACTATTTTAAATAAATTTAATATATTTTATAGCTTGAAATTCATGCAAAACTTAGTTAGCATATGTCACATGTAACAAGGATTTTCTTCAATAGCTTACGTTACACGCAAGACTGGTTTTTACTAAACAAAAATATATTATTAAAATATTATTATATAATATAATAAGATATAACCTAGAAATTAAATTAAAAATTATGAAAATGGTTTAATAACATATGAAAATATATGTTTTACACAAATATAAAATGAATATTTTGGTTAAAAATTAATTAGAAATGAATATGAAAACCAATTGAATATAAAGGAAAATATTATTATTATTATGTTCACAATATTGTTTTATTTTGATAAATTAAATTAATTAAAATTAGGAGTTAAATTAATGTAATATATATATTATATATTAAATAAAATATTTTTTATATTCATTCAATATATTTGATAATCATAAGATAAGAATAATCCCAATAATACACATAAAAATGTTATATTATTATTAAGGCACTTTTATCACCTTTTAATGGAGAACCTATTTTAAATAAAAAAATTACCCTTTTATTAATTTAATATTAAAAAAATAAACATCATATTTTAATTATAAACATAAAAATTAGCTTAGTTTTAGTTTTTTATATTTTCTATGAAGTTTAATTTTTTAATGAATAGTGAAAAATACTGAAATTTAATTCAAAACTGATTTTTCATCAAATTTGTTTATAAGGTTAAATTAAATTTTAAATTTGGTTTAAAGTTTAATTAGATCACATTTTTATCAATTAATACAATTTACTTCATTGTAATCAATTTCACTTTTAAATTGACTATAAAACATGGAAAATTTTCAAAAGTTTTTACTTTAAAAACATACATGGTCATTTTATCTATGGGGTTAAATTTAAATTAATTTATTCCACTTATGTGGTTGAAATTTTTAAAAATGGATTCCATATTTTGAATCATAATAATTTATAATTTATAATATGGTTAACTTAGTTTTTAACCAAAAATATTAGTGAAAGTAATTAAAATTTAATTACAACGATTAAGGTAAAATTAAGTGTAACAAGGGACTAAAACTTAAACTCTAGGGCTAAAATGACCTATAAACTTTTAAAAAATACATTGGATATACATATTTAGACATTATACTCCCTTGGGTAGAAATTGGACCATTATGGGAGCTACATTCCATGGTAAAAACGTGGGTGGAATTCCATTTCCCAAAATTTACAAGAGTATTGCTCCTCCTCCACTCTAAAAAGACCCCCTCTCCTCCCACTTCATCACACCTTTCAATACACTTTGGATCGACCAATATCTGACCAAATAGATGATAAAAAATACCTACCCTCATCCTATAATACTCCCCTTGTTCATAAATACATCCAAGGAATACCTTTGGTTCAAACCAAAAGGAGTTGCCCGAATAAGAGGTAATATTTTTCCTCAAACTCTTTAGTTTTATTTCCATTATCGACCCCATAAACTATTATTATTACATTATTATATAAAAACACTAGTATAATCAATATACTAGGATGTTTTATGTTATGGTTTAAACCTACTCCTACACACACTTCCATCTAATGGGTAATGAACATACCATTTATGTGTACGGTGAACTACCGCCTCACGAAATGAAGTTGTTAATTTTTACTTTAATGCCTTTCAAGGTTGGGAATTATGATTTAAAATATATTTATATATGTTTTATATGATATTTATAATATATTTATACCTTTTTAATTATTTTATAACACATACATTTATGTTCTCCAATTTGTGTGAATACGATAACAACGTTTGTGGAAGTGTGGACTGTTACTTCCTAAAAGTGATGTGATTTGATCACACGATACATGGAATGTATAAAGAATGTTTTTAATTAAGCATATTTTAAATAAAAACATCTATATTATATTAATTAAATAATTAAATTTCTATAAATATAATATATATCATTTTCTTTATTACAATTTCACACACTAAAAAGTTATAATGTCGGTCGTGGATGTGTGGACTACCACCTACCTAACACGATGTGATTCCATTTAAATCACCATAATTATATATATAATTATATATTATTAAATAAAATGGTATTTATGATATAATTATCATTCTATAAATATTACTATTACATACCTTCTCATGCATATGTACGTCCTAACGTCTCTATGATTGTAACGTCGGTTCATTTTTCATAACCATATTTAATGTTTGGTATTAAAAGTATAATTAATTTATAAATATAATAATTATGTCATGATTATTATTCTAGATATGTTATATAATGACCCCTTTGACCATAGTCGACCTACAAAAGTTATTTTTGACACATAAACCGAATTTGGTCAAAACACCCGATGTAAACTTAATTAATTAAGTAGTTGTATAAAACATGGTAATAACTTAAATAAAAGTTATTATAAAAATGAAAAAGGTTCTCATGTAAGTAAATAATTAACATATTTTTTTATTTAGTAATATAAATACACACAAGACAAATCGGACGTAATGAAATATATTTTAATCTCATTTTTTACATCTATGAGATAAATGTCATATTCACCAATTACTTATTTTGTGATGTGTATCTACTACCCCTTTTATATTATATAATTTATCCTTTTATATTAATGTTATTTAAAACTTCCATTTAATTTTATTCCTTCATGAGGCTTATAATTTAAAATGTTTCAAGGTGGTATGGGACACTTTGGAATGTTTAAAGATTATTTTCCTCAAGAATAATTTTAATGATATTTCATTTCCATTCAAGGAAATTATATGAACATTATTAAATAAAACATTTAATTTTATTCTACTCTAATTATTAATGACCTTTCTCAAGTAATAGTACCATTCTTCCACTCTTTGGTACTTAAAATTTTTTAGAAATTTTTTTTAAGAAAACCCAACTTCATTTCTATCTTTAGTCAGAGAACCTATTTTCTTCTGAAACCCTTATTTTCTAAAAAGATTTTTGAAAAAAAATTACCCTTTAAAAAATGATTTAGTAAATTTATTTTTACCCTTATTGTATGTTATGAATGTTTTAAAGGAATCTTATTGTCACTTTCTGAACAAGGCAGTTTTCTAACCTTTTTACCATGAAAAGTAATATTCTTTTTACCTCGTATGGAATGTATGGATTTATAAGCCATAATTTCATTGAATAATCCTTTGCATGTTTAAAATGTTTCTTTTTAATGAATTTTTTTTCAAAAGTGATTTTCAAAGAAATAATTTTTTAAAATTCTTTTCAAAACAAAAGGATATTTTCCTCAAGGATATTTTTAAAAGACCCTTTAATATTAATTATATTCATCAATAAAAAAACCCTTTATTTTTAATCCACTTTGGGTATTTTGTATTAATATCATCCTTACTCTTTATCTGGATGGTTTATGATTGATTTGGCCAAAGATAATATTCGCATTCACTTCCTTGATTCCTTTTAGTCCCCATTATATATTAAGTTTCCTATGATCATTTGACATTGAATTTCCCCTAAATATCTATATCATTTTTCATGGATATGATTATAGCCTAAAATGTAAACCACTTTTCATATGGTGTTTACTTTGAATATTATTTTATTATTTGGGGAAATATTGATAAACCCATATCCTTTATTTAGTATGGATATTTCATAAGTAATATTATGTATTCAATATGAATAATGCTTTGGATAGGTAAGACACGGGTTGGGGACTATTTAAAGTAAGTATAATCGGTTAGAGACTAGTTAATAAAATCCCCTTGATGCATCAGTAGTCTCATGAGATGAATTAGTTATACAGATTATATGGGTTTCTACCTGATATGATAAATTTTCTTGTGAAAGGTATTAATAGTAATGGTTCCATGTAGATAGAAAATATAGCATCTAATAATTAAGAACTTCCCTTATTTAGTTTCAATTATCATTAATCCATGATATTTTTCATCAACATATCTATGGATACATTTCATTTTTAATTCAATAGTTAAATGGCATGTGTTTCAGTTTCTTACCTTGACATTTTGATTTTTCCTTATCTAGTTATTTAAATGGAATGTGTTTCCATTTATTACCTTTAAATATTGATTATAAACTTCCTTTTTAGTTTTTTTATTACATGGTAAGTGTATTCAGTTATTTACCATTCCATAATTATTATCCTAATTGATTCATTATTGCTTATATTTTACATTACCCTTACTAAGAATTTGAGCTCAATCTTGTTTTATTTCCTTTCCCTGGGAATACAAGAAGTATACTATGAAATATATTTAGGGATATACTAGATGGAAAAAAATTATCATCAAATTTATTTAGTTATAAAAAAAAAATTGTGTTGTAATTAGAGTATTCATTTGTAATACAAGACTCATGTATGTACCTGGTTTACCAGGACTACTAAACTCTCAGTCCTTCACGATTTGATTCCTTGTAATCATGTTAAAGTAATTATAATAGACATCGGCGTCAGTCTCTCTAGGGTCGAGTTTCCATAATGAAAATGTGTGATTATTTTATAAGGTGATTTTAGCAACTCCAATGATTCTTCAATTGGTACTTCAAAGGGATAAATTATTCAACGGGTACATAGCTACTAATTTTTTTTGAACTTCCCAATGTGAGGGTGTTATTCCTCTTAATGGTGATTCCAATGGTTTTTTATCTAGTACTGTGAAACAAAGGCATTGTTATGTTTCCCTCAACCCTCCAATGCAAAGGCATGATTCCTCTTCCCTGGAAATCACAACAATTTCAGTGATTCTTAAAATTATTCCCCAACATCGTATCATTATATAAAAATTGATCCAATGGAAAACTGTCAGTGGAAGTTGCAATGTCACTAAACTTCCATGCATTTCTTTGAAATTTCTATTACCTTGAGAGGGGAAATTGATAAATTGTCTACCCATTGTAACTTCTATGCAATTCCATGGAAATTTGGATTGAAATTTCTATTGAAACTTCCATTGAAACTTTCGCTAACACTTCCAATGAAATAAACACATTGGTTAAATGGTTTATCCATTATAAAATCAATGTATCCCTTGTAATTGTAATTTAATTATTAGAATCTAACAATGTGATAATAATGTATTTTTTATAATAGTAATATAAATATAATATGTAACCATTAGAAAGGATTAAAATTATTTATAAATATGTTTTCATGTATATTTTTAAATTCATGCATTATTAATTTTCTTGTTATGGAACAATATAAATTCTATTAAAATGGTTATATAATATATTTTTTAATAAAATATTATTCTAAAAAATATGTATTTTTTTCATTTAAAAATTAAACATTTTACATTTGGAGGTTAATTTAATAAAAATTCATATCAAATTTGGCATCATCATATCTAAATTAGGTAAAGATGGTATTTTTATATTTTTTGGAAACATTAAAAAAATGCACTATAAGTGATTATTATGTTATAATTTGGAATAATAACTTTATATTACCATTTTAATGTAATCATATATGAATTAGAGGTTAAATAAATCATTTTCAAATATTTTACCCTATAACATCTCATCACTATCATTCGAGAATTTATATTCTCTCTTATTGTTTCCCTCTTTTTTTGGGTGGGTGTTGGGACTCCCAAATATAGAGATTATTAGCAGGGGAAATGACCAAAATTTCAGGGATCTGTGTTTGTTTCAATTAGTGGAGTCTAGATATAAATGTGTTAAAGGATTATCAGGGTTCTCCCAGTGTTCAGATATAAATGTTTCAAATTAGATGTGAGGATTATGGATATGAAATAAAAGAAACTATACCCTACATGAGAAAATAGATGCATATAGAACCATCCAATCACTAAAGGAGTCTGTAGTGAGTTGATTATGAGGGTGGGGAATGTTTTAGATCAGAGTTAGATGAAACCATATAATTTCATACACCTTATATCCAATATCAAAATAGAAAACCAAGTAGGAAAAAATGACAGAACAACCTTGTACCTTGAATAAACAAGAGAATTAATCTTACAATTAGGGTTGGAAAACAAATTTGATCTGTTGAAATCAAGAGACGGTGTGCCTTGCAGGGACCAATGTTGGCATGTGGGGGCTCTTCAATCTAGGAAAGAGGTTGGGTTGGTAAATCTATGGATAGAGGGTTTCAGTCAGATGATCATGCAGAGGAGTAAATTTTATTTTCCAAATTGTGTTATAGTATGTGGGGGTGGTGATTGGGTTATGATTCTATGTAAATATACAAAATCCATTTTCAATAGAAGCATGGAAATATTTGACTGAAATGGTAATAGGTGACTCATACCAGTTTTATTTTAAGTAGTTTGATAGGTGAAGTGGGATATATCGAAAATTTTAATTCGGAGACAGGTTTTTCCATTTCTCTCCAACATCCTATAATGATTTGTGATTCTTCTATGCATTGATTTGGGAAACTCTAATGATTCTTAAATTGGTACTGAAAAGATCTAAATTCTTCATTGGGTACATTAATGTAGAGTTTTCCCCAACTTCCCAATGTGAGAGTGATATTTCTCTCAATGTTGATTCCAATGGTTTTTCATCTGGTACTACTCAACAAAGACACTTCTACATTTCCCTTATCCCTCCAATGAAAAGGCATTATTCCTCTTCCCCAAAAATCAAGGAAATTTTGGTGATTCTTAGTCTTATTCCCTAATGTCGTATCATTGTAGAATAAATACACCAATAGTAGACCATCATTGGAAGTTTCAATGTTACTAAAAACCGTCAAAAAACATTCTTAATAGTATATTCATAAATGAATGTAGTTGAAATTTAACTAAACATCCACATATTGTGTTGAAATTTCTATTACCTTAAGAGGGGTAATTGATCGGTTGTCTCCCTATTGGAACTTTTATGTAGTTCCACTGAAAGCTGGATTGAAATTTCTATTAAAAATTCTAATAAAACTTTTTCTGACACTTCCACTAAAATAAACATGTTGGTTAAATGATTTACCCATTATAAAATAAATACATCCCTTGTAATTATAATTTAATTATTGGGATCTAATAATGTGATAATAATGTATTTTTTATAATAGTAATATAACTATAATATGTAACCATTGTCAAAAATTAATATTATTTATAAATATGTTGTCATGTACATTTGTAAAGTTTTACATTATTTATTTTCATGTTATGGAACAATATAAATTCTATTTAGATGGTTATGTAATATGTTCTTTAATAAAATTTTATTATAAAAAAATATGTATTGTTTTCATTTAAATATTAAACATTTTACATTTGGAGGTTTATTTTAAAAAATAATAATATCAAATTTGGTATCATCATATCTAAATTAGGTAAATATGATATTTAGATATTTTTTAGAAACATTAAAACATGCACCATGTGTGATTATTATGTTATAATTCGGTGCAATAACTTTATGTTACCATTTTAAAGGCATCATATATGCATTAGAGTTTAAATAAATCATTTTCAAATATTTTACCCTGTAACATACCATTACTATATTTTAGGTATTTCTCTTATCTATTATCGTTTCCCTCTTTATTTGGGTGGGTGTTCAAATTCCTAAGGATGGAGAACATTTTTAAGGGAAATTTACCAAAAATTTGAGGATGTATGTTTTTTTGAATTAGTGGAGTCTAGATATGCGTTAAATGTATGGTTTTTCCCTTTTCACCCCTACATCCTATGATGTCGTGTGATTCTTTTATATGGAGATTTTAGAAACTCCAGAGATTCTTCTATTGGTACTAAAGAGGGATAAATTCTTCATCGAGTACATTATTGTTGAGTTTTTTTTTGACTTCCCAACATGAGGGTATTATTACTCTCGATGGTGAGTCTAATGGTTTGTTATCTAGTACTTCCCAAGAAAGGAAATTCTACATTTCCCTCAACCCTCCAAAAAAATGCATTATTCCTCTTGCCTAAAAACCATATAAATTTTTACGATTCTTAGTCTTATTATCTGATGTCTTTATCATTGTAGAAAAAATCACCGATGGAAGAACGTCATTGTAAGTTTTAGTGTCACTACAAACCATCACCAAACTTTCTTAAGAGTGTATTCATAAAATAATGTGGTTTAAATTTCACTAAAAATCCACACACTGCCTTAAAATTTCTATTCCCTTGATAGGGGGAATTACTCATTTGTCCCACCATTGGAACATCCCTATAGTTCCACTGAAATTTGGAAAAAAAATTATATTGAAACTTCCACTTAGATTTTCATCAACACTTCCACAAAAATAAATACGTAGGTTAAATTATTTATCCATTATAAAAGAAATGTATCCATTTTAATTGTAATTTAATCATTTGAATCATAAAATGTGATAATAATTTATTTTTTATAATAGTAATATAACTATAATATGTAACAATTGACAAGAATTAAAATTATTTTGAAAGATGTTGTCATGTATATTTGTAAATTCATACATTTTTCATGTTCATGTTATGGAACAGTACAAACTATATTTAAATGGTTATGTAATATGTTTTTTAGAAAAATATTATTCTAAAAAATATTTATTGTTTTCATTTAAAAATTAAACATTTTATATTTGGAGGTTTATTTCAAAAAAAATCAAATTTGGTATCATCATATCTAAATTAGGTATAGAAGATATTTTGA
This sequence comes from Viscum album, assembly GCA_963277665.1. Classification (NCBI taxonomy): domain Eukaryota; kingdom Viridiplantae; phylum Streptophyta; class Magnoliopsida; order Santalales; family Viscaceae; genus Viscum; species Viscum album. The sequence goes on from OY728135.1 coordinate 261,596,485, forward strand.
TATTTTTTGGAAACATTAAAATATGCACCATATGTGATTATTATTCTATAATTTGTGTAATAACATTATGTTACCATTTTAATGTTATCATATATAAATTAGAGGTTAAATAAATCATTTTCAAATATTTTACCCGGTAACATTTGGTTACCATCTTTTAGGAATTTCTCTTCTCTATTATTATTTCCCTCTTTATTTGGGTGGGTGTTGGGACTCCCAAGGATAGAGAGCATTTATTAGGTAAAATGACCAAAAAATTTAGGAAGTATGTTTCATTGAATTAGTGGATTATTCATATAAATTTATTAAAGGCTTTGGAGAGTTCTCCCTAATTTTGAATATAATTGTGTCAAATCAGACAAGGAGGTTATGGATCTGAAATCAAAGAAACCATACCCAATATAAGAAAATGGATGAATATAGGACCATTCAAGCACTAAAGGAGCCTGTAGTGGGTTGATCATTATTGATGCTCTTTTTCGTCACAGAGTCCAAAGGAATGTAAAGGGAAATACCTTGAAACCAAATTGATTCATCCTTTGAAGAAAACATCAAAAATTGACAAAGTAATGAAAAAGGAGTCAAAGGACCTTGGGTCGCGCAAGTTCTCTCATGGTCGTGCAATTACACTTGCGTGCCGCCTAATGGTCGCGCAAGTAACTTGTGCGCCCTCTTTGAAAAACGCCCGGGGTCTTCTCCAGCCTATAAATACCCCCGGTGGGCCCCCCATTTGAGGAGGTATTTTTTCCAGAATTCACATACAGATCTCTGAACACCCAAGTCTCTTCTTCAGGTCTTCCAAACACTTATAAGGTAATTATTTACCTAGAATGGAAGGTCTAAACAAGAGGAGTAAGGTCTAAGTGTTATAATTCACTAGCACTTTCACGCCTAAGTGTTTTACCCTTAAGGGAAATGGACACACTTGTGTGCCGCCCTACTTCTTCACCAGAACTTGCGCGCCATCTTCTGGAAAGCCTCTAGGGATAATAACAAGGGTTTGAGCCAAGTCTCGCCCAAATATTACCCTAAGGGATGAAAATCGTGCAAGTACCCATGTGCCGCACAGGTATACCTGTGCGCCCAGGGACTTGCGTGCCCACATAGTACCTGCACGCCTGTCGGGACTTGCACGCCCCTATCTTTTTGGGTGCCTTTATTTCCCATTTCACCCCTCTTATGCCATTCCACCTCTCCTATTCAAGATTCAGTCTTCAATACACTATTCAAATCCATTTATGGAATGATTTCTTGATTTGACTTCCTTATCTGAAAGGAACTCCTTGGAACATATCTCAAAACCTAGTGATTTATACATCTTTATGTCATTAAAGATTGAGATTTCATTCATTAAACCTCATCCTTTAAGATGAGAGAACCCATTAACTTGGGCCTCCTTTTCAAGAATAATCCCCAGTCATAATTCCCATTAATTTTGGGCATCCTTCTTAGGAGTAAGCCCCAATCTTAAAATTCCTAAATATAGGAATCCTCCTTAGGAGTAAGCCCCAACCATAATTCCTTTAACCTGGGATCCCTTTTCAGAAATAAACCTCAGTCTTAAAGTTCCCAAATATGGGCATCCTCCTTAGGAGTAATCCCCAAGTCCCTTAATTTGTCAAAACCCTTAACCTGGGCCTTCTTCTCAGGAGTAAGCCCCAGTTTTAATTTCTCTTAACCAGTCTTAATTTCCTTTTGATTTGGGCTTCCTTCTCAGGAGTAAAACCCAATCATAAGTCCCCTCCTAACTTGGGCATCTTCCTTAGGAGTAAGCCCCAAGATTAGATTATCCAAATCTCCATGAAGCACATATACCTTTATGGACCATGTTCCTGGATTTCTTCCCTGAAGTAAATCTTAATCCTCATCTATTTGGGCATTCATACACACATAAGCCCCACATCATTGCATCTTTCATGGCACAATTGTATGGTTTCACCAATACCTCTTATTTCTCACACCAAGAATGACTCACGTGAACTTAGAGTGTAAAAGTAATCATGACATCTTTATTTGAGCCATCAATCATGCATAAACATCATACTCCCTTACTCGAACTACATGGGTTCTGATTCCTTTTCCAAAAAACAAAGGATACGTGGGTAGCCCATCTGTGGGTATGATCCCAACTTTTCTATTTTCATTCGAACTATGTGGGTTCTGATTCCTTTTCCAAAACAAAGGATATGTAGGTATCCCATCTGTGGGTATGATCCCAACTCTGAAATAATCCATGTCCTTCTGAATGACAATAAACTTCAAGTGCCCCATTGAGTGACTTTAAAACCAGTATGGTCATCATAATGACCAAGAGAATTTTATGTATTGAAGGATACCATTGGATGATAATCTCTAAACAAATATAGATGATTCTCTATCGATGAAGAACCTTGAATACATATAAAAGATTCTCTAAATTTCCTACATATCAATCATTGATTGTCAGATCTAAAGGAAAGCTCATTTTATACTAGGTAATGTAATAAGGATTCACGAACATAACTTAAATCTATAAAGAGAGTCCCGGAGTAGACAATAATTCCCCTAAAAAGGTGTGATGAGTCCGACCTCCCATCATCTCGACCAATGAAAATTCCTAAGCCTCATCAGTCCACAACTAATGAGCGCCTACCTTTGGAAAGTAGGGTCAAATGGATATGGAATCATTGGATGTTTCCGGTTCTACGAACAAACCCGTTAGAAACCGCTTGGAATTTTTGAATCTTAAATCAATGAGATCATCCCCAATTCCAGAGGGAAACAATCATCATGGTGTGGAATGGAGGAGATCAGATGTATATGAAACCATATAATTCTATACACCTTGTATCCAATAACAAAATAAAAAACCCAAGTAGGAAAAAATGATAGACTAACCTTGTACCTTGAATCTACAATAGAATTAAGATTATAAGTAGAAAACGATGATCAAATTTGATCATTTGAAATCAGGGGATGGTGCACCTTACAGGGACCAGTAGTGGCGTGTTGGGGATCTTCGATCCAGGGAGGAGGTAGGGTTGGTCAATCAATGGATAGAGTTCATTGGGAAGCTAATCATGTGGAGGAGGAAAATTATTTCCCAAAATTGAGTTATATTATTTGGGTCTAGTGATTAGGTTATGAGACTATGGAAATATACAAAATCCATTTTCAATAGAAGTGTGTAAATAGCATAATGGAATGGTAATATGTGACTTATATAGGATTTATTTTTAAGTAGTTTGATAGGTGAAGTGGGACATGTCAAAAAATTGAATTTAGTGATGGGTTTTACCTTTTCTCCCTAACATCCTATGATGACGTGTGATTCTTCTATGTTGCGATTTTGGAAACTCCGGTGATTATTTCATTGGTACTAAAAATGGATAAATTCTTCATCGGGTACATTAATGCTGAGTTTTTTCCAACTTCCCAATATAAGGGTACTATTCCTCTCGATGGTGACTCTAATGGTTTGTCATATGGTACTTTGCAACGAAGGCACTACTATGTTTTCCTAGGCCCTCAAACGAAAAGGTGTGATTCTTCTTCCCTAAAAAGTACAAAACTTTCGTTGATTCTTAGTATTATTCCATGGCACCGTATTATTGTAGAAAAAATCCACCAATGGAAGACCGTCAGTAGAATTTGTAGTGTCACTACAAAATGTCAGCAAGATTTATTAAGAGTATATTTATAAACAAATGTAGTTGAAATTTCACAAAAATTCCAAACAATGTGTTGAAATTTATATTACCTTGAGAGGGGGAATTGATCAGTTTTCACCCCTTGGAAAATCCATGCAATTAAATTGAAAGTTGGATTTAAATCTCTATTAAAACTTCCATTGAAACTTTCTCTGACACTTCCATTGAAATAAACATGTTGGTTAAATGATTTATCTACAATAAAAGTAATGTATCTATAGTAATTTCAATTTAATTATAATAATCTAACAATTTGATAATAATGTATTTGTAATAATAGTAATATAACTATAATATGTAATTGACAAGAATTAATAATATTTTTAAAGATGTTTTCATGTATATTTTTAAATTCATACATTATTCATGATAATTTTATAGAACAATATAAATTATATATAAATGGTTATGTAACATGTTTGTTAATAAAATTTTATTCTAAAAAATATGTATTGTTTTCATTTAAAAATTAAACATTTTACATTTTGAGGTTTATTTAAAAAAATTAATATCAAATTTGGTATCATTATATCTAAATTAGGTAAAGGTGATATTTCAATATTTTTTGGAAACACTAAAACAAGCACCATATGTGATTATTATGTTATAATTTGGTGTAATTACTTTATTTTACCATTTTAATGGCATCATATATTCATTAAAGGTAAAATAAATCATTTTAAAATATTTTACCCTGTAACATCCCATTACCATATTCCAGGTATTTCTCTTCTCTCTTATCATTTGCCTCTTTATTTGGGTGGGTGATGGGACTCCCAGGGATGGAGAGCATTTTTTGGGGGAAATGACCAAAAGTTTAGGGATATATGTTTGTTTGAATTATTGAATTCTGGATCTAAATGTGTTAAAGTATTTGGAGGGTTATCTCCAAGTTCATATATAAATGTATCAAATTAGACATAGAGGTTATGTATCTAAAATCAAAGAAACCATACCTGATGTGAGAAAATAGATACATACAGGGCCATTTAAGCACTGAAGGATCTTATAGTGAGTTGATTGTGAGGGATGGTAATTGAGGAGATCAGAGGTAGAAGAAACACTATAATTTCATACACCCTATATCCAATATTAAAATTTAAAACCAAGTAGGAAAAAATGATAAACCAACATTTTACCTTGAATCTATAAGATAACTAACCATACAAGTGGGGACCGATGAAAAAATATGGTCTATTGAAATTAAGATATGGAATGACTTATAGGGACCAGTGGTGGTGTGCGAGGGATCTTTGATCCGGGTAGAAAGTAAGATGGGTTAATCTATGGATAGAGGGTGTTAGGTGGCCAATCTTGTAGAGGAGGAAATTGTTTTTCCCAAACCTCGTTATGGTATATTGGGGTGGAAATTGGTTTATGTGATCATAGTAATGTACAAAATCCATTTTCAATAGACATATGGAAATAGCAGACTGGAATGGTAATACGTGAATCATGCCAATTTTATTTTAAACATTTTGATAGGTGAAGTGGGACATATCTAAAATTTAAATTCAGATATAGGTTTTTTCTTTTCACCTCTAAAGTCTATGACAACACATGATTCTTCTATATGGTGATCTCTGTAACTACAAAAATTCTTCCATTGGTACTAAAAAGTTCTAAATTCTTCATCAGGTACATTATTATGAATTTTTTCCTGAATTCCTAACATGAGGGTGTTATTCATCTCGATGGTGATTCCAACAGTTTTCCATCTAGTACTATGCAAAAAAAAGGCACTTCTATATTTACCTCAATCCTCAAACACAAAATCCCGATTCCTCTTCCTCAAAAATCATGGAAATTTCAGTGATTCTTAGTTGTATTCCTTGAAATCATATTATTTTATAAAAAATAAACAAATAGAATATTGTCAGTGGAATTTTTAGTATCACTGTAAACCATTGGAAAACTTTCTTAAGTATATATTCATAAACAAATGTGGTTTAAATTTCACTAAACGTCCACACACTTCATTGAAATTTATGCTACCTTGAGAGGGGGAATTGATCATTTGTCTCCCCATTGGAACTTCCAAGTAATTCTAATAAAAATTAGATTGAAAGTTCTATTGAAACTTACACTAAAATATTCACCAACACTTCCAATAAAATAAATATGTTGGTTAAATGATTTATCCATTATTAAATCAATGTATCTCTTATAATTTTAATTTAATTATTAGAATATAACAATGTGGTAATAATTTATTTTCTATAATATTAATATAACTATAATATGTAACCAAGTGAAATAATTAAAATTATTTGTAAATATGTTTTCATGTATATTTTTAAAGTCATACATTATTCATGTTCATGTTACGGCATAATAAAAATTTAATTTAAATGGTTATGTAAAATTTTTTTAATAAAATATTATTCTAAAAAATATTTATTGTTTTTATTTAAAAATTAAACATTTTACATTTAGAGGTTCATTTTAAAAAAATTAATATCAAATTTGTTATCATCATATCTAAATTAGTTAAAGATGATATTTTGATATATTTTTGAAACATTAAAACATGTACCATATGTGATTATTATGTAATAATTTGGTGTAATAACTTTATGTTTCCATTTTAATGAAATCATATATGCGTTAGAGGTTAAATAAATCATTTTCAAATATTTTACCCTATAACATCCCATTATTGTCTTTTATTTATTTCTCTTTTCTCTTATTGTTTCCCTCTTTATTTAGGTGGGTGTTAGGACTCCCAAGGGTTGAGAGTATTTTCTAGGGAAATGACTAAAATTTCAGGGGTTTATATTTGTTTGAATTAGTTTATTTTGGATATAAATGTGTTAAAGTATTTGTATGGTTCTTCCCAAGTTCGGATAAAAAAATTTCAAATCATATGTGGTGGTTATGGATTTAAAATCAAAGAAAACATACCCGATGCAAGAAAAAGGTTGCATACAAAACTATTGTAGCATTGAAGGATCTTTCAGTGATTTGATTATGAGGGTGGGGAGTGGAGAAGATTAGAGGTTGATGAAACCCTATAATTTCATACACCCTATATCCATTTTCAAAATAGAAAACCAAGTAGAAAAAAATGATAGACCAACCTTGTACCTTGAATCTATAAGAGAATTAAGCTTATAAGTTGGGAGTGGTGAAAAAATATGTTCTATTAAAATCAAGAGATAGTGTGCCTTATAGAGACCAGTAGTGGAGTGTGGGGGCTCTTTTATCTAGAGAGGAGGTTGGGTTGGTCGATCTACGGATAAAGGGTGTCAGGATACTGATTAAGCATATGAGGAAAAATTATTTCCCAAATCGCATTATAGTATGAGGGGGCGGCGATTATATTATGAGACTATGAAAATATACAAAATCCATTGTCAATAGAAGCATGAAAATAGTAGACCAGAATGGTAATATGGGACTCATACTGGTTTTATTTTAACCAGTTTGAAAGGTGAAATGGTACATGTCGAAAATTTTAATTTGGATATGGGTTTTTCCTTTTCACCCTAACATCCTATGATGACGCGTGATTCTTCTATACAAAAAATTTCAACAACTCAGGTGATTATTCTATTGGTACTGAAAAGGGCTAAATTCATCATAGGGTATATTACTGATGAGTTTCTCCTGACTTCCCAATACGAGTGTACTATTCATCTCAATGATGATTCCAATGGTTTGTCATCTCATATTGTGCAACAAAGGCACTGCTACATTTCCCTCATCCCTCTAAAGAAAAGGAATGATTCCTATTCCATGAAAATCATAGAAAATTTGATGATTCTTGGTCTTATTCCCTGACACCATATCATTTTAGAAAAAATGCACCAATGGTATACTATTAATAGAAGTTGCAGTGTCACTAAAAACCATCACCAAACTTTCTTAAGAGTGTATTCATTAAGAAATGTAGTTTAAATTCCACTAAACTTCCACACATTGCATTGTAGTTTCTGTTACCTTGAGAGGAGGAATTTCTCAGTTGTCACCCCATTGGAACATCCATGCAATTATAATGAAATTCGGATTGAAATATCTATTGAAAATTATACTAATACATTCTCCGACACTTTGACTGAAACTTTCAGTGAGACTTACACTGAAATAAACATGTTGGTTAAATGATTTACCCATTGTAAAATAAATGTATCCCTTGTAATTGTAATTTAATTATTGGAATATAACAATGTGATAATAGTATATTTGTTATAATAGTACTGTAATTATAATATGTAACAATTGAAAATAATTAAAATTATTTTTAATGATATTTTCATGTATATTTGAAAAGTCATACATTATTCATGTTCATGTTATGGAACAATAAAAATTCTATTTAAATAGTTATGTAATATTTTTTCATAAAATATTATTTTAAAAAAAATTGTATTATTTTCATTTAAAAATTAAAAAAATAAATTTAGAGGTTTATTTAATAAAATTAATATCAAATTTGGTATCATCATATCTAAATTCGGTAAAGATAATATTTCGATATTATTTGGAAATATTAAAATATGCACCATATGTGATTATAATGTTATAATTTGATGTCATAACTTTATATTTCCATTTTAATGGCATCATATATGCATTATAGGTTAAATAAATCATTTTCAAATATTTTACCTTGTAACATCTCATTATCATCTTTTAGATATTTCTCTTCTTTCTTATTGTTTCCCTCTTTATTTGGGTGGGTGTTGGGACTCCCAAGGATAGAGAGCTAGGGAAAATGATTAAAAGTTCAGGGATGTATGTTTTATTGAATTAGTGGAGTCTGAATATATTTTGTTAAATTCTTTGAAATTTTATCCTTGAGTTTGGATATAAATGTGTCAAATCAAACATGGAGGTTGTGGATCTGAAATCAAAGAAACTATACCTGATGTAATAAAAGGATATAGGCAGGACCATTCAAGAACTGAAGGAGCCTATAGTGAGTTGATTGTGAGGGTTGGGAATAGGGGATATCAGAGGTAGATTAAACCCTTTAATTTAATACATCCTATATCCAATATCAAAATAGAAAAAAAAAGGAAAAAATGATAGAACAACCTTGTAACTTGAATCTAAAAGAGCATTAAGCTTACAAGTAGGGAGTGGTGAAAAAATCTGTCTGTTGAAATCAAGAGACAGCGTGCCTTGCAAGGACCATCGGTGGAATTTAGGGACTCTTCGATCTAGGGAGGAGGTTGGGTTGGTCGATCTATGGAAATAGGGTGTCGGGTGGATGATCATATAGAGGAGGAAAAATTATTTCCCAAATCGCATTATATATATTGGGGGTGTCAATTGGGTTATGAGACCATGGAAATATAAAAAAAATCCACTTTTGGTAGAAGCATGGAAACAGCAGATCGAAATGGTAATACATGACTCATACCAATTTTACTTTAAGCAGTTCGATAGGTGAAATGGGACATGATAAAAATTTGAATTTGAATATGGATTTGTCATTTTCTCCCTAAAATCTTATAATGATGCATGATTTTTCTATGTGGTGATTTCGAAAAATCTATCGATTCTTCCATTTGTACTACAAAGGGGTAAATTTCTCATCAGGTATATTACTACTATGTTTTTCCTGACTTCTCAATGCAAGGGTGTTATTCCTCTCAGTGGTGACTCTTCGGATCTTTCATCTGGTACCATGCAAAAAAGGAACTATTGTATTTCTATCATCCCACCAACACAAAGGCATGATTCCTCTTCCCTAAAAAACATATAAATTTCAATGATTCTTAGTCTTATTCCCCAACGTCGTATCATTGTAGAAAAAAATGAACCAATAGCAGGCTGTTATTGGAAGTTGTAGCGTCACTACAAACCATTAGAAAACTTTCTTAAGAGGGTATTCATAACTGATTATAGTTGAAATTTCACTAAAATTCCACACACTATGTTGAAATTTTTGTTACCTTGAGGGGGGGATTGCTCAGTTGTCTCCCCATTGGAAGTTACATGTGGTTCCACTAAAAGTTGGATTGAATGTTCTATTGAAACTTCTACTGAAATGTTCGCTGACACTTACACTGAAATAAACATGTTGGTTAAATTATTTAACTATTATAAAATAAATGTATCCCTTGTAATTGTAATTCAATTATTAGAATTTAACAGTGTGATAATAATGTATTTTTTATTAAAATAATATAACTATAATACATAACCATTGACAATAATTAAAAATATTTGTAAATATTTTTTCATGTATATTTTTAAAGTCATATATTATTCATGTTTATATTATGGAACAACAAAAATTCTATTTAAATGGTTATGTAATAAGTTTTTTAATAAATTATTATTCTAAACAATATGTATTGTTTTCATTTAAAAATTTAACATTTTACATTTAGAGGTTCATTTAAAAAAAATTAATATCAAATTTGGTCTCATCATATCTAAATTAGGTAAAGATGATATTTTGATATTTTTTGGAAATATTAAAACATGAACCACATCATATTATTATGTTATAATTTGGTGTATAACGTTATGTTACCATTTTAATGGAATCATATATTAATTAGAGGTTAAATAAATCATTTTCAAATATTTTACCCTGTAACATCCTCTTACCATATTTCAGGTATTTCTCTTCTCTCTTATCGTTTCCCTTATTATTTGGGTGAGTGTTGGGAATCCCAAGGATGGAGAGCATTTTTTGGGGGAAATGACCAATATTTCAAAGATGTATGTCTGTTTGAATTAGTGGTATCTAGATATAAATTTTTTAAAGTATTTTTAGGGTTCTCTATGATTTTGGATATAAATGTGTAAAATTAGACATGGAGGTTATAGATCTGAAATCAAAGAAAACATACCCAATGTGAGAAAATATATATATAAATAACCATTCAAGAACTGAAGGAACCTATAGTGAGTTTATTATGAGGGTGGTGAATAGAGAATATTGGAGGTATAAGAAACCCTATAATTTCATACACTCTATATCCAATATCAAAATAGAAAACCAAGTAGGAAAAAATTATAGACCAAACTTGTACCTTAAATCTAAAATAGAATTAAGATTACAAATAGGGAGTGATGAACAAATCTGTTTTATTGAAATCAAGATATGGTACACCTTGTAGGGACCAACATTGGCGTGTAGGGACTCTTCAGTCTAGGGAGGAAGTTAGAATGGTCGATCTACATACAAAGGGTATTGGGTGGCTGATCATGTGGAGGAGGGAAAATTATTTACCAAATCAGATTATAGTATGGGGTGGCGATTGGGTTATGATATTGTGGCCATATAAAAAATCCATTATCAATAAAATCATGGAAATAAATGACCAGAAAGTTAATATGTGACTCATACCTATTTTATTTTAATCAATTTGATAGGTTGAGTGGGAAATGTCAAAAAATTTAATTCAGATACGAGTTTGTCCTTTTCACCCAGACATCCTATGATGACGCATGATTCTTCTATGAGGTTATTTTATAAACTATGATCATTCATCCATTGGTTCTAAAAAGGGATAAATTCTTCATCAGGTACATTATTTCTTAGTTTCTTCTAAATTTCCAAAATGAGGATTCTATTACTCTAGATTGTGATTTCAGTGGTTTTTCATTTGGTACTATGAAACAAAGTCACTATTACATTTCCCTCATCCCTCCTAAATAAAGGTATGATTCCTCTTCCCTAAAAAGTGTGGTAATTTTGGTGATTCTTAGTCTTATTCCCTGATTTCGTGTCATTGTAGAAAAAATTCACCAATGGTAGACCGTTAGTGGAAGTTACTATGTTACTACAAAACATCAGTAAACCTTATTAAGTGAATATTCATAAAAGAATGTAGTTGAAATTTCTCTAAACTTCCACACACTGTGTTGAAATTTCTATTACCTTGAGAGGGTGTATTTCTTGTTTGTCTCCCCATTGGAATTTCCATGAAGTTCCATGGAAAGTTGGATTGACAGTTCTATTGAAACTTCCGCTAAAACTTTCATCGACACTTCCACTGAAATAAAAACATTGGTTAAATGATTTATCCATTATAAAATTAATGTATCCCTTGTAATTTTAATTTAATTATTAGTATCTAACATTGTGATAATAAGATTTTTTTATAATAGTAATATAACTATAATATCTAATAATTGACAAGAATTAAAATTATTTGTAAATATGTTTTCATGTAAATTTGTAAAGTCGTGCATTATTCATGTTCTTATTGTGGACCAATACAAATTTTATTTAAATGGTTATGTAATATGTTTTTTAATAAATTATTATTCTAAAAAATATGTATTTTTTCATTTAAAAATTAAAAAAAAAATACATTTATAGGTTCATTTTAAAAAAATAACAACAAATTTGGTATCATCGTATCTAAATTATGTAAAGATTATGTTTTAGTATTTTTTGAAAATATTTAAACATGCACCATATATGATTATTATTTTATAATTTAGGGTAATAACTTTATGTTACCATTTTAATGGCATCGTATATTCATTAGAGGTTAAATAAATAGTTTTCATATATTTTACCCTATAACATCCTGTTAACGTCTTTCAGGTATTTCTCTTCTATCTTATCATTTCCCTCTTTATTTGGGTGGGTTTTGGGACTCCCAAGTATGGAGAGAATTTGTTGTGGGAAATGACCAAAATTTTGAGGATGTATGTTTGTTTTAATTAGTCGAGTCCATATATAAATGTGTTAAAATATTTTCATGGTTCTCTCTAAGTTTGGATATAAACCTGTGAAATTAGATGTGGAGGTTATAGATCTAAAATCAAATAAACCATACCCGGTGTGAGAAACTGGATGTAGATAGGACCATTCAAGCATTGAAGGAGCCTACAGTGAGTTGATTATAAGGGTGGGGAATGGAGGATATCAGAGGTATACAAAACCTTATAATTTCATACAGCCTATATACAATATCAAAATAAGAAACCAAGTTAAAAAATGATATACCAACCTTGTACCTTTAATCTATAAGATAATTAATCTTACAAGTTGAGAATGGTGAAAAAATATGGTTTGTTGAAATTAGGATATGGTATTCCTTGCATGAACCAACGGTGGCATGTGGGGGCTCTTCAATCCAGGGAGGAGGTTGGTTTGGTTGATCAACAGACAAAGGTTGTCGAGTGGCTGATCATGTGGATGAGGAAAAATTAATTCCCAAATCGCATTATAGTATGTGGGGGTGGTGATTGGGTTATGAGACTGTCAAAATATAAAAAATACATTGTCAATAGAAGCATGGTAATAGAAGACTATAATGGAAATACATGACTCATACTGGTTTTATTTTAATCAGTTTGATAGGTGAAGTGGAACATGTAAAAAATTTAATTTGGAGATGAGTTTTTCCTTTTTTCACTGACATCCTATGAGGATGCATGATTCTTCTGTGTAGAAATTTTGGAAACTCCAATTATTCTTCCATTGGTACTACAAAGGGATATATTCTTCACTAGGTACATTACTACTGAGTTTTTTCTAACTTCCCAATGTGAAGGTTCCATTACTCTCAATGGTGATTCCAACAGTTTTTTATCTAGTACTATACAATAAAGGCACTGTTATGTTTCCCTCATCCCTCCAACATAAAGGTATGATTTCTCTTCCCTAAAAATCACAAAAATTTCAATTATTCTTAGTCTTATTCCCCAACATCGTATCATTGTAGAAAAAATGAACCACTACTAGACCATCAGTGGCAATTACAGTATCACTCCAAACCGTCAGTAAACATTCTTAAGAGTATATTCATAAATGAATGTAGTTGAAATTTCACTAAACTTCCACACATCACGTTGAAATTTATGTTACCTTGAGAGGGGTAATTTCATGGTTGTATCCCTATTGGGACTTTCATGCAGTTCCATTGAAATTTTGATTGAAATTTCTATTGAAACTTCCATTGAAACTTTCAATGACACTTCCACTAAAATAAACATGTTGGTTAAATTATTTATCCATTATAAAATAAATGTATCCCATGTAATTTTAATTTATTTATTTCAATCTAACAATGTGATAATAACATATTTTTTACACTAGTAATATAACTATAATATGTTACCATTGAAAAGAATTAAAATTATTTGTATAGATTTTTTTATGTATATTTATAATGTCATACATTATTCATGTTCATTTCATGGCACAATACAAATTCTATTTAAATGGTTATGTAATATGTTTTTTTTAATATTATTCTAAAAATATTTTTTTTTTCAATTAAAAATTAAACATTTTATATTTAGAGTTTTATTTAAACAAATTTAATATCAAATTTGGTATCATAATATCTAAATTAGGTAAATATGGTATTTAGATTTTTTTGGAAACATTAAAACATGCACAATATGTCATTATTATGTTATAATTTGGTGTAATAAATTTATGTTATCATTTTAAGGGCATCATATATGCAATAGAGGTTAAATAAATAATTTTCAAATATTTTACCTTGTAACATCATGTTTCTTTATTTCAGGTATTTCTCTTCTCTATTATCATTTCACTCTTTATTTGGGTGGGTGTTGGGAATCCCAGGGATAGAGAGAATTTACTGAGTGAAATGACCAAAATTTCTGGGATGTATGTTTGTTTTAATTAGTGGAGTTTGGATATAAATGTGTTAAATTATTTGTAGGGTCCTCCCCAAGTTAAAATATAAATTTATCAAATTAGACATGGAGGTTATGGATTTCAAATCAAAGAAACTATACCCGACATGAGAAAACAGATGTAGAAAGGACCATTCAATCACTCAAGGAGCCTACAATGATTTGATTATGAGGGTGGGGGTGGAGGAGATCAGAGGTAAATAAAACCATATAATTTAATACACCCTATATCCAATATCAAAATAGAAAATCAAGTTCGAAAAAATGAAATACCAACCTTATACCTTGAATCTATAAGAGAATTAAGCTTACAAGTAGGGAGTGATGAAGAAATTCGGTCTCTGAAATCAGAAGATGGAATTCCTTGCAAGGAATATTGGTGGAATGCGAGGGATCTTTGATATAGGGAGGGGTCAGGTTGGTCGATCTATGGATAGTGGGTGTTGGGAAACTAATCGTGTGGAGGAAGAAAAATTATTTCCCAAATCACATTATAGTATTCAGGGGTGGCGATTGGGTTATGAGATCATAGAAATATAAAAAATACACTAATAATATAAGCATGGAAATAGCATAATGGAATGGTAATATGTGGCTCAAGCTAGTTTTATTTTATGTAGTTTGATTGGGGAAGTCGAACATGTTGAAAAATTGAATTCATAGATGGTTTTTTCCTTTTCACCCTGACATCCTATGAAAATGCATGATTCTTCAATGTTGTGATTTCGGTATCTCCGATGATTCTTCTATTGGTACTAAAAAGGTAAAAATTCTTCATCAATTACATTACTATTTTTTTTCTCCCGACTTCATAACATGAGAGTTATATTCCTCGTAATGGTGATTCCAACAATTTTTCATCTCTTACTTCACAGCAAAGAAACTGATACATTTCCCTCAACCCTCCAATTCTAAGGCATGATTCCTTACTGGGGCCTGTCGCGTGGTCCTTTCACTTAAGAGAGGGTATTAAAGGGGGCAGATTTTTCACTCGGACCGGACCCGTGGGTTTGGCTGGTCCATGGTGCCCACTGCAGCGGTTAAGCTAGCCACACCTGCCTTCTCACCATACCGGTTCGAAATGAACCACTTCTTAAAAAAAGGCATGATTCCAAAAAGCACAAAAATTTTGGTAGTTCTTAGTCTTACTCCCAGACATTGTACCATTATAGAAAAAATTCACCAATGGAAGATCATTAGTGGAAGTTGTAGTGTCACTGGAAACTATCATCAAATTTTCTTAAGAGTATATTCATAAATGAATGTAGTTGAAATTTAACTAAACTTTCACATACATCATTGAAATTTCTATTACCTTGATAGGGGTAATTCTTTTATTATATTCCCATTGGAACTACCATGTAGTTTCACTGAAATTTGGATTGAAAGTTCTATTTAAACTTCCACTTAAACATTCACCAACATTTCCACTAAAATAAACTCATTGGTTAAACGGTTTATCCATTATAAAATTAATGTATCCATTGTAATTTTAATTAATTATTGGAATCTAACAATATGATAATAATGTATTTGTTATAATAGAAATATAACTATAATATGTAACCATTTAAAATAATTAAAATTATTTTTAAATATATTGTCATGTATATTTGTAAAGTATTACATTATCCATGTTCATGTTATGGCACAATATAAACTCTATTTAAATGGTTATGTTATATGTTTTTTAATAATACTAAAAAACTCATTTATTTCTCTCTTCTTATTGAAACTTTTTTCCACCACCTTGGGTGGTCCACAATGGAATCTCGATACCAATCCTAGAAATTCCCTAAGAGGAGATACCATTCCCAAGGTTAATAAAAAACCAATTTGATGTAAACATAATAAAATTCACCAAAACTTCATACCTTAAAAAACACCATTAAACTATGTAAAAAATCATCTTGGGATATCCTCTATAAAAACCAACCAAAATACCTATGATAAACTAATGAACCCGCCATTATTTGGTATAATTTTCAATAAAACCTAAACTAAAGAACTCCAAAATTAGAGATAAGGAATCGGAAGAGGAAAGGAAGTCTCCATAGGATGAGGAATCACCTAAAATACCAAATAATGGACATTAACACACTATAAGTAAATGGGTTAGAGGAGGAGTAAGGGGTAGGGAATACCTCTAGTTCATACACACCAAATGGGGAGAAAAGGAGGTAGAGTAGACTAAAACCCAGAGGGGGGTTTTGGTAAAATCTCCCCTTTAATGAATTTTTGGGAAGTTGCATGGTTTGGCCACATGATTTTTCAAACTATGTGGAAACTATGTTCCCCATACTTTCCAATAGTAACACCCCTCACACGGTTTTCACACACTATTTTCTAATTGTTCTCCAATCACACAACACCCCATTGGATCCCTCTGCAGCAAGGCATGCAGTTTGTCTAAAACTTTGTGTAGGTCATGCACTGTGTCCCAGACTCTCCTACACCTCACATGTTTTCCTCTTTTGGATTACATGGTTTATCCTAGATTGTGATCTAGCCATGAAACATAGCAGTTCTCAATTCAAAATGAACTAAAAACACCTTGAGCATCAAGGTGTTTCATGGTTTCTCCTAAACTGTGCACACCAAACTGTTCACCCTATCTAAAGAACTCCAAAACTCCTTAAAGTTAATCTAAAGCACATTAATCACATATTAACACCTAATTTACCTTCCAAGACTCATTTTTCGTCCCAAAAAAAATCCTTTTAATGTATTATAACTCTGATAATCCCATTATGAGTCTTGATTCACAAGTTGATGTGTCTAGTAAATGAAAATTGAAATTCCTTCTAGAATTTACAACTCATATAGAAGTAAGGTCTTAAAACCTCCCCACTATAATACTTCTCATATTTGAGAATTATTTATGGTCATAAATACACACCACCTGACCTACATTGGACACCATCTATAGCCAATGACCTCATTTAGTTTTTTAATGCTTGAAACCCAATCAAAGTGCAACCTCTAACTCAAGTCACTCAATCAGGGAAAACTTGAGACAATACCTATTTTATAAAACCAAAACTCCAAGATGGTGCTTACTTGATCCCATCCAACCAAATAACCAATTATTTCCTCACTTTATCACTCACTGGATCTATAGTTCTCTCCACCATAATCTCAATATTATAACCACTAACTTTTGATTCTTGGAACCTCTTCCATCAAAAAAGGCCAACAAGAACTAGAATTTTTTCTCCCACAATGTTCATATCATGGTTCTAAAATTATCATACCCTAAACACCCTTGAGGACACTAATAATCATTAGAACACATCCTCATCATTGAAACCAACTGAAACATATGCATACTCATCGCACATGCACAAACTAAAAACAAACTAGATTTTCCTTGAAAGCCTGATTTAATTAATAAAACACACCCATAATTCTCAAAATAACAAATCAGATGTGATTCACAATTTACCACATCTAATACAAATAATAACTCAAGTCATACAATCCCTAGCTAACTGAGATCCAACTTTTGGCATGTCGCTGCCCAACTTGATCATGATTCCTTCACACCCAGAGGCTAATATCACCTGAACTGGATTTCACACATGACTCCTGATGAAATCCCATAGTCAGTTGCTCCACTGACCCAAAACATTCATTTTTCTATACTACTGCATCGACGCACCTCCAACACAAGAACCTCAGATTACCTTTCAAACCCAAATCGAGTATGAATCCAATTCTCGGATCAATTATCCACCATAACTGATTTCCCAACAACATTCACTATATAATTTAAGCATACATCTCATTAGTTCCTCACTAGAATCATAGTACCACCATGATTGATCCATGGTTAGTTCTACCCACATATGACCTTCCACCATGAGGGCCACACCTTCAAAACCGACATGTCACTCCCTGCTATAGGAGTTTCATTTTCACTACCTCACTCAAGAAACTCTAACTACCACAGCACATGTCCCATTTAATACCAATCTAGGAATTGAACATAATCGTATCATTATTTCATAATCAAAAAACAAAATTTCAACTATCACTTGTTCCTAGAATCTGAGAATAGAATCCATGGAATTATCTGACATTCATCCCACAATAAGGACCTTACTCACAGATGGTTGATGGTGCACCTCCCACCTTATGGATTCACTTACATTGCTCTATAAGAACAAACACTAAGGCGAATACTCATAAAACAAAAATACATTGTTACTATCTTGGTATAGATATGATTCTCTCTCAATGTACATAGGATGATGTTAAGATATTGGGCATGATTGTCTCTAGACTAAGAGTACACCAATATGTCATCAATTAATACCACCACAACTCATATATTACTTATTTCACCTATAATTGTAGGGAAATTTTAACCCATTCAAAGTTTTTGGGTTTCCCTACCTACAATCATCTCATCACACTCACATCAGTTCTCAACTTAATCACCTCAAGATTAATCTCCCATAATGTTGGATCTAAAAGAAAAAGGAAAAAATGTGTCACTATACACTCGTGGATCCACATCCCATTAACACTAAACCTTTACATGCTTTTATGAAACATAACCACATAATATGTTATTATTCTAGTGAGTCACATCACACAAAAACTCAGCTCTTAATCCCTAACCACTATTCATGACTACCCCGCATGGATATCTCACCCAATGAATATCTCCCTCGTTTATTTCTAAAACCAATAGAAACTCGCCAAGAAAAAACCACTTTCATAACCACTTATGTCCCAAGTATCATCAAAATCTCCACTAATATCACCACATTCCTAATGACACGTCCAAAGCTAACCAGGATAGGTACCTATCTAGTCCTACCATCAAAAACCACATGCACTAATAAAGAATCATCAATCTAAGTGATTTTCATATCATGGAAACTAAACATCTTCATGTACCTCACATAGTGGACATACCAGGTCAACCTCACTTATACAGTTATCACCCAAAGAAAACCTACACACCTAAAACCACATTCCCTTAGCCACCTACAATGATGTTGATATAGATCATAACCATCAGACACATCCCACTTGCATAACCATCACCCAAGTTAGGCACCTGAATGAGTCTTCTCCTCTAGAAACTAATCATAAGGAAAAAACACCAGCACACTTGTTCTCCCTTTAAAAACAAAAGGCATATGACACTCTTAAACCCTAACTAGAGTTCAACATTCATGAACCATTTCCAAAAGGTATAAAAAAATCCACCCATGCCTCATACCCCTAAAAGTATGCACAACTTGGATGACCCCTCTCATAGGTCACCCTCAAAATCCACTGAGAACCAAATATTTAAACTAGAGTCACATAAAATAAGGTCACTAGGATCTCCCACCTATCCTGTAACATACTAACCTAGATTCCACTAAATTGGTTCTCTGAATTGGTTTATTGTGAGGCGTCAAGAATGCCTTTTTATGTAATGATCCGGCTTAGAGAACCGGTTTAGTAGCATCTAGGTCGGGACATTTCAAAGTGGTATTATAGGTGTTCCTTTCCTTGTATTTAATATTTTCTATATTGTATATAAGAGTATTAGGAATGTGTCAAAACCTATGATGGATATTGGATTGGTGTATCAAGAACACTAATTCTGGTAGGAAGTCCTGGTTTTCAGGGTATGGGATTGTTGTTTAGATATTTGATGTTATATTTGTATACGATTTTCTCCTTGAGAAACAAACATGTTATGTAGATATTATTATTTATTGTGGATTTATTTCTCTTGGACATTGATAAGAGGTAAGATATAGATTTTTTCTCTTTGATGGAAAAGGAAAGAGGTGTATCATGCATCATTTTTGGCACCTAGGATTCGCATCATATAGGACTAGTAGTGTGTATTTTTTTACTGAATATTGAGGCATGTTAAATTGGGACTACTTATATATATATTTTATTTTGATGTTAGTTTATGTGAATCTACATTTAAGTATTGGTGGGGAGGTTGATGACTCAGTCATCATGAATAGAAGGTACAGTGACCTTAGTAGGTTGGTATGTCACATGATACCCTTTTTTTTACCCATTGTAGAGTGTTGTTTCTCAGGACATGGTTATCTAGTCAAATTTTTAAGTATGATTCCAATGGATACCTAGACCTTTCTTGTGAACTGGACCTCCAAGAGGTATTACCATATATGGGTGCCTAGTAAGTTTCAGTTCAGAATCTCTTCTTCATGGGTATCGTTAACTCTAGGGAGTAGTTCCTTATGAGGATTCTCAGTGAGGATTAGTCCCTTGTAGAACATGTTTGTAGTTTTGGACCCTTGTAGGTCATTGTGATCTTTAACTTATTTAAATAGGTTGGATATTTTGGGTTATGTGGATAGACCTTATGACCCAGTTGTGAGACTTGATCTATAGGCCTAGGTGGGATACCTAGTGGACCTTAGTTTTTAATTGGACCCTTGTAGGTCACCATTATTCTTTATTAAGAGAAACCCATTATTGAGGTTAACCTGAGTTTTCAAATGCCTTTTTAGGAAATGAACATGATTTTATGCTTATTGAGATTGATGCATGGTAGGTTCTTGGGTTTTTTCCTTATAGGCATGTTGATGCCTTCATCTTTTGACAAATAACCTAGGGTCAATGGGTATCAAGACTGGATTTGATGGGAAGGATTTTTTGAGTGCATGGCCTAGTTTTTCAGTGTTTCTATTATTGTTAATGTAGTCAGAGTGTGGTTAGATTATCATGACTGGAATGATGTCGGGTGATAAGTGATCATGGAAGAAATCATGGCATAGGTGAGGTGCCAACATTTTAAGAGGAGTTCCAAGGAATATTTTGGATTAATTAGGCTGATGTACCATATAGCATGATAAAATTAGCCTTGTGTTGGATGAATCACTAGATTATGAGTCGGATACCAACGGTATACTCTGCTTGTGTGTGGTGACATTTAAATCATAAATCAGTGAGTGGTTGGGTGCGAGCTGAGGACCGATTTTTTAAGACTTTCCATGGTAAGGTTTCTAGGAGTTTTGGTTGAATGATTTATGTCCCTCCAGGGTAGAGGTGAAATCAAGAATAAAATTATGTGTCATGTGAGGTTTTACCCGTGTCTATACTTAGACACGCATTGTCAGGAGGCATAATGTCAGGTGTTGGTTAAAGGTACGTTTATCCCATTTTTCTGAGTATGGCTTAAAGAGATCTGTACATGCCTTTCGATAGAAATATTAGTGCACTTTTGGTTATATATGGTCATGCTCTATCTTGAATTATTCTTGAGTATACTAAGATAGAGTGCATTCCCTACACTGAGTTTATTTTATTTTAAATGTCTTTCTGGTTAATGAGGAAACTTTTTGAGGTTGCACTCAAGGAGAAATATAAGGAAATTCATATGGTGGGGAGTGCACCATCAATTGTTTGAGAGTGTTTACCCTCATTTTCAGTTGAGTTTTTGTTTTTTCCATGGTTTTTTGGTCTTATAGTTGTTTTTGAGATGATGATAAGGGTATTTTCTATGGTGGGGAGTATCAGATCAGTCACAGTTAAATGTATTTTGTGTAGGAGAGAATTGTTGATGTTATGATACTAGTCATTGGATAGTCAAGATAGTTTGTTTGTGTAGATTATTGGGTTGAGAGATTAGCTACTAGTCTTACCAATAAGATTCTTGGGAATGAGAAGGTTTATAGTGGGGAGTTTGTAATATCCTGTGTTTTTTCGGATTGGAATTTTGAGCAGAAATTTTAATTTTTACTTTATGATGCTTGTAAGGGGTAAAATGGTATTTTACCCTCGAATATGATCTCAAATAATTTTTATGACCAATTTTTTTCTCCCAGAATAGGGTGTTTACCTTAGGATGGTTTTTTTGTGGAAATCTGAGTCGTTCAAACTTTAGCGGAATAATTAATATTTAATATTTAATAAATTAAATATTAATTTATTCCTGCAGGTTTGTTCAGCCATATCATTTGAATAGAGTTTTGGATTGATATTTTTTCTTATTTATTGAGTTTGGAATGGGGAGTTTTTCTTAGGCGAGTAATAAAATCGAGTTGGGTGTTGAGGCCAGCCTAGACCCCTTTTCCTTTTTCTTTTTATTTTCTTTTACATCCTCTTATTTCTTTTCCTTTTATTTACTTCCTTTCTCCCATGTATTCTCATAGAAACCCCCTTGTGGGTTCCTCCTTCATGTGAAATAGAGAAATGATGGATAGGGGAATAGATAGAGATAGAGAGAGATAGATAAGGGAAGAGTGGAACCCCCATGGAGTTCAGGACATGCCAGATCTTTGTGTAGCAACCATGGACCATGGAAACAAATGAATATTCTGAAAATTCCTCCCCAAGGTATGAAATTTTTAATTTTATTCATAAAACCCCATAGTTTAATCATTTTAAAGTTTTAAATCCTTATTATTCTTGTTTAGGACCCCTTGATAATTGATCTATTGCTTTCGAGGTAAAAATAGTGGTTTTAGGGAGATTCGAGGGTTTTTTATTCATGAAAACTAGTGTACGCACCATGTGGTTTAGGGAACACATGTCGTGTTTTCTTCCATTTTGGGGAAGATGACCTTTCATAAGTACATGCCATTTTTGGTTTATACACTCCATGTACTGGTACTCGATAGTGTAACTGAGTACCCTACCAGGCTACCTAAGTAAGGGGAACATGTCATGTAGAGTACATGGGTAGAGCCCATGTGGGTCACATTCCATATAGAATTACATGGGTATGTACCCCATGTAGGGTACATTCCATGTATATGTCCAACACACTGTGTACTTGGGCATTTACACGCCTTGTCTGGCCATAGCACATGCTCAGGTGGGGCTTTGGGAGTACATGCTATGTACTTAGTGGGGGATGTTGTGTACTACCCCTTTATAACTCTTATAGGTTTTTTCATGTCTTTTTTCCTTGGAGTAATATTTGGAAAGAAGATGAGTCCATTTTGATTAGTTTTCCACATAGATTGTTATGGTGAAAACTTCGGAGTGATTTGAGAACTGCTAATGGTTTCTTTGGGGATTCTACCTAAATAGAGAGATTCTTCATCTAGTAATCAAATTTAGTAGTCTCCTAAGAGTAAGATGTTGATATGATGTGGGCCATGAGGAATATACCATAACCTGTACTTGAGTATATTATCCTTGGAGGATGTATTCCTTAGAAGATGTTCCCTTCTATCCTAGGAGGTTGTGAGAATAGTTGCTTCCAAGGATCCCCTGTATGATTCCTCTGCTTATGTTTCAGCCTAGAGGATCTTATATAGGATGCCTCTATATTATTCCTATTACCAAGGGTCCCTATTTGATGTATTTTCTTAAGTTTTGACCTAGGTAATCCCTTATAGGATCCATTTTCCTATTTATCATTTAGAGAATCCCATGTATGATGGAACTACCCTCATACACAGTTTTTAAGGGTACCCTATAGGATTCCCTTCCATATGTATTGTTCCAAGGATCCCATATTAGAGGCCTATATTTTATTACCATTAGAGGGTCCAATATAAGATTAATCCTTATACCTTTTCATCTAAGGATCCCAAGTAGGATGCCTTCTCTTGTGTGCGGACCTCGAGGATCCCGAGTAGGATGCCTCTATTGTGTTTTGATTTGAGGGACCCATTGGGTGCCCCATTGTTTGACCGACCCTGAGCTAATATGTCGGGTTTACATAGATATGGTATAAGGTGTCACCTTATAACCCATTCTAAAATTGTAATCCCATGGGGAAGTGCTAGTAGTGTTGGGCTTTGGCCTTCGGCCACCATCACTCTTTTGTTTATGCTTTCACATGTATATTGCTGATGCAATGATGTTTACAAGAGGTCCTTCTTAGTTGGTGGTTGTTAAGACTAATACGAGGAATATTTCTTTCTCTTTGGGATGCCTAAATGTTCTTCCTAGGAATAGGATTTTGTGCCTTGTTGCTTCTTATATTTACTTTTATACCTAGAGGTACTACCTAAGATTTGGATATTGATCCGGTATATTTGATTATTATATTATTGGTTTTTTCATATGTGCTTCCTAGGATCCGGCTATTGAGCTTACTATTATGATATATAGGCATGATGTACATAGTAATGATACTCGTGGATGATTTTGGTCTACTGAGTGATGAGGATGATTCCTCTCTCCTCTTGTTGATATATGATGAGGATGATTACGCTCTCCTCAGCTCATGGGTTAAAATGAGGATTATTATTCTCTCCTCAACTTAGGGTTGTTGATGGATGAATACACTAACCTCAACTTGTGGTCTATAGAGGATGGTTTTTCTCTCCTAGACCTATGGCATATGGAGGATGAATATTTTCTCCTCGATTTTTTATATTATGGGGATCTCCATATGCACTTTCTGGGATCAAGATTATGATCCCTTTTTCTTATTCGGATAGTTGAGCATGGAGTCTCACACCTATGATTTATGTTGGGCATGAAATATTTATCTAGATATCTATGGGTGGGCATGGTGTCTCACCAATGAGTTCTCCTACAAATCGCATAAGAGTCAGACCCTTATTATTCATACAAGTCTCAATGTTGTGATCACCTATAGACAAGGACATAGGGCTCAGAAATTGGACTATTTTTACATGGACTGATAAAAATGTTGTCTATCTCATTGATCATTTATAGGATGTCTAGATGTTCTTATATGGAATCCTTCTATATAGTTATTGGAGACGAGTACGGGTGAGCCCAGGGTTAAGACGAGTATCCCCCTATGATGATGTAGCTTGCTCAAATACATTTCCATCTTTGGTCAAAGTAGGTGTTTGTCAATTGGTACTATGGACCTAGAGACTAATTTAATGATATACGAATTGAGTGGCATGACTTCCATCACAATTCCCTTTGAATAGGATGTCTAGGTGATTAAGATTATGGACACATGGATCAAATGTTGATTGGTTTTATGTTATTTCATCCACCTTACTCATGAATATTATTATTTATGTATATATATTTATAGATATAGGAATATGCATGTGTACATATATAAATATTTATATCCATGGTGAAACTTTCCTAGTTGATTGGGATTGCAGACTTGGGGTTCGAATATAGTTTCACGTTTATGGGGTTTACTTATCTTTTCATTTGAGCCTCAGTAAGTCTGAGAATATCACATGAACATGCACTTATGGCTGCATATTTTATAGGTTCATCATTGGGGTGTAGTACTGAGATTATTTCTCACCCCTCCACATACACCTCAGTGTATGTGTAGACCTTATGTCTGCTTTTCTAGTTGATAAAAGTTGTGTGGTGGATAGGGTAGAGTCCTTGTGTTGCATGATCAAGTGGAACTGCTCATGTGGGTTCTTCTAATCAATATGGTGTAGTTTGACAGTGTCTGGAGATCAGTTATGCAGTCTATCTTGGAGTTATTAGTAAATCTGTGTACTTTTATTTTAGTTTATTTTGTATTATTGTATATGTATGGTCGGCCCAGTGGGTGACTAGTGTTGTATGTGTGGAATAGTTGTTCGGGCTTCTATAGAATTTTCATTTATTATTACAGCGTGTTCTATTTCAGTTTATTTTTTAATTTTTCACTCTGTTTATTTTACTATTATGTATGATAATTAGATTTTTTTTTTCTATTTTATTACTCTAATATGGGGGTATATTCACCCGAATTTCACACCCTAGTCCCTCACTACTAGTTATAAGCCTCTAGAATACAGGGAGGCATGCTTAAGGCCTCATACTGAACTGGATTGGAGCACCAGTTTAGTGGAATCTAGGTCAGGATGTTACATATCCCCACTGATAAAGTATCACCACAAGTTACTAGGTCCAACCACTAAGGTCTATTCCATCTCACAAAATTCCACATTTTATGGAGTATTAAACATGCCCCATATCACTGTCACATGACATGAATAATTCAAAACACCCATCTCTAGGGTCTCACCAATATAACACACTACATGCCAAACCAACTGCCTACAACTGGGGAACCCATCATCTCTAAGAATATGAACATAAAAATGCTACCTAGAGGACCAAGCCATGCAACCAGTCTCAAATAAAAACCACCTAGAAGGTTCCAACGGTCATATAAATATGTCAAGTTGACCCACTAGGGTTAATGCACCTATTGTGCATAAGGATAGTATCAATGTCCTAACCATTGACCATATCACCATAGATCCAAATAAACTACCATTAGATTGAGATAAATATACAATCTAGGACAACTGAGTAGACTTCCACCAAGTACTTATATAGGAAAACACTATATGAGAAATTTTTTACACTTTAAACAAATGAGCTTATGTCATTAGAAAAATCAAACTAGCAAGCCTATAACATGTGGATCCTATGTACCTACTATGAGTCATGAGACGCCTCTTTCCTTTACAAGACAAGATTCAAACTGAATCAAAATTCTCCTTCCAATGGGATAAGATCCATAAATCCATCAAAATTCATCAAATTCAAACCAAATGTGTGTCACTAAAAGAGAAAATAAAATAAAACCATAATATCATAAATCAAAATAATAATCCCAACATTAGTAACCTCCACTTCCTACCAGAACAAGTGTTCATGATGCTGTAATCCGATATCCATCATAGGCTTCAACACATTTCTATATATCCAGTCTTCCAAGCCCATAATATTAAAATAATAGGAATTTAAACACCTATGATACAAATTTGTAACATCCCATCTTAGAATCCACTAAGTTGATGCCCTGATCCAGTTCACCACATGACCTCAAGCACACCTACTCATATTCCAAAGGATTCTGACTATAAATAGGGGTCTAATGTGGTATTATCAGAAGGCTATAGCACCATATCATAGTGTAAAATAATAGTATAAATAAACAATAATCATACATAGTATAGTACATAGAAATAATAATTGAATAGATCATTCCATAATATATAATGAAATATAGTAAAGTCCTAAAAGACATGCTATATATACAACACTGATCACCCATTATGCCAATAACATGTACAAAAATAAACATCTGTAAAAAAAATCATTGGGTTCTACTACTAAGTCTGAGCCTAAACTCACCCGGTCTTTTAATTTAATCTACACCATCATTATCAGTCATACTGAACTCAACAAGGGCCTCTATAATGACCCATACTTTACATACATTGTTATTACTTCATAATTCAATCATACTTATTACAACATATAACAAAACCATGATAGGACCGTATAGGTATAGTGTCTTTAGAAACTGGGAAATATAAACAACTGGTTCATAAATCATCTACATTATCTCCCACTTATTTCATCATATCTAGAGTCCCTTTTGGCATATCCTACTTAATACCCTTATTCTTGACCTGGGGAAAAGAAAACATACAAAATGGTGAGCTCAAATTCTCATTAAGGGTAAATAAATGAAATATCAATCATGTCATATTCATAAGAACATAACATTTTGAAAATATTAACCTGCAAAAGAGATCATAATATCATGACATGGGATAAATCATAGTAGTGAAATGTAATCCCAATAATCATAACATAAAACACGAGACTTTGTGGCATACACAAATAATCATATAAAATAATTTCGTATTAGTCAAGACTCATTGCCAAGACCATCATAGCGGACAAAGTCCATTACTGAACCGAGTTCACTCCTCGTTCCAGTCCTGTATCACTGGACCAAATTAACTTGTCGTTCCAGCCATTTCTATCCCATGAGATATAAATCTTTACCCAATGAATTGGAGGGAGATATAGGTCCCACCCATCTCATAATGAAACCATTCTTATGTGTGCCACAAAATTATAAATCATACATCATAGCATAACCCATGTAATAAAAATGGGATTCTTAAACATCATGCCATCAAAACATAATCTATATAAGATAAAAGTACTTCATAAAAATAATTCCATCATAACATATTAAAATAAATGTAATAATAAGGATGGAAACATAACCCTATATTATCTTAGATGGAAAATAATTTTTATAAAACACTTGAACTCCATTCTTGAGGAAAATATCCTTTCTACTTCAAAAACATTTTTCCTTTCTCAACATGTCATACAATTTTAAACTAAAATAAGTTAATTGAAAATAAACTTGAAAACCTATAAAGGAAGCTTCATGGAAATAATGTTATATGAAATCATAAAAATCCATTCATGCCGTATAAGTTAAAAAACATTCTTCTCGTACTTTGGCTGGAAAATTCAAAAAGTATCTCGTACTGAAAACTACAAAATATTCCTTTCATGTCTTTTGCTAAAAATTCACCAATAGGTAAAATTAGATTTAAAAAATTGTAGGAGGATGGAAATAATATTAAATATTTATGAAACATGGATGTGTATGATAAATATTCCCTAGTAAATTCTGAAGTATAAACAATCTCGGATAAAAATGAGATTGCGATATTTTCCCTTACCTTAGGTCTGATATGCTCTGTACATATCCGAACCTCTTGTATAATTATTTAAATAATTTCATTGACTTATTACAGAATCATATACATTGTTATGGTATCATATATGATCATATTCTTATCTTCTTATTAGTAATATTTCATTGCTACTTGTTATTCAGGTGTTCATTGCTTTATGTTATTATGCGTGTTTTGTCAAATAAATTCTTATTACTATTTTTAGGTTTTAGCTACATCATTTACATAATGGTATTATTATAATATATATCATATTTATTCATTCAATTCGTTTATATAATAATGGTTTAATGAATATCATGTAGAACGAATCACATCGCACCGTGGAGATGGTAAGTCGTACGTACGCATGAGTGATGATATAGTTTCCATAATTATTGAATGGTATTAGAGTGGATGATATAATAACTCAGAATTAGTATCATGTTATAATAATTATATATATTTATTCTTTACACCATTATACCCATCCAAGTAAGGTGGTGGTGGAAAACATATTACACCACGGCGTGGAGACGATATTTCATACGTACATACGCGCGGTGATTTCGTTTTCTGTAGGATGGATATGCAGTGAAATAGGGTTGTTTCATATTTATAATAACATATTATTATATGAGTGATACTTATGTTATTACTTTATAATGAAACAAATAAATAATAGGAATTAGAAGAAGAAATAATTTTGAAAGGATCGGTAAGGGATATTACCTCTTCTTCGACGCGCCTCTTCTTAACCTCCTCTTAGGGAACTAAAGATGGTATTTGAAGAATACCAGGACCTCTAATAGGTTTCTAGGGAAGTGTAGAATAGAAATGGACAGGTTTTTTCTGATCTTGAAGGCTCAAAATGTTGTGAGGGGGAGATGGAGGAGGTGCCCTTTTATAAGAGAGGAGAGGGACACTTTTGGAAACCTCTAAAATATTAATTTATAATAAACTCAAACCCTACATAAAAACCTCCAGAAATGACTCAATTATAAGATGAGATGAGATAGTGTTTTAATATCATCAACCAATAAAATTTAGACATGTTGGAAATTTATTTTAAACCTTATCAAATTGATTTATCTTTATTTAATCTATTTAATTTTATTTACGGTAATAATATTCTAAATTTTAAGTTATTATAAATAATTACTTATGTGTTTTGAATTGTCCATAATTGGATAATTTATGACATTTTAGACCATTTAAATTTAAATTTATAATTTTTAAATATTTTTGTGATTTTTAAACAATTTTATAATATGTTATTTTTATAAAATAACAATAGTTTCAATTTTGACACTATTCATTTATTTGAATTTAAATAAAATCCGCACAGAGGATATATTCGAAAAAATATATTTAATAGATTCATAAAATGTCATATTCATCTATAAAATTCGTGGATCATATTAAATAGTTCATATAATATTTATTTTAATATTTTTAAAACCATTTATTTGATATTTCAATCAATAAAATAATTTCAACATCACTATTGTTTCATCATTAATGATAATTATTTAATCCCTAAAAATTATAAATAAATTCACATGATGTAGATAATTTTATTAGAATTATGTATAATATTCATGTTCGAAGTTTTTTGAAGTTTATCACTAAATTAAAATTATTACACTTAAAAGATATAAGAGAGTGACATGTTGTTACTTTATTTGGTTTTAATTATAATTATATCATTTTCATGATCAATAGTTAATGAAAAGAATCTATTCTAACCCTTAGGTGATATGGGTCAGCTTTTATTCATGCAATAGAATTTTTGAAGGTGGTAGGGTAATTTTATAATCTTATTTTTACCCTTAATTACCCGATTTACCTTTAACTGTAGTAAATAAAAATTACCGTAGTTACTATTCATAATGTAAAAAAAATAAAAGTAAGCTATTAACATAATTTGGACCCCCTTAATCCAAATATAGAATCAATTTTTAAAAATTCAAAACACGGAAGTTGTAGTAATTAATTTAAAATTAATCCCGTTGTTAAGAAAACGGGTTTTAAAGTTAAAATATTGTCAAAGATTGAAATGCTTTTACCTATGAATTCAATGTAAAATTAATGGAAATGACATAAATTATATTAAATGGTAAAAATATATTGTATTTATACTTTAAAACCATTAAATTTTATAATTTAACCATATAAATTATCTTGATGAAAAAATTTGTTTTTAGGAAAAAATTAGTGTATTTTTACTATTCATCAAAATATGAAAGTCATCAGAAAAGTAAAAAAAAATTATCCAATGTAAATTTTTATATCCTTATTCAAAATAAGAAGTTTATTTTTTAAAATTGAACTTATAAACTTGTCAAAATTGTATTTAAAATGGGTGCTCCATCAAAAGGTAGTAAAACTGCATTTTTTGAAAAATACTTCTTTTATCTGAAAAATTGATTTTGTTTTCATATCTCATTATAGAAAATGTGTAAGATGAATTATAATTTTATAAAATTTAAAATTTAGTTAATAATATTCATAACAGCTAGTTCATAATATTATAATAATATATCATTGTTTAGTGAAACTCGGTATTGCGTACAACGCAAGCCAAGCCAGTGTTGTGTGTAGTGAAATATTCTTTTGGTGTTGTGTATAACATAAGAAATTTAAAAAAAATCTCGTAAAATCTCAGGGTGTTACATTCTACCCCCCTTAAAATGAATTTCTCCCTCCAAATTCATCACTTCGTAATAAACAGATGAGGATGTCTCTCCCTCATCATATCCTCAAGTTCCCATGTAGCTTATTCTAATTGGTGGTTCCTCCATAAAACTTTAACCAAGTGAGTGGTCTTGTTTCGTAGAACTTTTTCGCTATGATCCAGAATCTCTATCGGTTGTTCTTTATAAGAAATATCTTTCTCCGGTGGTACAACTTCTGAGCTTAGTACATGTGAAGGATTAGGTATGTACTTTCTCAAGAGAGATACATGGAACACATCATGAACTTGAGAGGTATTTGGTGGAAGTGTCAATCGGTAAGCTACCTTCCCAACATGATCCAGTATTTCGAAAGGACTGATATACCTAGGGTTTAGCTTGCCCTTATTTCCAAATATCATTACTCTATTCCAAGGAGATATTCATAAGAATACTTTATCACCCACTTCAAACTCTAGGTCTTTTCTTTGGCTGTTGGCATAACTTTTTTGTTGGCTCTGATCTGATCTTATGTGTTGTTGAATAGATCTGACATTTTCTTCCATCTCATCAACAAGATCTGGTCCTAATAGATTTCTTTCTCCAACTTCATCCCAGCAAGTTGGAGTTATGCATTTCTTTTTATAGATAGCTTCATAAGGAGCCATCTGAATACTAGAGTGAAAGTTATTATTATAAGAAAATTCCACCAAAGGTAGGTGTTGATCCCAACCACCTTTGAAATCCATAGAGCAAGCTCTCAACATTTCTTCTAGAATTTGAATTGTCCTCTCAGACTGACAGTCTGTCTGATGATGATAAGTAGTTATGAAACTCAAATATGTATCTAGAGTACGCTGAAGACTTCACCAAAAATTCGTGGTAAACCTCGGATCCCGATCAAATATAATGGAAAGTGGTACTCCATGAAATCTTTCCACTTTCTTTACATATATCCTGGCAATATGATCAATAGATAAATCCTCTCTAATAGCAATGAAGTGTCACGACTTCGTAAGATGATCAACTATAACCCATATATCATTATTGCCTTTGGATGTTTTAGGAAGTCCAGTGACAAAGTCCATAGTGAATTTTTCCCATTTCCATTCAGGTATGGGTAATGGTTGTAACATTCCATTATACTTCTTTCTCTCAACTTTAACTTGCTGAAAAACCAAGAATTGAGAGACATATTCAGAAACATCTCTTTTCATTCCATCCCACCAGAAGTACTCTTTCAGGTCCCTATACATCTTCGTGCTTCCAAGGTTAATAGAGAATGAAGAACTATGAGTCTCATCCAATATTTCCTTCTTTAATTCTGGGATGTTAGGAACACAAACCCTATTCCTGAACCTTATTATTTCATCACAATCAATGTGGAATTTAGGAACATTTCTCACCTTATTTTGTAACTCTACATCTTCTTTTTGTGCCTCTTTAATCTTCACATGTATAGATGGTTGAACATTCATTTGAGAAAGATAATATTTGTCCCCTTCCATTATAATTCCAAGATCTATCCTTTGTAAATCCATAAATATTGGATCTTTTGTGATCCTCATCATGGATAAGCTAGCATGGTCTTGTCGACTTAATGCATCTGCCATCTTGTTTGCTTTCCCAGGGTGATAATGAATTGAGCAGTCGTAATCCTTAATCAGCTCCAACCATCTTCTTTGGTGCATATTCATCTTCTTTTATTTGAAAATATACTTTAAACTTTTATGATCAGTATAAATATCACACCTTTCACCATAAAGATAATGCCTCCAAATATTTAATGCAAATATTATCGTAGATAACTCCAAATCATGAGTTGGGTAATCTTTCTCATGGATTTTAAACTATCGTGAGGCATAAGCTATCACCATATCATTTTGCATGAGAACACACCCCAATCCCTTATTGGATGCATCACTATAGATCACAAACCTTTCTCCACTACAAGGAAGTGTAAGCATAGGTGCACTGGATAACCTTCTTTTTAACTCCTTGAAATTCTCTTCACACTCCTCTGTCGAAAAAAAATTAACTCCTTTCCGATTCAATTTGATGAGTGGGTTATATAATCATGAAAAATATTTCAAAAAACGTCGATAATATCCATCCAAACTAAGAAAACTTCGGATCTCAGTTACTATTATTTGTCTCGAACATCTTTCGATAACCTCTGTTTTTGCTGGATCCACAAATATCCCCTCTTTTGAGATTATGTGACCCAAAAATGTAAATTTTTGAAGCCAAAATTCACACTTGGTAAATTTGGCATAAAGCTTCTCCTTTCTTAGGGTCTTTAATACAATTCTCAAGTGATATTCATGTTCTTCCTTTCTCTTTGAATAGACAAGAATATCATCTATAAAGACTACCACAAACTGATCAAGATAGTCTCTAAAGACTCTATTCATTAGATCCATGAAGATAGAAGGGGAATTAGTAAGACCAAATGGAATCACTATAAATTCATAGTGTCCATACCTTGTACAGAAAGCCGTCTTTGTTATATCCTCATTTTGGACCCTTAATTAATGATACCCTGAACAAAGATCAATCTTGGAAAAGTATTGATCTCCGCATAGTTGGTAAAATAAGTCATTAATGTGTGGGAGAGGATATTTTTTCTTGATAGTGATCTTGTTAAGTTCTCGATAATCAATGCAGAGTCTCATTGATCCATCTTTCTTCTTAACAAACAGAACAGGTGCTCCCCAAGGTGATGCACTAGGGCGTACGAATCCCTTATCAATATTCTCTTGGAGTTGCTTCTTCAATTCCTGCAACTCAATTGGGGCCATTCTATAAGGTGTCATTGAAATGGTCATAGCACTCGGTATGAGTTCTATTGAAAACTCAACTTTATGATTTGGTGGAAGACCTAGAAATTCCTCTGGAAAGACATCATCAAACTCCCGTACAATGGGAATATTCTTAATCGTGAGTTTCTCTCCAACCATTTGAGATAAATAACCTTCATTTATTGGAATCAAGACCCATAAGATAGAATAAATTTCCACTGGAAGGTTATATTCATCCTTGTATCGATAGATGATTGTAGATTGATCTAGAATATGAAATATGACTTCCCTTATTTGGAAATTGATATGAGCTCCATATAAAGAAATCCAATCCATGCCAAGAATCACATCAAATTCCACTATAGGAAGGATCACAAGATTTGTAGGAAACACATTCTCAAAAACTTCAATCGGAGAAGAATTGTAAACTTTTGATGTGAATATTGTGCCATTAGGAGTTGTCACAGCTAACTCAACAGCTAATCGTTGGGGTAGTACAGTGATACCCTTAAAAAATTCTTCAGAAATAAAAAAGTGGGTGGATCCATAATCAAATAAAACATTTTCTACTTTAGAGTGGATGGTAAGTGTACCTTTCACCACTTCGTTATTGTACTCTACATCACCGATAGAAAATGAATTTGACTTTCATTTGTCTTTGGCCTTAAGAGTTTTTTGATGTCGATCATCATCAAAAACCCTTGGATTAGGAAATTGATTGGCATAATTCCCCATTTCCTTGCACTTGTAACATTGAAGTGTAGGAGGTGCATTCTGTGTAGCCTTTTCTATTTTCGCATCACTAGACATCTTTTTTCCATAACTACAGCATTCAATTTCCCGATGACCTTCTTTTCCACACTTAAAAAATTTGCTTGTCCCTTTAAGACAATTCCCTCCATGTTTCTTTCCACAATTTGAGCATAAGGGAAAACTCATCTTCTTTTCAGTGTGGTCTTTATATTTTCCTTTGAATTCCATTTTCCTCTTCTTATCAAACCCATATGACTGATGGGTTACTCCAATCTCCATCTCAACCTTGATATCACATAGAACAATTTCCTCATAGCTATTGAAGTCCCTTATGGCTAATTCCCTTCGAAGACTTGGTTTTAAGCCACTAAAGAATCGATCGATCTTACTCTCAGGTTGGATAATAATTCTGGAAGATTACCTTGCAAGTCTTGTAAAATTTTCTTTGTAGGTACCAAAAGATTCATCATTCTTTTCCTTTAGTTCAATAAACTCCTTCTATATATTTTTTCTAAGAATACAAGGGAAGTACTTATTGAAAAATAAGTTCTTGAACTCATCACATTCCATGGACTCAATTTCGCCTCTTTGCCTCGTATTCTTGATAAGATTCCACCATTGGTCGGCTTCACCTTCCAAACGATATACTAATAAGATGACTTTATCATGTTCAAAATATTGTAGAACTGAAAATATCTTTTCAGTGGTACTAATCCATTGTTCAGCCACTAATGGATCAGAAGACCCACTGAATGAAGGTGGACGCTGTCTCATGGAGGATTCAACAAAATGTTGCTCCTTCCTTTTCTCATTTGGAAGTCCAGCATGATTCATAGCTTGAGAAATTTGTGTGATCATGGCTACAAGATTTTTCATTCCATATCACATAACTTTTGGTTGCTCAGGGGGACAATCATTGCATTTCCCATCGCATTCAGCATTAACACGGTTCCTTCGGGTTCCATCCATTGACTAAAACCAAGAAGTGTAGTGTGAGAAACACTAATCAGAACAGGAAAACCACATAATCAAGAATAAAATTTCACACTTTAGTTATTATCATAGGTTATTAATGTCCATTTCTAAAACACTAATATTGTGTTTTATGCTTAGACATATCCTTAGGGTTCTTACTAAGGATTTCGCATCCTAGTTTCCAAAGGTTGACTATACCTTTCCTCTGATACCAACTATAACGACCCATAATTTAAATACATTGTTATTAATTCATAATTGAAGCATACTTATTACAACATATAACAAAACCATGATAGGACCGTATAGGTATAGTGTCTTTAGAAACTGGGAAACATAAAAAACTGGTTCATAAATCATCTACATTGTCTCATGCTTATTTCATCATATATAGAGTCCCTTTTGGAATATCCTACTTAATACCCTTATTCCTGACCTGGGGAAAAGAAAACATACAAAAGGGTGATCTCAAATGCTCATTAAGGGTAAATAAAGAAAATATCAATCATATCATATTCATAAAAACATAACATTTTGAAAATATTAACCTGCAAAATAGATCATAATATCATGACATGGGATAAATCATAGTAGTGAAATGTAATCCCAATAATCGTAACATAAAACATGAAACTTTATGGAATAAACACATAATCATATAAAATCATTTCATATTAGTCAAGACTCATTGCCAAGACCATCATAGAAGACAAAGTCCATTACTGAACCGAGTTCACTCCTCGATCCAGTCCTATATCACTAAATCGGATTAACTTTTCATTCCAGCCATGTCTATCTCATGAGATATAAATCTTTACCCAATGCATTGGAGGGAGATATAGGTCCCACCAATCTCATAATTAAACTATTCTTATGTGTTCCACAAAATCATAAATCCTACATCATAGCATAACCCATGTAATAAAAATGGGATTCTTAAACATCATGCCATCATAACATAATCCATATAAGATAAAATGACTTCATAAAAATAATTACATCATAACATAATCAAATCAATGTAATAATAGGGATGGAAATAGAACCCTATATTATCTAAGATGGAAAATAATTTTGATGAAACACTTGAACTATATTCTTGATGAAAATATCCTTTCTACTTCAAAAACATTTTTCCTTTCTCAACATGTCATAAAATTTTAAACTAAAAGAAGTTAATTGAAAATAAACTTGAAAAATTGTAAAGGAAGCTTCATGGAAATAATTTTATATGAAATCATAAAAATCCATTCATGCTGTATAAGTTAAAAAAACATTTTTCTTGTACTTTGGCCAGAAAAGTCAAAAGTATCTCGTATTAAAAACTACAAAATATTCCTTTCATATCTTTTACTAAAAATTCACCAATAGGTAAAATTGGATTTAAAAAATTGTAGGAGGATTGAAATAATATTACATATTGATGAAGCATTGATGTGGATGATAAATATTCCCTAGTAAATTCTGAAGTATAAACAATCTCGGATAAAAATGAGATTGCGAGATTTTCCCTTACCTTAGGTCCGATATGCTCTGTATGTATCTGAACCTCCGGTATAATGATTTAAATAATGTCATTTACTTCTTGTAGAATCATATACATTTTTATGATATCATATATGTTCATATTCTTATCTTCTTATTAGAAATATTTTATTACTGCTTGTTATTCGGGTGTTCATTTCTTTATGTTATTATGCGTGTTTTGTCGAATAAATTGTTATTCCTATTTTTAGGTTTTAGCTAAACCATTTACAGAATTGTATTAGTATAATATATATCAGATTTATTCATTCAATTCATTTATATAATCATGGTTTAATTAATATCATGTAGAACGAATCACATCGCACCGTGGAGACGGTAAGTCGTACATACGCACGAGCGACGATATAGTTCCCATAATTATTGAATGGTATTAGAGTGGAAGATAGAATAACTCAGAATTAGTATAATGTTATAATAATAATATATAGTTATTCTTTACACCATTAAACCCATCCAAGTAAGTTGGTGGTGGAAAACAGATTACACTATGGCGTGGAGACGATATTCCGTACGTACGCACGCACGGTGATTTCGTTTTCTGTAGGATGGATATGCGGTGAAATAGGGTTGTTTGATATTTATAATAACATATAATTATATTAGTGGTACTGATTTTATTACTTTATAGTGAAACAAATAAATAATAGGATGTATAAGAAGAAATAATTTTGAAAGGATCGGTAAGGGATATTACCTCTTCTTCGACGCGCCTCTTCTTAACCTCCTCTTAGGGCACTAAAGTTGGTCTTTGAAGAAAACCAGGACCTCTAGTAGGTTTCTAGGGAAGTGTATAAGATAAATGAACAAAGTTTTTATGATCTTGAAGGCTCAAAATGTTGTGAGGAGGAGAGGGAGGAGGTGCCCTTTTATAAGAGAGGAGAGGGACACTTTTGGAAACCTCTAAAATATTAATTTATAATAAACTCAACCCCCACTTAAAAACCTCCAAAAATGACTCAATTAGAATATGAGATGAGATATTATTGTAATCTCATCAACCAATAAAATTTAGACATGTTGGGAATTTATTTTAAACCTTATCAAATTGATTTATCCTTATTTAATCTATTTAATTTTATTTGCGGTAATAATATTCTAAATTTTAGATTGTTATAAATAATTATTTGTGTGGTTTAAATTGTCCATAATTGGATAATTTATGACATTTTAGACCATTTAAATTTCAATTTATAATTTTTAAATATTTTTGTGATTTTTAAACAATTTTATAATATGTTATTTTTATAAAATAACAATAGTGTCAATTTTTACAATATTCATTTATTTGAATTTAAATTAAATCCACACAGAGGATATATTCGAACCAAAATATTTAATAGATTCATAACATGTCATATTCATCTATAAAATTCTTGGATCACATTAAATAGTTCATATAATATTTATTTTAATATTTTTAAAACCATTTTTTTGATATTTCAATCAATAAAATAATTTCAACATCACTATTGTGTCATCATTAATGATAATTATTTAATCCTTAAAAATTATAAATAAATTTAAATGTTGTAGATAATTGTATTAGAGTTCTGGATACTATTCATGTTAAAAGTTTTATGAAGTTTATCACTAAATTAAAATTATTACACTTATAAGATATAAGAGAGTGACATGTTGTCACTTTCTTTGGTTTTAATTATAATTATATCATTTTCATGGTCAATAGTCCATGAAACGAATCTATTATGACCCTTAGGTGATATTGGTCGCCTTTTATTCATTTAATAAAATTTTGGAAGGTGGTAGGGTAATTTTATAATCTTATATTTACCCTTAATTACCCGATTTACCTTTAACTGTAGTAAATAAAAATTACCGTAGTTACTATTCATAATGTAAAAAAAATAAAAGTAAGATATTAACATAATTTGGACCCACTGAATCCAAATATGGAATCAATTTTTCAAAATTAAAAACACATAAGTTTCAGTAATTAATTTAAAATTAATCCCTTTGTTAAGAAAACGGGTTTTAAAAGTTAAAACATTGTCAAAGATTGAAAAGTTTTTACCTATGAATTCAATGTAAAATTAATGGAAATGACATAAATTATATTAAATGGTAAAAATATATTCTATTTATACTTTAAAACAATTAAATTTTATCATTTAACCATATAAATTATCTTGATGAAAAAAATTTGTTTTTAAGAAAAAAATAGCGTATTTTTACTATTCATCAAAATATGAAACTCATCGGAAAAGTATCAAAAATTTATCCAATGTAAATTTTTATATCCTGATTCAAAATAAGAAGTTTATTTTATAAAATTTAACTTATAAACTTGTCAAAAATTATATTTAAAATGGGTGCGCCATCAAAAGGCAGTAAAATTGCATTTTTTGAAAAATACTTATTTTATCTGAAAAATTTATTTTGTTTTCATATCTCATTATAGAAAATATGTAAGATGAATTATAATGTTATAAAATTCAAATTTTAGTTAATACTATTCATAACATCTAGTTCATAATATTATAATAATATATCATTGTTTAGTGAAACTCGGTATTGCGTACAATGCAAGATATCGAGGAAGGTTGCTCTTGCGTGTAACGCAAGCCAAGCCAGTGTTGTATGTATTGAAAGATTCCTTTGGTGTTGCATATAACATAAGAAATTAAAAAAATCTCATAAAATCTCAGGGTGTTACAGCCTCATCCCGAACCTGTGCCTATAATAAACATGTGAGATCTTCTCAGGTACCCATGTGCAGTGGAGGCCCAAGAAGGGTGTGAGTAAAACTTAGTAGGCCACCACCAATGTTTTATAAAGAAAATACTAGTCATATTAATAGTTTATACTAGTAAACAATGGGATAAATAAATAGTACACAAAATAAAATACAGATTAAATCAACCAATAACTGATTATCATATTGGCCATCATGTTCTAAGGTGACACTTTATCTAACCAGACCTACATCGACCCAAACTAATCATCTAAAACATATCATAAGTTAGTGAATACTGTAAATATCAATAAGGTATTTTACATTTATCATTAACTCTATGAGGCAACAACATCAGTATCAATCATTCCTAAAACCTCTATCCAACACTTAAACTGTATAAAAAACTATTGGTATTGTTATAAAGCATCATTTATAATAACTAACCCATGGGTATGGAACATCATGTTAAACTTTATCAACTTCAGATGTGGAACCTCATGTCAGACATCCAAAACCAAGTATGTGGAACTACTATGTCCACTATATCAACTTCAAATATAGAGAATCGTGTAAGACATCTAGAAACCATAAATGTGTAATATCCATGTCTGCTATGTCACCTTCGAATGTAGATAATCATGGCAGACATTCAAAAACCATATATGTGTAACCATCATGACCACTATCTCAACCTCATATATGGAGCATCATTTCTGACATCTGGTTCCATCCCAGAACTTATTGAAAACCAAGGTCCAACACTTAACCTTATTAAACATTCAAATTTCACAATAATCCTTTTAAATCCTTTATCCTATTTTAAGGCCCTGGTGGTCCTTTAACACCAGAACCTAGCTCAAACTATGTATCCCTTACACAACAAACCATCATCCCAACACTCCTTGGAAAAGTGATGGATCTTAAACATCTATTTAAACCATTTCTAAACTACTCTTAAAAACAGTCTTTCTCTTTTAAAATGAAAAAATTATTATTCCTTTATTTCCATTGAAACCTTTAAAATAATCATTAAGATATTCTCACCAAAGCGGAATCTACACACCCATTACATAAAACATTTATCCCCAAGGCCTAAAAAATATCCCTTAACCCTTTAATCAATTCAAATAATAAGATTAACTGGGTTAAGATCATAACCCAATCAATCTACCA
The DNA here is from genome assembly GCA_963277665.1 of Viscum album. Taxonomy (NCBI): domain Eukaryota; kingdom Viridiplantae; phylum Streptophyta; class Magnoliopsida; order Santalales; family Viscaceae; genus Viscum; species Viscum album. The sequence goes on from OY728135.1 coordinate 261,637,780, forward strand.
TTTATAGCTCCACTTTACTATTTCCATGAAACAGTACACCCAATGGGAGAATGTAGGTTCAATCTTATAGACACCAATGAGTTTGATGGGATCTGTAGAAGGTATAAGGTGTCAATTTAAGGTAAAAATCCAATTACTTAAACTAGAAAAAAAAACACACAAGGTATTCAAGGAACCTAACACATACAAATGTCAATAAAATTAACAAGATTATGGGTGAAACTCTTTGACCACCTACCTCATCAATTAATCTTTTCATAACATTTAAAAAACCTGATGGATTTACAAAGGCCTGTCCAAGATGCATCCAAACTTCTCATCATACAAACACGCTCATCTCAACACCCCAAGATCTGAACTCATGTCAAGAAACAATAGCTAATTAATTATAACAATTATAATTAGTTAATGCACTAAAATCCAACTCGTTATAATATCAAAAAACTCACATGGTGCTCTATTTTTATCAAAACTTTGCACCACTTCCATGGGTGGTCCATAACATACTCCCAACACTAATCCTAGAAAATCTCTAAGAGGAAATTCCATTTTCAATGTTAATAAAAAACCCCAATTGTATGGAACACCTAAGAAAATTCAGAAGAACTCATACCCTAATAAAAATCCACACAAAAATGTGTGGAAACTGTGTCAAGATCTCCTCTATACAAGCCAACCAAAATCCCCATGATAAATAAATTATTCCACTATGATTCAATGGAATCGTTAACAAAACCTAAATCGAAGAACTCCAAAATTAGTGTGAAGGAAGGGGAATAGGAAAAGAAGTCACCAAAGGAGAAGAACTCGCCTAAAACTCTAAATAATTTCCATGAACACACTCTTGGTCAAGGGGTTGGAGGAGGAGGAATGTTTTGGTAACACCCCAAGTTCATACACACCAAAAGATACCTCTAGAGCCTCATTCCTCATCTCAAAAAATCCTTTAGAGGAATTATAACTCTCAGATTCCCATTTTGAATCCTGGTTTTCAATTTGACCCATCCAATACACAAAATTTTAAATTCAATTTGAAATTTCAAACTCATATGGATGTAGGATATTACAAATAATGTTCCTTATATCAATATTATCTACTCATCGCCCTGAAGTGATGTAATCATGAATGGATGTTCAACAACATAATACATACATGATAGTGTGTTCTATTTTTGAATAATTTATTACCATTGACAAGTGATACTTCTATCATGGATAGGTTAGTAGAAGAATAATTTTCAACACCTGGGTCTTCCAATAGTACACTCAACCATTCCCAATCAAATTGCATGAGCGCTAGTGTATCGGCCTCAGACACCAGGTCTGACCCTTCTTGAACATCGGGGCCCTCCACCTCTTTGTAGACCCCATCCGATGTTTAAGGTCCTTCTGGAGATATGGATAGAGTATCACCTTAGTAACAAAAATCATTGTCCCTAAGGATACCTAATGAGAACCTATTCAAGTAAAAAAGATTAGGATAATCTATTGAAGTCATTTGATGAGAAAAGTAAGTCTAAAAAGTACAAGACTTAATTAATTCAGGGTGATATTACTTCATAGTTGACATTTCCCATTTCCTCTTCCCAGTCCTCTCTAAGGAATAAACTTCAAAATAAACTAATACACAAGGTTTCGAAGGTGGAACTAGTATAGGAATGGGTAGTGCTACTTCAGAACCAATAACCATTGCCTCTATCAATTCCATATGACTAGGAAAACCCTATTAATTAGTCTCTTGGTCACTATCTAAGTCGGTCTAAACTGTAATTCCCCCAAAAGAATATATCAAGGAGGTAAGAGGTGACCAGATATATCTAGCCTCCTACAATACCCAAAATAAATATAATCATAGTTTTGATAATACTCAAGGCATGTAAGGGTAATGCAGAAATATATTTTACCACTTCACTTAGTTTTTCTAGGTTTCTCCATCTTCACTAGCCACTATTATTTTGGGAATAATCATTCATCACACCTGGGAAATATAGTGGAATTTTCCCCTCACGTAATGAATTGTTGCATTGAGGACTTAGAGGGATGACTCAACTTCAGTGGGCTATTGTTAGAATAAAATTACCATATGAGTGGTGACATTTTAAAAACCCTTTAACTCCACCTCTACCAATAATAGAACCCTTTAGGACTTGAAATCTAATTTATCCTTTCTCTAGTAATCCCATTGATGGAATTAAATGGGAAATTCAACCACATCTATAGCAGTCACCCCTCCATCTGGGACTTTATTTACAGGCACTTTTCCCATCATCATTGCATCTATTAGCATCTTGATCAATGATGGATTTGGATCTAAATGCCTTGTTTTATTCTAGGGAATCTATGGAGATGAAGATATTTTGAAAGATTTATTCTTTTTAGGCCTTTGTATTTTTTATTCCATTGGATCCTCTATAACTTCACCCTCATCCATTGTTGGAAGATATGTGGCCTTCATCACCAATGCAGCCAATTTTTCATTAGGGTACTACTGGACCTAGAAATTAGTGTAAAATTTGGAGAGGTCAACTATTACATCAACCAAGGGGGTTTACTTGAAATTGAGTCTCCTACCTAGTGAATATTATCTAGAAATTGAGATCTACCATTATATTATTTTATGAATAGTTGTGGAGAGGAATAAGAAATTTCATTTAAACACACTAAACTATTTCCTAAACCCCCAAGTTGTGTACTATTCTCAAAAGATCTTGTCATTGATTCTGGTCGATAGGGATCCCTTTCAGATGGTTATTAGATAGGCTCGGGCCATAGGATCACCCTTTCCATTACTGGTGATTTCACAAGTGGTCTCCCTATATGGAATGAAGACAAGGAAGTCATGTTAGTTCATCCTACTCTTTATCTCCCACTTTTGCAATGTGATGGGCCTGAACCCACTAATACTTTAGAGAAATGTTCTGAACCAAGCATCAGGAGTGTCCTGAGTGATGAAAAACTCATATCCGCCCATATAGTCTCCCAACTATCCCCACAATACATAAAAGGGGATAAATATTTTTTATAAGTCCATTCCCTAGAAAAGGTGGTGAAGTTGGTGGTATAACTTGGAAAAAATGGGAATGGCCAAGATGATGTTTCTTCCCCATACCATTATCACCACCATCACAAGGGTGGATACCCTCACTCCACCCTTCTCCCAGACTAGGAATAAGTACCCACTCTAGTATATTACTAAGAATCTGGATAGCTAAAAAAATTTATGGGCCTGGGAGGTGACTATCCACCCCCATTCATTGAATTTCCCCACTTCAACTATCATCTAGTAAGCACCTTCTACCCCATGAGATTCTCATGATGAGAAGGCCGTGGGCCTCTTATCCAAAGGCTTATGTTGGGAATTTTTTATAAATAGTTCATCCCACTTCATGAATGGGATTTCAACCCTTGGATATGGCTCCTTTCCAAGGACCTCCTTAGCTAGATTCATAAGCTTCTTCACGATGGGAGGATTCCATTTTGTTCCCTACCAAATAGATGATATAAGGACTTGATCCTTATTCAACCCATAATTTCATTTTTAAAGTAGAATTAATTTTATTTCATTCCTGAAGATCTTTTCATTTTTATATTTTTATAGAATTGGGTCATAACTCTTATGTAAAAAACCCATACATTAGAAACTTCCACTTAATATCCATTTTTTTCACAATACAATGATTTTAAAATGAAACACATTTTATTTTCATTAAAAATATTCATGATTTTCAAATTTAATTCATCATTATTCATAATTATCTGTAATCCCAGTGAAAAAAAATTTAAAATGTTGTATAAGCACAAAAATAATAGTAAGAGAAACAAACAAATAATAAAAGAAACTTGTTCATCCATTTCAAAACCATGTTATCATATAATAGAGTTTTCCTTTAATATAATAATATCTTATCTAAAATAATCATTTACTTACACATGAAATTTTCTTTACTTATAAAAGTTTTTCATAAAACACTTTAAAAGAAAAAAAATGTATAATCATAATTATGAGGGTTTATTAGAAAACATGAGAACCCATGAAAAACATTTTATTAAAAACATACATTTTTACACTTAAAGGGAATAATCATTCCTTTAAATAAAATATCATTATATTACATTATGAAATAAAAATATTTCAATGAAAACTAATTATAAAGAATCAAAAAGTAATATAGTTTCCTTGGGATATCATCTTCATATAACCCTTTCAAGAACCCTTATAAATGTAATAACCTACTCAGTTAATTTCCAACATAATTCTCGAGAGAACATAATCATTACCCAATGAATTGTAGAGATATATCTGGATAATACATAATCATAAACAATTTACAAGGACTATAACATACATGAAACACATAAAATATTTTATTTTCAAAATAAAACTTATAAAACTATACTTTTAATCCCATAAGTAAAACATTTTCAAATATTGATATATCCCTTTACTTTAAAACACCATTTTAAAAACTAAAATACCCATAACAAAGAGAAGAAGTTTTTTTCTTTAAAGAAAAAAATTGAATATTGTAAATGAATCCAAATATAAAATAATTTTTATGGTGGTGGGAAAAATCTGTTAGCATCACATATGTTAAAATAGAACATTTTATTTTCTTTTTGTAAAGAAATTAAAATTGTTCCATATAAAATATATAAAAATATTCCTTTTAAAAACATTTTAAATAAAGTAAAAGAGATAGAAAATTTAATTTATAATTTATTTATGTCAATATAAATAAATTCATAAAATAATTTTAAGAATATAGACATATTGGGAAAATATTTAAAAAATAAATCTTTAAAACATTTATAACAAGGTTTTAAGGTAAATTGTCCCTTACCTCAAGTCCGACTTGTCACGTAAATTTTTTATATTCTATAATAATAAAATTATTTTAATTATTTAATTTCTTAATAACCTTTTTTGGTTTATTATTACTTTTATTTCATTTATATTCAGGTTATTCTTAACTACTTAACCAATTAAGTTCACGTCATACATTTTGAGAACATTTATCTTATAAGTCGGAAATGGATTGGGTAGGTTGACTATGGTCAAATGGATCATGATAATATCATTTATAAAATCTTAATTTTGTTATAATTATCATTTTAATAAATTATTTATACTTTTATAACCAACCATGTAGGATTTTTATGAAAAATGAATTATGTTACAACATGAAGATGGTAGTCTGTACATACACACGAGTGACATTTTTATTTTTCATCGGATGGAAAAAAAAGTATAATATTTATTTAATATTAAATCATTATATTTATATCATATATATCATATTATTTCATTTTTATTAATATTCATTATCAATCATAAAAATCAATGATGGAAAATGAAATACATCATCTTGTGAGGCAGTATTTCGCATAAACGCACAAGCGATGTTTTTATTTTTTATTGGATGGTTAAGTATATTAAAAGAGGTTATTATATAAATATAATAACATTAAAATACATTTGATATTATTATGTTATTATATGAAAAATATTAAGAGTGGTTTTAGGAGTTAAAATAAGAAATAAAATGAAAATACTCAGTTAAGAATTATACCTCTTCTTCGGAAAAACTCCTTACGTTTATACCTAAACCCTTCCTTGGATGGTATTATAATAAAACTAGGAACTATATAATGTGGTAAGGTATGTTAATAAATTGTTTTTCATCTATTTTCTGATAAAATATTCTCTTAAAGTGTGAATAATAGAGAAAAGGGAATATCCTTTTATAAGTGGTGGAGGGGACACACTTAGAATTTTTCAAAAGATTAAAATATATTAATGTTTTACTCAAGATAAAAATATACTATTTTAGAATAATAGATAATATAATTTCAAAATATTTCTAGAAAATAGTATTTATACAAATTTTTTAGGTTATTTTAAACCTAATTATTTTAGTTTTAACCCTTTTAACCTATTTTAACTCTCACCATGGTAATTGGATTTTTTACCAAAGAAACTATTCTTAATGAACATAAATGAAATTGGAATCACTAAAAAATTTGTAAAATATTGTTATAAATATGAATTCAATTTTATAAAATTTAATTTCTGTAAGTGGCATAAATTAATTTAAAAAACCCGCAAAACACGATGAAAAACGGTTTTCTAGAAAAAATGAATTTTTAAGTATAAAAATGTTTTTATACCAAATTCATATATAATTTTGGTTACAATGAATTTTATTGTGTTATTTTTAATAAAAAATACTAATTAAATTTTAAAACCAATCAAAAACAAAATTAGTCTATGAAAATACTTGAAAAGAAAATATTGTTTTCTTAAAAATAGGTATTTTCTATTATTCACCCAAAAATCAACTTTTTTAGAAAATTTACAAAAATTCACTCTATGATAATTTTGACTTGATGATATAAAAAATTAATTTAATTGTTTCAAATTAAAATTCTAAAATTTTGAAATCAATCTTTTAAATAAAACTATATAATACATGTAATCAAATTTAGTAAGAATAAAACAATTTTGTTTTTAATTGAATATTTAATTAATATAATTATAATGGATAAAACTATATAAAATATAATTCATGAATGTTAATATAGAATGAAATTGATTTACTATTAATATTACCTAGTTTTCTATATATTATATAGGAAGGAACTCATCATACATATCTCCTCAGATCTGTACACCATAAATCTTCTCGATATCCCGGAGACTGATGTCGACCTCACCATGCATCAAATGGAACATGTTCATGTCTAGGATCTATCATCTAACCAAGTCTATCATCATAAATTTTTTACAATTTTATAGGGTTTTAGAAGCCCAGATGGCCTCATACAAACCTATTTTCTTCAACTCAACTGCAAACACTACAGCATTATGCTGCACCCAGAAGGGTCAACCCCAATCCATTCTGAAACTTGCTTCCGATCAAATATCCAAGATAGAAAACCATCTAAAATTATTATTAAATATATAATTTCACATTATAAATCAGTATACATGGGTATCTAGATCAAAATCTCTCCAAACACCTTTTAATTCCATCGGTAGAGGATTCAGAATGTATCCATTAGAATAATCCCATTTAGGAGTGAAGTGACCCACATATGAAATTTTTTCCTAAAACTATTATAATTCATAAGTATATAGGATGTTGGTATGATCCCTACCTAAGGTATATAAATATTATAATCATTATAGATACTAAACCCATACAATATAAACTAATCAGATAGTGTGTACTCCAACAAATTGGTCCCCATCAAACTTGCCATATACTCCTGAGTAGACTAAATGAATATGAATTGGTCAGTGTCCACACTATTTACAATGTAATTATAATGATCCATATTCACTTCATCATCCCTTCTCAATGAAAACTTTATTAAAAAGGGATATTTAGCTTAATTATAATAGTGTAAGAGTTTTGATTTGAAAAGGGGTTTTTAATAAAAGGAAGAACATGAATTTGGAAGTATCACAAAGAGTGAATGATGCATAGAAAGCCACATGATAACATGACTATAAAAGGTTCACGTGAATCAAATGACCCTAGAAGCATTATGCGATCATGTAATACCTAATAAATCATGTTAATCTCATAATCATGCCTAAGATATGTGATGCATGGACTAAGTGACTTATCATTTATTGATTATAATGTTTTTTTATTTGATTTAGTTATGTGGTTTGGTTATGTGACAAATATGACATGATGCGGTAATGTGATATGATAATGTGAGGCAATCATGTAGAAGGGGAATAGGTGAATGATTCATGCAATAAAAAAATCTAATTTCTATAGAAATCTAAATAAAGTGAAGTCACCTTCCCCTCAACCTTCTATTTACAGGAATCTAATTACTCATGGGTCATTTACTTTCCCAAAACCAAGTCCTCACTTATTCTAGAATTCATTTCTAAGGGGGTATTTTTTTTAAATCCCTATAAAAAACATTAGAAAATTGGAGTTGAGAAAATACTCAAAACACAATTTCCTTTTTTCTAAAAAGGAAAAGAACATAAAACTTACTTCATAACTAGATAACATGATCACTTGAGGGTCATGTGACTAGATTACATGAATCACATAACCCTAAAAGGGACACATGATCATATAACCCCAAATGGTTCATGTGATTCCTTGAAGATAAGTGAAGGTGGTATGTCCAAGATAAGGATCTCATGTGATTTTTGTTTTCAAGGTGATGCCCCAGACGTGCATGAGTAGCTAACCCCTAAGGGATCACATGATTGATGATATCTTTTATGGGATGATCAAGTGGTATTTGTTCTCTATGTGAAAACCCCAAAGTCATGTGATCACCCTATAAAAAATAGATCATGTGATCAACTCTAATTCAAGGTTCTCCATGATGGTCTTATCTCATAATCGTTGTTCATGATGTGATACACCAAGGAACACCACTGATTAATGTAAACCTATTCACATGAGGCGCATGAGACACTACCGACTTATGTGAATCTTTTCCATTACCTCAATCCTACGTACATGGCTCTCCCACCTTGTGAAGAATCATAGATATAGGGTAACTGACCTCTATAACCCCTCCCCCTGCCCCGACATTCGAAAATAAATAATTTTAGAGAGTTAATGATTGAATACATGGAGAGAGTTATATTTTAGAAGATAAGGATAGTCTTGTGATATTAAATAATGTAATTTTAAATTTGGTAGGTTAATTTTGAAGTGTGTTTTTAAAATTTCATAAACTATTCACTCAAGGCCTAACTGTAAGACCACTAACGTAAGAATTTATCGCCTAATGATCCTTTAGTCACACAATTACATGATGACTAACTAGTCACATGATCACATGGTGATATTTTGGTTATTAGATTGTGTGGAACAATTTTCCAACCTAATACCATTCACATAATCACATATACCCCCATGTATTTTCATTATGGATTCCCCTTTCCATTACATGAATCATGAGACCTCTTGCCCTTCATGTGAGTCGTGAGGCCCCATGTTCTACACATGATCACCTAGCATATAAAAGTGTCACTCAAACCTCCTAATCCCCTATTGTCTTCTTCTCTCATAAGGAAACACTCCTTAATATTATTTCCAATATTCCCTAACTCATGGGAAATATACCTATAGTTTTAACCAATATTCCTTACCTACCAGTGGGAAAGAAACCTTACTAACTATGAGGACTTTGATTCATTTTCAAAATGGTATATGTAGAATTAATTTTTAAGGACTGATATCTATAACTAATATATCTTTATATCCTAACCTTTTATAGGGCCATATTCCTTATAAAGACCATAAAATTTTCATGACACTATTTTTAAATTACCCCATATAACTATCATATTAAAATTTTCCTTTTGAAAGATCATAATTCTCCTCTTGTGAAGCCATATATTCCATGAGACTTATAACCATACTCTTCTTAAGAGCATCCTTAGTGTGTAAACCTCATTCAAATAGTCTTATACTTGTGTACAATGTGTATAATCTTACTCTATCTCATGTTTCTCACATTGAGAAGGACTCACGTGGTCCTATATATATTCATTGATCATGTTATTAGCATAATAAGAATACCCCCATTATGGTCATCCTCCATGGGTGTAATTCATGATTATATATTTATTTATTTCAAAGGTCCATACTCCCAATGAAGTATCTCAGGGGAAGAATCAATTTGTAAGTCCCACACATATAAAATCCTATAATCTCATGAAATGGGTCTAATCTTTTGTTATCTATTGTTTCTCACACCAGGTACAAATCACATGAGTTTAGAGATCTAAAATGATCATTCTGTTAGCATGATGCAAATACCTATAATATGGGCCTCTTAATTAGGTGTAAGTAACAACCATATTTGACTTTCCTTTAAAGGTGTATATTCTTGATGAAGTATCTCAGGGAAGCCTCATATGAATAATCCCTAGTCAATCCTATATTTTCAAACCTTTTATGAAAAAAACACACTCAACATTGAAACTACATGAACTTTTATTCCCATTTCCATGAAATACATAATACGCCTCTCTAAGGCTTGATCCTCCATACTTAATGTTCAAACGCCCTTACTACATAACACTAAATTTCACAGTATGGTCCTATCATATGACCTTAGACTATGTCACTCAAACTATTTGGGCTTTGATTCCTATCTTGGATGGATATATGGGAAACCTCTATAAGGTTCAAATATGACATAATTAACCTTTAATCGTCAATCTAATTAGGTTATATCCCTCAATAGATCATTTAAATCCTTCCCTCACTGGTCTATACTCCTGTGAGTTTGGACTTCTTATCTATCAGTTCCATATTCCCTATAGATAATTTTTTTCAAGGCCATGTTCCCTTCAGACTATATTATTTTATGCCATGGTCCCAATAACACTATGATCCCCACCTATAGGGATATATTCCTTTTGGATCCCAATATGTTATCCTTATCGGGCCATATTCTCAGTGGGTATCAACTTCACAAGGTCACCTCATTTTTGAAACCAACTCGCCCTAATTAGTCCATGCTTCCAATAGGATCTGTCCTCACAAGACCTTACACCATGTGACATCAACCCATTCTTATTGGGTATTTCCCTTCAAGGTCACCTAAATAGGTCCTCACATGCATAAGACTCATACCAAACATTACTAGGTATCTTTCTATTAGTTATAATAACACCATAAATACTTAATGCCTTCCTAGATGATGATAAACACTAGAGAACCCAGTTGTATAGCTTTAAAACATAGTGATCCCTAAGCCAGCATTGTAAAATCATAACAGATAATAAGAAGGAGAACCATTGATATATGTATATATATATATAGATGATTTAATTAATATAATAACTCTAATATAAACATATACTCACATAATTTGAGGTTAAAAACCTGGTCATAAATGTTAGGGTAACTAGTTTCATATCAAGGTCTACGAAAGATTCACAAGCATGAATTAAATCTATTAGAGAGTCTTGGAGTAGGAAATAATTCTCCCCCACCCCCCTCCCCAACATGGTGTTATGAGACTGACATCCCATACTCTCAACCAATATATGTTCCTAAGTGTCATTGGTAGGTAACCCCAATAACCACCTTTCATTGGAAAGTATGCCTATAGCCCTTTTTGGATGTGTAACTCATTGATAATTTCCATCATAGAAAATAGTGAACCCAGTGTTGATGATTGTGAAAATCATACTATTCCTCCCATAATCAAGCATCGTGAAACATATTTCTTCTAAAAATGTGTGCCTTACCATTTCATAATGGTTCACACCATACATGTGTGCACCAATACCAAATACATGTTGTATCTCCCAAAGATCCTCCATGGCTGCTTGGGCTGGCTTCAATGGCTGGGCCGAGTTTTCCCTATTTTTTAATTAAATATTTTAAAAAAGAGTTAGTAAATTCTCAACAAAAAATTACATATAATGAGTCCAAAGACACATATAAATTTCAATCCCTTCACATATACTCCACCTTCATTAAAACTTAGTTTATTCCCATCTTTATCAAATATTTCTTGGTCCAATTAAAGGATGGTTTCTTCATTTTTTTATTCTTCAAAAAATATTCTTCCTATATGAAAAAAGTATGATATCCTTAATCCTTATAATGTTTTCAATATTATATTACTCTATAAAAAGAACTTCAAGATAGTATCATCATGAAAATTATATACATGGATGCATTATCAAGCATAAAATCCAATGCCAACTCATAAATCCATAACAACCCTCCAAGAATCATCATCAGCTTCTTTCACCAAACACGTATTGAGACATTGATAAAAAAATACTTTAATTGGACACTTAAAATAACATGATAATATTTATAATAATCAATGAAATAGTTATATTTGGTTAAATAATCTTGAAAGTGACTAGTGAATGTGATTTAAATATAAAATCTTCTTATTTTTGTGAATGGTTTTTATCAAGAGAAAAATTGACATATAAATCACCTATAATATTGTATGGAGGTTTTTTAGAGAAATTTATTCAGGTTTTTCAACATTCTTATTATCTATAGATTCTACTGTGAGAAATGTAACTTCTATAAATTTTTTAAAATTAATATTCATTAGTATAGAAATGGATAGATATTTATTATCTGAATAAATAATTTAAGTAGATTAATTTTTAGCATAAAATGTTTCACATGACACTAAAATTTTTTAGATTAATATATCTTTTCTCCTAAAACTCAAAAAAAATTGATAGTGTGTTGTAAATGATATATATTTATAGATTTATGACTCTCATTTATAAAATGGGTATCTTAGTTTCTTTTAAAAGGATAAGTAATAAAAAAACTTCATATTTTTCTCTAATAGATGGTTTAAATTATACTAAAATTTATGTATGATTTATCATAAAATGTAATAACTATCTCTTTTAAAATAAATCCCAAAAAAATATTCAGATACAAATTAGGAATTATATTTATGAAATAATATAGTTTCCATACCTAATACACCTACTTGTCAATGATACACTTTTTAGAGAATGAAATATATCAAATCTAATAAGAGGTTCTTTAGTTGGAATGTATCATACATGCAAAGATTTCTTAATCACAAATATAGGGATAAACTAACACTATTAAAAATTTAGTCTACTTACATGGTTCAAAACTATGGAATTAGGTTTTATCATATTAGCTTTATAATTTCAGTTTTTAAAAAACCATTACAATAGAGCCTCTACATCCATGATTTATAAATAGTGATTATATAAAATCATATTTTTGTGGTTAAAAAATTATGATAGTAGGTTTCTATTATTGTTATAGTTTAACCATGGTAGTATATCTAAATCAAACATAGCAATCATATGGGGTCTTATATCCATGGTTTAAAGAAATTGTGGTTATAAATACCCTATTAATATGGGTGAGTGAAACATAGCTATTGATATTTTAAAATAAAAAATTCTATAAGCATGTAAATTTAGAAAATCTATCAAATAAAAAAGATAATAATATACATAATGATTAATATAGGAATCCATAAATGTAACTAAAATTTTATAAAAAAAATACAGGCTATAATAGATGGCCAGAAATAAAAATGTGTATTCAAGAAACCAGTATGGTATAATATATATATATATATATATCAATGGATTCAATTTATATTTTTAGTAATTATGTGATTTTTTTCTATCTAACGCACTTCTTTGTTAAACCTAATTAGAAAAGGGGAACAAAATACCACTTGCACTCAACTTTAAATCAGAAATATAATCAAGAAATCCATAATATGAACCTTAAATAAAATAAAATTATCCTATAATAATAATAAATTTTGAGGTAAAATATGATGTTGCATTAAAATTATGAAGCATTGTAGAAGGTACATCTAGTATGATCATAATTCAAACATCCAGTTAAGATCACAATGGATGATGACATATTAAAATAGGATTATATTCCATACCTAAGTGGAACTAACTGATTTTATATTAATCAATAAACACTAATAATAAATAAATAATAAGTTGGGTCATTTAGTTTTTAATAATTTATTTTTTGAATGTGTTACGTTATTTCAAAAAATGATTATAAAAATACAATTTGAATCATGTTGAGAAAAATGTTCATTATATTAAAATGTGGTTTGTTCCTATAGTTCAAAAATTAATATATAATTATTTTCTTAAATTTTCATGACACGTCGTGATATTTTTTTTTTTTGATCATTTGACTCCTGTTTAATAGTAAAAATATATTTTAACTTTGAAAAAGAAATGTTTTTTAATTATTATAACATACAACATCAAGTCACAAATTATTTTATCATCATTGAACAAAATTTATATAGGAAACTAAGATCATTTATTTATATTTTCAACATTCTAATATCTTTTAAAAGAGTTTTAATTATAAAAAAATAAACTTTGAATATTTTCAAAAACATCACCCTATAAAATGATGAGTTCCCAAAGTTTAAAAAAATGATTTTCTTAAATTTTCATGACAAACCAACATTGTTTCCTCAATTTTAAATTTTTAATATACATTTAACACTAAAAAATAGATTTTATTTTAAAAAAATACAATTTTCTTCATTTCATGAACATATGATGTTAGATTGATTTTCATTTTATATATATGATTTATAATGTCTTGAGCATCATTTCACTAAATTTTCATTTGAAACTAAGATCGTTTGGTTGTTTTTAAAAAAAATATGCTATTTTAAAAGATTTTTAATACAAAAAAAATAAATTTTGAATCTTTTCCAGAGCATAGGACTTATATTGATGAGTATATTATTCATATAATTAATAAATAAATTAACGGTCATTTTTCTACATTTTCATCATAAACTAAGATCATTTTCTTGATTTTTGATATTTTAGGTTTATTTGACTTTTAATAAATATTTTTTATTTGAAAAATAAAAATTTTATCATTTCAATCATATATGACAATGGATTAACTCACGGTCTACTCCTAAATTTGAAAAATGGAATGTCCATTATTGTATTAAATTTTCATGAAAATTTAATCTCATTGGGTATATTTCAAACATTTTATGTATAACACCCTGATATTTTAAAATTTATCTCTCATTAAAGAAATTATATTTCTTAGATATCTTATGTTGCATGAAACGCCAAGTTTAAATGAACCACGATATACTATTAAAATATTAAAATATGACCCTTATAACCTGGACCTTAAAATATGCGGTATGAATAGGAATAACCACTTTTTAAAAATTATGTATAAAAAATTTAGATAAAGAAAATATATTGGTAAATAATTACTCAATATTTATTAAAGTCTTTACATACTTCAAAAATATATTCTTCATAAAAAAATGCTTTTAATAATTTTTGAGAGAAAATAGTATAATTAATATTAAAAAATTAGAAATTATTTTGTAAAAAATGAACTTAATTTTTCGAATCATCATGTAAAAATTATCTTAGGGTGAAATTTTGGGATTTTTTGTAAAATATTTATTTTTCAGTGAATAGTGAAAAATGATGCTTTTTAAAAAACTGACATTTCTTTTCATTAAAAAACCCGTGATATTTTGAATTTGATCCTAAATTAATATAATTATCCTTTATTTATAAATAATATAATTAATTATATGTGAATCAATATTATATGGGATATTGGTATAAAAATACTTTTAGGCTTAAAAATGCATTTTTTCAGAAATTTTTTTTCATCGTGCTTTGTAGGATACTTATAAAATTAATTTATACAAATTATTAAAATTTAATTTTATAAAATGGATTAAATATTTGTAATTGTAATAATTAATATTATCCAAAAAATTCAACTTAAATTTTGGTCATAATGGATAAAAAATACAGTAAAAGTTCATCACAACGGTAAAAGGGTAAATCGGGTTAACTTAGGTTAAAACTAAGTGATATAAACATCATTTTTCATCTTAAATATTATTGGATTAAGGTATTTAGACCCTTATTTCCATATTCTATATGTTTATTTTTTTATTGGACACTTTTCCATGAAAGTGACCTATATAATATTTTAATTAAAGAAAATACAAAATGTCACTCTCTTGCTTTTAAATATCTCTTATGTGTTCACATAGGAAAAAAAGAAAGTTGTGAATGAATATTAATTATTATTTTTATAATAATGAAATTATTTTTAGGATTTTAATTTATTTGTAATTTTTAGTGATTATATAATTACATTAAATTCTTACACATCACCAACATGGTATTTCATTAATTAATATAAAAATAAAATAAATGATTTTGAAAATATTAAAAGTAATATAATTTGAGTGAGTTATAGAATTACATGGTTTTTTAGATGAATATATCATATTATTGATTTCTTGAAATTTTATATTCGAATTACCCCTTTGTCTTGATGTATTTAAAGTGAAATTAAATGAATAGTGTCGAAATGAAATTAATGTTATATTATAATAAATAATATTTTATTAAATAATTTAAAATTCCTAAAAATACTATAATCATACAAGTTATTTTTATATGTTTTAAAATATCCTCTATGTTCCATTTTTGGACCAATTTTTCTTTTTTATTAATTATCTTTACCCCTAAAGAGTAAAAACATTGTTAGCGTCGTAATTGTAAAAAAGGGTTAATGTGGGTTAAAACAAATAAATAATGATAAAAACCTAATCTAAACATTCCAAACTTTTATTGGATAATATTATTTAAACCTATACTCATTATACATTCTAATTATATCATTTTTTATCCATTTTAACATGAAACTTAATTGATATTAATTTAATATTTTAAGAAACTCCAAAAGTGCCCCTCCCCTCACTTATAAAAGGGAACCTCATCTCCTATTTTCTTCATAATAAAAAATCCTTTTGGTTTATCAAATATATAACCAAATACCTAACTTATTTCCATTCACACGTCCTATAGGCCTTGTTCTGATTAGAAAACTCTCCTAAAAAGGCTTTTGTTGTAAACCTAAAGACATTATCCAAAGAAGAGGCATCGTTCTTAACCAAGCATTTTTGTTTTATTTCTTATTCCACCTCCTTAAAATATTATTCAAACATGAATATGTAATAAAATAATTATATAATATATAATGAGATGTTATTTTGTTAATGTAATGCCCTATATCCATCTCATGTTTTGTCAAATGGGAAACGAAATTGTCGTTCACATGTACGGCAGACTACCACCTCGCGAACAGATGTAATTCATTTTCCATAACCACCACTTACTAATGGATTTTATGATAGGTTTAATATATATATATGTGATATTAATTTTATTATTATCATTATATAAATATAATATATTATATAATTTCTTTATTTCCCATTCATTTAAAAAATGATAACATCGTTTGTTCGTACATGTAGATTATCACCTCCACGAAGCGATGTGATTCATTTTTCTTAACCACATCACATTAATGTTATATATAAGTGTATTTAAATAAATAATATTATATTTATGTTAAAATTATCATTATTTAAATATAAAATAATAATTATGTTACTTTTTATCATGATCGTTGAAAATTAGAAACGTTACTCATGTGTACGTATGGATTATCATCTCCATGGTTGTAACAAAGTTAATATTTCATAGTTAAATTAAAAATTGTAATTTATATATAAAATAAAAAATATTTCATGATTATTATTCTGGATATTATGGAACAATGACCTCTTTTACTATATTCAAACTACTGAAGTCATTTTGGACATATGAACTCGATATCGTCAAAACTTTCACATGAACTTAATCGATTTAGTAATTAAATATATAATGGTATTACATAAAATAAAAGGAATAATAAACATGAAAAATTCTCTTAATAAATTAAATAATTAATATAATTTTATTATTCAGGAATATAAAGAACATATGTGGTGATTCGAACTTGAGGTAAGGGGTTTCATAACTCAATTTTCTTTCATTAGGTTATATTACTTCTTGATTTAATTTTATATTATAATATTATGTGTGTAATGAAATCTGATTATTTTACATTTTATTTCCTATTTTTATTTGGGTTTACATTTGTTTCACATAATCAATTTACTGATAAATTCTCATATTGTAAGGAATTTCTTAACTAACTTTTCATTCATTGGGTTATACTTATACTTCATTGACTATGTTATGCCATGATTATGTATGAAATGAAATTTGATTATACTATATCATATTTTAAAAAAAAATTGGATTCAAATTTTTTACATATAATCACTTTATTGATTAACTATCACTTTAACACTATGTTCATTGTAAGGTATTCCATCTCAATTTACACTCCATTGAGACATATTTTTTATTATGCACATATTCACTTTTATATGGTGTATATTATACCCCTTTATTATTTTTAACATTAATGACTATTTATTTATGATGATTAATGTTTTAATTCAAGTTTATTATTTTAGGTGGTTATAATGTAAAAGTTACAAAATATGTGGGAATTTATTTTACAATCTCATTTTTTGGGATTGCCTTATTTTTTATTGAAGGGATCATATAATCATCCTTTATAAAATACATCTATTTTATTATCATATATATATTTAATGAGTTTAAATATTTTATTCTAACTTTTCTCATCATTTTTATTTGAATCAAGCAGTGAATTTTTTTAAAAGAAAATATGGTCTTATTAGTATTTTTAATTAGGTATATTTTACTTCAATGTCTATATTTTTCAAAATTGTTTTTAAAAAGTCCTTTTTATTACTAAAATGGTTTATTAATGAAATTTTAAGTTATCATTTACTTTTTTATAAATTTTAAAATGAACATTTATAATGTTTTTTGAAAGGTTTATTTTTTTTACTCTCTTTATAAAAATCCAAAAGGGATGTTTTTAACATATATGGCATTAACATACTTCCTTGTCATCATATCCAGTTTATGATATTTAGATTCTTATACATGTTTCAAATTATTTTACAAATAAATATCTTTAATGAAATATTATTTAAATATTTTACTTCCATTTTCTTTATTTTCTTGAGGATATTATTTTATTACATAACTAATGTTTTTGATGAAGCAATGGACATATCTTATATCTTATTAATTTTTTGGTTGTTAACTTTTTCTTGAAACATTAAATTTATTTTTATCATTAGACATTACATTTATCTTAATGTCCATAATATTTATATTATGGATATGTTTATTTCCTAAACCGTATACTATTTTTACATATGGTGTTTTACTATGAAAGTTATTTGATTGATTAGGGAAAATATTGATAAATCCATATTCATTACTAAATATGAATATTTATTGATAAGGGATAATTTTTATGAATTAAATTAATAATTCAATATATGAGTAATGCATTGGATATGAAGTGATGGGTGGGTCCTAGTTATAGATAGACCCTTGATGCATTGATAGGTTTCATGAGACAAATCAGTTGTCCAAATTAAATGGGGTTTTTAGTGTATAACTACCCATCAATTAAACTATATTGGTCAAGGGTCTTGACATTATATATATCATGATGTTTGAGATCATGACATCCAATATTATGAATTTAATTTATTGAGAATTCAATTATTATTATCCATGATATTATTTCATTGATATTATCCATTGATGCATTTGTGATCATGTTATTGATTAAATGGAATGTGTTTTTATTTATTTACCTTACCATGTTTATTATTTCTTATTTACTCATGATAGCTTTCATTGTATGTAACCCTTGCTGAGAATTTGATCTCACCCTTATTTTATTTCCTTTCCCCATGGTATGAATATGAATTCTTTGAAAGAGATCAAGGATGTTGAATGTATTCTATTACCATGTTTTACGTTTTATTTCCAATGTAAAAAATGGGAATCATGTATATATCATGTTCTCTAAGACTACTAAACTAATTGGTCCTTCAGGATTAATTCTATTGTATTTATTCCCATAAAATAAAGAAATCATTGAATTTGGGGTATTGGGGTCGAGGTCTTTACATTATACTCTTTTAAAAGAGGTTTGATTATTAAAAGACACATTTAATTATTTATAAAACATATAATATTAGATTAAATTGAGATTTATTTATAGAATTTAAAAATTAATCAATAATTTTTTATCTAATTATTCATGAAAAATCAATATATTTTGATCATTTTTCATCATTTGATGCATGTTTTCCAGTTAGAAATGGAATTTAAATCCAAAAATATAATTATGATCATTTCAATTGCATCTGGTTAGGAGTGTGAAACTAACTTAAAGTGTCAATTACATATACCATAAAGAGAGTGTATTGGATGATGTGATGGTTATAAGTTCAAGGAGTGATAGAGAGATATTCAATAGATGATGGTTCTTGTTTGGATGATGGTTTTGTCCAATGGTCATGTACATTGATCTGTCTTAGTGAGTCAGATTATTTTTAATTTATTTTATTAAGGAGTCATTTTGGTTTGTGTAAAAGGTTTGGGTAACCTTTATTTTTCACCATCTATAGTGGTTAGGTATCGATTTCCATAATAAATCAGCGATCACCAAGTTATTTGGTGGGTCATCTATGAATTTTAATTGGCAGTGCAAGTGGTTTTGATAGATGTTTCTTTCAATAAGAAAGGAGGAATACAAAAACATGTGATAATTAGTGACTAAAATAAATTGATAGATTACTTGTATTTAGTGATCTAAATTGTTGACAACAAAATAGTGGTTAAAATTATTTTATCTTCTGATTATAATGGATAGTTTGTAGTGTTTCTCCCATAAATGTAGGTCATATTTTACAAATCATGTTAACTAATGTGTTCTCTATTTTATTTTTTAAATTTATAATATATTTAATATTGTTTGAGTTGAGAGTTTTTCTTGATTGTGTATGAGGGTTACTTAGTGTAGTGAGTGGTGTGTGAATAATTCCTATCTTCTGGTACATCGAGTAGTGAGAGTCTTCCGGGTGATCCGATTCCACTGTGTGTATCATACAGTAAATATTATTTAGGAATTGGATAGTGAGGAAGATTCCTAGTAAGAAGTATCAAATCCCGATTCAGTACTTTCTATTCAACACACTTTGAGGTAGATCAGGTAACATTCACTCTTACCATGACGTTATTTTAGTTTTAATGGAAGTGTATTATTATTATAATGAATTTAATTGGTATAATTTCAGTTCTAGGTTGATAAGTTTTATGGAATATATTTTTTCTTATAGAGAATCATCTAATTAAAAATTACCCAGATGTTTTGTTAACTAGAATTCATCCAGAGAAGATGGAGAGAGTGGAATGGGAATAGCTGGATAGAAAGTCTATAGGACTGATCAGGATGTTATTGGCATGGAACATGTCCTTTAATATCCAAGAGTTGAAATCCATGATGTATCTCATTAAATATCTAGATAATATGTATTATAAGTCTATAATACTTATTAAAGTGTTCATAATGCAGAGTTTATTCAACATGGGGTTATCAAAAGAAAATATAGTGGTAGATCATGTGAATGATTTTAATATGATCTAATGGAAGATTGAATCTATGGAGGTAATATTCAAAGATGATGCATATGATATTCTACAACTTTCCTTGCTACTGGAGTCATAGAATGAAATAGTAATAGAAGTAATCAATTCCTATGGAAAAAAATAATTTGGTTTTTGGGGATGTCTAGAACTTGATCATCAATGATGAACTCTAGGTGAGGGAAGTCCAAGAACCATATAGTATTGTAGTGAATACTAATGGATGATGATGATTTACCCAATGAATAAATCAAAATAAATGGTCTAATAATGAGCTATAAGAGATATCATGAGGTAAATCGGATGGTTTGGGTCCTATATTCTAACGGTGTGGGAAAAGAGGACATCACAAAAGGAATTTTAGAGATAAAAAAGAGTATTCTATAAGGGAATCAACTTCTAAAATTTCAAATTTCACAATCATGGTTTAGGGAAGAAAAATATTAATACTATGTGTCAACATTCTGAAATATTTGTGGTTGATTGAATCAGAAGTATCTTTTCATTCAATGATAGGGTGATAATTCATGGTGAATTATATATCCATACAATTCAAAAAACTATATTTTGTGGATGATTAATCTCTATAATTATTGGGAAGTTATTTCTAAAAGGATAATGGAATATTCTTACAACTAAAAAAACTTAGACACATATTCGGGTTATGGAAGAAATTAATTTCCATAGGGTAGCTTGATGAAGTAGGTTATAGGATGAGATTAACCAATGATATTTAGAAAGTGAATATAGGTTCTATGGTGGTTACATGAGGATTAAAGTATGGTACACTATGTATGACCAGAAGATCATATGGAGATATAATTGTCAGTGTATCAATGTTCAACAGTTCAGAGTTATAGAATTGCTGACCCAAACATCTCATTGAGAAGAGTGTAAAATTTATAATGGATAAAATAATTTTTATAATCAATCACACCAAGTTAAAAAGTTATTAGATATTATTATTGGGAATAAATTGAGGGTCTATTTTAACTTGAATATAAATTATCCCAAATACTGGAAGTTATAACTAGTTCAGTTGATTTTTTAGGGATCTTCCCGGGTCCAATCTTATAGTGGATCTCTTTGATTTGTAAATTTCATTGATGATGCAATGAGAAAAGTGTGGTTTAACTTTTTTAATCATAATTCTAAGTTTTTTTTAGCTTCAACTAAATGTAATACTATTTCATAGATAGAATATTATTAGAATCTAAAATTCAAAAATTTCGACAATGGTGTTGAATAAAATGGACAAAACTTCTAGAACATCTATCGAAATAAAGGGATTTGGCTGGAGAGAACTGTTCCTGGAATGCTACAATATAATTTTGTGGTATAAAGGATGAACTAAATTTTGAAAAAAAAGGCATGAAGTATGTGAGTATACTTGATAATTACCAAGTAAATTTGGTGGAAGCTTTGAACATGAAAGCATACCTCATCAACTGAAGTTTGTTTTCTCCTATAGGATAGGAAGTTATGAAATAGCTATGGTTTGGTAAATAACTAGATTTTGTCCATATCAAAATATTCAAAATTATTTCATGTTCCCTTGTTGATTCTAAGGATAGAGACAAACTCAGGGAAAAATCCAAGGCATGGTTCTTTATGGGATATGTAAATAGTGATTTTGGATTCTGATTGTGGGATGATGACAAGAGACAAGTCCTCAAGAGCTGGGATGTTCTCTTCAATGAGAAGGACCTCTAGAAGGACTATAACTTGACTAAAAATTAAGTTGATATAAATCTATAACCTATCATGTTCAAGTTTATATAGATAATAATACTAAAATATCATAACTTCTTTTGGATTTAGATGGAAGCACTAAAAGTCCAATAATAAGATGAGAAAAAGATGTGTTTTAATTATCAAGAATGGTTTAGGCTCAAAGAAGGGTGATGGAATTTAGTGCATTGAAAGTTTCAGAGATAGATAGTGTAGTGTTTTATACTAAAGTGTAGAAATATAACAATTCATAAAATCGGTACTAAGTTTTGTGACTGATATGAACTTCCTACTTCTAATGGATGAAGGTTAATTCAAGATTCTAGAAGAGGATGTGTCTCTAGATAGTGGGAGTAATAAATGGAATATGAAATTTATTCATTAAAATCCAATGTAAAATTGGATTTTAATGATCCAATATAGTAGAAATGAGGACTTGAGAACAATTGAATGTTCAATTTGAAAGAATAATTTTATGGATAAAATATGTTCAAGGTAGGGATAGTGGTGAATAGATTCCAATATAAGGAATGAATTAAATTATAAAAAATATATCATAGGTACATAATAATGATACCATCCATATGGTTATTATTATGGATATGTTTGATAATCTATACTTAGAATATATGTATGTAAATATGGTCTTCCTTCATTGTGATTTGGAGGTATAGATTTACATGAAGTAGTCTATGGGTTTTGAGGATGAACAG
Organism: Viscum album; assembly: GCA_963277665.1. Lineage (NCBI taxonomy): Eukaryota > Viridiplantae > Streptophyta > Magnoliopsida > Santalales > Viscaceae > Viscum > Viscum album. The sequence continues at coordinate 261,661,204 of OY728135.1, forward strand.
AATCTAAAATTGGTGTATAAGTAGCATAAAAACCTTTATAGATTGAATAGGGTGATGTAAAATTGTAATAATATGTTCCATTAATTCATGGAGGATGAAGGATTCACATGAATAAACAAAGATCAATGTTTCTACCATAATGAATGGGATGATAGGGCTTTCATCATACTTATATTGTATTTGGAAAACATGTTTCTAGTTAAACTGGACAATAAAATGATTCAAAAACTATAGTAGGATTTTTATAAAATTTTTGAGTTGAAATATATTGGATATGACAAGAAGATATTGGGAATGAATATTGAGAGAGATATAAAATATGGCACATTGGTTATATCTCAAAGGGACTATATTTGGAAGGTCATCAAAAGATTTTTTATGACTGAATTTTAAACATTCCTAACTACATTGCTCAAACATTTAAATTTATACAAGTAGGAGGCTCCTAAAATGGAATACAAGGTCACTTAAATGGTGATAGTTTTTTTTACATCAGCAGTCAGAATTTTGGTGTATGCCATAATATGTACATGACTGAACATTAAATTTTCATTAGGAGTTATAATCTGATTCATATCTAATTTGAGAATGGATTACTAGGAGGATATTAAATAGATCATTTTATAATTAAAAGGATTGTAAGTTATATACTTAATATTTTGGGTGTATGATCCACTGTGAGGTTATATTGATACTAATGTTATTGGAGATTCAAATACCCAGAATATCACCATAGGGTTTCAGTTCACCTATAGAGGAATGATATCCAGTTGGAAATCACTGAATAAATAGATTATTACATTGTATACAACATAAGAATAATATGTATCAGTATTATAATTATGGAAGGATATGGTATGGTTGATGTGTTTTTTGAAGGATCTCATAAGAATTCAAGAGGGTGGAGCCTTATTCTGTGATAATCAAAGTGTGATTCACTTGGTTGAAAATCCAATGTTTCACTCATGGATGAAGAATATTGACCTAAAATACCAATTTATCTAGAACATGATGTAAGATAGAGTTTTGGTCTTATATAAGATATATGTAATCCAAAATAACTGACATGTTCACCATATTGTTAGTCTAAGAAATTTTGAGGCAACATTGTGCCTTAGTGGGACTTGGGTGAATGGATGGAGGGAGGAGAACACTAATTGTAATTATTATTGAAGTGAAAGAGTTTTTTTTATGAATAAGTGTTTAAGAGATGTAAAAACTTCCTTGAAGCAATTTTCAAGTGTGATATAACACCATACTAACATTAGTTCATTCTTATAGGTGATAAACAACTCAATCATCTTTATTCTAAATTTTCATGGAAACTGGACTTGTTTTTTATTATAAATAATTAAATCTCATTTTAAATTTTTTTAATTTAAAAAACACAATAAAACTTTGAAAATTTTAGAGAATATAACCCTTAGATTTAATATTGAATTACTCTTATAGTTTAAAAATTATTCAAAAATATATGTTCTATATTTTCATGAAAAAATAAAATAATTTTCTTGGTTTTGAGAATTTGACACATGTCTGGCACTTGGAAAATGGTTTTTATTATAAAAATACACTTTTGGAAATTTAGGAACAACTGATATCATGTTTATAAATAGTTTATTTTTATATATCATGAATAAAATAATCATTATTTTTTTAATTGTTTACAAAAAAAATTGGTCATATTTGAATACGTTTTAATGTTCTATTCTATTTTAAAAGAGTTTTAGTTATAAAATAGATATTAATTTATTTTTTAGTCCATTTAACCTTATATTGAAACTACATTTGTTCTAAAAGGTAAAAAATTAATCAATTGCCATTTTTATAAAAAAAATTGAAAAACTAATATCATTTTTGGGTTTTGAATATTCAACCAAGATTCAAAACTTAAAAAATAATTTTTATTATTGAAAATAATATTTTAATAATATTGAAAAAATTCAATATAAAATTGATGTGAAATTTATTCTTACATCTCATCAATTGAATTATAATCATTGTCCTAATTTTTCATAACAAATCCATATTGTTTTGTTATTTCTTAACATTTGATGTTCTTTAAAATTGTTTTAATTCTAAAAATAAAACTTTTAAATTTTTCAAGAACACCTACCTCAAATTAATTTATGGTTTATTCTTATAGTTCAAAAATTAATAAAATATATTTTACATAAATTTTAATATAAATTAATTTCATTTTCTTGATTTTAAATGTGGGATACATGTTTTACCCTTAGGAAATAGTCTTTGTTGTGAAAATAAACTTTTGATCATTTTGAATACATCTAGCATTGGATTAATACACAATATTCTTTTAAAGGTAAAAAATGAAATGAGGTTGATTTTTTTTAATCCATGACAAAAGGATCTTGTTTGGTTTTTTTTAATGTTTTATGCTCTTTTATAAGAGTTTTAATTTAAAAAAAACACTTTAAATTTTTTTATGAATATCATCCCTCTTATTGATGTGTGATTTTTTCAAATGAATTACAAATTAATATATGACTTTTTAAAAAAACATGTCAAGCCAAGATTATTTTCTTTATTTTCATCATTTAACCCACATTTGACAATTAGAAGTGAATTTTAACTATAAAAAACACATTTTTCATTAAAATATCATAAAATATTATATTGATATATAGTTAATAACTAATGGTCAAAAATATCTTGATCATCATTATACTAAATTTTCATTAGAAACTAAGCTTGTGTGGTTATTTTTTAATGTTTCGATGTCTTTTAAAATATTTTTAATTCTTAAAAAATATACTCTAAATATTTTCAAGATCATTAACCCTTAGATTAATGTTCAGTCTATTTATATAGTTTCAAAATTAATTTGTAACTATTATCCTAAATTTTCATGAAACTTTGAGATCGTTTACTTGGTTTTGAATGTTTCATGCATGTTTTCCACTTTTTAAAATAATATTTATTATAGAAAAAAATTTGATCATTCTATGAACAAATGATATTGAATTGACATGTGATTTTTTCATATTGGTTAAAAATTTTATGACCACCATTTTATTAAATTTTTATGATAAATTGAGATCGTTTGATTATTTTTTTTAATGTATTACACTCTTTTAAAAAAGTTTTAATTCTGAAAATGAAATTTTAATTTATTTTTTTTTTTTGAGAATACTGACCTTCATATTGATGGGTGGTCAATTCATATAGTTAAAAAAAATTAATTGATGATCATTTTAATAAATATTTATCAAAAGTGATCTTTTTTATTATTTTTTATTGTTTGATACGTGTTTTATGATTAGAAATTAATTTTAACTCCGAAAAGACACTTTTTTTGTTCGAGGTACATTCAATATCATATTAATAGATATTTATTCCAACATGTCAAAAATTGATTAAGAATGGTTTTTGATAAATTTTCATGGTAAATCAGGTTCCTTTTGTTATTTTAAAATGTTTTAATCTCATTTAAAAAGAGTTTTAATTCTAAAAAAATGAATATTTTGAATAATAGTAGTACTCAGATTGATGTGTATCTTATTTCTACTATTCAAAAATTATTATATGAACATTTTTATCAATTTTCATTATAAAATGATATTTATTTATTATTTTTGAATTATTTACACTTATAAAATATTTTTTATAATAAAAAAGTCATTTTTGATAATTTTGAGCGCATATGATTTTGGATTGATATGCAGTTCGTGCCTATAATCACAAAATACAACCATTGGGACACACATGTAACTTTTCATAACCTAATCGAGAAGATTATAAAAAAATTTATATAACATTATTATTTTCAGGACCATAAATGCATCATTACAAAACTTAAGATGCAGAAATTAAATATACTAATTAGCATGTTGAAGTGCCCTTTGATTTTTTTAATGATTTCATTATTGTAAAACTAATATAAGAAATGTGTTAATTTGTTTAAGAATTTTTTTTATGATTTTGAAAGCGGGTCAGAGTATTTATTCTTATTTATAAGTCTTTTAAATATGTATGGAATTATCAATATGGATCTGGAAAAATAGAAAATTCTTTTATAATATGAATTCATGGCTATCATATTTCTTCAGCGTATCACTCTGCATCATAATCCTTTTGAGAATAAATATTTTCCCACTAAACATAAGCCTTTAAAGTGTTGAACTTAAGTCATTAGTGTAAAACTTTACCAGCCATGATCCTTCTTAGTGTAAGCCTGTGAGTGTAATAATTTTCTCAGCATAGGCCTTTGAGAATCCATGATCCAAAAATTCAGCAAAGGATGGTCAGCATATGTGTTATAGAAGATGGGCATAGATTTCATTGAGCTAGGTGTAAGTGTGAATCAATATAGGTAGGCATCATCTGTGACCTATGTCATGAACCAGGATGTGTCTCCATCCGACCCGGTGCCCGACCCGGTCCGCGACATGGCCCGAAGGGCGTTCCTGATCCCCACGGGCTGGCACAAGTACCCGAGTATCAAAACATTACATGGTAACGATTTACCCAAAATAAAAGACAGAAATACAACTAACAAGATAAACAAACTGAAACTTAAAACAGACAACTGAACACACCTTTAAACTATAAATAGGTTTAAAGTATACAATTCAACTAAAAACTAAAATGAACAACAACAAAGATATAGAACTAAAACTCCAATACCAACCTCCAAGAAAAGACCATCAGCAACCAGAACCACCATCACTATGTTCAATGCTTCGACCTGAAATACAAAAGAACAAAAACTACATACACCCAAAGGTGTATGTAGGTTGTGATCCAAAATCCCAGTAGGACATCACCCAATAAATGGTTCCATGAAAAATTATTAAATGACAAATACATTTGAAATTTTAATTAAATCAAAGAAGTAAAAGCTGGAACAGTTTTAAAGAAAACGAGATTAAGGAAAACAATTTCAAATGGAATAACTTAAATTAAAACACACACACCCTTAATTTTTAAAATAACAAATGTGTTATACTGATGAACGTAAAGTAACCAATGAGCACCAAAAATGGTAGAAGCCTTGTGGGTGTTAGCTATCTTGGGCCCCTAGATCTTTGTGTCGTGGTGAAATGTGGCTTATAATGTCACGAGCCTTAGAAAACGTGGCTTATAAGGCCATGACCCTCAAAAAACCATATGTTTAGTTAGTGTTGCAATTGTCAGTCCTTCCAGTGAATCTGGGTCGAGTCACCTCCAGAACACTCACCCACTAATCTAGTCCACCCTCCTAGCTACCTAGGCTTACCGGTTTGTTCTAAAACAAGTTTTGAGTTCATGTCACCTATCACAATAATGCATAAAGGGAAAACAGGGTACTTACACATGAAAAATCACAATTTGTACACCCAAATCCGCTTTTAAAACCATACTCACACCAAAAACTTTTCAAAACATAATCTTCATAGGTTACATACTCAATTAAACCATCTGCACAATCCAAAGACACTTGTCACTAAACAAACAACAACTTACACATGTAAACACCATTTTGAAATAAGGCACACACTAAATCACTTTTCAAACATGTTTCACACCCTTTTCATAATTAAGTAAACCATAAAAAAATTATAAGGCAATAGAAAAAGGGTGTCACATGTCTTTGCACAAACTAAAGTAACCATTTATAAATTCAAATGCATTCACACATCACACACACTCAAATAAAATTTTAAAGTGTGACTTGCACCACCCAAATAGTTTAGTGGAAAAACATTACACCATATGAAAAAAACCACAATTGCATAAACCACATAATTTAACAAGCCAAAAAAAAATCTTATAAAAAAATTTAAAATAAATCACTTGGTGTTAACCACTAAACCCACACAAACCCCTCTTTTACGACCAAACGCACATGACGCTATGTAAAAAAATACATTTCTCACCACTTTCACAAATTAATAAGTCAATCACATAGTTTAAAAATCACCAATAGAGTTCTCAGCAGAAAACACACGCATTATATAAACAATCTACTAAAAGGTTTTAATGCAAATAAAACTTTAAAAATAAACAATTTAAAACTAAAAAAATTAATTAAACAATGTTCTAAATTAATCAAACTTTCAAATTAATTAATCAAATAATAATTAATCATGGAACCACCTACCTTTGTGTCGAAACTTCCAAACTTGGGTGCGGAACTCCAATCGCGACCAATTTGCATCACAGCCAACTTGAATTAAACCCTAAGAACAGAATTCGAATAAATAAAAGATTCAAATTCGGCCCCTAACATGAACCCACACATGCTAAACAACCAAGAACTCAAAAAAATGAAGGAAAATAGATTCAATCTAAGGGGGTAGCTCGCACGGAAGGAGGGAAAGGTGCCGGTAGGGGAGGTAGCTCACCGGAGTTGTGCCAACAGGGGAGACAGAGGCGGCGCAACAGCTATACGAGGGAGGAAAGTTGGACGGGAGCGAGAAGGCCGCTGTGATGGGGCTGGCCAGAAGAGGGAGGGTGTGCAGCGCCAGGGGAAGCTGGCCAGGAGAGGGAGGGCACGGCTCAAGTCATGGCACAAGGGGGATGGCTGAGGAGGGTAAGGCAGGGTGGTGCAAGTCGGGGCAACGTGATGCTCACTGGATGGAAGGAATAGAAGATAGCTGTACATGGAAGGGGGTGGCCAGACGGAAGAATTTCATTGGGAAAAGATGTATGGCACAAGTTGGTGTCACCGGATGGAAGGTCGGCCAAGGGAGAAGGGCGCAGTGTGAATAGGATAGGGAGCTGGGGGAGGCTTCAGATGTGGGAGGGGAAGGGCGGACCAGCAGCTCGAGGGTAGGAGGGGAAAACAAGGGAGGCGCGGCCTAAGGGTGGGAGTAAGTGTAGGGGCGATGGTGGGTTTCTAAGGAAGAGGCAAGCCATGGGGGCGGTGCGAGTTAGGGTTTCAGGGGATGAGGTATGCACCGCAACCCAGGAGGAAAATGGGGAACATGTAGGACGATGCAACAAGAGAGAGGGATAGGAATAAAATAGAAAAAAAAGGAAAAAGGAAAATAAAAGGGAAAGAAATGCAATAAAACCCCTAAAAAATATGTTCTTAATAATAATTATTAGATTAATAATATTAATAATTATATTACTATAGTAAAAATAATAATAACAATAACAAGAACAAATTACAAAAAATTAATTGATGATAATAATAATAATAACCTTAATAAAATATTAACTATAATAATAATTAACCAAATAATTAAATAATGGGAAACACAATAATTTTTTTTATAGTAATGATAATAATGATAATAGTAATAACTTAATAAGATTATTACCCTTAGCACTAATAATAATAATGATAATAATATCCTCAAATAATATTATTATTAGTACCATTAAAATAATTATTTATTACATTTTTCTTATTTTATTTTATTATTCACTTATTTTTGTTGTATTCTCATATTATTGTTCATTGCATTTTTTTTCATCTGTCTTGAACATCGAGCAGGCGTTCAGGGAACCGGGTGAGGCTACAGGGTGACCCAGGCGAGGTCGCGCAGCTTCGACAGCGGTGCACTGAATGCTGTCAAGGCCAAAAATGTGCATTTATAAATATGAACTCAAAATTTTAAGTCGAGATTCAACTCGGACTACCCGATGCAAAGAAACAAAATTAATAAAATAAACAATTAAAAATGGTAGGTGTGAAAATTCTCCCCACCATAAATCTTTTTGTCCTCAGAAATCCACAACTAAGGTTGAGATACAAAGTAGGAAATTGCACCCCCTTGTGGTTCAGAAAGGATCCCTACGAAAAGTAGGTGAAAAGAGGCAAACGCACCATGCTCAAAGAAAGTGACTCGAAAGACAACTTCAAGAAACTCGTAAAAAGACTTTCTGATATATGTTGCCTTCCCCCAAAGAGCTAGAACACCTCTGGTTGATTTTTTGAGAAAATGAACTCTTGAAACCAAAGAAACCAACTTCACAAACCGAAACGCCTCAAGTACCATAGAACGAAAACCCATCGTTTGTTTGGAAAAAACAAACAATATCAAGTAATATCCCAAGAACACTCTTATCACCTACTACCAAGTAACATCTAGGGACGGGACCAAAAGGTAAACATGGGGAAAGCCCGAAGGGGCTCCCTACCATTAGAAATCTACTAACGCCCAAGTTGATACTGGAAACCGACACGGTGAGGCCCAGGAGGACTCCCTACTATTATGAAAAAGGCCAACCCATTTCATTCTAGAGATAATTGTGCAAGACCCATCGTGGGTCTCCCTACAATTTGAACTGAAAGAGGATACAAAACTTTGAAAACTTCCCGATGGTGACCAAACATCCCACCACAAGGGGCGGGGAGGGAGGGGCCTGACTACTAGGACGTCAAAAGCATGACCCAATAAAAGCCATCATTTCCACATTCCTGGATGAGAACCATTCAATTGTGTGACCAATTCGCCCAAATAGACCCTATAAGGACCGCTAAAAGCGATTACATCCAGTGGGACTCAACCCCCAAGACATTAAGGTAATGAGACAACCACGCCACCTCATAGCCACGGGAAACCTCACGCACCCGGATGGGTCGTTCGGGATGGAACGACTACAGGAAACAATTTAAATTTCCTTCACCTCCCACACCGATGAGAAAAAAAATGTCGGGGTCCCATACACTCTCAGGGTTCCTGACCATACACCAGCTTCACTCCAAGGCCTATGGCTGGAGCCCTGATGTTTGAAGCATCTCCTTCCTCACAGTCAGGTATTGAAGACTCCTAAATGGAGCTTCTCCTTTTGGTGTCACATGCAACCACACCGCAACCGAGATAACACCAGCAAACACAACACATCACGATATACAAATACTCTCTCATGGCACATCCACCAGAACAAAGGTTTAGATGATGCACATGCATCACCTCTTCGCCTTCACCATGAACCATAAGAAGAACAGACGCATGACAAACACTCCCTAAGAGGAGGACACACTCCTATGAAAACAAGAATTCTCGAAGGTTCCCATAAAATCCACCTTTGCTCTTAAAGAGAACTCATGATGTAGACGTCACCAAAAATAACCCTTAAGGACAATGGAATCACTACAAACCTTTCAAGACATAAGTCATCTCAGATAATTCCAAACTGCCTTCACCCTTCCCTGCTGGAATTCCTTTCACCATTTCTAGGGGAACCTTCAAACACAACAATGTCAAACTTCATACCTGACAACTCACACAACTCAAAAAGACCAAAACTCCTATCAACTCCCCTCGCATTTTCATCCCGTTGTGAGAGTATTCGTATAGTTTTAAAAAGGAGAGGTGGGTTCAATTCTAGGATTCAATAAGAGATTCATATGATCAACTGGAGGGCCAGCCAATGGCAAGTTTCCCATGGCCACACTTCAATCGCATGTTAACGCTTTATGGGGGCATACACTAGTCAATAAATAAAACCACTAACCCAACCAAATTGGTCCAGTTGTCAAGACATACCACAAGGTAATTATATACGTGCAGGGGGAACCATTGCAAGGGATTTCTGAAGGACTTTTCAAAAGAATTTAGTAACTACATGCTTGCATACCAACTTACAAATAAGAATTCAAACTCAAAACACAAATCATTCAGAAAGGATTCTTGGATCAAAATACCTCACATCCAAAATTTCCAAAACACAAGGACACACCACACAATCACTAGTTATTAACACACCAAATTTTCATTTAACAATACTTTTTTGGAAATAAGCAAAGCTGGTGGGTTGCACAAACACCAATGGAATCCCATTGGCCTCGCACATACATGTTCCCGTACCACACTAGTACCCACCTCATATTCATCCAGGAATTCATCCGCTCATGCCATTGACCATTTCTCTTTCCATATACACTCATGCATGTGGTTTCCCATGAGAACACCAAGGATCAAAACCAAAACCTTCCATTTTTTTTCAAAACCAAAACATTCAACCCACACCTTTCAAATCTCATACATCATTTCCTTTTTAAAGTGCTTCATTTAAAAACATTTTCCAAGACCAAATCATTTTTTATTTAAAAACCAAATTTCCACAATTCCAAAAAAAAAGAAACAAGGAATGGTTTAAGAGAAAACTAGCGCCAGCGGGTGACTGGAACATATGGTTAGCGGCCATATGCCAATCACACCACCAGTACAGGAAGTATTCTAGGACAGTGCCCCCATCTCCACATGTCTTTCCAGACCCTGTGAGATCACTGGGACCACTGACCCTACTCCTTTTTCATCTCCCCTAAACAAAATTAACCACACATACTAAAGATGTAAACAAACCTCAACTTACTTTGGTAACTAGAGTCCCTCCACGAGGTGTGTTGGCCAGGCACTGTACTCATAGCCTAGACATCGAGTCCCGAAAACCTTTAACTTCAGTCTACCATGACTCTATCCCAAAAGAAAACGACCCAAGAGAGAAAACCCCTCTAAAACCATTTTTTCACGAACCAGGATGGGTCGCCATCCGACCCGGCGCCCAACCCAGTCCGCGACATGGACTGAAGGGAATTCCTGATCCCCATAGGCTGGCACAAGTGTTCGGGTATCAAAACATTACATGGGAACGATTTACCCAAAATAAAATATAGAAAGACAACTAACAAGATAAACAAGATGAAACTGGAAACAAGCAACCGAACATGCCTTTAAACTATAAACAGGTTTAAAGTCTACAATTCAACTAAAACCCAAAATGAAAAAAAACAAAGATAGAGAACTAAAACTCCAATTCCAACCTCCAAGAAAAGACCATCAGCAACTAGAACCACCATCACTGTGTTCAAGGCTTTGACCTGAAATACAAAAGAACAGAAACTACATACACCCAAAGGTGTATGTAGGGTGTGAGCAAAAATCCCAGTAGAACGTCACCCAATAAAAGGTTCCATGAAAAATTATTAAATGAAAAATACATTTGAAATTTTAATTAAATCAAAGAAGTAAAAGCTGGAACAGTTTTAAAGAAAACGTGATTAAGGAAAATAGTTTCAAATGGAACAACTTAAATTAAAACACACACACCCTTACTTTTTAAAATAACCAATGTGTCACACTGATGAGCGTAAAGTAACCAATGAGCACCAAAAATGGGAGAGGCCTTGTGGTTGTTAGCTAGCTTGGGCCCCTAGATCTTCGTGTCTTAGTGAAACTTGGCTTAGAAGGCCACGACTCTCAGAAAACGTGGCTTAGAAGGCCACGACACTCAGAAAACCATATGTTTAGTTAGTGTTGTAATTGTTAGTCCTGTCAGCAAAGCTGGGTCAAGTCACCTCAGGAACACTCACCCACTAGTCTAGTCCACCCTCCTAGCTACCCGAGCTTCCCAGTTTGTGCTCAAACAAGTTTCGAGTTCATGTCACCTGTCACAATAATGCATAAAGTCCAAACAGGGTACTTTCACACGCAAAATCACAATTTGTACACCCAAATCCACTTTTAAAACCATACGCACTCCAAAAACTTTTCAAAACATAATTTGAATAGGGTACATACTCAATTAAACCATCTACACAATCTAAAAGACACTCATCACTAAACAAACCACTACTTACACATGTAAACACCATTTTGAAATAAGGATCACACTAAATCACTTTTCAAACACGTTTTACACCATTTTCATAATTAAGTAAACCATAAAAAAATTATAAGGCAATAGAAAAAGGGTGTCACATGTCTTTGCATAAACTAAAGTAACCATTTATAAATTCAAATGCATTAACACATCACATGCACTCAAATAAAATTTTAAAGTGTGACTTGCACCACCCAAATAGTTTGGTGAAAAAAACTTACACCATATGAAAAAAAACAATTTCATAAACCACATAATTTAACAAGACAAAAATAATATCTTCTAAAACAATTTAAAATAAATCTCTTGGAGTTAACCAATAAACCCACAAAAACACCTCTTTTACGAACAAACGCACATGACGCCATGTAAAAGAAATACAGTTCTCACCACTTTCACAAATTAATAAGTCAATCACACAATTTATAAATCACCAATAGAGTTCTCAGCAGAAAACACGTGCATTATATAAACTATCTACTAAACAGTTTAAATGAAAATAAAACTTTAAAAAGAAAAAATTTTACACTACACAAATTAATTAAATAATATGCTAAATTAATCAAACCTATAAATTAATTAATCATGGAACCACCTACCTCGGTGTCGAAACTTCCAAAATTTGGTGTGAAACTCTAATCACGACCAATTTATATCACAAAAAACTTGAATTAAACCCTAAGAACAGAATTCGAATAAATAAAAGATTCAAATTCGTCCCCTAACATGAACCCACACATGCTAAACAACCAAGAACTCAAAAAAATGAAGGAAAAGAGATTCAACCGAAGTGGGTAGCTCACACGGAAGGAGGGAAAGGTGGCGATAGGGGAGGTGGCGCGCCGGAGTTGTGACAACATGGGAGACAGAGGTGGCGTAGCAATTGTTCGATAGAGGAAAGTCAGACGGGAGCGAGAAGGCTGATGTGATGGGGCTGGTCGGAAGAGGGAGGGCACGCAGCTCCAAGGGAAGATGACTGGGAGAGGTAGGGCATAGCATAAGGCATGGCGCAAGGGGGCTGGACGAGGAGGGTAAGGCGGGGCGGTGCAAGTCGGGGCAACGCAATGCTTGCCGGATGGAAGGAATAGAAGGCAGCCAGGCATGGAAGGGGGGGTGGTCGGACTGAAGGATGCTGCTGGGCAAGGAGGTACAGCATGAGCTGGTTTCGCCGGACGGAAGGCCAGCCAAGGGAGAACAGCGCGGCATGAATAGGAGAGGGAGTCGGGGGAGGCTTCGGATGTGGTAGGGCAAGGGTGGACCAGCAACTCGAGGGTAGGAGGGTAAAAACAAGGGAGGCATGACCTAAGGGTGGGAGAAAGAGCAGGGGTGACGGTGGGTTTCTGGGGAAGAGGCAAGCCACAGGGGAAGCGCGAGTTAGGGTTTCAGGGGATGAGGTATACACCGCGACCCAGGAGGAAAATGGGGAACATGTAGTGCAATGCAACGAGAGAGGGGGAGGAATAAAATAGAAAAAAAGAAAAATAAAAGGGAAATAAATGCAATAAAGACCCCTACAAAAATATGTTCTTAATAATAATAATTAGATTAATAATATTAATAATTGTATTAATATTGTAACAAAATAATAATAATAATAACAATAACAAGAACAACTTAAAAAAAGTAATTGATTATAATAATAATAATAACCTTAATAAAATGTTAACCATAATAATAATTAACCAAATAATTAAATAATGGGAAACACAATAATTTTTTTATAGTAATGATAATAATAATAATAGTAATAACTTAATAAGATTATTACCCTTAGCACTAATAATGATAATGATAATAATATCCTCAAATAATATTATTATTACTACCATTAAAACAATTATTTATTACATTTTTATTATTTTATTTTATTATTCACTTATTTTTGTTTTATTCTCATATTATTTTTCATTGCATTTTTTTTGTCTGCCTTGAACATCTAGCAGGCATGCGAGGAACCGGTCGAGGCCACGCGGTGACCCAGGCGAGGTCGCATGGCTTTAACAGCGGTGCACTGAATGTTGTCGAGGCCCAAAATGTGTGTTTCTAAATATGAACTCAAAATTTTAAGTCGAGACTCAACCTGGACTACCCAACACAAAGAAAAAAAATTAATAAAATAAACAATTAAAAATGTTGGGTGTGACAACCTGTGTAGGTTTCATCAATCTAATCATATGTTTGAGCTTAGTTCACATAGGTTTCATGAAATACATAGATAAATTATGAAAAAATTGAAAACATAAGGAAGTTCAAATTTCAATGATAATAATTAAACAAAATTCAAAAATGAATATTCTGAATAAATTAATAAATCAAACAATGCTTCTGATATTCATGGATTCAAACATCATGATAATTTACATTGATCGTGATCCAAGATTATTTTGAAGGAATACCTGTCAATGGAGTTTGTGATAAACTAATATTTATTCCACATAATAGAATAAGGTTCCATGTCATAGTGTGAAACTTTGAATAAATTAAAAGAGAGAATTTCATGGAAGATTTGAAAAATATGTGTGTTCCAAGATACCTAGTGATCTTGAAATATATTTTTATTAGTATTAAATGTCATGGATTGTGACTGAAGCTCATGGAGATTTTTTATTCAAATATTCAAAATCATTCTTCATGATTATTATTATAATTTTTCAAGATGATTTGACTGAGTTTTTTTGTGCAGTCCAAAAAGGGTTTTCTAAAAATTAGTTTAGAAAATTATTTTTTCATTAATTTTACATATAAAATAATAAGAAATAAAGAGAATAAATTATTTTTATAATTTTGAAATAGGCTGATGCACTATTGTATCGAGGAGTGAGTTTTCTAGAATTTAATCGACCAGTATGAATCTAAAATTTATATAGATATTGAATCAAGTTTTTTCCAATGTTTTTTTTTAGGATCTTACTATTGAGTATTAATAATTTCATCTCATGTGTTCATGCTCTCATACACAAGTATTTTTATTCTAAAAAAGTGAGAGGGATATTGATCTATTGTTGCTACTTTCACATTCATCTAGCAGTAAAAGTATCTCCTAAAGAAGATAAATTTGTTAATTTCAAGGCATATTATCCTATTTTGAATATCTAATTCAACAAATATCAAGTGATATTAAAATGCTGGTGTTCCCAGGATAAACAACATCATTCATTTATTATTGCAGTACAAGTTCAAGGATGTCACCTACCCTTAATTTGTACTCAATTTTTGATAGATTATCAAGATTCAAGGATTTATATTATCCCTATCTTTTAATCACTATTATATTAGTGATAATCTAGATCATGAAACCCAAACCGAACCTGGAAAGGATTAGGCTCTCACATTGAAGTCAGAACTTGTAAAAATTTATGTGTGCAACTTATTTCTAATTATTCTTGCATATGGGTGAATAATATATTTAAATATAGGATTATGAATCTAAGAAGTCAAATATGTTTAATTTAGAAAAAAAATTAAAATAAGGACCATTTAATCACCCCCCCCCCCCATAGTAGTAAACTAGCAGATTTGGGTACTACAATTAGTATAATAGCCACAGCTCCCCCACCCCCCCTTAAGATATTAATATTTATGAGGTTAGAAATGGAAGGTCAAAGTACTATAAATATCATAGGGGTTCCCTTTTTTATGGAAAAAATTTTATGTTTGGAAGAATAAAATGATTCATTATCTTCTATCATGTGTTTTTTAAGTTAACGACACTCTTACTGTTGGATTCTCACCCATTAAAAAATATAGATCCATGGAATTTACTGACAAGAGAAACCTTTATATTTATGAGAAATTTAGGAATGTTATATTTTCATCCTTTTCATAAAAAATTTACACTAAAGTGATGGGATTTAATAGAACCAAATTAATGTGGTAAAAACTTGATTAAAGTGATGAAAAATAGCAAGAAATTTATGGATTTTATATCAAAGAATATGAAAACAAGAAAAGAAATATTTAAATGAAATCACACACTAAAATTATTTAGATGTGGGTGTATAGGAAATTTGTCTATGGATTGTGCTGGAAGAAAAAAGAATTTGGAGTCTGATGAGGAAGAAGTATAAGTCAAGACTCGGTGGAATTCAAAAGGTAGATTATTTAAAGATAATAAAAATATAGATGAAGGTAGGAATTGAATAAATAAAATAAAATAATTATGTTGATTAAGATGGAGGAATATTTTTCTTCCTCCTTCAATGATTCTATAAATGAGTGTGTGAGGATGGATTCCAACTTCATGGAATGTGTTGTGAAAAAATTATTTTAGAAAAGGAATTAAATCTCAATAAATAAAGGTAAAGGAGGATATGTGACTTATATTGTGCACATGATCATATTTTAACAAGTATTTCATGATAGAAATAATCAACTCAATAAATAATTCAAATCTCTTAAGAAGGATATGAGTAATATGAAGAAATATAAAGATGAAATTTGTACTAAAGAAAATGATTGCATTAAAGAGATCAAGATTCTCAAAGTGAAAGTAGATGAGTAAGAAAAAATAATGAATGATCTTGATAAAAAGGTGAATAATCAGGATGAATAGATTAGTTAGACTAAATAAAGGTTCCTTAAGGATAAAAATAACATTGAAAATTTTAAGACTAATTTTTAGGAGGATGTGGAAGTGAAGGCTGGAACATCTCAATGTATTAAGAACTCATGTGCTTTAGCTCAGTTAATATTTGTACCTAAAGTAACTAAAATAATGAAACATATTTAAACTAATAATACAGGATATGAATATTAATATAGGAAAAACTAAGATGATAAAAACCCTTAGGGTAAGTCTACTGTAGCTAATATAGTGGAGATTAATTAGAAGAATAAAGGTTCTTAAAAACCTATATAGAAGAAGAATGGTATTTTACTAAGACAACAATCAATTTTTCAAAAAAATCAGTAGTTTCATTGAAAACCAAGCTTTAGAGTCTGGTGTTTCATAGAATTTAGACAAAAAATTTATGTTTTTTGGTAAATCATGTCGCTCCCTTAGAACCAAAAAAGACAATAATTTAGGGGAGATTATAATATAATAGAGGCAATATGTATGTGAGAATAAAAATAGAAAATTAGAACCCATATTTAATGTATTTACCAAAAATATTTGAAGGGATTAAGAAGGTCTGTATAAGATGTGATCAACAGGGTCGCTATACTGAAGAATGTATGATCATAATTCCAGGTCAAAAACAAAATATGACTAAGGAAGATGTAGTAGAAAATAAAGGGTTAGAATTCACTTATTGTTGAGGTAGATCTACAAGAAATTAAAAGGATCAATCCATGGATCTTAGATCGTGGATGCTCATCACACGCGAATAGGGATACAAAGATCCAGAAAAAAAATTGAATATATTGGTGGTAGTGGATTAATTTTTGGAAATGAAAGTTCCTTAAAGATCAAGGGTATTATAATAGTTGAATATAGGCATAAAAACTAAATTCAAAATATGTTTTATATATTGAAGGGATAAAAGAAATCTACCCAATGTGAGTTAGCTGTGTGATAAGGAGAATGAGCTAATTTTCATGAGGAAAACTTGCCTCTTTAATAGAATCAAATATGTACAAATAATCAATTTAGGTGATAGGAACAATGTAAATATATTTTATATTGGAGACATAAAAAATTCTTTATTCCTGAGTTCAAAAAATAAAAATAAATTATAGTATGAAATTTTGGTTCATAATTTTTATATAATTTTTAACAAAATCCCCAAAGTTGATGTGGTAAGGGGATTTCCTCTCCTCAAAAGAGAAAAGGAAGATGTTTTTGAAACATGCCAAAAAGGGTAAATCAATCAAGGGAGATATAAATGAGTTAAAATTTAGACCCTCAATCCTATTTAATTGATACAATATGATTTATGTGGACCTATGAGAAATAATTACATTAAATGTTATATTTATTTCATCATATTTAATAATTATTTTACAAGGATATCCAATGTGATGTTTATCAAATACAGGTCTGAGGAAGTATATATGTTTAAAACCTTTATAATAATAGTTTAGAAATAGTTGGGGATGTGCATCAAGAACTTGAGATATGACAATAGAAAAGAATTTATAGGTAGATCCTTTGAATCATATATTAAAAAACATGGAATTAAAAACCAATACAATACTCCATATATAGTCCAAAAAAATGGATATCTAAAAGAAAGAATGAGATTCATGTAGAGATGGGAAGAACAATATTAGTAGAATATAGTCTCTCAAAATTCTATTGGAGATAATTTTTTTCATAGATGTTCGCTTTAAAAATAGATGTCTATTGAGATCAAAATATTACATGACTTAATATAAGATGTGTTATAAAAGGAATCCCACTATAGACTACTTCAAATTGTTTGGTAGTCCTTTCCTTATAAAAATTTAAAACTCAAAACTGGGAAAGTTTGATAAAAAGGATGAGAAGGGAACCTTATAGGGATATATATCAAGTGGGAAATGATGTGGATGTTGTAAAAGAAGGTACAAAAAGTTTTTGAATTCTATGATGTTAAAATTATTTAAAATAAACCTACATTAGATTCTCCCAACGCATTATTTTTTAATAATGAAGATAGATATGGTAAGAAAAAATTTGAAGAAGAAGGTGTTATGTAAGAAGAATCTAAACCATAGATGTTTGATGTTGTGGCATAAAATTAGTGATGGGTAGGTTACTAGAAATGAAAATAATAAATTTAAAAAGATTAAGAAACATATAGAGATAGATAATATCTTTGGAAACCAGTCAAATCTAGTAAAAACCAAAAGAATGATGTAGTTTGAAAAAAAATAGCATTAATCTCATAGATTGATCCACATTCAGTGGATGACATATCTCAACATGAGGAGTGTATTGTACCTATAAATGATGAGATAAATCATATTTTGAATAATTATACATGGTATATTGTTCTAATACCTAATAACAAAAATATCATTGGGAATAAGTGGGTTTTCAAAAACAAGGTGAATGACCTGAGAAAAGTTATTTGGAACAAATCCAAAATTGTATGCAAGGGATACTAACAAGTAAAATGTGTTGATTTGGAAGTGAACTTTTCTCCAATTAAAAGGTTGGAAAGTATTGGAATGTTCCTTTTTGCGGTATCCTATAGGCAGTATAAAATTTATTAAATATATTTCAAATCTTCCTTTTAAAATATTGAGAATGAAGAAGATGTTTATATAGAGAAACCTGATGTTATTGTGCTTTATAATGAAGTAATAAGAGTATAAAAATTCAATAAGGATCTTTATAGGTTAAAAAATTCCCCAAGGTCCTAGTATTAAAATTTGGAAAACTAATTGAGTGATGTAAACTTCATATGTATATCAAAGAGATAAAGATATGTACTCTCATTATAATTAAGTATGTTCACAATATAATTTTTTTATGTGATCATGAGAATGATTGTTAAGGTTTTTTAAATAAAATGAAGTTAAAATTTGATAATTACATGATTTGTGAAATGATATACTTATTGGGATTATAAGTGATGTAAAAAAGAAAATTTTATTTTCTTATCCCATTAGAATTTTTCTAGATAATTGTTAAATAAATTTTAGTTGGAGGATTAAAATACATTGTCTATAACCATTAAAGTGGGACTAAAATTATCCAAATATTTCTAAGGTGATATTGTTAACCAAATGTAATTTATAATAGCTATTTAGATTCTACTTTATCTCATAGCTTCTAGACCAGATATTGTTTATACATAGAGTCTTTTTACTAGATATTAGAGTGACTCAAACGAGTTATATCTTATGGATGGAAAAATATTTCTCAGATAAATCAAAGGGAATATAAGTTATGAGATACTTTACAGTTAGAAAAATAACTTGAATAAATCTAAATTTGAAATTTTTTATTGGGTAGGCGATTCTGATTATAGAAGATACACTTTAGGTGGAATTTTTCTCTTGGGAGATGGTTGGGTGAGTTGGAACTGTAAGAAGAAAAATCTAGTGACGTTAATAACTACAAAGGTTGAGTATGTGAATTCTACTAGAATTGGTACTCAAATGATTTGGATGGAATAATAGTTGGATTATTTTAGGGGGAGGTGGAAAAACCTCTTAGCATTAATTGTGATAATCAAAGTGTATAGACCTCAATAAAAAAACATGTTCAACGCTCAAAATCCAAGAATATTGATATCAGATATCATTTAATTAAAGATAACATGTAAACTGGATACATCAAACTGAGATTTTTCTGTATTCAAGACCTTATCTGATATTTTTAACAAGGCCACTCCTAAGGACATATTTGAGTTCTTGAGGCTGAACATAGGTGTTCAACCCCTTTCAAATCATTAATAAGATTTAGGAGGAACCCCCATTGAGCCATGAATTATTTTTTTCAAAGGGGGAGAGAATAAATTTCTTTATTTATCTTTTAACTTTCAATGTCTATGTTTATTGTGAAATGGTGGATTTTTCTAAAGATGTGAGTTCATGGGTTGAGGGGGGAGCACTTTATCACTAGGGAAAAAATTCTTATCACCGAGAGATGGATTTCTATAAAAAAACACTACTTTAACCTATGGTGTGGTAATGAGATTATTATATTTTGAAAAAGGCTATGATATGGATTCTCTTGAATAAGAATTTTTGTTTTGAGATAATGTTGAGTAGTAGTTTCTTAGGTTGACAATAAATCTAAAGTGGGAGGTTGAAGTGACCTTCGATTTTTTGATGTTGTCTTTATTTTCAACCCTATATGAGAAATATTTTGGGTTATTTGATAAGTGTTTTGATGATTTTAGAAGTTGACCAAAGTATTTATGAATGTTTCTAAGTCATTTAAATAAGTGTGGAATTCTTGTGCTAGATATGGAAAAATAGAAAATTCTCATGGCTATCGTATATCTTTATCATATGAATCTATGTTATAATACTTCTAAGTGTAAGTATTTTACCATTGATCATAATTAATTAAAGTAATAAACATAATAATTTAGTGTAATTTTTTTTAAGAGTAATCCTTTTGAGTGTAATCCATTGGTCATAATTCTTTTCTCGGTGTAATCCCTTGAGAATTTAGCATCTAAAAATTTAAAAAATGATTAAAACAAGGTTTCAGTGCCATCAAGCCCACCATATGTGTGAATCAATCTATTTATGTGTCATTTGTGACCTATGTAGGTTCCATAAAGCTAATAATATGTGTAAGATATATGATTGTAGGTTTCATGCAGCACATATCTAAATTCTAATTAAATTTCAAACTAAAGGAGTTTTAGATTTCAAAGAGAATATTTGAAAAAAAAATGAAAATTAATATTTTTAATAAATGAATAAATCAGATGATGATTCATCTATTACATTAATGGATTCAAAAATCATGATCATTTTAATTGATCATATTCCAATATGAGTTTAAAGGAATACCAATCAAGAGAGTTAGTGATAAACCGATATGTTCCCCATGCCATAGAAAAAGGTTCCACATTAAAGTGTGAAACTTTAAATGAATTAATAGAGTAGATTTCATGGAAGCTATGAAAAAATATATTTTTTCCAATATTATTGGTGATATTGAAAGATATTTTGACCATGATTAAATTATATGGATCATGACCAAATCTCATGGAGGTTTTTTATTCAAATATTTGAGATCAATCTTCATGATTGTTGCCACTATTTTTCAGAAACCTTTAAGTAAGTTTTTTTATGAAATTAGATAATAAGAAGTTTCTAATAATCTCTTTTGAAAATTTTATCTACATTAATTATAAATATATAAGAATAATAAATGAATAGAATAAATTAGTTTGAGAATTGTGAAATATTTTGATACATTGTTGTATCAGAGAATGGGTTTTTGAGTAGATAATCAAACTAAATGAATCTATAATTTTTATAGATGTTGAATCAAGTTATTTTTATTACTATTAATTTTAGTGATTTCTACTAAGAAGTAATAAGATAATATATTTTTTTCATTCTCTCATGCATGAGTTTTTATCTGAATAGGTGAGAGGGAGATTTATCTGTTGTTGCTACTTTAATATTCATCTATCAGTTGAAGTCTTTTCTAAATAAGATCTATTTACTGATGGTGATGTATCCTATCCTACTATAAATATCTGATTCAACCAAGATAAAGGAGGTAATATTCAAAGGCTGGTGGTTCTAGGATAAATAGTTTTGTTCATTTTATGATGTAGTACAATTTTAAGGATATCTCTTTCCCTTTCCTTGAAAAATCTTTTTGATAGTTTATCAATGGTCCAGGATGTACAGTAACTCTATTTTGTAATCACTGTTATATTAGTGATAATCTGGGTCTTAGAACCCAAACTGAAACTAAGATTAGTCTCTCACATTGAGGTCGAAACTTGTAAAATTTCATGTGTGTTTTTTGTTTCTTATTGTTCTTGCATATGAGTGAGGAAGAAATTCTAAGAGAGGATCAGGACTCTAAAAGTTCATGGGGATTTAATTTATAAAAGAAAATAATTTATAAAATATAAGAGCCACTAATTAATTCCCCACCCCATTGGTGTACTAACTAATCTGGGTACTTCACATGTCACCCAAAATAATGATACTACTAGAGAATTAAAATTTTATTTCATAAAGTGTGAAAATCTGAAACTTATTAAATTTTACCACATAGTTAATAATTACTGGAAATTGTATATTAAAATATGTAATAAAGTCTTTTATTCCTATAGTTGAAAATAAATAGATAGTGTTTCATATTAAATAATAGTTTTTTATGATACATAATCAAATCTTTATTTTATATTAATAAAAAAATTTAAGATTCAAAATAAGAGTGTAGGAATAGTTTTTTATACAAAATTAAAATTATAATAATAAAGAGGGTATGAATCATAAATTTTTTAAGGAATTATTGAAATTTCATAGTTATTAAATAGTAGGTTTTTTATATAAAATTCTGTATTATTTATCAAAATATTATAGTAATAATCATTTTATCATTCTTCCTAGGAAAAAATATGACTTCATTTATATATTTAAATTGTTATTTTCAATCAGTAATTCATGATATATAATGGGGTTTTGTTTCCAAAAATATACTAATTTCACCACTTTCTAGTGCAACTTAATTTATGATGAAAGTTGAATGTTTCAAGTTGAAATCCACATACCTGAAATGCGCACTTTAAAAATGATATATAATGTTAAAGGTAAAATTCCACTTAGAAAGATTCATGAAATATTTGAGGATATAGCCTTTGAACAAGTCTAATCGATATTCATTTTTATAGACTTTTTATCCTCAATTATGTCATGGACTATCCTATCATTATAGTTGAAATGTTTATTTCAAACTATAGTGACAGGTGACTTCATGAAATTGTAGAGACTACAAGGTTTGGAAAAATGTAATCAATATTTATTTTTTCAAATCTTGTGGACTCAATAATGACATGAAGTCTCAAAAACTATTATCTAGGGAATAAGGGATAATAAATATATTTTTTCTTTCTCAATTAAATCATATAAATAAATATTAATTCATTCATGACTTATTGGATTAAAATCATAGCTAAAAACCCAAATTATTTTTTATCCCATAAGTTTTAGACAAATTTATATTGATCCATATGGTTGGACTGGAGATATATAATAGTAAATTTCTTATCCATTCTTTCATAGATACCAATTATTGAGACTTCATGTCATCTTTGAGTTTTAAATACCTATAAAAAATTAATATTTAATACATATTTTGAGTGATTGTATCCTAGATGATGCCATAAAGTATTTCATCATCATGGTTGAAAATAATTTATTTTTACTATGGTTACAAGTAGCTTTATGGAATATTTGATGATACAAACTCAAAAAAAATATTTATCACATTTATTTAGAGCACGTATCATCAACAGTTCCATAAATTTTACTAAATGTTCTTTCACCTCTTATATTATAACTCATTTTAAGAAAATACATTTCAAGTATGTGGATATCAACTTGAGATTTTTACTTTTCAATATATATGAATTTGTACTAGAAGGTGGTGAAACTAGTCTACTTTTGGGTAAAAACTCATCTTCTATATCATTACTAATTTATTCGAATAAATAACTAATATATTTATTTATTTATTTTTTTACCACATACAATATAATAAAAATTTAATTAGTATATAATTTTTTTATTCCCGATACAAATTTATATAAAAAACTTATTATTTAATAGATATGACATTTTGATAGTTTCGTAGAAAAATATAAGTTATATATTATTTAATTTGAATATTCAAAGAATATTTTATTGTGTATTAAAAACAATTTATAACTCAAAATAGTTATTTTTTTCAACTATAGTATTTAATATAAAAAACTAAAAGCTTCGAACCTAAAAGACAGTGTTTTGGTAGCATAAATTTTCGGTATAGGTATCTAAAATTTTTAAAAATTAAAATCCTAAAATAGTTATTATGAATATTAAATAAATAGTTTTGGTAAAAATAAAATATCTTATATATATAAATTTACAACACTTATACTACTCATCGCTAAAGAAATAACCTAATAGCAATTAACCAGATATTTCATGTGATATATAAATGAAAATATAAAAGAAATAATGTATGAATTTATAATGTTGGAAATGTATATACAAGTCATGAATTCATCAAAATATCTCAAATTTGTCTACAAGGAATGTGAGTCTTCACCATTCCAATAAAAAATAAATAGATAAATATTTTCTCTAAAACATGAAGGTTTTCATCATATTTTCTAACTCATAGAAATTTATTTCATTTTCATTATGTCAATACCCAAAAAAAATACATTCAAACTAAACCAAATTATTGTACTCATAAAATAATAAAACTCAAATTTAAATTCAATTTAGAAATATTATGGATGGTAAATTTATGTATGTCAATACACTACAATAACTATAGATAACATAATAAATAGATAATGCTGAAACTATAATGAACCTTGGGGTCTATTTTGAGACCATGCTCTTTCTTGTAGAATAATACCAAATGTTCATGTTAAAAATGAGAAATTAATGTTAAAAAAATAACAATAATTAAAGTAATAATATTCATTACCCTTAAATAAAAAATTGCCTTTATATTAAATAAAAAATATTAGACATATTAAATGGTGTCATTGATCACACTGTCATCCTTTTTCTTTAAGCTCATGTACAAAAATTCATAAGGTAATCAACCCTATATATTCATTTTTTTTTAAAATAAATTATAAACTTTAAAAAGGAACAAATATTATAGTTTTTTAGGTAAATATATATAAATATTTAAAGCATTTTAGATAAAATTTATTAAATTATGCTCATGATCAGGCATACTAGTTCACCTAAGAGTGCATATATATTGCATTGAAAACTTAATTTTCTTATTCTTTTTTATGAATCCTATATTAACATTTCATTTACAGAAATGTGTAGTAAGAAAGCATAATAATTTCATTTAATGACTATAAATAATAAAAGTATACCGGAAATGTAGGAATCATCCGATAATCAATCATTATAGACTATTAACTGATTAAATATTCATTATACTAAGAAAAATCCTCATGTTATGTTCTAGATATTTCCAACCATCCCTGATATAGTATATTTTTTTATTCTTTATAAAGCTCTCTAACTTTGACCATATGAGATACCCTTAAATTTTTATCATCTAGAAAGTTATAATGAAGGTGCATAAATTAAATACAAAATTATTTATTTTAGTGTATAAATATTTAATCCAAAAAATAAATAAATTTTGTTACCCAAATCTTAGACAATGATTTTTTATTGATTGAATAAATAACTTTTACAAAAATATTGGAAAAATAAACATGATATTTATATATCAAACCATTGTATCCATAAATATATTTTATTATTTAAAATCTTTATGAATAATCTATTGATCTTAATTGTAAACAACCGCAATATGTGTCTTTCGATTCCAAACTGCATGGATTCATATAGGATCATGATGCCTTTAGCTAGAAGATACATTAGAAAAAAATAGTAAAAGATATATATTAGTATAAAAAAATAAATTCTAATAAATTCATATTAATAATACTAATAAAGATAATAACTATTTACTATAGGTATAAGGATCAAGAGCCTTGGTATCAATGGGACCCTTATCATCACTAGTGAACTTTATTCCATCAGGAGCCTTGGTTCCCTAACTAGCAGTAAAAGAAAGAGAATGCATATGAGTAGGGGTAGAATGAATAGGTTTTAGGGATCCATGAGTATATATAAGATAATAATAGAAGGTAGAAATCTTAAAATATGGATGTTATAAGTAATAAGATCCATGGGGTAAAATTCCTCTGGGATAAAAAGAAGTATATGATCTCAATGGAGGTAAAGTAAGTGAAGAGGTCATGGTATGATATGATTGAGAAATATCAGGTATAGTGAGATGAATTGGAAAGGGTCGATGAATCTATTAAACACCCCTTAAAATTTTAAGACTTAAAAATAGTTATAATTATATATATAATTGTATAAAATCAAAATTAATTATAAATATTATAAATTTATACTCATTATGATTCGTAATCTACCATAACACTTAATGTGTTTTCATTATCATATGCAGGACTAGGTTAGTCACCTACATAAACATGTTGGTTATAAATAACAAAGACGAAGACATAAGAGGGGTTGAATTATGTTCTTTTAAAAACTTAATATAAACAATAATTCCCTCTTGAGTTTAAAGTGATTCTTTCCTTCTCTCTTAAAGATGATTGAGCAGTGAAAAATAAATAAATAAAAGAATGGAACACATCGATGTATAGTGGTTTGGGGTATAGAAATCCCCTAGTCCACTTCACCAACACTCTCTCTACAAACTCGATTATTTTCACTAGCATGTCCTTTTATTGATGACCTATACAACTGAGTGTAGGCAGTTGACACATTTATAAAAATGATTTTATAAGGCCTTTTGATTCTTTTATAGGGAACCAATATATCCATAGATTATTATGAAAATCTAACACTCCCATACAATGGAGTACTAGCAATTGACACTTCAATAGAAAATTGATTAAGATAAAGTGGTTGAATAATGGTTCATATCACAATTGTAGCAGCAACTGGAAGATATAAATGATTTTCAATAAAGCATAGAAGTAGTAAAATATTATTCAACATCAAACAGGATTCTTTTATAAAGTAGTTCAGAAAACACTAGGTGGATGATCAAACATGTAGTTCTCCAAGTTGTAGCTATAATAAGTGTTTTTTTTTTTTGAATTTCATGATGTTAGGGCCAATAGGGGCCTATATACCCTGAGAGGGGGGGTGAATCAGGGTATGGATATTCTTTTTCAAAGTTCTTTCTACCCCACTGGATCTTGACCTCTTTGTTACAAGGGTCACTTTGTTTGCACTTGTGTGGTTACTGTGATCACTTGTCTCATTTACCTGATGATGATGCTTTGAATGCAATGCAGGAAAGTAAGCAGGCAGACACAGAGATTTTTACTTGGTTCACCGCTAAGGGCTACGTCCAAGGAGCATACGCCGACAAGTTGCCGGTTCGTACCAAATTCCACTAGGCTTCACTAGATGTGGATTACAATGTTCGGGCTAGATCACTTCTATGCCCAGGCTCACTGCCTATACAAGGTTTAGGGTCAGCTCACTGCTTTCCCAAGGGTCACTCCCTGTTTCTCTCTCTCTGGCTCACTGCCGGTGGAGAGGATCACCTTCTTCCTCTTCCTAAGCTCACTGCTCTTGGAAGGAATTCACTCACAGTTTATAGACCTGTAGGTCTCTTCATTTCCATTAAGGAATGCATCTTCCTCTGTATGTAGATGCTCTGTTGAAGTCCAACTTTCACCCGCAGATGAATCTCACTTTGCACCGGATGTACCGGGCAACCTCAATTTTTACGCGCAACCCTTACGTTGTCTTGCGCGCAATTTCTATGATTTGCACAAAATTCCTTTTTCGCGCAACCTCCAAATATTACGCGCAGCCTAGAAACTGCCTTGCGCGCAATTCACTACTTTTGCGCGAAATCCACTTTTCGCGCAATCTTCCTTTCACGCGCCAACACAAACTTTCTGCGCAGCCTTTGCTTTTCGCGCAATCTGACTTTACGCGCAAACTTTAAGTTTACGCGCAACACCCTTTCTAACTTCAATTTCGCGCACCAGAGCTCGGGTATTTTCTATGTCTTGAACTCTCTTGAATGGAGGAGGGTCACTTCATATTTATAGGCAAAATCGACCCCGCGCGAAAAACCCTCCTTGAGCGCGTAATCCGCTTTGATCGCGAAATGCAAATCTTCCGCACACAACCATTTTCCGCGCACTGCTCCATAATTTCGCGCACCTCATGCCTTTGCCATTTTCCGAGCTTCGGACCTCGAAACATCTTTTGCGCGAAATACTTCATCCGCTATTTCGCGCGCCACTTCAATTTTTCACGCACGCCTCCAAAATTTCGCCCGCCTCATGCCTTTACCGATTTTCAAGCTTTCGGCCTTGAAACATCTTTTGCGCGAAATACAATTTCGCGCAACCCGCTGTTTTGCGCGCCACACTTCAAGATTTCGCGCAACCTGCTAATTTTGCGCGCCACGCTTAATGTTTCTGCGCACCTCCTTCACTTCTCTCTCCTCAACCTTTGCCAACAACATATCACTCCATTTTCCATTGGCGATTTTCAGGCCCATAAATTTGGCAAACACTGGGAAACGGCGCCACCTTGTACTGCTCTTTTGTACCGCCTCCAGATCGTCCTTTCCTTTGTCATAGTTCTTTGTCAACATGGAATGTCAACAAATTCTCGGTAACTCGACAATTATCCATGGATTTCTTTGTCAACAAACACAACATGGATGTCTGCGTTGTCAATAAACACAATCACCTCAAAAAAGCTTCAATGATACCTTGAGGGATTTTTGCCCAACAATCTCCCCCTTTGGGTTTGTTGACAACTCTTCACAACTCTGCTCAGAAATATTTTCTGCACTTTGATACCTCACTGAGTCTTCTTCCAGCTGCTACCACTATTCGCCTCTTGCGATTATGATAGCGTTCAAGGAATCACTTAACACGTACTCTAAGCCCACATGAGCAATGCTCGGCGTGAGAAACAAGAGTAGTATGAAAAGTTCATCAATGAATCACTTCATGTCAGACCCCAATTGTCGATTCCACCATGATACCAATTCTTAAAATAAGTCCAGTTGTTGAACCACACTGATACCAATTGGTGAAATCTTAAGTTGATACCAATTGTTGATAGCTGGACACCGTCTCACACCATTCCAACACCACTGTTCTGCTTTTATCACGATCCTCAGCTATCGTGATTTCTATGATTTGATCGATCACTTCTAGCATTGTCAGATTTAATACACTCCCCCTTTCTCATTGCTCCCCCTTTCTGGATGCTCCACCTATCAGCTTCTCCCCGTATCAATTATGATTTATCAAATCTCCGCACTATTTTCTCCCCCATTATCAAACACTTTTCTCCCCCTTTGTCAACGAACCCAAAGGACACTCCTCTGTAGTCTGTAACATAGTAGAGAACACATATCAGCATATTAGGGAAAAACACATCATACCTCGGGGAGAGGGGGATCGCCCACATCCACTCTATTTCAAGTGTGGGGAATTGACTGAACTCTCAAAGCCAGTCGATGCCTTTCAAAAGCTTCCTTGGGTAAGGCCTTTGTCAGAATGTCTGCAACCTGTAGCTCTGTAGGCACGTACTCCAATTTCACGATTCCCTGCTCAACCTTCTCCTTGATAAAATGATACTTAATCTCAATGTTCTTTGTCCTTGAATGATGGACGGGATTTTTGCTAAGATTTATAGCACTTGAGTTGTCACACTGGATTCCGATCGGAGACTTCACTTCAACTCCCATATCTTCAAGCTGCTACTTCATCCACAATAACTGTGTGTATGCTTGAGTGGCCGCAATATACTCAGCTTCTGCGGTGCTCAATGAAATGCAATCTTGTTTCTTGCTTAGCCAAGAAATACACAATCCACCAAGATAGAATGCACCACCTGATGTTGATTTTCTATCATCTGCTGAACCGGCCTAGTCTGCATCAGTATATCCCAATAACTCTGTCTGAGATTTGTCGTTGTATGTCAAGTCGAAGTCCACCGTGCCCTTGATATACCGAAGTATTCTTTTCACTGCAAGCATGTGACTTTCCTTGGGATTACTTTGATATCTCGCTGCTTGGAATTTGATGCAAATGTCTCATCACCATCTGTTCCCTTGATCTGGGAGTCTCCTTTGCACATCAGTCGTGCTTTGTTCTGAATCATCGTTCCATATTCGTTCATATTATCTAAATAGACCCATTTTTTCATGATGACGTTTTTATCATCTCACCTCGAAACAATCTCCCAGGTCTGATTCTTCTCAATTATGACCATGTTATTTGTTCATAGCCTGAACCCAGTTTTCATCTTCAGCTGCATCAGAAAAACATTTTGGCTCTACCTGAGATAAAAACGATGTCTCCTATAATGACTTCATTCTTTGAGTCTGAACTGGAGCTGTCTGATCACCAATGATATTTTTCCTATCAATTTCAGCTCGAATCTTTGGCTTCCTTGCAGATACAGACTTGAGACTTTCTTCTTCATCATCAGTATCTTCTTCTGAGTCAGCTTCAACCACTTCTTCTCCCCCTGTGTTGCTTTCTTCCTCAACACTTTTGTCAGGAAATTGTTCACTGACTCATTTTTCAGTGGCTTCATTTCTTTCAGCTACTTTTCTGTATTTCATTGTTCAATGAAATCATTCCTTTCGACTTCTTCTCGCAGCTTCTTGGTATCCTGAAAACAGTCAGCTGATACCACAATGTTAGATCAAAAAAAAAAATAAGCATGAAATGCTTGATCACTGCTAATTCTCCCATAGTATGTCTTCTCTCAATAGACAACACTTGAGCTGGGTCATCCAATTATTTCCTTGATGGATCTGGAATCTGATTTTGTTATTGAATGCTCCCCCTGTGTTATGCAACACTTCCTGGGGTTAGACCCACTATTTATACCCATAAACGTCATTCTTCTCCTACATCATTTATTCTTATCTTCCACCTGTATGTTTTATGCCAATCTAGCACTCATCATTGATCCATTAACCAAATCTCTAAGCCTACTGAGTTGGAACTCGATGTAGGAAACAAGAGACAAAGTCAATAACACAATCACTTCCCGTTGTGCTCTCACTTCTTGTTGTGATCTGTTTCTCCCTTTTATCATCAACTTTGATAACTGATTTGAATCAATCAAAACACTGAAGCATATCACGTCTCCACATCGCATCCTTAGATGCCACTTCCCCTTGGATTGTATCTCCCTAAAATCTGAAACACAGGGATCATCAGTTAATAGCATTTATATACATAGGGATAGGGGTTTCTTCTAGAATCCTCAACATGAGGATGATGGTTGATCCTGATGGGTCAACCCTTTGATTCTTTCTTGGAGCGCATCACACTCCTTTCTTGCTTCCTCTAACTGCCTGACCAACTTCAACTGTTCTGGCCATATGACTAGGCATTCTTTGCTCACATTCTGAGCCTTTTTCTGATATGAAGATTCTGCAGACTTGGCCTTTCTCACAATCTGGGGTTTAGACCAACTGGTACACATTTCGATCTTTGATGTTCTACCGAAATTCCATTTCCCTTGATTGTTTCTCGGTGCAGGAATCTCCTTTCTTGTCATCTTCCCTGTCTTCTTTGTCCATTGTAGGGATCTGCCTTTTTCTTCCACTTCTCGTTGCAAAATACGACATGTGGATTTTTCGATGCATTCTTTGGTTATCTGCCTTTTATCATATTTATGAGTCACCGCCCTATTTTTCATTGGTGGTGGGTCCTCCATTGAACGTCCATTCTTCTTTATCACCACTGAAGTAGATCTCCCCTTAATCTTCCAGGTTTGCTCACATTCTCTCCTTGAGAGCTGTTGTAAGTATGACATAGGAGGTGACTGATACACCTTTCGTTCAGCTCCACGTGATTTCCCTGAGGCTCGAAGCCTATTCTTCTCCTTACCACTTTGTCTCCCAGTACAGGCTTCTTTCTTGTACACTTCCTGTGGTGGAGATCTCTTTTCTTGTTCCTTTCCCTTTCCTGCTTTCTTCTTACTGCAATGTCTCGCCATGTGCCCATAGTGAGAACATATAAAACATTTTCCCTCAAAGGCATACCTCATTTCATCATCTCTCTGCTGAGATGTTGATGCACCTTGAGTTTTTTCTCTGATATTGTTCTCCTGAGCTTCCTGACACATGCTCATGGTGTGTCCCATTCTTCTGCAGTAATAGCATCTAATATATGCTTTCCTCTGAGAAGCTCTTCTTTCTAATTTCTCATGATGCTTCTTCCTGTTCTCAGATTTATTAATGTCTCTCTTTTCACAGCCTGAAATGTACTCCAGAGCCTCTGTACAGAATCTTGATGTGTGGCCATGAACTCTGCAGAAATAGCACACATCATCACTCCTTGAAACTATCCTCATAGGCCTATCTCCAGCACCCACAGGATTTTTCTTACCTTTGTAAATTTTCACTGCATTTTTCTTATCATCCATAGGAGTGGAATTATCATATCCAATGCCAGCATTTCCAAAACTTGATGGTCTTTGAGCTGAGAAAATATTATGTTGTTTCTCTTCAGAAACAGCATATCTGTTCTTCATTTTATCATCACTTGTCGAAGGATGATCAAATAGAAAGTGCAGTGCATCCTTCAACTTGGGCTTATCTTTGGATTTAGACTTCTCTATTTCCTGCTTGACTGATTCGAGCTCTTCTACCAACTTTTGAATCTTCATATCCCTTGATTCAAGTTGGACATCATGTTTTTCCTTGAGAAGCTTCCCTCTACTTACCTCATCTTCCAGTTCATGATTCAGCTTATCAACCATGTCATTTTTCTCCTTTACCTTCAATTTTTCTTGAGCGACAGAGTCAGAGCAACATGCATTCTCTTGTTGTAGCCTTTGATTTTTCTGAACTTCTGCAGACAACTGTGCTGCTAGATCATTATTTCTGGCTTTAAGATTCTGTGCTTCATCTGACATTTGACTCTCTTCATAATCACCAGCCTTTTGTTTTCCTTTCATTCTGGCCATCTTCTGCAGCTCTTCAGCACGTGAATCATTCTTCTCTGTTAGGTCAGTAACTATATCAATAAGCCTTTGATTTAAACATTTTAGCTTGTTGACCTCAATCTCCAATCCCTTGATCTGGATATCTTTAGATTTGGCTTCTTCAGTGTTTCCAATGTCACTTGGAATATTCGGTTCTTCGATGCTTTTGAATTGATCTTTCACTTTTCTATTCAAGCCATCGATCTCCCTTTTCTGTTCTTCAATCTTAAGCTTATACTCACTAACTGATTCTGAGTTCTCTGGTGCTGATAACTTGAGTTTCTCAATTTTATTTATCAACTCAGACTTCTCTTCTTCCTGCTGCTGCATATAGAGTTTGGCATCGCGAACAACTTTGTTAGCATTCTTGGTTTTGGCTCTCCAAACATCTATCTCTTCAAGAGCAGCCTCTAACTCAGCTCGCATATCTATTCTTCCTTCAATTTCTTCTTCTGTTTCAGTATCACTCTGATGCTCATGTACTTTACTCATTCCAACATCATGATTGAGTGAATCAATCTTTTCCCTTTCTGATTCATCCAAGCCTTCCTTCAGCAAGTTGTTTGATTCCTTTAGTTGAATCACACATTTTCCATATACACTTCCACACTGAGGAGTACCACCTGACTTCTGCTTGTTCTTGGATGTTTTTCCCTTTGCCATGGCTGATTGAGATAAGAGAAGACTGATTCTTTATGCGCACAGATCGACTACACCAAGTTGGAGCAAACAAATCTGATAACAACAACCTTCCCTCTGATACCAATTGTTAGGGCCAATAGGGGCCTATATACCCTGAGAGGGGGGGTGAATCAGGGTATGGATATTCTTTTTCAAAGTTCTTTCTACCCCACTGGATCTTGACCTCTTTGTTACAAGGGTCACTTTGTTTGCACTTGTGTGGTTACTGTGATCACTTGTCTCATTTACCTGATGATGATGCTTTGAATGCAATGCAGGAAAGTAAGCAGGCAGACACAGAGATTTTTACTTGGTTCACCGCTAAGGGCTACGTCCAAGGAGCATACGCCGACAAGTTGCCGGTTCGTACCAAATTCCACTAGGCTTCACTAGCTGTGGATTACAATGTTCGGGCTAGATCACTTCTATGCCCAGGCTCACTGCCTATACAAGGTTTAGGGTCAGCTCACTGCTTTCCCAAGGGTCACTCCCTGTTTCTCTCTCTCTGGCTCACTGCCGGTGGAGAGGATCACCTTCTTCCTCTTCCTAAGCTCACTGCTCTTGGAAGGAATTCACTCATAGTTTATAGACCTATAGGTCTCTTCATTTCCATTAAGGAATGCATCTTCCTCTGTATGTAGATGCTCTGTTGAAGTCCAACTTTCACCCGCAGATGAATCTCACTTTGCACCGGATGTACCGGGCAACCTCAATTTTTACGCGCAACCCTTACGTTGTCTTGCGCACAATTTCTATGATTTGCGCGAAATTCCTTTTTCGCGCAACCTCCAAATATTACGCGCAGCCTAGAAACTGCCTTGCGCGCAATTCACTACTTTTGCGCGAAATCCACTTTTCGCGCAATCTTCCTTTCACGCGCCAACACAAACTTTCTGCGCAGCCTTTGCTTTTCGCGCAATCTGACTTTACGCGCAAACTTTAAGTTTACGCGCAACACCCTTTCTAACTTCAATTTCGCGCACCAGAGCTCGGGTATTTTCTATGTCTTGAACTCTCTTGAATGGAGGAGGGTCACTTCATATTTATAGGCAAAATCGACCCCGCGCGAAAAACCCTCCTTGAGCGCATAATCCGCTTTGATCGCGAAATGCAAATCTTCCGCACACAACCATTTTCTGCGCACTGCTCCATAATTTCGCGCACCTCATGCCTTTGCCATTTTCCGAGCTTCGGACCTCGAAACATCTTTTGCGCGAAATACTTCATCCGCTATTTCGCGCGCCACTTCAATTTTTCGCGCACGCCTCCAAAATTTCGCCCGCCTCATGCCTTTACCGATTTTCAAGCTTTCGGCCTTGAAACAGCTTTTGCGCGAAATACAATTTCGTGCAACCCGCTGTTTTGCGCGCCACACTTCAAGATTTCGCGCAACTTGCTAATTTTGCGCGCCACGCTTAATGTTTCCGCGCACCTCCTTCATTTATCTCTCCTCAACCTTTTCCAACAACATATCACTCCATTTTCCATTGGCGATTTTCAGGCCCATAAATTTGGCAAACACTGGGAAACGGCGCCACCTTGTACTGCTCTTTTGTACCGCCTCCAGATCGTCCTTTCCTTTGTCATAGTTCTTTGTCAACATGGAATGTCAACAAATTCTCGGGAACTCGACAATTATCCATGGATTTCTTTGTCAACAAACACAACATGGATGTCTGCGTTGTCAATAAACACAATCACCTCAAAAAAGCTTCAATGATACCTTGAGGGATTTTTGCCCAACACATGAAAATATTAACAAATAAATACAACAATAAAAATAATGAGTCGATCAAATGGATAAGAATCAAAACATGTATGTCTCCAAAGTGTATCTCTAGAGATGATGAAACATTATTATTTTTGAACACACATATATCTCTCTTTAAAATAATATACTCTTGGTATTTAACATGATGATTTAATTGCTTCAGTTAAAATAGATCCATAAATATCACATGATAAATCATGATTATTCAAATTAAAAACATTCAAACAAAGTCATAACATCCCATGGAAATAGGAACAATTTAATCTTTTGAATATGATCATTTGACTTGGTATTTAAATAGATTTAAAGAGATATTTAATTCTGGTGAGACCGTTGTAGAAAATATAGAAATAATATATAATTCTAAACTCCATAATTGACTAATTAAAATGTAGAGTTTCTCTGCATAGCGATAAAATTCCAAATTATGGTTCACAATGTATGGTTGATTACAAAATTAGGTATATAAAACCATATGTTTCTTCCTCAAACATAGGGTTTCTTCCAAAAGTAGGGTTCTTGGTCTACACACTCATTCCAAATGTAGGGTATGAAAGTATGGTTCCTTACTGAAAGTAGGTCACACAAACTATAAGTTCCATTTAAAATGTAGGGTATAAACAATGTTTCCAATCTTCTTATAAACACATCCAAAATACTTATACTTTGAGAAATAAAATAAACACCCAAATTTTTAAAGTCTAAAAATACTTCCAAAATGAAATAAGTATTCCCATAATTATTATCCTAAAAGTCACTTAAATTAACTTTATTATCAACATATATGTGGGTGTTTTTGAGTATCAAAATCAAAAATAAATTAATGAAATTTTTGGATGAACACATTCCCAAAAATCTCCCCCTTTTTGATGACTGCAAAACCAATAAAACCAATATTAACATAAATGTAAATAATAAATGAAATTTTACAAATATGAGAATAAATGAATTTGAAGAAAATCACTCCCTCATAAAGAAAAATATTTTTATAAATAAATTTCTCCTATATTTTTTTATGTTTTTTTACACATTTATTTCTAAATAATTCTCATATTTAGTCCTAAAAAAATAATTCTCATTTTTACATTTATCCCCATACATTTTTTCTCATTTATGGCATTAAAAAGAAATTAAGAAATAGATTAATACATATTTTATATAGAATGGTATACAAAAATGACACTTAAACTAAGAAGTGTGGTAATGAAAAAGGAACAAAATTATATTAAAACATTCGGATTTTACAAAGATATTTTTTATTTGATTTTAGATAGACTATGGTGGAGGAAAGGAATCAAGACTTTTGGAAAGGTTAAACAGTTCATTATCACTCTCCAAAATTTGAACTCTTTTACTCACAGTAGCTAGAACTCTTGAAAATAGTTCTATTCTCCTTTGAATATTTGTAGATATTTGATCAATTTAATTAGATGGGAACTATTTAATTAAAAACTCCTTTATCTCATTAATATCTGACTTAGTAATAGCTTTTTATCTTATTTTCTCCATTTGAATTACCATGTTCACTTTAAATGCATCAAAATATTCTTTTGAGATTTATCTTTCTTGCAAACTTTGATACTTTAAATAGTAAAAAATGATTTTAAAATAGAAGAGTTTTCCAGCTCTTCATAAGATTTTCTATACCTATTTAGATCTTCATTAATCTTCACTAATTATTCATTCATACGATTAAACTTAGACACCAACTCTATAAAGGGCATTCCATCTTTAGCTATTTGAGAAGATTGAATTTTTGTTTCTTCAAAACCAAGGATTTTTATACCTTTACCAAAAGATATTTCTAAATAATCCTCAATAAAAAAACTAAATATTATCTAAAAAATAATCATAGCATCCAAAAAAGAATTAAATTTCTTATGGAATTATTTTAATCATTTTCTGAACAACTAAAATAAATCAATTAATCCAAACCTTAAATGATTATCATTTGAGAATAACATTTCTCTGATATTTAATTCCTAGGTATCTTCACACCAATCAAACTAAATTATTCATAATAATTTGATTTTTTTATTTCAAAAAATGAATTCAAAATGTTTGATAGTGTTTAAGAAGAAGTTAGGGTTTTAAAGAGGAATAAGAAAGGTTTTATTATAATAGTTTTCAGGCGATGTTTCAGATTCTCGAGCCAAGAGACAGAGTAATCATTTCAAATTCTTTAATTGAAAATAAAATTTTATGTAAGAAAATTATTTCTAGATAATTAATTTAAATAATTCAATAATATTTCTAAGAAAAATAATTTTTCAAATTGAATGAGTTTTACAAAATAAAAGAATAATTAAGAGCACGGTTTTTTGTTTAATAAACCAATATTTCTTCATGTGATTTAAATTAATAAAATAAATTACTATATGATCACCATGAATTATAAATTCTCCTAGAAAATTGTCTTAAAAATATATATATATATAATATTGTTTAATTAAATAATAATGAATTTAAAAATAATAACAAGTTTGCACATAATAGAATAATTTAACAATTTTATTACATATCTTAATATAGAATTAAATAATGTTTAAGGAGTATGAATGATGTAATAAAAATAGTTCAATGGATTGATTCATAAAATATAATAATAGAATGATAAAATTTTAATAGTTTAAGCATAAAAGGAAATACATCGTAAACATTAATAGCTCCAACTTTAAGGATATTTTATTTTTGATAAAGAACTACTTCAGAGTTGATCAAAAATAAAATAAATTATTATTAAATATAATAATATACTTTAGGGGAATATATCTATAAAATATCAAACACAAGTTCCTTTTTGTACCCATATACTTTTGGTTCTAGCGGTGTTAGAAACTGATTATTATTTTTTTAACAGAGACTCCATAATAAAGGCTAGATAATGTTTTTGAATAATGAACATGATTCACATCAAAAAATTGTGGTTTCCTAAAATAGAATTCATTATCATAATTTCTATTTATTTCATAGTGAAAACATTTAATAATATATCTGATATTTCTTTTTAAACTACAAAAAAAATAATTTCTATATAATTTGGGTTTTTATCCATTACTTATAATCCCAAGTTTAACCTTATTATTAGCTTTATTTTTACCAAGAATTTGATTCAACTAGTTTTCTGTGTTGATAATCATTCTAGAGACTTGTTTTAAAGTATTAAATTCATATAATAGTTCCTTAATTTTATCTTCATGAAAAATACAAGAACATTTGGAATAATTAGATCTTAAAAATATAATCAGTTTTGATAGACATTATTTATTAGTAGAAATAGCATCATAATATTTTTTAAGTTTTCTATGCTCTTTATTTAAATATTAAAGTTTTTATTAAAGCCTAAATCAATATTTTTTTAATTAATTATAATAATTTTTTTCATAATTAGAAAATTGAGGGTAATAATATTGTACCTCATTAGCATGAGCCATAAGACATAGATTCACCATTTGATTTTCAGGATTAGCTTCAAAGTTTATAGTGGATTCATCACTTGAATCAAAATAAGCACTCCAGTTATCCTTCATGACTTTCTTACCTTCTCTTTTATAATTATATTTTCTTTGAGAATTAATCATATGATAGATAGACTTTTTGTGGCCTTTCTCCTTGTATTCATAGAATCTATCTTATTTATTCCTTTTAAATTTATTCTTTCTCTTATTGTACAGTTTTCCAAATATACTCTAAATATATGATATCTATTTACATAAATCTAAATAACTTGAATAATAAGATTAATCTATAGTATTTTTGAGTGAAATATCTTTTTTTATAGAGGTATGATTTTTAAGTTTGGATTGCATCTTAGCTTCATACATCATCAAGGTGCCAATAAGTTCTTTCATGTCCAATTATTTAACTAGTTTGGATTGAAAATTATCAAAAAATATTACATTCCCCTTATAGGGTAAGAATATTAGAACTTTTAAATCCTGATCTGGTTGATTAATTAGATCTCTAAAGATGGCAACATCATTGATAACTTTTTTCAATATTTTATTCATCTGAGTGATGATTTCATATTCATGCATCCTAAATGTATCAAATTTAAATTTTTTTAGTATTGTACCTTAGTTTTATGAAATTTTTAATTCCCTCATAATAAAAAATGGCATGCCACATCTCATTTGTGGTAGAACACTAAGAAACTTGATTCAATTCATCAGTTCCTAATCTACAGACAATAGCATTCATAGCTCTCGAATTAAGATCATATTCTTTCTATTGATCATCATTCCAATTTTCTGTATCTTATTTTGGAATTTCATAGGGATAGACAAATTTAAAATAAACTCTTATTCTAATATTTTTCATATAAATAATAATTTTTTCTTTTTATCGTCTATAATCACCACTATTAAAATAAGGTGCATCGATCAATGAAATACCTACTCTGGGATCATTCATTTGATATTTATCTTCATATGGATATTTAACTCTAAATTTTTAGATTCAAAATAAATATAACCACTTGATTATAACCTTTTAATATTAAATGATAGTATTAAGTAGAAATGGAAAAATCATTAAGGACTTTTAGAAATAAAAATATAGTAATAGAACCCTTCCTTTGATACCACTTGTTGGTTTGGAACAGTAAATATAAAGACACAGTAGGGTTGAATTGTTTTCTTTTAAAAAATTGATAGAAACAATATGTCCCTTTTTTATTTTAAAGTGATTATTTCCTTCTCTCTTAAATATGAGTGAGTAGAAAAAAAAAATAAGGAAAAGAACAACACATGATGATGTATAGTGGTTCAGGGCAAAGAAATATTCTAGTCCACTCCACCAATAATCTCTCTATGAGATTAGTGATTTTCACTAGCATGTTCTTTTATTAGGGACCTCTAAAACTGGGTGTTGTCAGTTGACACCTTTAAAAAAAGGCTTCTATAAGTCCTTCTGGATCTTTTATAGGGAACTAAGATATCCACATATTGGTATGAGATGTTGAAACTCCACAATGACTGAGTAATAGAATTTGGAACTTAAATAAAAAATATATAAAGATGAATAGGTTGAATAATGGTTCATGTCATAGTTGTAGTAGTAACTGATAGATGTAAATGATCTTAAATAAAGCACACTAGCAGCAAAATATTCTTC
This sequence comes from Viscum album, assembly GCA_963277665.1. Lineage (NCBI taxonomy): Eukaryota > Viridiplantae > Streptophyta > Magnoliopsida > Santalales > Viscaceae > Viscum > Viscum album. The sequence continues at coordinate 261,701,480 of OY728135.1, forward strand.
AACATCAAATGGGATTACTTTAAAAAATAGTAGATAAAACACTAGTAATATGACCAAACATGAATGTCTCTAAAGTGAATCTCTGATAAGTACTTTTTAAAACTACATTAAAATATTAACAAAGAAATATATAAGCAGTTGCAGCAATGAGTCGATCGAAAAAATAAGAATCAAAACATGTATGTCTACAAAGTGTGGCTCTAGAGATGAAGACGCATTATTATTTTCAAATGTGAACCTATATATCTTTAACATAAGAAACGATTGTCATTTAATGTGCTGGTCGAATTGATTCAGGTCAAACATCTCCAGAAATATCACACGATAAATCATGATTATTCAAATTCAAAATAGTCAAAGAAAGTTGTAACTTCTCAAAAAAATAGGAACAATTTAATATGTTTCATATGAGCCTTTGAATTAGTTTTAAATAGATTTAAATATATATTTAATGTCGTTAAGACCATTTTAGAAAACATGGAAATAGTCCATAATTCAAAAATATTTAATTGATCAAGTCAAGAGTAGAGTTTCTTTGGGTAGTGATAAAATTAAAAATTATGGTTGAAACATATAGTTGATTTCCAAATTAGGGATGATAAACCATAGATTATTCCTCAAACATAGGGTTTATTCCAAAATTAAGGTTCCTGATCCATATGTCCATTCCAAAAATAGGTTATGAAAGTATGGTTCCTTACCAAAAGTAAGGTTCACAAACCATACATTCCACTTAGGTATAAACAGTGTTTCTAGTATTCTTATAAACATTTCTAGAATACTTATTATTTGAGAAATAAAATAAAATATCATGGGTTTAAACTCTAAAAATACTTCCAAAATAAAATTATTATTCTAGTAATTATTATCCTAAAATTAACTTATAGTAACTTTGTTAGAATCATAGATGTGGGTGTTTGTGAGCATCAAAATAAAAAATAAATTAACAAAAAATTTAGATCAACACATGCTAGACAGGACATTATATACGGAAATATCATCCAAAATAACATTAAAAATATATTTTTGTATCATTTTAATGACACTGCCAAAATAGGGATTTAATGGTTCATTTATATAAAAAAATTAACATGATGATCTAATATATAAGGTTCTTTAATTTAAATATTTTGAATTATGTCAACAAACATAAATCTATATTTATCAACATGAAATTTGTATCAAGTCAATTTATCAATCCGCTTTCATTTCATCATAAAAACTTGGCATTGTGGGTAATGATACAATATAATTATTTCCTCCACCACTCCATAATATGATACATTGCTAAAATGTGGTATCATGTAACTTTATTTAGAATAATGGTTTATTTCTACACTTTACATAACATCATAATTTTGTGATGTTATTTTTAACAAATGACTATTAATATGGAACTTTTACTTGCTGAAAAAAAATTGATTTACACTCATATACCACACTATTTAGACCAAATGTTAGTGCTCTAATCTCTGAATTTGTAACACTAGTTACTAAAATCTCAACCAATAATATATAAATATTTCACTATTATTATACATAAATATACCATAAAATAATAAAGATAATAATTTCATAGACATGTGTGAGATTTGAACCAAACAATAAACTCCTGACTATGTATGCTTTATCTCATTTTAAGAGGTAAATAATGATAGGTTATATTTATAATCTCCTTATGATGTCTATCAAATTTTTATATTTTACTTTATAAATTACTTATAAAATGGTATTAGTGCATAATAATTTAAAATTGATGTTACTTATTTGATGTATTCATCCACAACATCATAATTAAACAGTGAGATATGATATATCATCTCCCTCTCCTCAAGGAAACTCCCTATAGTTATGGAAGGTATGAAAATTTTACCTCAATTTGATCATATTTATCATATTAATTTCTCATTATCCAAGTATACCTCATATTGACATTACCAAAATACATAGAATATAAATCTATACACTTCTCAGCCAATTACCTTTGAAAATGGATCCATTGTGATGATTATTATTTCTTACATAATACTTTATGTTGTTTATAATTCTTTTAGTGTGATAGTTACATTGATAATAAACAGAGCCATCAAAAAAATCATAGGGAAGGTGAATAGTAAGATGCATCATACAAGTACACATGGGTGATAAAAATATTTTCTCTAATTAGTAAAGAATTATCGATGCATCTTGTTTCATTTTTTATGAATCTATCTTAGTCAATAATTTAAAAAAATATATCACCATATAAGTTAAACAAATGAATAAAAAACACCCCCACTTTTTGGCTAATACATGTCAAATAATTATTAGAATCAAATCATGTAACAATTTATAATAATCATGCAATTTTAAGGATTTTAGATTTTCCTCCCTAGTATTCACTCATTTTGATATATTACTTGATAACCATATAGATCCTTAAGACCATATAGTACATGAAAATATTGTTTTCTCTTTGAACTCATTATCGCGTAACAAGCCTAGAGAATCAATCACTTATGTGTAGCAATTAATTTGGGATGAAGCTATTTATTAATACCCCAATCCATCAAGTCTTGATGTGATCTTCAGTAATCATTATTTTTTCCCTTGATATTCATAATACCTATAATTCACCCAAGGCCTAGCCTAGTGGTAAAGGGACTTATGGGGTGTCAGGAAGTCTCAGGTTCAAGTATCTTCGGCTTCCTTTATGTGTGTGTTTTCATGTTTCTTTATAGATTTGTAGTTCCCCTTCCCCAACCATTTGTAATATAATAACTATAAGTAAAATTTAAAAAAAAAATTAATTATGTATTAATGATATCTTAATAAATTCAATGATCAAAAAATAAATCAAATTAATACTCTTTTTTCTTCAGTTGGAGTGGGTATCTTTATGAGCACTCATTAACTTTCTTGAAAGTCTATGAGCCTTTCTAAAAAAATATTTAGCCCATATAACTCATCCAAACATTCATTTATCGATATAAACTATGGTGAATTCTCTTCATTAACAAGAATTTTAAAAGGTTAATGATCATTTTTGTATGAATTTATCATCATTAAGAAACATAGATGTGCCATAAAACTAAAACATTATCAATGTTTTATTTTCCATGATATTTTATTTTTTAATATATTATACAAGATAGTTTCCACTCCTTGCTCTAACCATAAATCATTACATAAGTAAAAAAAATCATTTAGGATTAATATAAGATAATCACTCATCTTAAATGAATCATTCCTAAAATCATCTTACTTAAGTATACCCACATTTCACAACTAGTTCAACTCCTTTATTATTTATTATAGGCATACATATATATCAATATTAGGATCATTTTGTTTATAAATTAGTATTTTCATGAAAGTAAATGGATTATTTATGAACATCCAAGGTGGATGGTTATATATGTTAATGAATATGACCATGTGTTGTGCACAGTATGAGTCTTCCCAAATAGATTGACCCCATCACATTATTACCATAATCTCACATTATATAACTAAAATAAAAATTTTAATGTTTCCTATTAAACTCTTTCAATGCTAATCCATATTTACAATGCACCAATTCAACATTTTTAAATTTCTTTCCTCTTTACATCTCATATTTTTTGCCATTTTTTGTCATAAACACTCATTGAAGTCTCAGTATCAAAGGAAAGTGTCACATAACCTTATGTGTTATATGAGTTTGTGTTCCATCTTTATTAGGATTTCATCTACATGCACCATATTGTTTACACTCCTTCAGCGATCCAATTTTTATTATAATACATAATAAAATATTTAGGCAAAATAAAATCCAAACTAATCAATTAACTTTGATGAATCATAAACATTTCTAGTAATTTTTGTACCTTTGGGAAGTAAATCATTTGAGAAGTTAATAAGATATTCAATATCACTATTATTAAATTCATACATTTTTTCATTAAATAATCATATTTGAATCTCATGTTTCATCATCTTATCACATTAGGATACACCAGTTATTATCATTCTCAATTACTTTCTTAAATATCTCAATGTCATCATTGTCAATATTAGGCACAAAATCTAACATTGAATCTTCACTCATTACTTTTGGTCCGGCTTTGCGTGTGTTATCTGGTTGAAAACTTGAGTGAACCCATAAAATATCATATCTTTCAAACCATGCCTATCATGTCTCTCTATATCGAAGGGTTATTGAAATGTTTCTCCATTATGTTTTTATGCCTAATGATTAGTTTTAAAATCAACTTTGATGGTATGATAATTCACTTTTTCATGATCTAACTACAGTATTCTGATGCAATTACATCAAATAAGTTATCTATCTAAATCATTGTTAAAAGAAGAATCCAAAAATATTTTAAGTTGATTCTGAAACTCATTAGAAACCCTTTCAATAACATATATTCAACTTCAATATACTTTAAAATTAAAATTCTAATACCGCATGGAAGAATATAACATTTTGGTCAATTGAATTTTTTAAAATATTTATCATTAAAATTAAAAGTTTAAAATGGAAAAAAATGAGTTTAAATATAGTAATTAAATTTCATAATTTTTTATTTTTAACTTCAAAAACATTAGATAAAAAAACTATTTTACACTTACAAATAATGATTCACTTCTAAACTTATAATCAGGTGAATTTTTTAAAGTGATATATAAAACATCAATTCATGTATTTTATTATCATAATCCTAATAAAATTAGCATAATAATTACAATAATCACAATTATAATCATAAATTTCAATGATAAAAACAATAATAATAACATACTCATAAAATTGGATATTTAAAATTATATTTTCTTATTCTAAATTATAATAATGAAAGCATTCAATGAATTGAAGTGGATTTTATTTAACATAATTTTCTTAAAATTTAATTTATTATATTAATAGTAACTAAAATAATATTTTTTAATATTTTTTTATATATTTTTTTTATTATTTTTATAGTGATTATATTTAAAGTGTACATTTCTAACAAAAAAACATATTAAATTATTCAAGTCTAATTAATTATGAAACATAAATCCAAATAATAATATCTACAATTCATATCTCTATCATGGAAATAGTTTTTTTACATTGAGCATTATTTTTTAAACCATAATAGTAGAGTTTTCAAATAAAAAATTACAGTGTAGTAACATCAAAATAATAAGAATAAGTAAAAAATATAAGAATTAAGAACTCTATTAACATTATAATTCTAGTAATATTATTTGTTTTTTTCAAAAAAAATAAAAAAAATTATTAGGAAATAATTACATTTATTTTTAATAATTATAATCAAAATCATTATTTATATTTACAAAAAATGCTAACAACTTAATTTTATTTTAAATAATGAAAATTAATCTATGATATGAATTCATTGTAAGTAGGCATAAATCATTGTTAAAATGATGAACATGGATTGAGGATTTTTATAAGACTATATCAAAAAACAATACCATAAAAAATAATATAACAATAATAATTAACATTTACATATTTGTATCAATCATTACTACATCAAATATATCATCAAATCCAACTATACCATAATAAATGCATAATTAGTTTCATAATGATGTAATTCCAATTTTCTTCTTAAATGAATGCACATTCAATACATTTCCCATCTATATACCACTCATATTAATTCACCTCATACATATATATTATTTTAGTATTTTAATAATTACCAAAAATCACTAGTATAACACCATGTAATATAGCAGAATATCACAATACTGTTATCATTTAAAGGATACAATTGAGGGGCTTAGAGATTTATAGTGTAGGAATGAGTAAATATCTATAGTGAGACATCAAATTATTGTGGAAGAAAATATTAATCCTATAGACAGGTCAATAATCAAAATCTCTAAAAATTGGTGTACTCTTATGAAGTTATTACAGCACAGTAATGGAGCGAGGTAGACTGAGACACGGGAGTAGGATTGAACAAGGAGTTATATTAATTGAACAATTCAATAAAGTAGGGTAAATTACTTATAGTTTGATGGGAAAAGATTGGAATGAGGAACAGATTATGTGTGAGAAGATCGAATGAAATCGATCAAGAAGGAAAGAAAAATTTTATTTCATTAAATATTATAATTGTGGTTATTTAATTGCAGTTGTATCTTATATATTTCCATGTTTCCATATAATTATGTAAATAGTCTCCATAACCCCCCCCCCCAATACCCAATAAGCCTATATCCATGGTTATTTTAAAGCATTAAAATAATATTTCATATGAACACAATTTTATATATTCATGGTTAAATTTCTATCTATGGGCATGGTTTTGTAAAACCATTCTATCTTCCTATTTTCACAGTTTCTAAAACTATGAAAAAAGTTTTGTAGATAAAACTATAAATTTCAATAGTGTGAAAATAAATTGGTTAAATAACATTTTATATGATAAATTTTTTCACATTGGCTACTCTGAATTGATTATAACATGTTTTTTAAAGATCCTTGGAAATAATAATTAGCTTCATTATTAATGATGCAACTCGGATGTTATAGGTTTATCACATTTTTAAGGATAAATATAAATCTTATCCATAGGAAAATATGAGATTCTATAATTTCATTAGTCTGGTAAAATTTTTTAATCTCTTCATTCATGATAAGGTCTTTAAAGCTAACTATTAAAAGAGACTCATCTAAATCATGACTAAGCAGCATTTTCTGAGATTTTCAAGATGTAACAACTTTATATGGAACTTTTTTTATCACTTTATCAAGAGACTCTAGTTTCATATATTATGGATAAACTTCCATATATTCTTTGATAGAGAATTAAATTTCATGATTTGATTCATCTTTCATGTCATAGAGTCTTATTTCTTCAAACATTAGATCTATTGGGGAATTATTTAATGTTTATAAAACATTATTTGCCTCTGATCAAACATCTTCATTCTAGGATGACCATTTAGATGACTAAAGAATGTTTATAGGTTTATTTAGTGTCTCATCCCTTATGATTGTTTCAAATTCATTATACTTGGATTCAACCTTTACCATGTTTTCAATGTTTTCTTATGCCATTTAATAATAAAATCATCATTGTCATAAACATCCATGGTGTTGGATCTGAATCTACGGATTACACACAAGAGGGGGGGTGAATTGTGTCTTTTCAAAATTATTACAATCTCTTCAATTTAGACAAATTCTGTCCACTATGCTTTTGCACGATTAAATATGCAGCGGAAAAAGTAAAAGCATGAACACACGGATGTATAGTGGTTCGGGGAACAGAAGGCCCCTAGTCCACTCCACCAACGCTCAAATCCACGAGCTTGGCGATTTTCACTATCTGGTCCTCGTTTCCACAGACCTGTTCACAACTGAGTACAGGCAGTTGACACCTTTACAAGATTCAGGCAAACACAGCCTTCCTGGTTCAAACACGAACCCACACAGCTTAGAACGAGAAGCTGATCACTCAAAAATAAAAAAGGGTTTCGATAAAAAAAACACTTCTCCAGTTGTTCTTCACAATTGCAACAGAAAGCAATTGACAGTAGATAGATCGTTGTCTTCAGAAAATAAAGATCTGTAATCAAAACAGTTCTGAGTCGATCCAGTTGCAATAGATATTACCAGAAACTTCACAACTTCAGCAGCAATAGATTCACAACAGATAGTCGATGTAGAACACATGAATCTGCTATCAAGATCTTCCTTCGGCAATAAAGGTTTTACACTTCTTCTCGATCACCAGAAAAGAACGCCTTTACACAGTCTCTGTTTCTTGCTCGTTAAAAGATCAATCTTTATATTTCACACACTTTCCTGTGTATATATATATATCCGAAGTTTCCAAGATAGAACATATATATTCAAATCTGAGAAAATCTTCCGCATAAATAGATCCATGAAAATATCCTTTAGATTCGCGATATTAAATGAAATAACAGAGCCGTTGTAACTCCCCTGAAGAATCGGCATAAAAAGCTCCATTTAAATCAATCAGTAATCCGTTGAAAATCGTCTTTGATTCAGTCAAAGTCGTACTTAAGAATCGGCTCGAAATCCGCTTAATAATCCGCTTGTTTGACCAATGCAAAAGGAAATATCGTCTGTCAAAAATATCCCGACGCCAAACGTAGGGTTGATGACGTGGCTCCAAACGTAGGGTTCACAAACGTAAGGTTCACAAACGTAAGGTTCAGAACGTACATACTTTCTCTTCAGCATTCAAACGTAGGGTTGATCATCCATACTTTGTCTCGCTTCAACTCTCCAAAGAACGTACGGTTGATTATAAAAGTAAGGTTGATGATCCATACTTTTGAGAAACAAACTCAACACTGAAAACTAACGTACGGTTTCTCTTCCATACTTGTCCAACAACGAAAACGTAAGGTTCCTTCCAAACGTAATGTTCTTCTTCCATACTTTTCAACAACGTAAGATTCATTAACCATACGTTTCAAAATAACGTAAGGTTCCTTAACCATACGTTTCTTTTAACATAAAAAGTAAACTTTTCATCCATACGTTACGTTCATCAACGTAGGGTATGAACAGTGATTCCAGTATGCGCTAACATTGATCTTGCGCTACAGTGATTCCAGAACACGCTAAAATTGATCTTGCGCTACAGTGATTCCAGAACACGCTAAAATTGATCTTGGAATAAATGAAGTATGAAATCTCGTTGTATGAAATAAATAAATAAAATAAATTCCTGCAAAATACTCAACGAAATATTTAGTAAATAATTAAGGGTATTTGTGAGCATCAAAATCATCATAAAGAGACAGAGTATTATTTGAAATAATCTCCCCCTTTAAAAAACATTATTTTGAATTGTTTGAAAACAATACATTGCTCAACACATGGATCTTCTCTTGATATGAGTTTTCATTGATTATAATATCTATATCATTTTTCAAATTTTGGGAATACAGGTAATTGTTTTCATTCATAAAAATGACCAAAAATTTGTATTTATTATTACAAGAATCTCTTAAAAGTCATATTCTATTGAAATAAGGTGATTTGAAGTCAGTGATGTATACCAACACTCGCATGTCTTGATTTACAATAAAAATTTGTTACATAAAATCATATAGATACTTGTTCATGGATTCTAGGGATGAGTCTGAATGGTAAGACTCAACCAGAAAGGTATATAGAAAGAGGGGTCTAATGAAGATAGAGGAGAGTTGAGTACTGAGTAAGAGAAGATGAATGAGTATGTATCTCATTCAAATATATTTTTTCAGGCCTCTTTTAATCAGTGTTCTCATATTGAATAGAACATTTATATAAGGATGGTATGGATATTTATAACCAATATAATAAGAAAAATACTAGGAGAGGAATTTAAATAATGGCTTGGAAGATGACTTCAAGTGAGTAAAACAAGTTTTAAGAAATTGATCATTTCCCCTATGATAAAAAATTCCTTCTCACATCGGTGAAATTACTCAATACCAATGATATATCTTTTTATAAGTTAAGTAAGATAGATGTTCATAAAAGTTTACATGGAAAATGATGAATTAATTGGGTTGAGTAATTTTTCAAGACTTTATCGACCTACTAAGTTAACCTTTTTTAGAGCCACTCATTATATTTTTAGGTCATGTTATAACTCGAATTCCTACCAAAACTTAAAATAAAGGAAACTTTTCCCACTATGGTAATTTGTGGACTCAAACAAGGGATAGGTATTCAATACTTATATCACTCCTGGTTCTATCATAGATGAATATAAACACATTAACCCTTGACTTACAACCTAAAAACATCACACACTCCACCCATAGAGTGACCTAGAGGGAAATCTATCCAAGAATACTTCTAATCTCAAGATTTATTATGTGTAGGATCCATACAAGGAGATAACCATATAGAGTAATCTTTTATCTACCAATGGTAAACATATCATAGGTTCATATGGAGGTTATGACTTCAGTGAGAATCCATAGCACTTATGATGAACCTATGACTCTAATATTGAGATTACAACCATAAAGGAGGTACAATCATGTAAGATATTATGACCCAAATAGAATGGATTCATAAAACTTATAGATAAAGGGGGGAAATATATGATAACAAAAAATATTATTATATTAAAATAGAAGGGTATAAAAATTTATCTCTCAATGATTGAGATGAACCTAGGTAATATATTTATAGTCGTAAAGGGTCAACACTATCATGTAATAAAAATAAAGAGATTTTTATTTGAATAAATGGGAAAAATGATTCCTATTACAAAGGTTGAGTTCACCTATAGTATGAGTTATATATTGATATTCCTAGAAGTTTAAAACTTATAGATTAAAAATATGGTTGTAATACTAAAGTAAAAATGATCTAGCACCAATTGTCTCAACCTTATCAACTCATAGGCCTTATTTCTTTTACAAAATGTTCATTATATAAATAATATTTAACTAAAGATACATTTACAAAATCACACTTGACACTAAAGAACATGTAAAAACCTGGTTTTAGTATTTAAATAAATAAATATTCTAAGTTTAAATTTTGAATTAAATTTTAAAATTGGGATAAATTTGTGTTGGGTTTTCATGTGATAAATGTTTTTTGGATTAGTAATGGATTTTCTAGAAGGTGGTTTTCCAAAATCTCTAGTCTGAAACTAGATGGAGAAATTTCATTGGAACCAATAAATACTGCAAGTAGGAAATAGCATCATACACTTCTGGAGGAACTGAATTAGGATGAGAAGTTTCAAATGTAACATGCATTTTCTAGAAAATTTAATGAATTAGGCATAGAAACTAATTTTATATGATGAAGTATAGAAGTGGGAGGATGTGATTCTAGATTATGGAGGGAATTATATAGGAGTAACTCTAAATGTGCTTAAGAGTAACCTATGGTTTCATAAGGCTACATCATATTTCTCAAAGGGTTGAATGAGATTAACTGGAACTATTCTCGAAAGTTGGATATTCAGTCAATTCATTTAGTGTGAAGATGTAGGTTACCTTAATCGAGTAGTATATGGTCATGAAGATCATAAATGGGTGAAACCAGTGGAACTAGAAGGATAATAAGAAATATTGAATATAAATAGGTGGTATTTGTCAATTTTTTATGTTGATTTGAGATGAACAAAGAGTCGGAGACTATGATGTTAGAGGATGGTGAATTTAGATGGTCATGAAGCTGAAAGGGTGGAAGGCCAAAAGGAGTAGGAAGAACCTAAATATAGAAAATCTATTAGAATAACTAATGGAGTCTATAATAAATCCTTAGTCTACCATATGTTTCATCACAATGGGAGCATTGTGGAATGTCTTTTTCAGGGAAGTGTTGGTGTAATATTATTTTATATTTGTATAGAGTTTCCAAAATAAGTATACCTTTTAACTCAGATGATCTGTGTAGGGTTACCAAAAGATGGGATCTCTTGTAACTCAATTGTTCTCTATTTCACTCCTTAATGTATACATTGTGTTTTTTCTCTCATATAGTAGGATTATTTTCCAATCCAAATTATTTTCTATGTTACTTATGATTTTTTATTGAGGACTTTGTTCTTTATTGTTTGTTAGTTTAAAAACTATCTTGTATAAAGTTATCACTAGATATTTATAGATCAGTATGGTGGTTGGAGTGTGAAGTCATCTCAATTCCATAAACATTGAATATGTGGTGGTGTGTCATTTTGAAGCTTCTAGGAGCCTTATTTCACATTGGAGGTTTTGTATCTTATGAATCGGAGGATGGTGTCTTCTGAAATGTAGGTTCCAATGTAACAAGTGGTATTAAACCTTGGTTCAATTTTTTTTTATCAGTTTACTAAGTCTCTAAATCATATCTCAATTAGATATTATTGGTGATTCGAACCCTGGTCAACAGTTTAGAGCTTAGTAAAGAGAATCATTCTAAGCTTGGACTTATAGGAGATGTTTGGAAGGTCGTTATTGGTCCCTATATGATTTTATATTTCAGTGGGATTTTTTTAGATGGATATATTTGGAAGAGTGTAAGGTATGATTAACAATTCAATGGTGAAGGTTTTGTTTATTAGAGAATTTTTTTCTAATCCTAGGGGGTTTGTAACTTCTATTAAGAAAAGTAAATCTATAAGTAGGGTTTTTGGAAAAATGGATAAGACTCGACCGAAAAACATTGGGATTTACCAGAAGATATTTTCCTAGAAGGTGTCCTTCATGACCTAGAAGGTGAAATTTAAAATGGAGTTGATGTCAATTCTGTGAAATTTTTGTAAGGTAAATGATTCGATGTGATTCAGTTGGGCCTAGTTCTTTATTATAGAATTTCATATGAAAGGGTTTTTTATAGTAGAATTCATATAAGGATTTAATGTTTATTCTGGAAGGTTTCATTCCAAAGGTTTCATTCACAAATCCCATTATGAATGTTGTAAAAAACTTGGTGTTGAGTGTCCTTAGTCCACTTGAGTCATGCGCATTTGACTATAGGTATTTTCACTCTATGTTTTAGAGAGATCATGCATGTAAATTGTATCTAGAAGCTGTTTTGAAAGGGTATAAGCTTGTGGATGATGTTTCTTTCAATGTCATGGAAGAGTGGGGATTTAATTATAATATCATAATGGTTTATTACTTAGATCTCAATGGGTGAAACATGTTTTAGGTTTTTGAAATGTTTAGATCTCGGTAGAACACTAAAATTTATAGGTTTCTATGCATTAAATTTTCAGATGTTGTGTGGGTGTTCACATGGATAAGGGATTCCATGGTTGTGTGAAAGTATGAAATATAGAACATTTCTTCTATCCATTTATAAAGGATAAATTCATGTCAGATAATCTTCATGAATCTTGGATTTGTGGAATGGGAATCTCAATCACTTGAGTTATAAAGGGGATAAAAATACTACATAAAAATGCATGTTGGAACTTATAAATAGGAAGTTCAGAATTTTTGGGTAGTGTGGCCTTAGAAATCAGTGCAAGGTGACCTTTATTTAGAAAGGAGAGTCACCATAGAATAAGAAACATATGAAGGTTCATATGGAAGTATGGAGGAAGATACTGGTTTATTATGATGGGATGTCATTGTACTCGTGTACCTTCATGGATGATGTAACATGTAAGGTGTGGGTGTTATTCATATTAAGAACAAAATCTGAGGTTTTTTATAAAATTCATCATATGAAGAACTACGGTGGAAGAAGGAAACCATTTATACTAAAATGTTGTTTGTATGGTGGTGCAGAGTTCAAAAGAATAAAGTTCTATATGTTCTATTAGTGGGGAGTCATACAGTTGATAAGGTCATACCTGGACCACCAAGAAAGTCGTCATAGGGAAGATGCATTTTTGAAACAATGGGGTAGTTTTGGGAATATCTTAGGTTCATAAGGATTATAGTCCAGTAGAATGGAAGGAAAATCTTACTGTAAATTCTTCAAATGATGTTAATTACTTACATGTTAATTCCAGAAAGAAAGAGAGACATTACAATGTCTTGAGTGTGTTTCTTTATAATGTGTGGTAGATAATAATTTGGTTTCTAGGTCTAGAATAATGACTTGTGAAAAGGTTATTAATTTCTTGAATATATCCTTCTCAGTGAGAGGATCCTATGATGGATCAGAACCATGTGAGATATGTAGTTTGGAATAAAGGACTTATGTATATTGAGGTTCATCTAGGAAGATATTCTAGAAGATGTTCAGGATTGTCCAGGGAGTTTGTTTCGAAGATTTCAGTCATTCTAGATGGTGTTTCAAATGGATAAAATTTTCATTAGAATCTCCAAATTCAAAATTATAGGAATTATTGAGGACTGTGGAAGCTCATGGAATATATTTTAAAGGATTAGTTTTGAAAGTTGTGGTACTAGAAAAATATATATCCTCATGTGTTGAGATTATCTAATATGGATTAGTGCCTAGTGTAAGGTTTCAAAATAGGAACATATTTCTTATTTCTTACAGACTATTGAGAACCCAAAATCCCAATGTGGAAGAAGATGGAGTGTATTGAAATAATGGTATTTAGTTCTAGAACTTGGATCTAATAGAAAATATAATTGGGAAAATCAGTACAGAGCAAAGGGTCTACCAGTTCATGGATGAACTAGGTAGTGGAGAAAAATTATGATATAAGGACTTGTTGATAGAGTTTAAACAAATTAGGATAGTTCTAAAAGTGATTGTTGTGGAAGAAACTTCATATAGAAATCATAGTTTCTTGGTAATGTAATACGGGTGGTCGTAGCCTGGAAAGTATTGGGTAGATTTTCTCTTAGTGGGGCTTGGATGATCGTTAGCACAGTGGAGGACCATTGTGACACCGTCGGAGTGATATTTTGGAAATTTTCCTAAGAAATTGGTGTTCAAATACTTCAGAATAGTTTTAAAGTGGGAGATCATGAGATCTTAGAAGAGGATAAAAGTTTAAAAGACTCGAGTCATTGGGAATTATCCATGATGGATAAGATTGACTCACTCTATGTGTCAGGAACATGGGAGATGGTGGAGAGACCCATGAGGAATAATGTATTTCAAAAAAATGGGTGTATCATTTAAAGGAAGAAGTGGATGGTAAAGAAAGGTACAAGTTCAGGCTAATTGTAAAGGAGTTTCAACAAACATAAGGTGTGGATTTCTCAAAGATCTTTCCACCTATAGTTAAATATATAACTATTCATATGATGTTGAATATGGTTTTAATGTAAGGAATTCATCTTGAATCATTGGACATGAAGAAATTATTCCTTCATGGGGAGTTGGATGAGAAAATTTACATGGAACAGATGGAGCATCAGAACCCATATCCTATGTAAAAGCTCAATCATGGACTTTATGGTTTAAATAAGGTGCCAAAGAATTGGAATCAAAAGTTCAAAAACTTCATTATAGAGTAGAATTTCATCTGGATAAATGGTGGTAATTTATATTACTAGAAGGTGTTTGATGATGGAATTGTTATCATCCTACTTATCTATAATGATGATATTCTAATTAAAGGTCCATTAAAGAAAATAATCAAGGAGATGAAGGATGAATCATTCAAAATTTGTGTGATAAAGGATCTCGATCCATAAAAATATATTTTAGGGATATTGATTGTGATAGACCTAGGTTCTGGTACTTTATACCAGACTTAAGATGATTACATCTAGAAGGTGGTGGAGTGCTTCAGCATGATTGTAGAGAAACCATTTACCGCACCTCTAGTCGAACACTTCAAGATTAGTAAAGATAAGGCACCATGAAGGAAATAAGAGGTTGAGTACATGGTAAGGATTCTATATCCATCAGTTTTCATAATCTTGATGTGTGTCATGGTTTGTACTATTCTGTACATTGCGAAAATAGTGGGTGTTTTCAACAGATTAATATTTAATCTCAAAAGAGGACATTGGGAAGCTATCGAGTGGATTTTTATATACTTAAATAATTCTAGAATCATGGAAATTTTCTTCAGAATAGATGAATTCTTGTAAGGGTTTTTTTAGTCTTACATTAGTGGATATAGAGACACTCAAAATAGTGTCACTGGATACATGTTCACTTTTAGTGAAATTTCAGTTAGCTAGTTTTCAAACCTTTAATTGGTAGTTATACTCTCAATAATGGAAGATGAGAATATCATATTTATAGAAGTTGGGAAAGAGTTGATCTGGTTGAAAGGGTTGATGCAAAATCTTTGAAAGAGAAAATATGATGGGATACACTTTTGTGATTCACAAAGTTTGATTCACTTATCCAAAAATATGACATCTTTTTTTAGGACAAATAATATTCAGCTAAAGTGAAACTTCATATTAAAGTTGTGGGATGATAGGGTGTTGGATCTCTGGAAGATATAAGGGACTCAAAATCTAGATAACATGTTGAAAATGGTAATGGTTTGGGATGTGTTTAGGTGGTGTTGAGCCTTAGTTGGGATAGTTTTACTGAAAGGGTGTAGGGGAACCACACAAAGTTGTAATGGAATATTGAGGAATGGAAGAGGTTTTCTGAAACTAATATAGGACTTGGTGGAGAATCCTATAAAATCATTTCCAAGTGAGATATTGTTGTGTTTCGAATGTGGAAACCATTTTTTAGTTAAGGGAGAAAAATCACCGAAAGGTGAAATTATAGAACTCCTATTTTCAGATAACCTAGATGAGGATGGTGGAAGCGGTGGTGACTAAGTTTGTATGTATAGAATTAGGATGACTGATAGTTGTGTGAATTGATGATTATCATTAGTAAGTGCATCTGCAATTTTTCCTAGATCACATCTGCTTGGAGGCAATGCAGGGAAAGGAAATTCATGCTAGTCATTCTACAAGATTTTTAAAAGATGATGTTGTTCACTGGATGGGAAATTATAGGCGGTGGAATTATTTGACTAATTAGGGAATTCCATGGAGATCAGATCAGGTGGAATTCATCCCACAAATATCGAGTGTTAGAAACTACTTAAAGCACAAGTTGTTTCCACTAGTGCAAAAAATGTTTTTTACGTCGGTTATTTTTCATTTTTTACGTCGGTTTCTAGCCGACGTTAATATGGGCGACGTTATAAATAACGTTTTTGACGTCGGTGTAAACACCCAAAAATTTCAAGGGAAATTTTTTCCTAAATTTTCTTTGGAATTTTTCAAGAACGCAGTTTCTGACGGCGCCTGATTTCGAGGCCCGGTGTGCCCGGAATCAATTTCAGAAGTTTGGCTCGGGTACGTTCAGTGAACGAACGAGCGGGTTTTTCTAAATTTTGAACCGGTGCTCAGAATCGAATTCCGAGGGCACCGATGAACTCGCAACGCCAGTATTTTCTTAAAGAGACTTTTTCCGCAGTTGCGTTTAATCGAGAGCGGAAGTTAGTTTTTGGGTTTTCATTAAATAAGAGTAATAATAAAATAACGTGTCATGCACTTTATTTTATTTCAGCCTCCATTGGGAGTGTGGTGGTTGAAACCTCCTCATGGAGGTTGGAGGTAGGGCCACCACACCTTAACCTCCCTTGAGAGGTTATGGTGGTGGGGCCCACCCAAACTAAACCTACCGTGGGTGGTTTATTATGGTAGGGACCACACGGGGCTTAACCCCCCCTATTAATGGGAGGAGAGGAAACCTCTCAACTCTCCCTCATTAATGAGGGAGAGCCTCTTAATTCCTCAACTCCCCATTAAATGGGGAGAAACTCCTTGGCACCCTCCCCTCTTAAGTGGTGCCAACGGACCTCATAAATTGCGTCAAATCAATTTATTTCACCCGACCCTTTTTTTTAAAAAAAAAGTTATGTAACCACAATGGTTACATACCTCTCCCCCTCTCCTATATATAGGGATCTTGGGAGAGGGTTTGGGGACAGCTTCACCAAGCGACGGAGCGCTGGTAAAATACCGCGATGCCCAACACTTGGGAAGAAGCTTATCTTCGCGAACGAAGAACGCGCCACCTCTGACGAAGAACGCTCGTTTTCCTTCCACAGAATTTCTCCCCTTCTGCGGCGAGACTCTTCAACGGATCTTCTTCTTCCCCTTCATCGTCAACGGATCGATGAACAAGCTCGGAAGCGGAATCGATTAGCAAGCGACGACAGCTTCGCCATCCCTCGAGTCAGACGAACGCCGACGTCCCCCTTCGACGTCGTCATCCTCGCGACGCCATACCGCGACGAACCTCGAACGACGACGCCTCCTTCTGATTGGCTTATACCCAAGGTAGAGGTTTGTATTCAATTATTTATATTTGTTCAAGATTTCCGACTTGATGATCTTCATGGTTAAAAACCATTTGTTATCGAATTTGAGCTTTGTGGTTTGAAACCAAATGATAACGAATAACGTGAGGGGGGTCGGACCGCACGAACACGACTGACCCTCCTCCTTTTTTTCTTTGTGGTTGGTACGAGGAAGCATGGTGTCGTCGCACCATGCGGTTTTATGCAGTAGATATGCGCGGCGCCGTCGCGCCGCGCCGTGGAAAGGAATTCAAGGACGCGACGCCGTCGCGCCGCGTCGAAGAAAACCGAAGACATCCGCGGACGGAGTCGGACCGCGGCGAAGGGGCGCGGCGCCAACGCGCCGCGCCGGAGAACCACTAAGACGGCGCGTTTTGTTTTTGACGTGCGGATTGACGGGCGACGAAAAACGAGGCCGCAAGGTAATTTTGAGGCCTCCGCAGTGAAGGCCGGGTCCCGGGAGGACCATAGGCGAAGACGGCAGGAGAAATGGACCAACGGAGCGCGTCCGGTGGTCTGCAGAAGGCGGCCGTGGCGCGCCACGCCGGCGCGGCGGCGCCGGCGCCGGCGACCGGAGGCGGCGGCGCGCCGCCAGAAGGGAGGCGGCCGGCGGTTCGCCGCCGGCCTCAATTAGCGGCGGGCGGGGGACACCCCGCTCCGCGTTTCGGCTCGACCACGCTGGCCGAGCTGCGGCCGGCCGGTCGGACCGGACCGAGCCGGGTCGGACCCGGGTCGGGTCAACCCGGTTCGGCCGACCCAGGGGGGGTCGGGCCGGGTCGGCCCGGACCCAGACCCCCGTTTTCGGACCACTTTCGGTCAAAAGCCTGTAACTTGAGATACGGGCATCCAAACAACTCGCCGTCAGTGGAAACGTGATCCTTGGATCGAGACGGTCGTTTCGGTATATTGCACTCAAGGTTTCAGATTACTTTGGGTTCGGCCGGGTTGGTTCGGATACGAAACCAACCAGGCCCTCGGAGCGGAAACGCTCGTAACTTGAGTTCCGGACGTTCGATTGACGTGCCGTCAATTTTGATGGGTTCCTCTAAGTGAGACGGATCTTTTGGCTTACTCCGCTCGAGGTTTGGATGTCGTCAGAGTGCGGTCGGGTTGGTTCGCTCACGAAACCAACCGGGCCCCTAGAACGAAAAAGCCAATAACTCACAGACTGGGCGTCCGATAGTCGCACCGTCTGTTTCGTTGAATTCCTCTTGATGAGACGGAACTTTTGGCATACTTCGCCCGAGTTTTGGATACAGTTGGATAGTGGCCGGGTTGGATGGAACCCAAAATCCAACCGGGACCTTGGAACGGAAAAGCTGATATCTTTCAGACTGGACGTCTGTTTGACGAACCGTCAGCGACATTGGTGATCACGTTGAGAAACAGTCCCTATGAGTATACCCTATGAGAGTTCGGGGTACAGTTGAAATATGGTCTGGATTGGTTCGCTCACGAAACCAACCGGGCCCCTGGGATGAAAAGGCTAGAAGCTCACAGACCGGGCGTCCGATTGACGCACCGTCTGTTGCGTTGAGACCCCTATGACGACACAGTCCTTTGAGATACTTCTTCGTGGGACCTTGAGATAATTGGAGTATCGACCTGTAGCTCGTGGAGCGGACCCTCCTAGAGACGAGCGTGCGGAGTACGGAGACCGTGTAGCCGACTGAGACCTGACGACTGCTTGACCGACTCGACTTGGAGTGAGTCGACTAGCCCAGTGGAAGGAGCACTACTTTCTGAGGTGCAGACCCATGGCGGACGGAGCAATGCCTGTGTGACAGTGCAGACCTGCGGTACTCGTCCGGAGAGTACCTCAGCAGGCTACTTGGGGGTGTGCACTACTGTGTTTGGGTGACATACCCCAGCGGGAAGCACTACTATGTTTGGGTGGCTGACCCGCGGTACTCGACAGGAGGAGTACCTCAGCAGTCTTAGGTTATTGAGCAGTACCTCAGAGTCATGATAGGACCACTGTACACTCCAGAGACGGAGCTCTTCAGCAGTTACGGTTTCGATAATGAAAATCCTGGTTTGAGCTGAGACTTTTGACCTTTTTGTTTTCCTCATGATTGAGATGGGTCACTTGTTAACTTAGGTATATGTATGGGCATATACCTGGGTAGTGGTTATCCGTTGATTTCATGATCCTTGTGTTTCCTCATGTTTGAGATGGGTTACTTGATAACTTAGGCATATGTATGGGCATATACCTAAGTAGAGGTTATCTGTTGAGATCTTCTTTGTGGTTATCCTTGTTGGTTTAGTGAGACCTTGAGGGTCTCGGGGTCCCTACTGAGTATCGTTATACTCACCCCTGCACGGGCTATGCCCGCACCTCGTTGTGTTGGTTGCAGACGACAGGCAGTGCTGACGGAGGCCGAGTGTTCGAGGACTGGACGGTACCCAGAGGTGAACTACACGATGAGTAAGTACCTGGAGGTGGACTACACGACGAGTCAGTACCCGGAGGTGGACTACACGACGAGACGACACACGGAGGAGGTTGAAGGACGAGAGCATGGAGGAGGCTATCTGTACCTACCCTTCAGGTAGGATCTGTGGTGGACGACCAGGAGCTGCGCCATCTATACCTACCCTTCAGGTAGGATCCGAGGAGGATGACCCAGGAGCCGCTTCTGTCCTTCCAGCTGTTATCTTTTCTGTTGTACTTGTTCAGTTGTAGTTGTACTTCCTTTTGGGTTTGTATTCTGGCCCATTTACTTTTCAGCACTTCTTTTGTACTTAGTGTTTACTTTTTTCGCTTGCTTACTCTGTGGTGCTTGTTTTCTTTTATAAAGGCAATGTCTTCCCAGTTATCGGGATTTATGCCTTTGGTGCTAGTCGCCAGCCCCTGGCCTATGGAAGGCGGGCTTGGGGTAGTCACGGCACGGGTCCCGAGGACAGTTCGTGACAAATTGGTATCAAAGGAGTCGGTTCTACCACAGAACTTATAACTCTGACTTTTTCTTTCTGTGAATTAATAGTGTTAAGGGTATCAAGTGTGGTTTTCAGTTCAGGGAGTCCAGTGTTGGTGCGGGCGGCCAACGTATCCATACACCAGGACCCTGACAACTGATTTTCGGCTTTGTGCACGAAAACACTGATTGCGTGTGTGTTTTCAAAGGTTTTTCCCTTAAAACAGCTCGAACCAGGTCAGCTCACCAGGTATAATCGTTTGACCGTGTCACATTGTTTCTTTCAGGATTCCTTTTCTCGGATGACCAGCTAGATCCCAGAGGGGCGTGCGTACTGACAGCTTGTCGAGCGACGAGGCTTCGGTACAGGGCCCTCTTGCAGTAGAGGCACCAGCGGAGGCACCAGCGGTACTACCATACGTTGGGCCACTGATGCCACCAGTCCCAGCAGTAGGAGATGCACGCCACTTGAGTGCACTGCACGAGTTCCAGCGCCAGAGGCCACCCAGGTTCTGGGGAGAGACGGACCCTCAGGCGGCTGAGGATTGGCTGGAGGATGTGGTGAGAGTCTTCAGGCTAGTGGGGACGCCGGCAGACCTTATGGTGATCTTTGCTGCCAGCCTTCTTCAGGCAGCAGCAGGCAGGTGGTGGAGCCACTTGTTCCAGTTTTGCGACGGGATGGCCTTCACATGGGAAGACTTCGAGACCTTCTTCAGGGTGGAGTTTGTGCCAGTATCTCTATACCTCGAGCGTGTACAGGAACTTCTACCTTTACCGCAGGATTTTCGATCAGTAGATGAGTCATCTGTGGGAAGTAGACAGATGATGCAGAGGTCCAGGAGGACCATACCAGCAGTTGGCCGATCTCGGGTTTTAGGACCGGTGGTGCGGGGCACCCGGGGTGGGGTCAGAGCCAGGCGTGCCAGAAACAGGTTGTGTTACTCCTGCGGTGGAAAGGGTCACCTGGCACGTGACTGTCCGACTCCTCGTACAGTTGATATGCAGGCATTGGATGAGCCGCCGAGGCAGAAACAGCGACGAGTGCTTGAGCAACAGCCGAGCAGTGGACAAGGCAGTAGAGCTCCGGGAGCATGTGGACAGGAGAGGA
Source organism: Viscum album (assembly GCA_963277665.1). Classification (NCBI taxonomy): domain Eukaryota; kingdom Viridiplantae; phylum Streptophyta; class Magnoliopsida; order Santalales; family Viscaceae; genus Viscum; species Viscum album. The sequence continues at coordinate 261,723,184 of OY728135.1, forward strand.
ACTAGTGGATACATCCTTTGTACTTCTAGTTCCATGTTGCTATTGTATTTGTGTCTTTGTATTATGAGCTGCAATAATAAAAAGACACTTATCTTTGTTTGCTTTCCTGTCCTTTTGTTTGGTTGATACTGAGTGGTCCCGGTTAAAACTGTTGACTTGACCCTCACTTTCTAGATTTCTACTGTAGGAGACCCAGTTACCTCACACTGATGCCGAAAGTGTGACTCGACCCTTGGAGGCGAGAGTGACAGTTGGATATCTTGGTAGTTACGTCGAGGCCTTACGATGTCATCCATGGCATGAATGCATCATTCATGTTGGGATTGACTGTATTAGGCAACGAATGTGGTTCATCCAGGGGATGAGACCAGATTTCTCTTATCGGAAAAGAAGAAATCATAGCAGCTCTTGTGAGACTAAAGAAGTTCCAGGTCATCCAAGAGCGGATGAAGACTGCACAGTGCAGTAAGAAAAAGGAAACCGGTGTCAGTCTTAGAGACTCGGGCATGTTAAATGTTTCAAAAAGTGGAAGATTTAAGGATAGATGAGTTTGCGAAGCAGCAGACATGGAGGCATATCTAGGAGAGCAGTATGAGGTGGTGTACATCTTAACATGCTACAACCACCCACCTTAGTTATCCCTGCCAGGCTCAAGGAGATGGAGGTCGGGGGAAGAGTGCGGCAGCATGCGGTCAAGGAGTGTGACCCAATGGATCTAAAAATGATTCAAGGGACAGTTTGTGTCCACTACTAGATATTGTAGTAACAGACGTCGATATGAATCATTCATCGCTTTCACAAATCTTGTCCCAGACCTAGAGTTTTCGGTAATCTGTGGACTTGACCCTCACGTCTGGAGATACCTTGGGAGGAGACTCGATAATCACACTTACGCCGACGGTGTGGTCAGACCCTCGAGGCGAGAGTTCCGGTTGGAATCTCTTGGTGGCAGCGTCGAGGCCTTATGACGTTATTTTGAGTATGGAATGGGCAATAACTTTTCATACTCAAATTGATGGTTTTAGGCAAACGTCGGGATGGGTTTTCCTTGGTCGGCGAAAAGGAAACCCCAGGCAGCACGGGATAAACTCTTTCACAGGAAGGTGCAACCGATCACTCTTGAGTCAGTCAACCATACCCTCATGGCAGCAGTCTTTTGAGTTTCAGTTCTAACAGAAAATGGAGACCTCTGGAGTTTGAGGATGACGACCATGTCCTTATATGGGTCTCACCTCGACGAGGTTTACGGAGATGTGGCCAAGGCGGCAAGTTATCTCTGAGGTTCAACGGACCTTTATAGGTCCTCAGCTAGGTAGGCGGGGTGGTTTACCACTTGAACCATCCACCTCAGTTGCACCAGGTGCATGACGACTTCCATGTATCTCTACTGAGGAGATACGTGCTCGACCCTTCGCATATCATCGACCATGAGGAGCTGGACGATGGCGATGGAGTGTCTTTCACGGAGGTTCCAGTGGGGATCGAGGATTGACAGGAGCGGATCCTTTGAGGATGGCCTATTTCTCGGGTGTGCTTTCACGGGCAGTACAGGAACCTCCGGGTGACCACACGGGAGCGGAAGGCTCAGATGCGTGCTCAGTACCGTTTTTGTATACCTAGTTTATGTTAAAGCTTTACGAGGACGTAAAGCCCTGAGGTGGGAGTAATGTAAAGACCTGGAATTTTCAAGGGAAATTTTTTCCTAAATTTTCTTTGGAATTTTTCAAGAATGCATTTTCTGATAGCACCTGATTCCGAGGCCCGGTGTGCCCGGAATCAATTTCTGAAGTTTGGCTCGGGTACGTTCAGTGAACGAACAAGCGGGTTTTTCTAACTTTTGAACCGGTGCTTGGAATCGAATTCTGAGGGCACCGATGAACTCTCAATGCTGGTATTTTCCTAAAGAGACTTTTGCCGCATTTGCGTTTAATCGATAGCGGAAGTTAGTTTTTGGGTTTTCTTTAAATAAGAGTAATAATAAAATAACGTGTCATGCACTTTATTTTATTTCAGCAGCCATTGGGAGTGTGGTGGTTGAAACCTCCTCATGGAGGTTGGATGTGGGGCCACCACACCTTAACCTCCCTTGAGAGGTTATGGAGGTGGGGCCACCACACCTTAACCTCCCTTGAGAGGTTATGGTGGTGGGGCCCACCCGAACTAAACCTCCCGTGGGTGGTTTATTATGGTAGGGACCACACGGGGCTTAACCCCCCCTATTAATGGGAGGAGAGGAAACCTCTCAACTCTCCCTCATTAATGAGGGAGAGCCTCTTAATTCCTCAACTCCCCATTAAATGGGGAGAAACTCCTTGGCACCCTCCCCTCTTAAGTGGTGCCAACGGACCTCATAAATTGCGTCAAAGCAATTTATTTCACCCGACCCTTTTTTTAAAAAAAAAATTTATGTAACCACAATGGTTACATACCTCTTCCCCTCTCCTATATATAGGGATCTTGGGAGAGGGTTTGGGGATGGCTTCACCAAGCGACGGAGCGCTGGTAAAATACCGCGACGCCCAACACTTGGGAAGAAGCTTATCTTCGCGAACGAAGAACGCGCCACCTCTGACGAAGAACGCTCGTTTTCCTTCCACGGAATTTCTCCCCTTCCGTGGTGAGACTCTTCAACGGATCTTCTTCTTCCCCTTCATCATCAACGGGTCGACGAATAAGCTCGGAAGCGGAATCGGGTAGCAAGCGACGACGGCTTCGCCTTCCCTCGAGTCGGACGAACACCGACGTCCCCCTTCGACGTCGTCATCCTCGCGACGCCATACCGCGACGAACCTCGAACGACGACGCCTCCTTCTGATCGGCTTATACCCAAGGTAGGGGTTTGTATTCAATTATTTATATTTGTTCGAGATTTCCGACTTGATGATCTTCGTGGTTAAAAACCATTTGTTATCGAATTTGAACTTTTTGGTTTGAAACCAAATGATAACGAATAACGTGAGGGGGGCCGGACCGCACGAACACAGTCGACCCTCCTCCTTTTTTTCTTTGTGGTTGGTACGAGGAAGCATGGTGTCGTCGCACCACGCGGTTTCATGCGGTAGATATGCGCGGCGCCGTCGTGCCGCACCGTGGAAAGGAATTCAAGGACGTGACGTCGTCGCGCCGCATCGAAGAAAACCGAAGACATCCGTGGACGGAGTCGGGCCGCGGCAAAGGGGTGCGGCGCCAACGCGCCGCGCCGGAGAACCACGAAGACAGCGCGTTTTGTTTTTGACGTTCGGATTGACGGGCGACGACAAACGAGGTCGCAAGGTAATTTTGAGGCCTCCGCAGTGAAGGTCGGGTCCCGGGAGGACCATAGGCGAAGACGGCAGGAGAAACGGACCACTGGAGCGCATCTGGTGGTCCGCGGAAGGCGGCGCCGGCGCGCCACGCCGGCGCGGCGGCGCCGGCGACCGGAAGGGAGGCGGACGGCGGTTCGCCGCCGGCCTCAATTAGCGGCAGGCGGGGGACACCCCGCTCCGCGTTTCGGCTCGGCCACGCTGGCCGAGCCGCGGCCGGCCGGTCGGACCGGACTGAGCCGGACCGAGCCGGGCCGGGCCCAGACAGGTCGGACCCGGGTCGGGTCGACCCGGTTCGGCCGACCCAGGGGGGTCGGGCCGGGTCGGTCCGGGCCCAGACCCCCGTTTTCAGACCATTTTCGGTCAAAAGCCCGTAACTTGAGATACGGGCTTCCAAACGACTCGTCGTCAGCGGAAACGCGATCCTTGGATCGAGACGGTCGTTTCGGTATATTGCACTCAAGGTTTCGGATTACTTTGCGTTCGGCCGGGTTGGTTCGGATACGAAACCAACCGGGCCCTCGGAGCGGAAACGCTCGTAACTTGAGTTCCGGACGTCCGATTGATGTGCCGTCGATTTTGATGGATTCCTCTAAGTGAGACGGATCTTTTGGATTACTCCGCTCAAGGTTTGGATGTCATCGGAGTGCGGTCGGGTTGGTTCGCTCACGAAACCAACCGGGCCCCTAGAACGAAAAAGCCAATAACTCACAGACCGGGCGTCCGATAGTCGCGCCGTCTGTTTCGTTGAATTCCTCTTGATGAGACGGAACTTTTGGCATACTTCGCCCGAGTTTTGGATATAGTTGGATAGTGGCCGGGTTGGATCGCACTCGAAATCCAACCGGGAACTTGGAACGGAAAAGATGATATCATTCAGACTGGACGTCTGTTTGACGAACCGTCAGCGGCGTTGGTGATCACATTGAGAAACAGTCCCTATGAGTATACCCTATGAGAGTTCGGGGTACAGTTGAGATACGGTCGGGATTGGTTCGCTCACGAAACCAACCGGGCCCCTAGGATGAAAAGGCTAGAAGCTCAGAGACCGGGCGTCTGATTGACGCGTCGTCTGTTGCGTTGAGACCCCTATGACGAGGCGGTCCTTTGAGATACTTCTTCGTGGGACCTTGAGATACTTGGAGTATCGACCTGTAGCTCGTGGAGTGGACCCTCCCAGAGACGAGCGTGCGGAGTACGGAGACCGTGTAGCCGACTGAGACCTGACGACTGCTTGACCGACTCGACTTGGAGTGAGTCGACTAGCCCAGTGGACGGAGCACTACTTTCTGAGGTGCAGACCCATGGCGGACGGATCACTACCTGTGTGACAGTGCAGACCCACGGTACTCGTCCGGAGAGTACCTCAGCAGGCTACTTGGGGGTGTGCACTACTGTGTTTGGGTGACATACCCCGGCGGGAAGCACTACTGTGTTTGGGTGGCTGACCCGCGGTACTCGACAGGAGGAGTACCTCAGCAGTCTTAGGTTAGTGAGCAGTACCTCGGAGTCATGACAGGACCATTGTACAGTCCAGAGACGGAGCTCTTCAGTAGTTATGGTTTCGATAATGAAAATCCTGGTTTGAGCTGAGACTTTTGACCTTTGTGTTTTCCTCATGATTGAGATGGGTCACTTGTTAACTTAGGTATATGTATGGGCATATACCTGGGTAGTGGTTATCCGTTGATTTCATGATCCTTGTGTTTCCTCGTGTTTGAGATGGGTTACTTGATAACTTAGGCATATGTATGGGCATATACCTAAGTAGAGGTTATCTATTGAGATCTTCTTTGTGGTTATCCTTGTTGGTTTAGTGAGACCTTGAGGGTCTCGGGGTCCCTACTGAGTATCGTTATACTCACCCCTGCACGGGCTATGCCCGAACCTCGTTGTGTTGGTTGCAGACGACAGGCAGTGCCGACGGAGGCCGAGTGTTCGAGGACTGGACGGTACCCGGAGGTGAACTACACGACGAGTCAGTACCCGGAGGTGGACTACACGACGAGTCAGTACCCGGAGGTGGAATACACGATGAGACGACACAGGGAGGAGGTTGACGGATGAGAGCGTGGAGGAAGCTATCTGTACCTACCCTTCAGGTAGGATCCGTGGTGGACGACCAGGAGTTGCGCCATCTGTACCTACCCTTCAGGTAGGATTCGAGGAGGACGACCCAGGAGCCGCTTCCATCCTTCCAGATGTTATCTTTTCTGTTGTACTTGTTCATTTGTAGTTGTACTTCCTTTTGGGTTTGTATTCTGGCCCATTTACTTTTCAGCACTTCTCTTGTACTTAGTGTTTACTTTTTCCGCTTGCTTACTCTATGGTGCTTGTTTTCTTTTATAAAGGCAATGTATTCCCAGTTATCAGGATTTACGCCTTTGGTGCTAGTCGCCAGCCCCTGGCCTATGGAAGGCGGGCTTGGGGTAGTCATGGCACGGGCCCCGAGGACGGGTCGTGACAGTCGGTTATTTAAAAACCGACGTCAAAAACATAAAATCACGATGTTTATGACGTCGTTTATTTTAGAACCGACGTGATAAAGAAAATGGGAAGGTTTTATCACGTCGGTTATTAAAAAACCAACGTGATAAAAGGACGGGGAAATGGTCTATCACGTCGGTTATTAAAAAACCGACGTGATAAACCGGGGGGAGGGGGGTTTATCACGTCGGTTTTTTAATAACCGACGTGATAAACCGGGGGAGGGGGGTTATCACGTCGGTTATTATATAACCGACGTGATAAACCGGGGTTAGGGGTGTTTATCACGTCGGTTATATAATAACTGCCATGATAAACCGCGGGAGGGGGTTTATCACGTCGGTTATTAAATCACCAACATGATAAACAATTTTCCAGGCCTTTTATCAGGTCGGTTATTAAATAACCGACGTGATAAAAAATTTTCCAGGCCTTTTATCACGTCGGTTATTAAATAACCGACGTGATAAACCATTTTCCAGGCCTTTTATCACGTCGGTTATTAAATAACCGACGTGATAAACCCAATTTTTTTTAAAAAAAATTGAATGCAGTCAATCCTCTCTCCACCAGAATCAACCAGAAAACAAATCAATAAATCGTACCACAAAAACAGAAGTAGATCAAAATTAAGCATGTACATTGATAACATATAAAAATTACCCCTAGATAGCCCCCACCCTCATGTATACCCCATGGATAGCCCTCCCCCACCCCGTTGGAGCCCCCACCCTCATGTATACCCCCTGGACAGCCCTCCCCCACCCCATTGGAGCTCCCACCCTCATGTATACCCCTTGGACAACCCTCCCCCACCCCATTGGAGCCCCCACCACACTTCTGGACTGCCCCCCGACCCCCGGACAGCCCCAAACACCCCTCGAAAACCCCCCACCCGCATGAACAGCACCCCCTCACCCCACTTGACAGCCCCCACCACACCCCTGGACAGCCCCAAACACCCCATGAACTATGTGTGCTACTGAGTGTTCGGTATGTATTCATTCCATCTGTGCACAACCCTAGTCTGAGATTTCTAATTTCATTTCCAAATGTAGAATACTGCGCATCAATTTTCTTCCATTGTGGACAATCAGCTGGATGACGTATTTTTCCATCACATACCCACTTTTCGGCATGTCATCTTAACCTTTTTGAATCATGTGAATTAGCAAATAAACATTTGAAACGATTAATTATAGGAAGATACCAAAATACCTTTGAAGGGAGCTTTGTAATCTCTACACCAGCCTGTGATTTTTCTTTCACCTTATACCGTGATGTCCCACATTTAGGACACTCTGACAGAAATTCATATTCCTTCCTATATATAATGCAGTCATTCGGACAGGAATGTATTTTCTTGTATCCCAATCCCATCGGGCATAATATTTTCTTGGCTTTGTAATGTGAATCTGGAAGATCGTTATCTTCTGGAAGAATGTCTTTCATCAATTGTAGCAGCTCTGTAAAACTTCTGTCACTCCATCCATGTTTCGCCTTCAGGTTAATCAATCTTAACACCGCCGACAAAACCGTAAAATCTGTACAACCAGGATATAATGGTTTTTCAGCATCACCATATAGACGCGCAACTATCGGTTCTATCTCAATTTGTTCTGCTACAATATCGCGAATCATTTCTTCAATTCCATCGGAGTTACCATCTTGCGAATCATCATAATCAGTGACATTCCGTCCAGTTTCACCATGCCAAATCCAAGGGTTGTAACTCGTATTAAAACCATGACAAATCAGATGATCTTTTATCTCTCTACTTTTCAACTTCTTCATATTCAAACATTTCAGGCATGGACAGAAAAAAATGCCACTACTTGGAACATTTCGTTTTGAAAATTCCAAAAAGGCATCAACACCTTCCTCAAATTCATTGCTCATTCGATGTTCCGTAATCCAACTTCGACTCATTATTACCTATAACAAATATCAACAAAAAATATATATTTTTAAGATAAGACAAATATATGTTTATATGAAAAAATCATAATTTGAATGTAAAACAATTTAAAATATAAAACAAATCTATGGGTATTTAAAAAAAATATGCTTGAATATTATTTTTAAAACAAAATATAGTTAGATATAACGGTTTTAAATTTCATTGAATCAAAGAAAACCATGACGCCTACATAGTTGACAGAAAATTGGAGAAAATGGAGTAAACCTGAGAATCACCCCCACCCCCCAGACAACCCCCAAAACCCTCTGGACAGGCCCCAACCCCCTTGGACAGCCCCCCACACCCACCCACCCCCTTGGACCACCCCTGGACACCCCCCCCCCAACCCTCCGGAAATCCCCCCACCCCTCTAGACAGCACCCCCCACCCCTCCTGGACACCACCCCCCACCCCTACCCCTTGAACACCCCCCTGGACACCCCCCAACCCTCTAGACAGCCCCCCACCCCACCGGACAACCCCCAAAACCCTATGGACAGGCCCCCACCCACGTGGATAGCCACTCACACCCACCCACCCCCTTGGACACCACCCCCCCGGACACCACCCGTTTCCACATCTTTGATATAACATATTTTTTAAAAAAACATTTCATGAAATATGATGAAGTGTCCAATCGTATTTTTTATGAAATTTTTCTTACTAGAAAGGGTTTTAGTATTGGATAGAATAGTAAATAAAGTGGCATAAAACAGCAATATAATCCTAAAAAATGCATATAATCCAGCTTAAATATTTGAATAAATATGTTTGTAATCAACCATCAAATCCAAAAGGTGTATGAGAGAACAATTAGAGAAAAACTTGGCAATGAGAGATCATAGTCATTAAGGGGGGATGGTGTCAAAGGAAACACAAAATCAAATGAACCGAGACCACTTTATGAAGTAATCCATGAAAAAGAAAAACCTACATCAAATAAACTCATTATGTCCACACATTATGTCCACACATTAACATGTGTGAAAAAATATTATTCCCATGCCATTTTGAACAAACTCATTTTATCCACACATTACTATCTTATGAGATATAAAACAAAATCAATAAAGTGGATGATGATATATGACCCCACCCATCAACATCCATACGTATGTGTGAGATATAAAATCAATAATCATTATATCACAAAGAATACATGGAAAAAATGGGTTTAATATCCATTTAAAATGGAATCATATAAATAAAAAATTTATAATTCAATCAATAAACATGATAATCCCATGTAATATAAATGGGTTCCAAATGATACTAAATAAATTTCTTGGTAGATACCATTCAATGATTATATGGTATTGAAACCATATAAATAATGAGTATATAGTTTAGTCAATAATTTTCTCAATCATTTTATCTATGATATCTTGTTGAACATCCTTCAATCAAAGGAATAGAAAACATGGTATTCATAGTGGATGGTTAGGAAATAAAAATCCAACGATATTCAAAAAGATGTAATAGGGTTCGAAATGGAAGAATCTAACCTAGTTTAAACAAAAAAATCGCAAAACATAATTATAGACTATCTGTGAAAAAAAACGAATGAAATAAATTCGTGGAAGGCTTACTTGAGTGTTGCAAGTTGAGATGATAGATCCGAGGGGAGTAAAGAAGATAAACGATGAAGCCAAAATGAGTTTAACGCAGGTCGATCGACGAGCCGATTAGGGTTTACCGCGCGAGAGAGACGAGCAGGCGGACTGTCAATCGAAAAATCGTAAATGACAGTCCATGGGGCTTTAATTTTTTAAATGTTCTATAACGTTGGTTATTTTAAAACCGACGTAAAAAACCAAAGCGCTGGGGGTTTTTTACGTCGGTTATTTGATAACCGACGTAAAAAATGAGATATCTACGTGTTTTTTACGTCAGTTATTTTATAACCGACGTAAAAAAAACCCAGCGCCTTGGTTTTTTACGTCAGTTGTTTTATAACCGACGTAAAAAAACCCCGCGCTTTGAGTTTTAACATCGGTTAATTTATAACCGACGTAAAAACCAAACACACGCGATTTGTAACGTCGGTTATTAAAATAACCGACGTTAAAAATCTACTCACCGCATTTGTTATGTCGGTTATGAAATAACCGACGTAAAAAACCACGTTTCACAGATTATCACGTCGGTTATATATAACCGACGTAAAAAATGGTGACGTAAATAACGTTTTCTGCACTAGTGTTCCTACTATAAATAGTGGGTTGGATTATTTTTTGATCTATACTAGAGTGAGCTTGATCTATTGTAATTATATTTTGTTTACTTTAACAAATGATTTTCAGTGCCCCACCCCCCATGGATTGGGACACAAGTCATAACCACATAAAACTTTATGTTGTTCTTATGTATTGTTTTATTTCTATCATTTTCATCTTATGGTTCTTATCTACGTGCATCTGGAGGTTTTTCATTGTGGTGTAGTGATTTGGGTGTGTGTTCTTACATGTCCTAGTCATCGTGGTGTGGGATCGTTTCCAGTACTTTGTTTCCACCTTCATTAATTTTTGGTGGATGTTGTCCAGTGGGTTTATCAGGCAGTAGTTGTGAGCCCAACAAGTTCTAGAAGTATCTTCAGAATCATAGGATAGTGTCTTCTAAAATGCAGGTTGTGATGCCCCAAAACCACACTTTTAGATCTATTACTAAAAATACATACATTTTATATATCACATGAATTACAACAAACTCACATGATCAAAATTTCGGTGTATTTGGGAACTAGATACATTTATATCTTTAACTCTCAATATAGGGTATATTTCATCTATAAAAAAATTCTACACATGTAAATCTCATATATGTATCCCTTTGATTGAAATTCCTGGGGAAATGGGGAAACATATGAAAAGGTAATCCAGTAGTAGAAATAATCAATCAAATCAAGATGAAAAACAATAAATGAGAGTCAATAGGAATATCATGATAAAATAAAGAGGTAAGAATCATACATACTCACATGGAAGCTTGGAATGTGAAAATGACATAATAAAATCATGGTATCATAGGAATGTGCTAATAATATAAAACATGTCATCATAAGTACAAGAGGCATAACATAGAAATTCGGATACAACATAAACATGAGGCATTCATAAACATGTCACCAAATCTCATAATTAGGCTATTGTAAAACATATTACCAAGGCTTTTTACCATGGTATTATAAAACATTACTAAGACATACTACCAAGGTTTTATGAACATGTCATCTCTAGAGATTAATTCTTTACTCAATGCATTGGAGCGCTATTAGGATTCAGCCTTCATATGCTTAAATTCATGTGTTTAATATAAGGAAAACATATATAAATCCATCAATAATAATAACATTAACCCATGGAAAATAAATGGGTATCTGATGAAATTATCTCTCTACATAAATACCCTTCAATCAAGATAATGAATTATGGGGTGTTTACACCATGTAGAATGAATGGTATACAGTTTAGTCAATAATTTCCCCAGACAATCAATGGATGGGTATCTAGGTGAACACCCTTCAATAAAAAAAATCTTACAAGGGTATTCACAAGAAAAATACATTGGAAGAAACGTTATGCATAGCTAATGATAAATCAAGACAAAGACAGTGATGGATCATTCTCTATAGAGGTTATATTTCCACCATACCACATGTGCATAGGAACATGGACATGGAGGAGAAAGGTAAAATCCATGAGAAAGATATATAATTATAGATAACATGAAAATTAGTTACAAATTGGATGGGAAATAAACTCTTTCAATGGATTAATGTGTCTATCTTAGTGAATATCTAACAATCAACTTTAAAAACTATGGGTTGTTCACAATGAAAAGGGTAGTACACCAATTGACTATATGATAACAAGAAGTGGTATAGGGTTCATTCATGTAATAGGGATATCAATTGAATTTAAATCTCAATCCATATATTCTTATCCTTTATTATGGATTATAAAGTACATTCAAATTATCCAAAGAAAATCTATTAGGAGAGTCAAACCAGGTGTGCAGTTATGCCTATTTGTCATGCACTAGGTGACGATCGAGTTAATACAAAATCTTCTCTTTTGGGGTTATTACCCCTAGGTATATTTATGTTAGAGACTACACTCATTCATAGTATCCAGATAGGGATGTCATTGCTAGGAAAACTGCACACACTTTTCTTCACCAAATTTAGGATGGTTTTATGGCTGTGGGAAAGTTTGAGAATTATAACGGCTTATGAAGGTAGTGTAATGAGAGTAAATAGTGATCTCTCATTGATAAAATAGTAATTAAATTATAAAAATTATTTATAATAACATTTCCTATTTAAATTAAAAGGAATTTAAAAAGGATTTAAAAGATAATGGGAAAGGAGGGGCGAGAAACCCTTATTTCGTCATAATAATAGCTTAAGAAAATGCTATAATGAGAGGGAATAAATAAAATATAGTTTACAATATATTAAATGGAATATAATACCATGGAATAAAAATCATGGAAGTTTTTGAAAAAAATAATTTAAATGGTCAATATAAAAAAATTAATGAACTTGAAAAGGATAGAGGAAGATTGGGGAAACTATTACCTCTCTAGAGCTTCTTAGATTAGACTTGACCCTTCAAAAAAGAAAAAATATTCAAGATTAAAGAGTGGTAAATAGAATAGAATCCTTGAGAGAGTTTTGATGAGAGAACATTTAATTTTGGTTTGTGGGAATTAGAAGAGTGGGTTGGGTATTTATACTTGATGAGGGGTGGTTCTAAGTTTTTAAATAATGATTATTTTGTTATTAAATCCAATAAATTTTGGGTGGCATTAATTTTAATTAATTTGGTTGATAATTAATATTGAAAGAAGTGTTTATGGTCATGAAAACCCTTAACCGTCTATTTAATGGTGTGATTTTTAAATATTTTATGCTTTTACCCTTTAATTTTAACATTTTACATTATTTTAATTTTACCATGTGATGAGTGTCTATCATGAATCCCTCATCAAAACAATTTTTAAACCTGAATAAATGTAGTAATAGTAGACTCATGTTGTCTTGCAAAGAAGACTGTGTTGTGGATGGGTTTTTAATGGTTCTATTGGGTATTTTATCTATTGTAAGGAAGGGTTTTTGGGGCTGATTTGAATCTCCCATTTTGTTTTTCCCTTTTTCATTCTTCACAGGGTTCATTACCATTGGTGTTTCAACTTCTTTTTCATGGGAAGATTCATCAAGTATTGTGGGTTGTTCACTTTTAACTCCATCTTGATATGGTGATTCTCTACTGCTTCTCAACTCCTTGCCACTCCTTGATGTAATAAAACTAACATTTCTATTGGGGATAGGAATTGATTGAGAAGGAAGCATACCCAAGCCTTGATTCTTCATGTCATTAATGGAAATCACAATCTGGTTGTGTTGTCATTGTAACTCCTTCAGTGTCAATCCATGAGTGTTGAGGGTGGTTTTCTGAGTGGTGTGATATTACACAAGTTGTTTCAACAATTCCTTCATGGTGGTTTCTTGATTCTAATCATGTTGGTAGATTTTAGAGAGTTGAGAGTTGTATCTTTGGAAGGGTTTAGGTTATAAGGATGGTTGGAAACCTTGATGGAAAGGTTCTATTTATTATTATTGGTTCCCAGCTCTAAACTGGGTATTGGAATACTCCTTGTATCCTTGATTGTTTAATGGTTGTTGTAAGAACTTCCCCAAGTACATAGAATCATAGCTTTCAGTTCCTTATACTTGAGTGCATCCATTGGTTTAGTGATCTTGAGAGTAACATAACTGGAAGACTCTTGGAGGTGTGGAATGTGATGTATTTTTTACTCTGTTCACAACTAGTTGTCTCATGAGAGAGGTTAGTTATTCAATTTTATTTTCTAATAAAGGGGATTTATATATGTTTACCTCATGTACTCCTCTTTTTGTTATTCTTGTACCAAATTGTTGAGAATTTTGGGAGATCCTATTAATCAACTCTCTGAAATCAGTGAGGAATGTTTCTATTAATGATCCTCCAAAGGAAGAATCTAAAATATTCTGATCATTATCCATCAGCCCTTGGTAAAAGAATACCAAGAAATGGTGATCTTCAAAAGGATTTGGGAAAGAATTTTTCAAATGCTTGAATCTCTCCCATAACTCATAGAGAGTTTCTCCACTTTCTTGTTTGATCCCATTGATTTATTTCCTTATCTGAGTGGTCCACATGGTAGGGAATTACTTCTGAAGTAATGCCATTTGTGGCCCATCCCATGTGGTAACTTCCCCATACTAGAGGTTGTAAATCCATTACTTGGATTTTACTTCAAGAGAGAAGGGGAAGACCTTCCGGCTAACTTGATCTTATAAGACTCCTCTAAGATTGAAATTGCTACAAACATTAAAAAATTCTCTAAGATTCCAATTGGGATCATATCCTTTCAAGGCATGAAACTTTGGCAGGAGTTAGATCATACCAGTTCCTAGTACTAATTCTTATTAATTATTAGGTGCATAAATCTAATTATCATTGTTGAAATTGGGTGCATATAGTTCTCTCAAAGTCCTATTCAATTGTTCCAAGTTGTTTTCTATGTTTTTACTCCCCAAAGTTATTTTGGTGGAAGAATATGTTTAAGATGGGGATCTTTTCAATGAAACTGTAACAAATTCCTTCTCCTCTTATTCTATAATTTTTAAGGTTCTTAGTATTTTCAGAATATTTCATTTAACCTATGGATCAAAAGAAATGAGGTGAGATAAACTGTATATGGTCATTTGTTGAAATCATTTTAAAAAATATTTAAAACAAAAACATTGGTCTCCTCGGCAACGGTGCAAGGTTTGATGAGAGTCTGTCACGTGGCCCTCAACAAAACAATTTTTTAACTCGAATAAATGTAGCAATAGTGAACCCAGGTTGTCTCTCGGAGAGGAAAATGTTGTGGGTGTGTTTTTATTTTGTTTAATGAGTTTGATTTTTTCAAAATAGTGTGTGAGATTGAGTAGTTTTAAATTCATTGTTAAAAACTAGTGGTCAAATTGCATTAGTTCATAAATTCAAATTTAGATATAATGGACTAACCTCATATCATCCTATAACCTCACTTGTATAATCATAATTCTATTTTAAGTCTCTCTTATTATCTCTCTAACTGAGTGAAGCCTCACTTAGATTACCTTCTCCTGGAATTATCGTCTTAGGTAGGGGATTACAATGATCATTATAAACTCAACTCTCACCTGGCCTGGTGATTGGATATCTCTGACCACCCTCTTCTTCACCCACTACTCGCTATTGTGTGCGATAGAGTGAGTACGAGTGGCTTGTGTGTGCGATCTAGAGATGGAGGGAAGAAACATTATAGTGAATAAGTAGAAGGAAATATCATAAAACCTAAACACGTTCAAATAAATCCATAGAGATCAATAGAAGATAAAATTGATTAGAACATTGAATTCATTAACAGAGAAGTAAGGAGAATCTCCTTGGCTCATTATCTAATGGATTAGTGTACAATCACTGGAGAATTATAGCTAAAGAAAAATGCAAGGAAATAAGCAAAGGAGATGTAGCATCTCTGGTTCGACAATCATGGAAGCGGTCTCCCTTTCCAATGAATAGTTTTATATTTATAAAATGCATTTAGGTTCTTCGGGTGCTTCAAAATTCACTACATGAGCAACACAAGCTTCTTTAACTCCTGTGGGTGACTCTAGGAATGTTCATTGGTTTCAATGCCAGACTCAATTCCCTCTTGTTTAGATTTTTACCACATGCATAGCTCAGCAGTTGGGATTTCTCCAAACCAATATACTCTAATCTTTTCTATTAAGTCATTCTCCTCCCATGATCGAACTTCATACTCTTTCGTGAAGGATCGAAGAGAAAATGATTTATTTCTCCATGGCTTCACTAGACATCAAAGTTTGTTGGAAGATGATGCACGTGCTGGGCTTGGGTCCATTAAAAAGAAGGGCTTATTTGAACATATTTGGGAATGAATGTCATTGTAGTTGGGCCTCAAAATCTCAGAAGTGGTCATGGACAGTCTTGGACATCAATTTTAGTCTCTTCCTATTCTTTGGGTTCATCTTCATCAGAGATCAAATCGTCCTCTGGTTTGAATATGCTCGGATGCGGCTCATCATCTTCTTCCAACTTGAGAATCTTTGATTGATATTTGATCTTCCTCATCCAACATCGTTAACAATTTTGCAGCCGCCTTCTTCCACTTTCATGTGTTGTTCCTAATCACTACGGCTAATCGATTAGGAAAAATGGAAGTCCCCTCCATCTTCAAATTTAGTCCTGAAACTGGATGATAGGCAAAAAACCCATAACCTTTCAAACTCTAATTTTTCTTTTACTAGATTTGTCCCATGGTTTAATTATTCATGCAAACTAGACTTCACTTAGCTCCATGTTGAAATGAGCTAATTGCAACCAGGTCTACACTTGGATCTCCTATTTTCTAATCGCCTTTTATAAACTCCAACAATCACCGGAACTCGGCTCAGTAACTTAACTAAAACCTTCAACTCTTTAATCAAATTCTATGTTCTCATGAAGACTTGGTCATAGAATTCTCACAGGCATTTCATCAAACATGTTGGGTGCGTTCAATTGAATCCTTGAAACCATAGCAATCGAGGACATGAGGCCTTCTTCATTTTACTCAACGACCAGCATATAAAATCCATTCAAAAAATACAAACATCCAGAATTGATTCTTCAAATTCTCATCCACGGTACAATTTTTCTCAACTGGACTCTGCACTTCTTGTTGGATGTGCACTAAAATGTATGTGCATGTGATGCATGTACACATGCCTATAGTGCATGAGATATATTTATATATAATATATTAGATGTTATATTTGGTGTACATTTAATAAATTCATTTGATGCATGTATTATTCATGCATAAGATGCATGAAATAATATTCATATTATTTATTTTCTCTCAATAGTTTATTCGTCAGTTACATGGATTAATTGATTTGCTTTAATTCATTGAAATCGTTCAATGAATTATACCCAACAGACAGTAATGCATGAGATGCGTTATGTATTTGAGATGACTGAGGCTTCGCCTATATAAGATGATGAGATCCTCTCCGGGTGGGATGTGTAGTATGTGATGCGTATGAGCCTTTTTTAATCTTTCTTCCCCCTGAAACTTCATTAATCTCATAAGAGAAGGCGCTAGCACCCTTTCAGATTATGGATATTCTCACGAAGCATTCATGGATCCTTTGGTCAGTGTACTCCCTTAGTGGTAGGGTGCTTATGTTCACTGCCTCCCTATGATCTTTCTCAAACATTCTCTGTGGAGAGGAAGATGGAAGCTGCTGCAACTTTCGAGTGTGAAGTACATTGTTTTACAATTTTATTTACACGTTATTTCTTGAAGATAGATATGCTTGTGTTTTGGGTTTTCTTCCACTGTAAATGGTCATTACTTCCTCCATGCTCGGACATACTCAACTTTAGCGGACCCTCGAACAGGTAGTGTCGACTTTGAGTTTTCATTAGTGCAGGCTTCGATTGGTTTTACTGGTCACAATTGACCGACTTCCATTTCTGCATCTCAGCTTTACTTAGGTTGGAATTTCATCATGCTTACTCTGCATCTGCTTCAGTAATCCATCGACAAGCACGAGAGGCGCCAAGCTTCAACAGTGGTGGTGTGGAATCCCATTTTCGATGAGCTTGGTATTTTTAGTCTCCCACACCCTACCTTTCATCTGACGAGGCATCATCGTCTTCAATCTTTGTTGGGTTGGTCTTCAGGCTTCGACGACCTCTGCATCGAACAACACTGACTCTGGTTCCCACTTCATCAGTGTCGAGTTCACCTTCATTCAGAAGACAGTGCACTGGCATGAACCGAGTGGCTTATGGTGCAAGCTTCAATTTCAATCTTCAACGGTGCAAGGTCGACTCTTCAATGGTGCAGGGTGTTAGATTTTGGATTACAGTCAGATGGATGCGTTGCGGTCGACCGATAAGATGGTATGTGCATACGGCAGGTAAGAGATGAAGCCACAACGAGTTGATGAGTTTTGTTGTGCAGTTGATTGAGGGAGAGAGCACGGTAGCTTGCCTCCGTGAATTTTTTTATTTTCAGTCGACCGTGGAGAATGGTATATCATGCGGTCGATACAGATGAACCACGGTCGATACGGGGTTTGCCAATAGGAGAAGTGATGCCACAATCAATTCAAAATAGGTATTTGGTCCATTTTCAAAAGGTCCGGTCGATCCACGTCTTTGTGAGATTTTTTTATTTGTGGTGGCAATCTGATGCACGATCGACGGTGAAGGCATCTTGCAGTCAATTCTTTTCCAAATTCATGCTTGCACTGTACAAATCACAAAACAACATTTTTTTTTTAATGCATTTTTTCTGATTAATTTTAAGAATGATGAAAACAATTAAAATAATGTCAAAATTAGTCTGTGACATAAAAAAATCTTTTTTCAAATTAATGTTCGATTCTATTTAATTCAAAAATGAATAAAACGGTTGAGATTCAAAATTTTCCAATTGACATAAGTCAAAACACAATTTAATCCGGATTTCACAATATTCAATTTAAAATGACATTCATCAAACAGAACTGCATTAATAGATTTTAATAAAACTACACCAAAATAATAGCTTTTAACTACTACTTTTAATAAGTTAATTATCATGAAAATAAAACTATGAATAAAATTGATGTAGTTATAAAAAAAACTATATATATAAAAAGAATCATAAATAACTGTGAAATACAAATAAAAAACATTTTAATCTAAATTCATGAAAGTTTTCGAGAGAGATTGGTGAAGCCACAGCCCACGCATTTAAGCAGGACCGTCTGGGTGGATGGGTCGGGCTTTACATCAAATGTGACGCCCAGGAAATCCCGGATGAGCCTCAGCGCTTCCATGGCATAGGGAGTCAGCTTCCCAACTCGAACCTTCGACACATCCGGAGGGCAGAGAGCACACAGCAGAAACAACAATCCCTGCAAACACAACATCGTCACTTTCATTCAGATCTAATGCGTTTTTTAGATGAAAACATAAAACGTGTTTGCATAACCAAACGCAGCCTTGATTCCAGCACATGCATGGAGGCAAGAGGAGCAACTGCATTTAGTGTTTTAAGAATGAAAATCAATGAGTCAGAGAAGCAAACCTGGTGCGTCGAATCTACGACTCCCCCTTGCTCGATCTCCGCGAGCAGGAGGGACGCGACTTGCTCGCCAAGGTCCTCAGGGGCTACGACCTCTTTCTTCTCACCATCTTCCATGTTATCTTCTTCCTCTCCCCGCTCATAGCAAACAGCATCATCCGCAGATATAAAGCAATCCGATGTAGTTTCAGCCACCAGTGAGATGCCATAACCAGGTGACCTAATACCAAACAGAAGATGATCAAAACATATAATTTCACCACTCTACACATCCAAAGGCGCTGCTTATCTACTTCTCTAGATGAAGGCTCCGTTTGACAACACTTGTTAAAAATTGTTTATAACAGTCCTGTGATCAACAGTTAGAAAAATTGAGTAAAGTTTGTATTGTTTCTCAAAAAAATACCTGCACTTAAATTTTAGAATAAAACCACTTAAACAAGTGACAGAAAAACACTTCCATTAAGAGATAAGTGTCACGGGTCTGTTTGAGTGACAGCACTCATGAAAACTGCTTATAGCAGTTACCATTTATGATAAGCAGCTTGCAAAAATAAGCATTGTTTGTTCAGTTTCTGAAAAGCACTTCAACCTGAAGGTCCAGAAGAAAACCACTTGAACAAGTGACATAAAAGCAGTTCTTAATAAGCATTCTGGAAACACTTACGCACCTGCACCTATGTTAAGTAAGAAAAAATAAGTGATGCATGTTCTGTTTCTAGGGAAAAAAGCACTTCAATTCCACAACAAAACCACTGGCATAAAATTACTTTTAAGCAGTCAGTTTTTATCAAGTGATGTTAAACGGAGACACTCTTAAAGAAATGGGCATACTTTCCAGCTTGGGCACCAACTCTGTGATCGGTAAATATATAAACATCTGGAAGCAACCGATTGAATATCCCACGAGCAGCGTATATCATCCTATGTTCGAACTGTGGAGACACTCGTGTAGAAAAACTGACACCTCTTATTCGCTTAATGAGCCCCACATCCACCCAAACAGCTGCCTACAAGACAAAAAAGACAACTCATAATACCAGAATGACGCACATTGATGAAAAAACACTCAAGGGATTGAACTTACTGATAAATTATAATGAATGATGGGAACTGACAGAATAACTTCACCGCCACCCCCAGGAGGAACGCCTCGACTTTCAATTTTAAGCCCCAAACCCTCGCTGGGAACTCCAAAACGCTTTAAAATAGAAAACGTGGTCTTTTGGAATGTATCGACAGATGGGTCCATGGAATCGTTCGTGACTCCTACAAGCAACCAACAATCGTTAACAATTCCACCAACCGTTTCGAATTTACTAAAGCATTGAAGCAATTTTTACCTTTGAGCACTATGGCGAGTGGTTTCTTCCCAAAGAGACCAAGTACGATCAGTGGCTCCAAAAAGTACCCAATAGACCGACTAACGCCACAGTCATGGATGAGATGTTTCCCCCCCATCACAATCCCTGGTTTATACTTGAATTGAGTGCCTGCCACACATCAAATAAAAAAATAACAAATTATAACTTTGCAATTCAATTCACGCTAACAAAACAGAGGAAAAATGTATCAAAAAAATAGAATCCCAGTCAGGGTAATCAAATAAACTAAAGCTGGAGAAGACTGAAAATACCGGTTTCATTGATCTCGACAACACAATCGTCACAAACTTTCTCGATCAAGCGGAGGAAAGAGACCTCATGGGAACGGAGGCCAGGCCAGGTGTCATCCGGTCGGATATCTTCAATGATGATGGGAGTGGTGGAGAGAGTAGAGAGCAGCAGACGCAGCCTGAGATTCTGGCCCCCCTTGAGCCTCATGTATTTCCCCTTCCCCATTGTCACCTTCGTGACCAGGCTCAAACTCAAGCTTGATACAAGAATTAAAAGATAGAACTCAACTCAAGCTTTAAATATATATATATCCAACTGCAAAGAAATAAATATCCAACGATCAAAATACAAGTAGCAAAGCAGACACAACCATCATAACCAACTAACAAGCAACAAATGCACTGAAAAGAACAGTTCTAGCTGATGAACTAGGTTAAGCAATTAAAGAGAAAAACTCGAGATCTAAACCTAAATCAGAAGGCATTTGGTACACAAAAACATCAAAGGTGATCAGAACTATGACAAATACGGTCTAATAATGAACAAAAATTAGATGACGCAGATATATTCGAAGACAGGCCCTACCCGACGCAATGACTGAGTGCGGGGTAGCAGTGACAGAGTGAAAGTAGCAGTGATGCCCTAGCCAACGCATGAAGATTGCAATCCGACGCCTAAGGAGCAGGGATAGTGTGCAAGTAAATTGAGGATCTCAAATCAGACATGCGGGTTATGGATCTGAAATCACCATACCCGACGCGAGAAAACAGATGAAGACAGGACCATTCAAGCACTGAAGGAGCCTGTAGTGTGTTGATTATGAGGGTGAGGAATGAATGAGATCGAAGGTAGATGAAAACCTATAATT
Organism: Viscum album; assembly: GCA_963277665.1. Lineage (NCBI taxonomy): Eukaryota > Viridiplantae > Streptophyta > Magnoliopsida > Santalales > Viscaceae > Viscum > Viscum album. The sequence goes on from OY728135.1 coordinate 261,744,580, forward strand.
TCATACACCCTAAATCCAATATCAAAATAGAAAACAAAGTAGGAAAATATGATAGACCAACCTTGTACCTTGAATCTACAAGAGAATTAAGCTTACGAGTAGGAAGCAGCGAACAAATCTGGTCTGTTGAAATCAGGAGACGGCGCGCCTTGCAGGGACCAGCAGTGGCATGCAGGGGCTCTTTGATCCAGGGAGGGTGACGGGTTGGCTGATCTACGGACAGAGGGCGTCGGGCAGTTGATCGTGCAGAGGAGAAATTATTTCCCAAATCTCGTTATAGCATGTGGGGGCGGCAATTGGGTTATGAGACTGGCAATAAACAAAATCCATTGTCAATAGGAGCGTGGCAATAGCAGGCCTGAATGGTAACACTTTTACACGTGTCCAGCTTTATATTAAACCGTTCGATCAGTGAAGTGGGAAATGTCAAAAATTTGAATTCAGAGACGGGTTTGTCCTCCTTTTCACCCCGACCCCCTATGATAACACCTGATTCTTCTATGCGGCGATTTCAGCGACTTCGGCGATTCTTCCTTTGATGCTGCGAAAGGGCTGAATTCTTCCTCGGGTACATTACTGTTGTATTTCGCCCGACTTCCCAACGTGAGGGCGCTATTCCTCTCGATGGTGATTTCAGCGGTTCATCATGTGGTACTGCGCAACAAAGGCAATGCTACGTTTCCCCCAACCCTCCAACGCAAAGGCATGATTCATATTACCAAAAAAGCGTGGCAATTTCGGTGATTCTTAGTCTTATTCCCCAATGTCGTTGAGTGGCTTCTTGTCATTCTCATCTTAGTTTGGTTTTGATAATTACTTCAACCCATCATATTACTTCAACCCATTCTTGTTTGCTAAATAAATTTGTTAAATGTTTCGGAATTAGTATGTCACTGTATTTATTTTATATCTGAAGCAATAGTGATCGAATTTTTACGGAGTTTGTTCCGTTGGAAAGATAAGAAGATTATCTTCATTTCATTTGTTTATGTCGAAAGTCAGTTTAGTTGTTTTGAACCCTACTTTTCAGCAACCCCACTTTTGAGTTAAAAGTATGGTTAATGAACCAAACGTTACTTTTCAGCAACCCTACTTTTGATTCAAAACTATGGTTCATGTACCATACATTTGAATAAAATGAACCCTACGCTTCTTTCATGAACCCCGCGCTCCTTTCAATGAACCCTACGTTCCGGTAAGAATGTACCCTATGTTGCTGCTGCCGTTATATATTATTCTGCTAGATATTATGCTGAACTCCACAACACTGCTACTGCTGGCATTTGAAGTTTGAAATGTTGGACAACATCTTCATCCTACGTGCAGCAGATTATATGCTGAAATAGTGATCTGTATATTGCTGCAACGAAACCCAGTATTAGCATGTATGTTGTACAGTTCTTTACATGCTAAAACGTTGCATCCTACAGAAGCTCTTGATGGACCAAGAAGGAATCTTCATTGTGTGTGTAACAGCTTGTATGCTGAAATATAGAACGTTGTATATTGTACAGGAGATGAAAGATGGGAAGCATGCAGCACTGTACTTCATGAACAGGAAGATGATGATTTGGAGTACACCTGCTCACTGCTTGAGAACTCGACGAACATGAGCTCGCTAATGTTGCTGAATAATACCTGCATATATTTGGAAACTGAAATATGGGAGAGGATCTCTTGCATCGCACCTTGAACAAGATCCGGAAAGCTCTCCTCCGCTTCTAAAGTCCTGCCTTTTGTACACCTTGGCTGCAGATCCTGTATAGGAGATGGTATTTTCAGCATGTCATTTAAATGCAAATGAAGTTGTTCGAGTTACTACATGTACTCGAACCGGAGATATTGTGAAGGATGAACAGGACAATACAGGTTCTGTGAGTTGTATAGAATATACACATCCCGGAATATTGCATCACTTAGAGATTGTACAGGAAGGCTTCACTGCATAAATGGTTGAATATAAATATGGAGTTGTACAGGAAGACGATATATATTGTGAATGGTTTGTTGGAGACATAAATGAGATTATGGATTATCAGAAATATGAAAATATCAAATATTCTGGATATTTCCAAAGCAAGTTACTGTACTCTGTTTTACATGGTTCTTGGTATTTTAAATTCAGGCGTTTTTATCTAGAATTCTTTCAGCAGTTTATCAGTTAGATAATTCCTCATAAATTCAAAGGATTATAATCGAAGAGTTTTCCAAGATTTTGGTGCAGTATTTAGAGAGAAAATTGAATGTTTATTGTAATGACATTTTGACAGTAAAGTCGGAGAACACAAGGTTATTCAAATTCAAATGTAAAATTGTGCTGCTAGTTTTCAACAATAGTTTTGACTAAGTTTAAAGAGGTTTGAATGGATTTAAACGAAAGTTTTAAATTGTTTGATGGTGCTATTATTATAAAGATATTATCGAAAGATTTAATCAACTTATATTGAATGGTTTTATTAGAAATTTATTCTACAGGAAGAAGTCAATAGTGTTGCGCTATTCTTAGAGATATTTATCAAGACTATTGAATCAATTTGTTTTCAGTATCCGAGAAAAAGAACCGCTGCAACTGCTGGATATTTATTCTATATATATCTCTTTCTGATAGGAAAATAAAATATACACAAGGAGATGTGAAAACACTTATGAAAATAATGTGCTGAAATATTGTCATTCTGTTGCTCGATATTTTAAAGTAAGAATTGAAATAAGTTGTATATCCATTATTGGAGTATCGGCTACTCAGACTTAGTCGTGGTAGAATGTTAGCTTCTCGGACTAAGTTTTGGATATTTTGGTTGCCTTTAAAAGAACCAGAAGGCCTTGTAAAAGCGTTGTAAAGTGTCAACTGTTTGTACTCAGTTGTAGAAGTCTTCGAATAAAAGGACCTACGAGTGAAAATTACTAAGCTCATGAAGTAAAGCGTTGGCGGAGTGGACTAGCGGATTTCTGTACCCCGAACCACTATACATCGCCATGTTCTTCTCCTTATTTATTTTCATTGTCCACTCGTCTTTAAGAGAGAATGAAAAGATCGCTTCATTTCAAGAGGGATGTTTTAATTTTGTCAAGATTCTTAAAAGGACACAATTGACCCCCCTTTGTGTCTTCATCGTAGTCATTCTGACACCACAGTCATATCATTGTAGAAAAAATGCACCCGTCGGTGGAAGCTGAAGTTGGAATTTGTATTGTCCTTATCGGTGGAACTTTTAGCGTCACTTCAAATCGTCAGCAAACTTTCCTGGGAGTATATTCATAAATGAATGTGCTGAAATTTAACTAAACTTCCACAAACTACGTTGAAATTTTTGTTAGTTTGAGGGGGAATTGCTCGGTTGTCTCCCCATTGGAACGTCCATGCAATTCCACTAAAAGTTCTATGGAAACTTCCACTGAAATTTTCGCCATCACTTCCACAGAAATAGACACGCTAGTTAAATAATTTATCCATTATAAAAGCAATGTATCCCTTGTAATAGTAATTTAATTATTGGAATTAACAATGTAATAATAATGTATTTGTTATAATAGTAATATAACTATAATATGTAACCATTGACAAGAATTAAAATTATCTGTTAAGTTGTCATATATATTTATAGTCATACATTATTCATGTTAATGATATGTCACAATACAAATTCTATTTAAATGGTAATGTAATATATTTTTTAATAAAATAATATTCTAAAAAATATATATTGTTTTTATTTAAAAATTAAACATTTTACATTTAGAGGTTCATTTTAAAAAAAATCAAATCAAATTTGGTATCATATCTTAAATTAGATAAAGATGATGTTTCGATATTTTTTGGAAACATTAAAACGTGTACCATATGAGATTATTATGTAATAATTTGGTGTAATAACTTTATGTTGGCATTTTAATGACATCATATACGCATTAGAGGTTAAATAAATCATTTTAAAATATTTTACTCAACAGTTTTAGTAGAAGTTCCACTATAGGTTCCATTAAATATTCTACTAAAAGTTCCACACTTCCAATCCGAAAGATATCTTTTTAACTATTTAAAAAATAGTCACACCTAATGATTACATAATGGTCATTTTAAGTGACTATTTCTGACATTTATATAATGAAGACATATCCCATATACCTTTTTATTTATTTTCTTCATTGTAATGCTAAAATAATTCTTTTTAATCAACATCTCTATTTCATGTCTTATTTATTTTTACTATGCACCATGATTCTTATAGGTAATTGTTTGTACCCTCTACATACAAGTTGATTCTTATTCTTTAACACTTATCCATGTTCAGAAATTTTTCTCTTGAATGCACATTTTTTTCTAATAACATTGTGTTCATGTGATCTCTTTTCAAGCTCCTAAGTATTGTTCTCTTCAATTTAATCTAACTGTTTATTCACTACCTTGGATCATGATCCATCATTCATAGACTTTTTGAAGAGACTGTTTTTGTGAAATCCCCACCACCAGTTCCCCTGGAACATCAAGTTCTCATGTTCTAGGAAGTTCTAAGAAGTTCTATGCTTTTACACTGACATTTTTCAGATTGAATTTTTAGGTGTACATTTTAGATCAAACATGACAGCATTATACCGACTTGTAAAACAAATTCAACCAAATTTGAAAGAGGGTTATACAAATGCATTGCTATATACTCCATTTTGGAATATGTTTAATGATCTCCAATCGAATGGTGTCTCAACATCAGATTGCAAAAAATTGGCTAGCTTTGTTTTCTATGTGTTTGATACATATGATTCATCAACAAATACATTGCTAAATGGTTGTGTAGAAGCAAAGTTTTCTAAAGCTGATGTCAGAAGAATATTCAGGATAACAGAAGGGGATACCGAAATGGAAGACCATTATTCATTCAAACTAACAATGTTTATATATACAAAGATCTGCAAATGGTGTAAGAATGTTCAGACAAAAGGAAATACAAAAGGCAATTCTGTAAGCTGTTATAAGGGATAAATCGGAGGAACCTGTTGACAATACAACACTCCTCTGTTTGTACGCATCTGCCGCTGTTTTTTTTTCCTACGACAAGTGCTTACATAAGCTGGGACTTCATAACATTTGTGGATAGTTTTTCAAATATGCCAATTGTCACAAACCAAATCGGGTCGCCATCCAACCGACGTCCGACTAGGCACGCAGCAAGGCCCGAAGGGCATCCCCGATCCCCACGGGCTGACACAAGTGCCCGGGTATCAAAATAAAGCTTGGGAACGGTTTACCCTAATAAACAAATATAAATAAAACAACCAACAAAATAAAATAAACCAAAACTGAATGTCGCAGGCATATGAGCTTTAACCAAAAATCAAAATTTGAGTTGCATATTTAAACTGAAAACCAAACAAGAACTACCACTTGGTAGGGTGACCAAAAACCAACACAAAAACCGCCACCTGGCGAGAGGACACCACCCTCAGGCCATCTCCACAACACCACGCCAAATAATCCGCTAACAACCTGAACCACCACTCCCAAAGGCTAGACCCTTACCTGTACCAGACATAATCAAATCTACTTACACCCAAGGGTATAAGTAGGGTGTGAGCTAACGCCCAATAGGATGCCACCAAGAAAAGATTTCACGCATAAAAGTTAAATTACAGAGACAGTCGCAAGTTTAACAAATGAAAATAAATAGATAAAAAATTTAAACAATTTTAAAGGAACAGTTTCAAGGCTAACAACCTTAAAGAAAACGACTTAAATTAAAAACACACACACACTTGCTTTTATGGTCACCCTAAAGTCACACCGTGTGCCGACAGTGAGCGATTAGTGAAAAAGGGCACAAAATATGGGGGAGGCCCGAAGGATACTAGCAAGAAATGGAACCCTAGAACATCGCGTCTCAGTGATCAATGGTATAAGAACCGCAACAACATACGTTCTCATGCACGGACCACTAGTAGGGTAACACATCCATAATCTAGTGATCTCCAATCATCACAAAAGTTTAGTTAGTGTTGTAATCGTCAAACCAGCTAAGTGAAATTGGGCCAATGCCGCTTCAGTATCACTAGCACACTAGATCTAGTCCGCCAACCTAGTACCCAGGCTTCCCATTTGTGCTCAAGTTGTTTAGAGTTCATGTCAAATATTAAATTTTAAATAAACAAAACAAACGAGGCACTACCACTACCCACTACCACACTTGCACGCACACAACAAAGAAAAAAAACATTCTTAAATAATACACACTAAAATAAATCTTTCAAACTTAATATGCATCACTAACACCATTAAAGAAACAATCATCACATTTACAACGACTATTTTCACGGTTGAACAACCACCAGAAAAATTTATTAACCAGCTTCAAATATGTTGCATGTTTTTAAGCATCAAAAACTTCACTCAAAACTTCTTTTTCCACTAAACACATGGTGACGCCATACCAGGGGACGACCTGCATAGTAAATAAAACACTTTCATAATTAAGCAAGCCACTAAAATAACTTACTAAGCAAATTCAAAATATTTCGCATGACTCAAAATACTAAAGCTCGCTCAAACACACTTTTTAAAAACCAAACGCACCTTCACGCCACACCAGAACACCAACTACAGCTCTTACCCAATTTAATAAACTAACATCACAGTTTATTAAACAGTGATAAACAACTTGGATTTTTCACAGAACAAATCAAACGCAGATCAAATTATTTAAAAAAAACGAAATTCGCATCAAATAAATTAATTTAAAGAACCTGTAAAAAAAACGTGCAACTAACTCATCAATTCACAATTAGGCGCAGAACCACCTACCGGTGTGTAGCAAGCTTCGCGAAATAATTCGCAACTTCCGCCACACGCACCGCAAGTCGACCAAAAGAAACCCTAAAACAAGGTATCGCACAATTGAATCAAAATTAAACCAAACGCAGTACCCTAACCGCAACACCACCAAAATGGAAGAATGCACAACCGGGGTACTCCACACCTGCGGAGAGGGGTTCGAGAGGCTGGCCGGATGAGGTGGAGGGTGCCGGAAAAAGAGGGAGCCGCCGGAAAGAGGCGCGGCCAAGGGAGAGGGGCTGCCGGAAGGCTGTGCGGGGCAGGGGTTTCGGCGCGAGGCTGGTCCGAGCGGTGCGAGGCAGCGGGGGCGAGGTCGGCCGGGCGGTGCGAGGCAGCGTGGTCGCCGGGAGGTAGAACGGAAGGGAGGAAAGAGCCGCGGCAAGTGGGGAGAAAGAAGCGGCGCTGTAGGGTTTGAGGAGGAACCCGCGCGCGACGGGATGAGAGAGCAAGTGAGGGGGAGAGAGAGAGAGAAAAAAGAGAGAGAAAAAGAGAAAATAAAAGGAGAAGAAAAAGGAGGATAAAAAAATAAAAAAGTGGAAAAAAATAAAATGGAAGGGAACTTAAAAAAATAGACTAACCTAAAAAAGAATATTTAAACTAATCTAAAATAATAATAATAATAATAATAATAATAATAAAAGATAATATCAATATTAATAATAAAAAGTTAATAACGTTAAGATTTTAATGTTAACTAAATTAAAATATTAATTACAATAATGTTAATAATAATAATAATAATAATAATAATAATAATAATAATTATTATTATTATTATTATTATTATTATTATTATTATTATTATTATTATTATTATTATTATTATTATTATTATTATTATCATTATCATTATCATTATGATTATTATTATTATTATTATAAGAATTATAATTTTATTTTCATTAGGTTAGTTAACCACACGCGCACTGGACAGGCCACTCGTTAAACTGACGAAGCCACACGGCTTCACCTGTTCCCTGTCCGCGCCTCGAGCATTACCAAGTCAACGCTCATTTATCAACGCAAAAACACAAAACTCATATTGGGCTCGGCCTGCATTTCAACTAAACAATTATTAAAAAACATATAAAATTATGAGATAAAAATTAAAATTAAAAACATACTGAAAGGCGAAGTCCGGGTGTGACACGGACACTACAATGGTCACGCACAATCCACTATCAATTGATGAATTCAATCAGAGATTTTCACAACCACCATTCTAAGGTTTCAGGGTCTATTGTGTCACTGTTGATGTGGTTTGCAATTTAATTTCTGTTTTATCCAGAAATTGTCATAATATTTATGATTTTCCTATAGTAATAGTATCGGAGATGCACCTTTTACAAAATAGAGCTTGGTGGGTTTGGATGCCGCCATAAAGACGCATCTCAGGGGGGAAGGAAATTGAATTTACTAGGGTAAGCCTTCCAATTTCAGTATTATTATCACGATTTTCTTAGCAAACACAGTTCTATAAAATAGGTGGACAATGCTGCCAAACATGAAGAGGATTCAAAACAAACAACATCCACCAAAGAACGTGGTGTATCAGTTAAAGAAAATGAAATACTGAAAATGAAAATGAAAATGAAATATTGAAAAGGAAGAAAAATAGAGAAGATGGAATCCAAGGTAAGGAAGAAAGAGAGAGAAAAAAACCAATCAGTTTCTTTCTGGAAATAGCAAGAAGATGCAACAGGACTGAACCCTCAAAGAGAAGGGGTTAGTAAAAAAGAACATAACCACCATATGACAACCGGTGAAAAGGATGAACGAGAAATAAGGACATATAACTATAAAAAACCTATCTATGTTAACAAAATAAGCCCTACAGTAAACACTACAGGAATAATCATTTTTTATAACGGGTCATTTGCGACAAGTTGAGGCCCTGCCACAATTGGTTCAATAGTTTCTACTTATTTGTGACGAGAAATGACTCATGTCGCAAATAACTGTTTATTTTATTATATTTGTGATGGGTGTAAATCTCATCGCAAATACCTTTGGCGTGCACGAGCGTCATAGCACACCATATCGCGTGAGAAGGGTATTTGTGACGAGATATTGTCCCATCAAAATTGGTATTTGTGCCGGGATATGGTATCAAGTCGCAAATGCATTGTCAGCATGGTAAATAAATCGTATTTATAGTGGGCAACATTTGCGACGGATGACTGAATCCGTCGCGAATGCTACGGCTACTGCCGCCATGAGTATTTATGATAAAAGGTACTTGCAACAGAACCCGTCACAAATAGGCTGTCACGATTAATCTAACCTATATAGAGGTCTCCAACACTCATTATTCCGACAGAAGTTCGGACTTCTCTTCTACTTTCTCTCTGAGCTCTCTCTGGTTTTTCTTCGTATAAAATTTTAATTTCTATTGAAAACTGTTACAGAGACATCTTCAGAACCACATCACTGTTTTTATTCCAATAAAGCGTCGTTTTTCAAATATTTATTTTAAACATTTTAAATTGTTAATTTATTTACTTTGTTTTATATTAGTAATATTTAGAAATAATCACTATTAATTAATTGTAATTGATAGTAATTATAAATTATTAGTAACAATTAGTAATAATTTGTAGTAATTATTAATAATTAACATTAATTGGTAAATAATTAGTAATAATTAATAAAAAATAGTAAAAATTACAAATAGTTAAAAAAAGAAACAATTAATGAAAATTAATAAAAATTAAAAATAATTAACGAAAATTAGTAATAATTAATGATTAATGACAAGTAATACTAATTATAAAAAATTAATGAAAATTAATAATAATTAACGAATAAAATTAGTCATAATTAACCAAAATTAGTAACAATTACAAAATAATTAGTAACAATTACAAACTAATCAGTAACAATTACAGACATCATCAGAACCACATCACTATTTTTATTCCGATAAAGCGCCGTTTTTCAGGTATTTATTTTAAACTTTTAAAATTGTTAATTTATTTACTTTGCTTTATATTAGTAATATTTAGAAACAATCAGTATTACTTAATAGTAATTAGCAGTAATTATAAATTATTAGTAACAATTAGCAGTAATTATTAATAATTAACAGTAATTAGTAAATAATTAGTAATAATTAATGAAAATTAGTAATAATTACAAATAATTTAAAAAATACTAAAAATTAACGAAAATTAATAATAACTAAAGATAATTAGTAATAATTAACAAAATAATAATAATTATTATAAATAATTAGTAATAATTAACAAAAACTAGTCATAATTAACGAAAATCAATCATAATTAACAAAAATTAGTAATAATTAACGAAAATTAGTAATAATTAATGAAAGTTGATAATAATTAACAAGAATTAGTAATAATTAACAGAAATAAGTAATAATTAACAAAAATTAGTACTAATTAACAAAAAATAGTAATAATTAACAGAAATTAGTAGTAATTAATGAAAATCAGTAATAATTAATAATAATTAGTAATAATTAATGAAAATTAGTGATAATTTCTTATGATTAGTAATAATTAATGAGAATTAGTAATAATAAGCCATAATTAATAATAACCAGTACTTGGTCGTGTGTTCACACGCTACTATAGATATGCACTCTTCATCAATAAGAGAATACTATTTTTCAAAGTTAATAATGAGCATTGATATTGAATATATTTAAATCACAGATGAGTGGTACATAATATTGGAAGTGGAGAAACTACTGAGACATCACCGATATAGTAGAAAACATTAAGGATAAATTTAAAGGAATGAAAATTTATTTTGAGCACGGAGAATTTAATTACGTCAATGAACCTACATTTCAAATAACATTCACAAAAATTATGAATTGAATCAAATCAGTTAGGCATACCTAAACTGCAACACACTTTGATGTGGTGAAGGAAATATATATCAACCCTAAAAAAATTATAGATGAAGAAATATTGGTCGAGCAAAAGAAGTACATGCTGTAATTGCTGAATTAGAATTCCAGATGTATTGTATTAATGTTTGAAAAATTCATATGAAATGGGAAATACTAAATATTGGAGAGAAGAAAAAAGTTTTCCAAAAAATGTGGAGAACACACCTTTTGCAAGCAATAGATGTTTAGGGTCTCTAAAGATAGAAAATGGTACAAAAATGGTGGTCGACCAAAAGAAGTGGATCCCAAATTCCTGTTTTGGGAAAGCAGGCGAGTGAAATCGGAGGGAGAAGAACGATATTGCTGAAACCCTAGTGTATAAGGTCGGGATCCAGAGAAGAGGCGCGAGCGGGGTGTCGATCTTGGAGGAGATGGAGGAAGAGGCGACAGAGTCGTAGGTGGAGCAACTGTAGACGGGGCAACCGTAGGGGGGGAGGAGGTAGAGAAGCAGGAGGCAGAGTAGCCAGAGGCAGAGACTGAGAGGGGAGCAGGGGAGGGAGAAGGAGCTGAAGGTGGAGGCGGAAACGCAGGTGGAGAGGATGGAACCCACGACCAGGTGCTGCAGATTTTGGAGGAAAAGTAGGTAGAGGCAGAGCAAGCGGAGGCGTAGCCGAAGGTGGAGAGGGCAGTCGAAGAGGGAGAGCAAGTTGAAGGCAGAGGCGAAAACCCTAGGTGCAGCGGATAGAACCCGTCAGCGGGTGCTATTGAATTTGGTGGAAATGAGTAGCGAAATTGATTTAGAGGGAGTGAAATTCACGAGGAGGTGACACGTGTGCTGGAGTACATCGAGGTTTAGTATATACTAGTACTCGTGCATTCGTACAATGTAATAAATTAATAGTTATTTTGAATAAAAGAATCCTATTTTTCAAACTTAATAATCTATATAAATATTAAACATATGTAAACCACAAATAAGTGGTACATAATAATGGAATACAAATTGAGAAATTGTTTGGACATCATATCATATAGTAGAAAACATTTAGTAGAATCATTATGGAATAAAAATTTATATTAGGGATTCATAATGAAGAATTCAATTACATGAATGAAAAAATGATTCAAATGGATAATTCAAATTTTGATCATTATAATAATTAATATGAGAATGAAAGTTATATAACTGAAAATAAATAAATCAAAGGACTTGAAATGAATAAACGTACTAGGTACAAACAAAAAAACGGGTAGAATTATTTCACCATTGTAATTTGTAGGTTCAAGAAAACACTATGAGATTTCAATTTGTGTAGTGCACTGAAGAAATAAATTACCATAAGAATGATAATTTCTAACTCTTTAATGAAATGAACCATTAGATAGTGTTAGAAAATGGCATTTACACACTGATAAAACACTTGAAAATTGAGTTATAAAACACTATTAAAGAGCACCTTTTTTTTGATAATTGAGTTTGAAGGAAACTGAAAAATGAATAAAAATTCATCAACAAAATTATCTTTAAACATCAATTATTGAACTGGCAGAAGAGACTTTGCCTTGATAAAAAACAACTTCATTATGTCGCTGCAACAATTCCTTCTCTATGAAAAATCAAAAGTAGCCCTTGCAATAAGTATAAGAAATGTGTGGGATAATGATAGATGATGTAATCATTCATCAACCCTTTTCCTCTTACACAAACATAAAAAAAAAACGATTCTCATTTTGGCAACCTTTCCCGGTTGTTATTCACAGGCTCCCTAATTCCATCATATGAGGTAACCATAAATCCAATTCCTTCTTCTAAACACCATTTTTTCAATTTTCCCTTTCTCATTCCTAGCCCTCCTATTCCATCCTATGACATTTTTATAGAAACTCAAGATGCGATTTTTTATAGCTCTACAACAACTCATAGACACAATGAGATGTCTACTAAAACATGATTTTATTACATTTTACCCCGTTGAATGTTATAGTGAAAAAATATGTCTAATGTGTGATACAAAACAAATTTTAGAATTAATTCCTATAATTGAACCAATAATTAGGTTTCATTTAAGAAAAAACTAGAAAACTAATCATACAAAGTAGTACAAAGTTATTATAGGAATCAAATAGAAATAATGTAAAGACCCGTAAATTTCAAGGAAATTTTTTTCTTAATTTTCTTTGGAATTTTACAAGAACGCAGTTTCTGACGGCACGTGATTCCGAGGCCCGGTGTGCCCGGAATCATTCTCTGAAGTTTGGCTCGGGTACGTTCAGTGAACGAACAAGCGAGTTTTTCTAACTTTTGAACCGGTGCTCGGAATCAAATTCCGAGGGCACCGATGGAATCGCAACGCCGGTAATTGCTTAGAAACGCCTCTTCCGGAGTTGCGTTTGCTCGGGTGTGGTTTTTAAATTTTTGGGCTTTAAGTTAAGAAATAAAATAATGTGGTACGACAAACTTTATTTTATTTCACTTAAAGCCGCTTAAAGCCACTTAAAGCTGCTTAAACTGAGTTGAAGCAGATAGGGTGGAACCCAAAATATCCTACCCTCTTGGTAGGATATTTGTGAGGTGGGGCCTGCACGAGCCCCACCGTTTCTTTTCCGCTAAGTAACGCACTCGCGAAAACCCCTATTAAACGAAAGTCAACTGACGCGTTTTCTAAATTCTTAACGCCCCTATTAATTGGGCGGTTAGTTCATTGCAATTAATTCTATGAATTAATTGTTCGTTACTTATCTTTGTTTTTCAAATTCTTCAGTTGATAATAAAATAAGATGAGGACTTATTTTATTATCTGCTTGTTGTGTTAGACCTTTGGAGAATCTCTAAAGATCTTCATCCTCCTACGCGAAGAACGCGAAGAACGCCGACCTCCGATGAAGGGCGACAAAGAACGCCGGACCCCCGGAGATCGACACGACGCGACGCCGACGCTTCTTCCGCGACGTTCTTTCCCCGCGACAATCTTCGATCGACATCTTGAGGTAGGGGATTGCGGTCCTTTTAATTCTTTGTGGATTATAACATCACATGGATTTAGTTGTTATAATTAAATCTGTATGTTCTTGATCCTCGGAGTTTGTCTACACGACGCCGAGTACCGCGCGACAACGACGCCCTTCCGCGACGCGACGATCCTTTTTCTTCCGCGACGAACTCGCGTCCGACGACGACGAAGGTAGGGGTCGTTTTGAAAATGATTTTACCTATGTTTGTTTTCCTCCAAGGCAAGAACTCGGACCAACCAATTAACAAGTTGGTCCGCGGATTATTATTGCGGGTCGTGGTTTATCAATTGCTGGGAATTATGGTGTTGTTTCAAACCACTAACGCGGTGGGTGCGGACCAACGAACAAGTCTGAACCCACCGCCCCTTTTGTTCTTGGTGTGCGGAATGGCGGACGACGACAAAACGTGCCGCAGAGACGATTTGTTGATTCCGTAGTGAAGGGTGAGACCCGGGATGAGCTACGACGCAGACGAAAATGAAATCGGACCACCAGAGCAACTCCGGTGGCCCGCAGACTCCACCGGCGGCGCGGGTTGCCGGCGCGGCGGCGGCCGACAGACCCGCGACCGGGCAGGTCCGGCGAGACACGGGACGCGGCTCTGCCGCGTCCGCTGACCAAGGGCGGCCCCACGCGGGGCCGCGGTGTTCTCACGAGGGCGCAACACGCCCCCCGCGGTTTCCCTTGCTCGGCCGCTCGACCGAGCCGAGCCAAGCCGACCCGCCGGCCGGGTCACGCCCAACCGGGTCAGACCCGGACCCGGGTCGGGTCGACTCGGTTCGGGCCAACCCGGGGGGGGGGGGGGTTGAGCCGGGTCGGTCCGGGCCCAGACCCCCTGTTTCCGGACCTTTTTGGTCTTTTGTTCATAACTTGAGCTACGGGCCTCTGAACGACGCGCCATCAGCGGCGATGCGATTCTTGGATCGAGACGGTCGTTTCGGTATATCACACTCAAGGTTTCGGAATACTTTGTGTTCGGCCGGGTTGGTTCGTACACGAAACCAACCGGACCCTCAGAGCGGAAACACTCATATCTTGAGCTTCGGACGTCCGATTGACGTGCCGTCGACTTTGTTGATTTTCTCTAAGTGAGACGGATCTTTTGGCTTTAATCCACCCGAGGTTTGGACGCAGGTGGAGTACGGTCGGGTTGGTTTTTCCTTAAAAAACCAACCGGGCCCCTGGGACGAAAAAGCCAATAACTCTCAGACCGGGCGTCCGATTGACGCGCCGTCTGTTGCGTTGAGTTCCTATTGACGATACAGAACTTCTGGATACATAAACTCTGGACTTTGTGTCAGTTGATGTATCAGCCTCTCAGCTCGTGGAGCGGACCCTCCCGAACGAGCTTGCTGTGTGCAGGAACCCTAGAGCTGGCTACGACTGCGACGATGATGAAAACAGTACGGGAATCCTCCGTGTTTTCGGCAGTGACCACTACAATACATCTTGGGATACATCAACTCCGGACTACATGTCAGTTGATGCATCGACCTCTTAGCTCGTGGAGTGGACCCTCCCGGAACGAGCATGCTGTGTGCGGAAACCCTAGAGCCGGTTGAGACTTGACGACTGCTGATCGAATGACTCGGTGTGTTACGGATAGCCCAGTGGGGAACGCTTGGTTGTAGCGGCAGACCCGCGACGGAGGAGCGCTTGGTTGTAGCGGCAGACCCGCAATACTCAACAGAAGGAGTACCTCTGGAGACTATGATGGGGAGCGCTTGGTTGTAGCGGCAGACCCAGGACGGAGGAGCGCTTGGTTGTAGCAGCACGGGGGAGCGCTTGGTTGTAGCGGTAGACCCACGACGGAGGAGCGCTTGGTTGTAGCGGCAGACCCATGGTGGGAAGCGCTTGGTTGTAAGAGCAGACCCACAATACTCGATAGGTGGAGTACTACAGCAGTCCAAGGTAAGAGGGAAATGCTTGGTTGTAGCGGCATAACCACTGTACTTGATGGAGAAGGAGTTTCCCAATAGCTATGGGTTCAACTTCATGATCAATCCTGTGTGGGTCATTGCGGGGGTTAGTACCTATAGATCCTTTGTGGGTCCGACGGCTTAGATGAATCAGTGGCTACATCTGATCATCTCTAACATCATATGAAGAAGTACCTGTGTGAGCTGAATCATGTTTTTCTTTCCTTTGTGGATTGTGTTGTGCTATCCTGTGTGGATTTACGTTTTGCTTTCCTGTGTGGACTGAGTTGTACTTGAGCTCGGATGTTGAAGTCGAGCGAGAATTGATGACTTAGGTATATGTATGGGCATATACCTAAGCCGTGTCGGATGTTACTTCGTGATTGTATCTTTCCTTTATGGTTTATACTTTGGGGATTCTGGGAGACCTTCGGGGGTCTCGGGGTCCCTACTGAGTAGCTTATACTCACCCCTGCACGGGCTATGCCCGCACTACGTTGTGTTGGTTGCAGACGACGGACAACACTGATCGTGGTGGAGGCTTGCGGAGCAGGACGGTACCTGGAGGTGGACCACTAGGTGGGACGTACTCGGAGCGATCGGCTGGACCCGAGGAGCAGTGGAGGCTATCTATACCCACCCTTCAGGTAGGACTTCCAGTGGACGACTCGACGTTGCGGCTTTACTTTTCAGTTGCTGTTTTCCCTTTCGAGTTGTACTTTACTTTCAGTTTGGATTTGTATTCTGGCCCACTTACTTTCCGCACTTACTGTTGTACCAGTTTTTAATTAGTGTTTACTTCTGCCTGCTTACTCTGTGGTGTTTGTTGTTTACTTTACGAAGGCAATGCCTTCCCTTTACCGGGATTTACGCCTTGGTGCTAGTCGCCAGCCCCTGCCCTATGGAAGGCGGGCTTGGGGTAGTCACGGCACGGGCCCCGAGGACGGGTCGTGACAAATTGGTATTAGAGCAGTTTAGTTCTACCATAGAACTTGGGACTCTGATTTTCTTTTCTATGTGAAGCAATAGAGTTTAGCGTATTGGGTGTGGTTATCAATCCAGGGAGTCCAATGTTGGTGCGGCGGCCGACGTATCCGTACACCAGGACCCTGACTTCTGATTTCTGACTTAATGCACGAAAACATTGATTGCATGTGTGTTTCAAGTTTTCTTTATGATTACTTTATGTCAGCTCATTAGGTATACTGTTCTGACCGTGGCGCACCTGTTTCTTTTCAGGATGGCCCCACGACGATAGCCAGCTAGGGTTCCGAGAGTTGTACGTGATGACAGCCCGCCGAGCGACGAGGCCTCGGTACATGGCCCTTTGACAGCTGAGGCACCGACGGTACCTCTACCCGCCGAGCCACCGATGCTTCTAGCCCCAGCCGCTGACGATGCACGTCGCCTTAGTGCACTGCATGAGTTTCAGCGCCAGCGACCGCCCAGGTTCCGCGGGGAGACGGACCCCCAGGCAGCCGATGACTGGCTGGAGGCAGTTGTACGAGTTTTCCGGTTAGTGAGGACACCATCAGACCTTATGGTAGTCCTTGCAGCGAGCCTCCTGCATGCGGCAGCAGACAGATGGTGGAGCTTGATGCTCCAAGTGCACGACGAGGCATCACTCCTTTGGACGGACTTTGAGAGCCTTTTTCGCTCAGATTTCGTCCCAGCCACCCTCCGAGCGGTGCGCATCCAGGAGCTACTACAGCTGCGGTAGGGCAGCATGACAGTAGCCCAGTACGCGGCGAGGTTTACCGATCCCTCGCGCTATTCCACGGACATGGTACGGGACCCATTCTTCAGGGCCCGAACCTTCGAGCAGGGGCTCAGGCGAGAGATCAGAGCTTCAGTTGTTTCTCACAGCATTCCGACATAGACAGGGGTGTTGGAGCGAGCCCTCTTAGTAGAGAGTTTCCTTGCTGAGCAGTCTCCAGCAGCAGGACCCACCACTAGCCGGCATGCGGCAGAGTCTTCTGCAGCGGGTAGTAGACAAATGACGCAGGGGTCCAAGAGGACTAGACCTATCGGTGTTTGACTGCGTGACACAAGATCGTTTGTGCGAGGCACCCAGGGTGGACAACGACTTACCATGAGTGGACAGTGTTACTCCTGCGGCGGGGTTGGTCACATGGCTCGTGACTGTCCGACCCACCATACAGATGACCAGCAGACGAATGAGGGACCTCCCAGGCTGAGGCAGAGGTTCGATCGAGGTGGACCGCGTGGAGCAGGAGACTATGGCAGGGGAGCTGGACGTGCATCTGGAGGTGGACGACGCTTCGAGGTGTTGTCACCACCACCACCAGGAGGTCCACCCCGACCTAGAGCTGTCAAAAAATCCGCAAATCCGCGGGCTGATCCGTTAGCCCGTGGATTTATGTGGGTTAGGGCCTTGAAAAATTAGGCCCGCAAACATTCGGACCGCATTTGATCCAACCCGCAAAACCCGCAGCCCGCACGGACTAACCCGTCGGGTGTCCGCGGGTCCCGTTTGACCCGCAATTATAAGTATTACAAAAAATTATTCTTGAAAAATAAAACAAAATAATATAATATAATAAATTAACATGAGTGTGAAAAAAATATTTCAAGTTTTATAAAACCATGCATAAATCATGAAAAAAATTGACTCATTTAGATTTTAAACCTGACATTAAGGTTGGTCGTGGGATAGATGATACTAATGCGGTTATTTGTAACATAATAGAATTAATGTATTAAAAATTGATACAATAATTATGAAAACGGATATATAAGACTACCATTTTTTTTATAATACAACGCTCTACTAATATTTTGATTTATGTATTTTAATTTTATTATTATAATTATATATATATATATTTATTTATTTATATTACTATGAGTTTTTAAAAGTAACTTATAAAAAATTAATAATTAAGAAACAATAATAATAAATGTATAATAGTATTATGTATTGATATATTTGAATTGAAAATCCAAACATGTATTTATTTTAAAATTTTGATAATCAAGTCTCAAATACAAATTTTCAGTCTAAAATTTCAGTGCAAATTTTGAGTACTGATTTGAACTCATAAGAGTAAAATTTCAATGCATAGAAAATATAATTTGATGATTTAAATTAGGCATTTAAATGGAAATTTTAACTATAATTTTCTAATAGAAATTTCCATTCATAGTTTCCGATGTAAATTTTCAGTGTAAATTTATGATGAAATTTTATAGTTTTTATTTATGTATCATTATATTTTTATTTTAGTTTTAAGTGGACGTTTCTAGTGGAAGTTTACTGTAAAGGTTTCTAATGAAAATTTTAAATGTAAATTTCCAATGAAAATTTACATTTTTTATTTATGTTTTAATGTGTCTACATTGTAATTTTAATGGAAAAATCGAACTGCAGAAAACCTGTGAAAAATTGCACTAAGAATTTTCAGTGGCAGTTTGCACTGGAAAATTCAATAATAAAATTTGAGCATGCATTTATTTTAGAACTTTTTTAATCAAATTTTCAGTATAATTATAACAAAAGTCAAATGGAAATTTGTATCAGAAATTTAAGTGGAAATTTGAACTAAACTTTTCTATTGAAAATCTTTACTGAATGTTTTTCGTGTAAATTTCAATGAAAATTTTCTGTTAAAATTTACATTTTTAATATATATATTAATATAATTTTATTTTAGTTTTAATTTTTTGAAAAATTAAATTTTTTATTTATATTTTAATACATCTACATTGTAATTTTATGTGAAAAATTAAAATGCCAATTTCTAGTGAAAATTCGCGTCACAAATTTCCAATAGAAGTTTGCACTGAAATTTTCCATAGAAAATTTGTGGTTCAAATTTTTAGTGTGAAATTAAATTATCTATTTATGAGTTAAAATATTTAAATTAAAAATTTAATCATGCATTTATCTTCTAATTTTGTTAATCAAATTTTCAGTATAATTATAATAAAAAATAAATTGAATTTAACACTAGAAATTTAAGTGGAGATTCCAATTAAATTTTCAATGGAAGTTTGTAGTAAACATTTTTTGTAAAAAATTTGCAATGAAAATTTCTAGTGAAAATTTAATTTTTTTATTTATGTATTAATATATTTTCATTATAATTTTAACGAGATGCGCAAGAGTATTGTTGTCCAAAAACTGGTTTGGACGGTCAAGTTAAATGACCCACTTGAGATGATATTAATCCCATAAATCATCAAAGATATAATCTTTTAATGGTTGTTGTTGTTGTCAGAGATATTGTTAATTAAAAACTAAATATTTTCACTAAATCTCAAACATTTCTATTTTTCCGTTCCACTTTATCATGGTTCATGAAGTTAAAAAATATTTATATATATTATTTTTTTAAGCCTGTGGGCCGGCCCGTTAGTCCGCGGGTCCCGCATGGTAGGGTCAGACTTTTATTTTTTAAGCCCGCATTATTTATGGACCGGGCCGGACCGCACAATAAAATCCGCAGCCCGCATGATCCGCCCCGCGGGCTGACCCACCCCGCCCCGTTAACACCTCTACCCCGACCGCAGGGAGCTGGTGGACATGGGAGATCTCAGCTTCAGGCAGCTGAGGCCTACGATCGTGGAGCTCCGGGAGCAGATGAACAGAAGCGAAACTAGCTCCAGCCCTGGAGACTTTTGTTTATACTGCTTCTAGCGTTGTTGGTGTTTGTTTGTTTGTAGATGTTTTGTGTCTTTGTACTTTGAGCTGCAGTAATAAAAGACACTTTTCTTGTGGCGTTTACCTTCCTGTCCTCTCTTTTAGTTGTTACTAAGAGGTTCCGGTTTAAAAACCGTTGACTTAACCCTCACTTTGAGATACCTACTGGAGGAGACCCAGTGACCACACACTGATGCTGACAGTGTGACTCAACCCTTGGAGGTGAGAGTAACGGTTGGATCTCTTGGTAGTAGCGTCGAGGCCTTACGACGTCATCCTTGGTATGGAATAGTATCATCCATGTCAGGATTGACTGTATCAGGTAAAGAACATGGTTCATCCAGGGGATGAGACCAGATTTCTCTTATTGGCAAAGAAGAAATCTTAGCAGCTCTTGTAGGACCAGAAAGGTCCAAGTCATCCAAGAACGGATGAGGACAGCTCAGAGCCGACTTTAGTCTTATGCTGACAGGAGGCAGAGACCACTAGAGTTCGAGGATGGAAACCACGTCTTCTTGCGTGTCTCACATCGACGTGGACTACGGAGATTTGGCCGTGGCGGCAAGTTGTCTCCACGCTTCATCGGACCATTCCAGGTCCTCAGCAGGATTGGCGAGATGGTTTATCGCCTGGCTCTACCACCTCAGTTGCACCGGGTGCACGACGTCTTCCACGTATCTCAGCTGAGGAGATACGTGCACGACCCGATGCACATCATTGACCATGGGGAGCTAGACGTTAATGATGGGGTGACTTTTGCGGAGGTCCTGGTGGAGATCGAGGATCGATAGGAGCAGGTCCTACGTGGACGGTCGATTCCTCTGGTGTGCATCAGATGGCAGCACGGGAACCTCCAGGAGAGCACTTAGGAGCAGGAGGCTCAGATACGTGCTCAGTACCCACATTTGTTTCCCTGGTTTATGATGTATCTTTACGGGGACATAAAGCCCTGAGGTGGGAGTGATGTAAAGACCCGTAAATTTCAAGGGATTTTTTTTCTTAATTTTCTTTGGAATTTTACAAGAACGCAGTTTATGACGGCACGTGATTCCGAGGCCCGGTGTGCCTGGAATCATTCTCCGAAGTTTGGCTCGGGTACGTTCAGTGAACGAACGAGCGGGTTTTTCTAACTTTTGAACCAGTGCTCGGAATCAAATTCTGAGGGCACCGATGGAATCGCAGCGCTGGTAATTGCTTAGAAACGCCTCTTCCGGAGTTGCGTTTGCTAGGGTGTGGTTTTCAAATTTTTGGGCTTTAAGTTAAGAAATAAAATAATGTGGTACGACAAACTTTATTTTATTTCACTTAAACCCGCTTAAAGACACTTAAATCTGCTTAAGCTGAGTTGAAACGGAAAGGGTGGAACCCAAAATATCCTACCCTCTTGGTAGGATATTTGTGAGGTGGGGCCCGCACGAGCCCCACTGTTTCTTTTCCGCTAAGTAACGCACCCGCGAAAACCCCTATTAAACGAAAGTCAACTGACACATTTTCTAAATTCTTAACGCCCCTATTAATTGGGCGGTTAGTTCGTTGCAATTAATTCTATGAATTAATTGTTCGTTACTTATCTTTGTTTTTCAAATTCTTCAGTTGATAATAAAATAAGATGAGGACTTATTTTATTATCTGCTTGTTGTGTTAG
This sequence comes from Viscum album, assembly GCA_963277665.1. NCBI lineage: Eukaryota > Viridiplantae > Streptophyta > Magnoliopsida > Santalales > Viscaceae > Viscum > Viscum album. The sequence continues at coordinate 261,766,498 of OY728135.1, forward strand.
ACCTTTGGAGAATCTCCAAAGATCTCCATCCTCCTACGCGAAGAACGCGAAGAACGCGAAGAACGCGAAGAACGCCGGCCTCCGACGAAGGGCGACGAAGAACGCCGGACCCCCGGAGATCGACGCGACGCGACGCCGACGCTTCTTCCGCGACGTTATTTCCCTGCGACAATCTTCGATCGGCATCTTGAGGTAGGGGATTGCGGTCCTTTTAATTCTTTGTGGATTATAACATCACATGGATTTAGTTGTTATAATTAAATCTGTATGTTCTTGATCCTCGGAGTTTGTCTACGTGACGCCGAGTACCGCGCGACAGCGACGCCCTTCCGCGACGCGACAATCCTTTTTCTTCCGCGACGAACTCGCGTCCGACGACGACGAAGGTAGGGGTCGTTTTGAAAATGATTTTACCTATGTTTGTTTTCCTCCAAGGTAAGAACGCGGACCAACCAATTAACAAGTTGGTCCGCAGATTATTATTGCGGGTCGTGGTTTATCAATTGCTGGGAATTATGGTGTTGTTTCAAACCGCTAACGCGGTGGGTGCGGACCAACGAAAAAGTCCGAACCCACCGCCCTTTTGTTCTTGGTGTGCGGAACGGCGGACGACGACAAAACGTGCCGCAGAGACGATTTGTTGATTCCGCAGTGAAGGACGAGACCCGGGATGAGCTACGGCGCAGACAGAAATGAAATCGGACCACCGGAGCAACTCCGGTGGCCCGCTGACTCCACCGGTGGCGCGGGTCACCGGCGCGGCGGCGCCGGCGGCGGCCGACAGACCCGTGACCGTGCGGGTTCGGTGAGACACGGGACGCGGCTCTGCCGTGTCCGCTGACCAAGGGCTGCCCCACGCGGGACCGCAATGTTCTCACGCGGGGGCAGCACGCCCCCCGCGGTTTCCCTTGCTCGGCCGCTCGGCCGAGCCGAGCCAAGCCGACCCGCCGCTCGGGCCGGGTCGACCCGATTCGGGCCGACCCGGGGGGGGGGGGGGGGTTGGGCCGGGCCCAGACCCCCCGTTTCTGGACCTTTTTGGTCTTTTGCTCATAACTTGAGCTACGGGCCTCCGAACGACGCGCTGTCAGCGGCGATGCGATCCTTGGATCGAGACGGTCGTTTAGGTATATCACACTGAAGGTTTCAGAATACTCTGGGTTCGGCCGGGTTGGTTCGTACACGAAACCAACCGGGCCCTCGGAGCAGAAACGCCCACATCTTGAGCTTCAGACGTCCGATTGACGTGCTGTCGACTTTGTTGATTTCCTCTAAGTGAGACAGATATTTTGGCTTACTCCGCCCGAGGTTTGGACGCAGGTGGAATATGGTCGAGTTGGATTTTCCTTAAAAAACCAACCGGGCCCCTAGGAAGAAAAAGCCAATAACTCTCAGACCGGGCATCCGATTGACGCGCCGTCTGTTGTGTTGAGTTCCTGTTGATGATACGGAACTTTTGGATACATCAACTCCGGACTTTGTGTCAGTTGATGTATCTGCCTCTCGGCTCGTGGAGCGGACCCTCCCGAACGAGCTTGCTATGTGCAGAAACCCTAGAGCTGGCTGCGACTGCGACGATGATGAAAACAGTACGGGAATCCTCCGTGTTTTCGGCAGTGACCACTATGGTACATCTTGGGATACATCAACTCCGGACTACATGTCAGTTGATGCATCGACCTCTTAGCTCATGGAGTGGACCCTCCCGGAACGAGCATGCTGTGTGCAGAAACCCTAGAGCCGATTGAGACTTGACGACTGCTGATCGAATGACTCAGTGTGTTACGGATAGCCCAGTGGGGAGCGCTTGGTTGTAGCGGTAGACCCACGGCGGAGGAGCGCTTGGTTGTAGCGGCAGACCCGCAGTACTCAACAGAAGGAGTACCTCTGGAGACTATGAGGGGGAGCACTTGGTTGTAGCGGCAGACCCACGACGGAGTAGCGCTTGGTTGTAGCAGCATGGGGGAGCGCTTGGTTGTAGCAGCAGACCCATGACGGAGGAGCGCTTGGTTGTAGCGGCTGACCTGTGGTACTCAACAGAAGAAGTACCTCTAGAGGCTATGAGGGGGAGCGCTTGGTTGTAGCGGCAGACCCATGGTGGGAAGCTCTTGGTTGTAGCAGCAGACCCACAGTACTCAATAGGTGGAGTACTACAGCAGTCCAAGGTAAGAGGGAAGCGCTTGGTTGTAGCGACATAACCACTGTACTTGATGGAGAAGGAGTTTCCTAATAGCTATGGGTTCAACTTCATGATCGATCCTGTGTGGGTCATTGTGGGGGTTAGTACCTACAGATCCTTTGTGGGTCCGACGACTTAGATGAATTAGTCGCTACATCTGATCATCTCTAACATCATACGAAGAAGTACCTGTGTGAGCTGAATCCTGTTTTGCTTTCCTTTGTGGATTGTGTTGTGCTATCCTGTGTGGATTTACGTTTTGCTTTCCTGTGTGGACTGGGTTGTACTTGAGCTCGGATGTTGGAGCCGAGCGAGAATTGATGACTTAGGTATATGTATGGGCATATACCTAAGCCGTGTTAGATGTTACTTCGTGATTGTATCTTTCCTTTGTGGTTTATCCTTTGTGGATTCTGGGAGACCTTCGGGGGTCTCGAGGTCCCTACTGAGTAGCTTATACTCACCCCTGCACGGGCTATGCCCGCACTACGTTGTGTTGGTTGCAGACGATGGACAACGCTGATCGTGGTGGAGGCTTGCGGAGCAGGACGGTACCTGGAGGTGGACCACTGGGTGGGACGTACTCGGAGCGGTCGGCTGGACCCGAGGAGCAGTGGAGGCTATCTGTACCCACCCTTCAGGTGGGACTTCCAGTGGACGGATTGACGTTGCGGCTTTACTTTTCAGTTGTTGTTTTCCCTTTCGAGTTGTACTTTACTTTCAGTTTGGGTTTGTATTCTGGACCACTTACTTTCCGCACTTACTGTTGTACCAGTTTTTACTTAGTGTTTACTTCTGCCTGCTTACTCTGTGGTGTTTGTTGTTTACTTTACGAAGGCAATGCCTTCCCTTTACCGGGATTTATGCCTTGGTGCTAGTCGCCAGCCCCTGTCCTATAGAAGGCGGGCTTGGGGTAGTCATGGCACGGGCCCCAAGGACGGGTCGTGACAAATAACATCATGTCAAACTAATTTTTTATATAAAGACACAAATAAATGATAAAGTCCAACACCTTCTATAGGTAAGGGGTCATGTACTTGGCTTTAATGGTTGGATAAGTCTTTGAGAGAGTTAAGAGCTCCAATAGTTAGGGTAATGCACACAATCACATGAGTGATGTTTAAATCAACCAAACTTCCAAGCTAACCAATGTTAAATAGTCAGAGATCATAATTATCCCAAATGAAATAAAGATCAAGTTCAAAACTTGCATGTTCTTCAGGTAATGTATATCAACCAAACCTGCACTATGAAAATAAGTTCACACATATGATTAACTATAGATGAAATTTTTTTCAATATGGATATAATCATACAAAATTAAGATAATATTTCAGAGAGTCAGAAACAAATTCGCATACATGGGATTCACACATCAGTATAAAATTATATAACAAAAAATACCTTCGTTTATATTTTGTGACTAAAAAATGGAGCATGATGATAGGGTTCCTAGGGGAGATGTTACGCGGGCTTCTGGGAAGATGAGGAGGTAGGGTTGAATAGCCCAACAGGGAGTCGAGGGAGGAGTCTAAGGCGGGGGTGGAGGTGGAGGCTACAACGGAGGTGAGGGGAGGTTGAGCCAAGGGTGAGGGTGATGGAGGTGGAGGCGGAGGCGGAGGCAGATGCAAAGGAGGAGGTGGAGAGGGGAGTCAGGGAGGGAGAGGGAGCCAGAGGCGTAGGAGTCAGAGGCGGTGGTAAAGGTGGATATGTATACGCCGGTGGGGGAACGTCGAGCATGGAGGAATTTGTTAGGAAGGGAAATGCGGGGGAATGGAAGGAAACACGAGGGAGTGGGGGCTCAATTGGAGGAAACCCTGGGGAGGAAAGGAGGTAGCAGAAATAGGGGGTAATTTTTAAAATTGAGTTTTTGATTTTTTTAACAAAACGAGATAGGGTTGGGGATATTTTTAAAAATGGGTATGGAGATGCGTGAACCCCGTTCACGCATCTTCCCTTGCTAAGAAGCCTGAACAAGGTTCACACATACTCTATAAAGTTTATAAAGAATGCGTGAACCCCATTCACACATCCTACAAAAACTTTAAATAAAAAAAATCATCAGTACTAATTAAATATATATAAATACTAATTAAAAAAACATGAAGATATCAATAAATATTAATAAATATTAATTAAATAATTAATAATATAAATAAAATAGTAATAAATATGAATGCAATATTTTTCTATATTTATAAATATTAATTATAAAATGATAAAATTTAAGTAAAAATTAACAAATATTCAAAAATATTAATAAATATCAATTAAAATAGTAAGTATTAAATTAATATTGATAAAATTTAATAATTTTTTAACAGGTTGAGGGTGAAACACTCTTATTAAGAATATTAATATTAATTAAATACTAATGAATATGAATAAATATTTATTAATTATTAATAAATATTAAATAAATATTAAATAATGTTAATAATTATTATTAAATATTCATGAATAATAGATATCCATTAAATAATTATTAATAAATATTCATGCTTCCTACATAATTCTTAATTAAAATAAAAAACATCAATATTTGTAAATACCAATTAAATATAAATACATATTAATTAAAAAATCATCAATATGTATAAAATATAAATAAATATAAATAAATATTAATACATATTAATTAAATAGTTAAAAATATTAATAATAGTGTTCATGGTAATTTTGATCAACTGGTCTGATTCTTAGTGCACTGCTCGATCACCAATATCAATTCATACTTAAGTATGTGTCATTCATTATTTCACTCTAAGTCTACGTGAGTCATACTCTGTCTAGAAAACAATAGGATTTGATTTGGGAAATAATGTTTTCCTCTACCAACTGATCATGATACCACATGAAATGAGAACTCATGCACTTATCATCAAGGATAATCCAATTTTATTTCAAGATGAAGATATTAAATGATATATGAAAATTTTATTAGAACAATCAACCTAAAACTCATACACTCACTTTAACAAATAGATAAAAAACATTCAACTGTAATAAGAAGGATAAAAAACCTTTGAGCGCATCAATACTTGAACTTTTCTTATGCATTTGATTAATTCAATCACAACCCCTTTTTATTTAGTTTATTTTTTTTGTTAACAAAGGAAGAGAGATTTAGAAAAACATTCCTCTTCCAATAACATGATCTTCCTAAACATTCTATAGTAATTAGGTTTGATTCTAATTAATATACTAATTATGGTAGTAATTTCATATTTCTTCATTTACCCCCTCAAGGGAAACACTTATAAACATCATTATAATGATGGATCTTTTCAATAATGGTTTTCATGATGTTCTAATATAGAGAATACACTAGAATTTATCTTCATCTTATGACTTTCCATATTTGAAAACTTATATAAATTCACCAAGGATGGTCTTGTCCAATACTTATTCTTCAGGATATCAAAAATATGATGAAACCATGATGATATATTCTTTATACTTATTGTCTTCGATATGATAACACATTCTTAAAATTCATTAATGATAACCCACTTCCTTGCATCATAAGAATAGATAAATTAAACGATGATTAAGGAAATATGGTGGATCTTCCTTACTTCTTAATGTGAATAGGAAGGTTGAGTTTTTTTCTCAATGAAGTTGGTCCAGTTACTCTAATATTCATGATTGTATATCTGAACATCTGTTCTAATTTATACTGTGTAGCATGGATCTCTTCACATTACATTCTGATTTTTGTGAAGATTTTTTTCCTTATTAGCCTTCATGGATGGTGCAATCTTAACCCTCTTAAGGATTGTTTCTTATTCTGGAAGAATATAAAATCAATATTTTTCATAATTTCCATAATTTTATCACATGATGGAGGTATTTTAACAGTAAAATCCTCTAGTGAAGATTACATACTAGTAGAAAATGTGTCCTTTTATAAAGTCTGAATATACATCTTCTCAAAATTGGCCAAATGAACTTATAAATCCATACATCTCATATTGTGGTTTTTTATCTTCAATCATAATCATATACTCTTCAAAAATATCCATTATTCATTCAAATTCTTCTTCATGCATTTTTTTTACAAAGAATCATGTTCCATGATCTTCTAGGATTTTACATCCAATTTCAAATCATTTAGATCAATAATATTTCCAAGATTTCTTGAAGTTCACAGATCTTTTCATCTAGAGTCTACTTGAATCCAAAATAATTAATATAATTAATATTTATTAATGAATTTAATCATATTATTTATTATATATATATAAATAATAATACTAAGTAATAATATGAATAACAAATAGAAATTATTGATTTTGGTAGATAATTTGATAACAATAAGACACTTATTTTAAAAAATAGAACTCTATAAACGATAATAGTAAGGCACATACAAAATGTATCATAAATAAAAAATCAACATAATCTACGCCTCTGGAATGGATGCTCCTCTGTCCCACAACTAGACGTATTTTGGATGCATCCACACCGTGTCTGTCTATGCTTACGCTTTGGCGTACGCTATGCATCATCATCAGCAACCACCTCCACATCCTCCTATATGATAAGAGGTGGATGTACAGTCTCACCGTCTATACCCTATCCTGCATCTAAGGATAGTGGATGATGGATGGATCTCTCACCAACATGGGAAGAAGATGGTTGTTGTGTTGTGCATGTCTGTAATAAAGCATCCAACTCAATCCAGTCAATGTCTGTATCTACCTGTGGTTTTTCCTGAGAAGATGGAGGAGCATCTGACTGATCATGCTGAACACCCTGCTTCCGTGGAACAATAACATCTGACTAATCAATATGAACACCCTACTACTGTGGAACAACAACATCTATAACAGGGTCTTCACCCCATGGTACATCTATATGAGGCTCAATAGGCTCCACAACCTCCTCAACATGTGGTGAATCAAAGAAAATGTCATAATAAATCCCATCCATCAAAGGAAGAAACTATGTCACAAGGATTTGAAAATATGTTGGGTCAAATGCAGCTCTCTCTACTGGATCAGACATGTGAAGTAGATGACAGATATGACCATCCTACAAAAACAAATTCCATTTCTAAGTAATATGAATAAAAAATCTGCTGAACAATGGAAGGAAGAATATATACCAACTCATGAAAGCCTCATCCATGACATGTTAGAAATCTGAAGGGGGACCTACAGTACTAGGATGCATAATCCATATGATCCACCAAATGAAAATGTATTGTCCTCTCCCCTCGCAATTGGGACTCCTATCGTCTATCCCATAAATTAATATATCTGGCATGGTATCTCCTCCAATCAAAATATGTATTTCCTGATATCTTTAGGGAATGGAGTGAAGCTAATTGACTGGGCGGGTTAGGAACATACTAAAAGAATCCAAACTGCCTCATAACTCTATCGGTCTGACGCCACTCGACTATATGAAAATGAATCAATGAAACCCTACAGGAGTCGGTAGCAAGCATCGTTGTACAGTATGGTGGAAGACTCTGGATGATATCATATGTATATGGCATCCATGTAATCTAAAATAAAAAATGAATAATCAATTAATAAATTAATAGATGTACTGTAAAGAGTAAATATTTAACAATATAAATAATAATCACTTACATCATGTGGTTGAATGTTGTCCAACATAAGTCTGTAGGTGTCGATGTTGTGTCTGGGGGAATCTGAATGTCGATGTGCCTGAATCCACTTATAGATAATATTGTTATATTTACATTTTATAATAGAAAGTTATATAATTAAGTTAGACATTAGAAGGAAGGAATAACATACCAATGTCAATGCAGAGCCTCTGCTATAATATCTGTTGGCAATAGTGCACGAGCATGTGGAGCTAAATGAGGGATGTGCTCCCATACCCACATCTATAGAAGAACCATGAATCCCGTGATCTGCATCTTATCGATGCGACATGCACTGCATAGTGTCCTGTATGTATATGCTAGACAAGAAGACCCCCAACTATACCGGCCTGCTTGGTACAAATCCTCCAAAAAAGGTAAATATATCAAATGTAAAAAAGTAGTGGAGTGATCAACAAAAAACGTGCCACCGATCATCCTCAAAATATATACAGGTGAAAATCACAGTATGGTGATCTCATCAACATCCTCTGATAAATGTGTGAAGTGATGGTCTAACCAAGGGATGCATAATCTACCACCGACGATGGTCCTGCCATCATTGTGGACCTCTATGCCTAGTAGTCTATGAACAAGCTCGAGCAAATATGCTCTAACTTGGATTGTTAGAGCTGCACCGTCGATGGGGAGGCCCAATATAATGGCCACATCCTACAGGGTGATAGTCATCTCCCCCTCTCAAAAATGAAATGTATGTGACTCTGGCCTCCATCTCTCTACAAGCACGATAATGAGCTGATGATCGAGAAAGGTGAAGTCACGCACCACTACACCATAGAATCCAGCGTGATGAAGACGAGGAATTATAGTGGGAGGTGGTACAGTATGATGGAAATGGTGAGATATGTGTACACTTAATAGAGGCACATGATGTCCCTCTAAAAGTAGTCGTGATACATGAATATCCTGGGATGTGAGTAATGGAAAACCTACCATATGCACAAATGATATAATCATTACTTTTTTATAGAGAATTAAATAAAAAATTTAAACTTTTATTTAAAAAATCTATAACAAGAAAATTAAAAATGATTGTGTTAATATTTTCGATTTATGCTTGATTTTTTGTGTGTGGATTAGTGTCTTTATTACATTGTGAATTTGTGGCATTGGTTGTTTGTGGCTTGGTGTCCATGGTGGTTTGTAGCATAGTGGTGAGGATTTAATGGATTAGTAAGGAAAATGTGTAATATGGACATAATATGTGATAGAAAAGGTATTTTATCTTGGATATAGTATTTTAGCCCCACCCCCTATGGTCAAACCCAAGGACTATAAGATCTATTAATTTACTTGGTAATGTTATGCTTCTTGCAGGGTAGAGACCTAATAGATGAAGTTTAATTTATTTAGATATTTTTAATATAAAGTAGTAGTTATGAAAAACCCACATTGAACATGTAGAAGCATGATATATTCATTTTCGTTCTAGGTTTATTTTTTAATAGTTTTAGTATCACAAAATTCTTTATTATAGAATCTATAAACGAGACAAACCAAAATTGAAACATGTCAAAAATAGAGAAAGTCAGAAATAAAAGGATTCAATATTGAAACGTCCACATACAAAACAAAATACATATTCATGATACAATACACAGACTCGATCATGGATGACGGGATGTGGAGCTTTATCCTGCCACTTGGGGACATCTTTTATGAGTATGTCCTTCTGCATGACAAATACTACATTATATTCTCCCTCCTCATTGTTGAGGCCAATCCATCTTATTTTTTATTTGAGTTGACTTTGGTATTCCTTGGGGCCGCAAACTGGTATTATGAATCCAATAATTTAAAAAATTACAAACATTGAAAAAATCATAAATGAAAACAAAACCAACTTATAAAATTTGGAAATATCAGGGATGATGGTCAGTTGATCAACATGCAATGAGATAGAATGAAAGTTGCCAACAGGCATCCAAGCTACACTATAACAGTTAACCAAAGTGCTCATGTGATACATCGAGTCAACATATGTCTCCCATGATATATTTACCGAAGCACAAGCTGCAATAACATGTGCACATGGATATCTCAATGCCTGAAAGTTGTCGCAATCACAGTATCTGTTATCTAACATCACCACAAACACTCGACCACTAGTGCATATAGCTCAATCATAGCATTATCTTACCTGAAAGATCATCCTTTCCCTGTCAAAGGCTAGAACACTCCATCTTAAAGCCTCATTCAGTATTTGATCAATATCACTTTAGAAATGCTGAGTAAAGTGCATTTTGTTTTCTATCCTCTAATAGGATTTTTAGGACCAGTAAAGAAATTAGTGAACATATCTATAAAATGTATCTTACACTAACCCTGTGATAGGGAGTTTTTGCACACCCTTGAGGACCCCATTTGTGCACTCCACTATATTAGTGGTCATGTGTCCATATCTTCTGCCACCATCATATTCTAATGACTATTTTTCCTTTGAAATCTACATCATATATTCATACACATCTTCATTAGCAGTTTGAATCTCTTAAAGGTGTTAATCAAGCATTTTTTATTAGGGATCGTATGTTGAAACTGTAAGAGAATAATGTATTAAAATGGATATTAAATTTTGTTAAAAAAAGTAAGTTTAGAAAAACATACCCAACTTGAGGATTGCCTCTTTATGGCCTCATCTATGAAATTATTATACTCATTAATTGAAATATGTCTAATGCAATAATGATGATAAACATTTGGCTCAGTCCATGAAATCCCATCACTAGTCATGACCTCTATAATCTCTCGACATTGATCAGATATCAGACACACACCCTGGTTTTGTGTGACATGAATGCGTACACATGCCAAAAACCAGCTCTAACATTCAAAATTCTGATTTTCAACAATAGAAAAAGAAAGTGGCAGAGGATCATGATTACCATCATGTGTGGAAGCAATGAGTAGAACACCTGTATACTTTCCATAAAGGAAAGTTTCATCGACCTAAATAAATTGTTTACAATAGGGAAAGGCAACGATGCATGGCCTGAATGCCCAAAAAATCCCATCAAACTTCACCTTTGATCGATTAAATCGGTGATTGGGGGATACATACTAAATAGTATCCAAATGATAAATAATCTGATTTTTGAGAGACAACAATTCCATAAGCTATGACAATATTGCATAAGATTCATCCCAATCACCATACACTTTTACAATTGCCTTCAATTTTTCATTTTAAGCTTTGTTGTATGATATCTTATAGTTATACAACTGTTGAATTCTTTCCTGAACAAGGGCAGCGGGAACATCCTGACATGTTCATATCATCTCACAAATAACAGTTGATATAAACTCTGAATCAAGGGTAGAGTGATCCTACGACAAGCTTGGATGCACAAAAGTGTGTGAGCCTTATAATTTGGTTATATTCTAATATAAAAAATTTATCAAATATTTACCTTAATCAAAATTTACATTTTGGCCCATATTTTTCACAACGAATGAGATATATTGTCTTCTTTGACTCATCAGCCACAAATGTGAAATGTCGCTCAGTGTGGTATTGCTTTATCACGTTTTTCATGTCTAGTTTACTTTCAAACTCCTACTCGACATAGATGGTGTTATCATTTGATACAGACCTATTCCCTATAATGCTAGGAAATTCAGAAGCCAGTGTACTGACATCTCAATTAAAATGTTGTTCACGAGAAATTCCTTCAACTAAGGAACTTAATACTGAAAGATTATTACCACTAACTGGTGGATGTCATGGATGCCTGTCTCTCAAAGGAACCTTAGAAGGTTCATTCCCCACATCACCCTCACCCACATCATCTCTTTATGACTCCCCAGATTATTCTTCCTCAGATAAACTTTCATTCACTATATCAGCACACAAAGGGATGCCATCTACTTTTTTCTTCCAAATTTTGATTATCTTCTTCATAATTTTCTTCTATCACAGGAGTCATATGAGAAGAAGACAATGAAAAAGACTGATGTGAAGGACCAACTTCTACAGAGCTCACAAAACATGGTTCTATAGTAGTCGGTTGCACCACATCTATATCAGAAATAACCACATACAACTCCATAAAACCATTAGCACACTATTGTCTAAATAAGAAAGATGCATCCATCCAATCATCATCATCGACCAGATGACACTCAGTGTTCCAAAAATGTTCAAGATGTTGTAGATGCCGATATGTTATTGAAGCAATGGATTGATTGACCCTTAGTTTTAACCAACTATGAACTTACATATATATAATTTTTTGTCATTTTTCTACTTTATAATGTTTAATTAATTATATTTCATACTTTATTACTTAAAATAATAATTATTTTCACTTAATATAATTTCAAATTATTATTTATACAAAACTGTTTTTATACCATTAATAAAAAGAAATTTCTATATTTTTTTTTAATAAATTTAAATATGATACTTAATATAAATAAATTATATAGCTACTGTATAAAATATTATAATTTAAATTAATATTACTTTATAATTTATTACTTCAAATAATAATTATTTACACTTAATATAATTTAAAACTATTATTGACACAAAACTATTTTTATACCATTAACAAAAAGAATTTTCTATATATTTTTTAATAAATTTAAATATGACACATATAAATAATATATTATTCATAAATTATATAACTAGTGTATAAAATATTATAATTTAAATTAATATTACTTTAAAAATAATATATTTTATAACATATTTAATTTTTATAAAAATTCAATATGAATTCATACAACATTTTAGACATAACATAATTGATTTTCCTAAACATTCAATATGAATCCATACAACATACACCCATTAAAAAAATTAAATCATACAAAAGACACTAATTTACACATCATGCATCAATAAATATGAAATAAATAAACCATACACACAAACACTAATTTATATATATCACAAATCAAATAAATAAACCATACAAATGAAATAAATAAACACAATTAAACAATTAAAAATTTAAATAGAAAATTTACCTTCTTAAAAGTAGAAAATATTTGTTGATAAAGAAATTCTGTAGGGCTTCGCAGAAAAATCCAGAGGAGAAGAATGAATTTTGAGGGGGGGGGGGTCTCCCTTTTATAGATTTTTCTCGGTAAGATGTGTGAACCCTGTTCACACATCCTTTATCCCATCTACGAAGGATCCATGGATATGGTTCACACATCTTCCACTGAGCCTAAGATGCGTGAACCTCATTCATGCTTCTTTGGCATAGAGAGATGCATGAACAAGGTTCACACATCTTTCATCACATCCGCGAAGGATGCGTGAATGGGGTTCACGCATCTTCCACCACACCTAAGATGTGTGAACCCCGTTCATGCTTCTCTGGCGGAGGAAAGATGCATGAATGAGGTTCACATATCTCTAGACCCATTTTTTAAAATATCAGGAACCCCATCCCCTTTAACCATTTTTTTTTCAAAAACCCGTTAAAAAAACTCAGAAATAGGTTAGAGGGAAAATATTTTATGGGAGGGTGACATGTGTGCATTTGGAAATCAGGATTTCATTTTCGTATTATTTTTCTTTTTATTGAATTGTAAGTGCTCAAAAAAATCATATCATACATAATTGTGACTATAGTAAATATAATATATATTATAAATAATAAGTTGACTAATTATGTAATCAAAGACATTTATAAAAATAGTAATGATCGGTATATAAAATCGAATGATAGAAACATGAAATGTTCTATATTGAATAAAATAAGTTCGAATTATTAGTGATAAATGATATGATGTTGTGGAGCGGAAAGATATCAATGTTGGTATAAAATAAAGATATTGAAATATTCACTAACCGAAAGAAGTTGAGGCTGGATGTGTTGAATCAGAAAAGCAAATATTTAGTAGTAACCTTTATAAAATTAATATGAAATGGGGAATAATAACTATTAGAGATAGGTAGAAAAAATCATAAAATGAGAAGAGCACAAAAGTTAGGAAAAAGAAATTATTGTATGTGGAATGACCCCTCCTCAATTTCTTCGAAGGAACACAAACATATACTGTCAAAGGACAGTGGAGGTGTCACATATGGTGAAGAGTTTCTAGAAACTGTTACTAGGAGAGAAGCACGGTGGTCGAAAGTGATTGAGGAGAAAGAGAGGATGAATGTAGATGCAAGAGTAGCTCGATGGTGAAGAAATTGTTAAATGGGTTGAGAGACGTGGAAGATGGAGCAGTAAAAATGCAGGGATAACCCTAGGAAGAGCCGAAAAAAATCATGAGTCGGAGGGGGGTGGAAGGGAGGGAATGAGATTCGATTGAAACTGAGGATGGATTCGATGGAAGGAGATTGCAGGAGTACAAAGTCGATGGTATTCTGTAGAAACCCAAGGAGGAGTGGAGGGAAACCGGGAGTGAGAGGTAGGTGAGAATGGATGGAATGTTAAGAAAATCGTTGGAAGGAGTTTGTGGGAGCATGATGTAGATGGTGTTCTAAGGGAACCCTAGGTCAAGCAGAGGGGAATCATGAGCTGGAACCCTAGGAGAAGCAGAGCGAAATTGCGAGCATGGGCAGGTATGGAGGGAATGGAAGGGGAACGATGCAGAGCAGAGATGTGATGGAATGTAGGGATGACACATGGCGGGAATGGTACATAACATTAGTAGATATAGTAGATAGATAATAGATATAGATTTGTAAAAATTAGTAATAATTAACCAAAAATTAGTAACAATTACAAAATAATTAGTAAAAAATACAAATAATTAGTAAAAATTATAAATAATTAGTAATAATTATCGAAAATTGGAAACAATTAATCAAAATTAGTAATAATTAAATATAAATCGTAATAATTAACAAAAATTAATAATAATTACAAATAATTAGTAATAATTAACAAAAATTAATAATAATTAACGAAAATTATCCATAATTAACGAAAATTAGTAATAATTAACAGAAATTAGTGACAATTAATGAAAATTGGTAATAATTAACAAAAATTAGTAATAATTAAAAAGAATTAGTAATAATTAACATAAATTAGTAATAATGAATGGAAATTAGTACTAATTAACAAAAATTAGTAATAATTAATAGAAACTAGTAATAATTAATGAAAATTAGTACCAATTAATGAAAATTAGTAATAATTAATAATAATTAGTAATAATTAACAAGAATTAGTAATAATACCTGACAATTAGTAATAATAAGACATAATTAATATTAACTACTACTTGTTTGTGCATTCGTATGATGATATAAATTTGTAATCTTCATCAATAAGAGAATACTATTTTCAAAGTTAATAATGAACATTAATATTAAATATATTTAAATCACAAATAAGTGGTACATAATATTGGAATGAAAATAGAGAAACTATTGAGACGTCATCAATATAATAGAAAACATTAAGGATATATTTAAAGGAATGAAAATTTATTTTGAGCATGGAGAATTCAGTTACATAAATGAACCTAAATTTCAAATAACATTCAAAAAAACATTGGTTTTTATAGTAAAATAAAAAGTGGTAGATAACTAAAATAGAAGACAGTGGTTTTATTAATCAATATGAGAAAAGATAAAATGATAAATTTTAATAGATAATGATAAAAAGTAAGTCAATAATTCGAGTATAAATATTGATGTTTCTATTTGTAGAAGTTTATCAATCATTGACAGTCACTTGAATTTTATAATGTTTAATCATAACAGTATATATTTTTTATTCCAAGGTTCTTGAAGTAAGATTACATTCAAATTTTATGATAGGAATACAAACCATCAAAGAATGAAGGTGTCAAGGGTAATAATTTATTGGTTATCCTATGGTTAGTCATCATGTGTCATATTCACCTTATATTCTTCAAGGTTTATGGAAATTTATTAAACAAAATCCTTGATACAAATTTTTTTCTTGGTGTATATAATAAATAATGAAGATAATAATACAGAGAGCATATGAAAGATTAAACGAACAATACTGCACAAAAAATATGTTTGCATAAATCATTAAAGTTATTGTATAAATTAAATGAACCCTTTTATCCACTGAAATATCGTTATTGAAACATAATATAATTTGTAATGACAAACATAAATTACATTATGCATATAATGCAACACCTTTATACAAATCAGAAATCAATAGTACATATAATCTGCGGGAGATAAACAAAAATATTTAGGTATATACTATCCAATGAATAAATTCAGTTAGGCATACCTAATCTACAACATGTTTTGAAGTGGTGGAACAAAGTGTGAACCCTGAAAAAACGAATAAGTGAAAACTATCTCATTGAATGAAATAGTTCTTGTAATTGATGAATAAGAAGAATATATGTATTGTAATGACATAAGAAAAATTCTTAAGAAAATAAAAATAGTAAAAATTTAATAGAAGAGATAAAATAACTACATAAGGTTTAAAGAAGAACAAAATGTATGAAGAGGAATGGGCGGTTCATGGATTTTCAAGGATACAACCTGATAGTTCACGGTTGAGGAAGATGAGGAGGTAAAACTAGGGATGTAGCATGAAACATCTTTTAGTCTGGATATAATCGTACATAATTAAGAGAATATTTAAGTGAGTTAAAATAACTTTGCATACATGGGATTCATAGATCAATATTGAATTACATAACAAAAAAATACATACCTTCACTTAGATTTTGTGACTAAAATAGATCAGAGGAATGTTTTTTGTATTTAGTTGAAATTAAAGCCACATATAATTGATAATTTTATTTTTTATAAATTAAACACCTGTAAGATGAAAAAAATGAATGAAGGTTAGGGGTTATGCCACATTAGATAGTAAAATGTGGTAAAAATAATAATATAGAGAGAATATGCACCACTATGAGCATAGTACATGTAATATATATTGTAAAGGCAAACAACAAGTCCATTATGCATGTAATTGAAGCTGTTTATAAAAACATCAATGAGAAGTACATGAAATCTGCATGACTGAAAGTGGAAAAATTGTGTATTGCATCAAATCAGTTGGGCATTCCTAAAATGCAACACACTTTGATTTGGTGGAGAAAATATATATCAACCCTGGAAAAAATTATAGACGAAGAAAGATTGACCAAGAAAAAGAAGTACATGTCATAATCACTGAATAGAAATAGCAAATGTATTGTATTAACGTTTGAAAAAATCATATGAAATGGGAAATACTAAATATTGGAGAGAAGGAAAAAGTTTTTCAAAAAATGCAGAGAACACACCTTTTGCAGAGTAGTGGATATTTATGGTTTCTAAAGAGAGAAAGTGGTACAGAAACAATGGTCGATCAAATGAAGTGAATCCCTAATTCTTGATTTGGGAAAACAGACAAATGAAATCAGAGGGAGAAGAACGATATTGCTGAAATCCTAGTGTATAAGGTCAGGATTCAGAGAAGAGGCACGAGTGGGCTGTCGGGCATGGAGGAGTTGGAGGCGGAGTAGCTGTAGGTGGAGCAACCATAGGCGGAGCAGATGGAGGCGGAGCAGGAGATAGAGAAGTAGGAGGCGAAGCAGCCGAAGGCAGAGACGAAGAGGGGAGTGGGGGAGGGTGAGGGAGCCGAAGGTGGAGGCGAAAACACAGGTAGAGAGGATGGAACCCGTGAGCGGGTGCTATAGATTTTGGAGGAAAAGTAGGCAGAGGCAGAGTAGGTAGAGGCAGAGTATCCATAGACAGAGAGGGTAGTCGAGGAGGGAGAACAAGCCGAAGGTGGAGGTGAAACCCTAGGTGTAGCGGATGGAACCCGTCAGCAGGTGCTATTAAATTTGGTGGAAATAAGCAGCAGAATCAATTTGGAGGGAGTATAATTCACGAGGAAGTGACATGTGTACTGAAGTACACCAAGCTTTAGTATATATATATATATATATAAATATATAGATTATCCATAATTAGTAATAATTGACCATAATTAGTAATAATCAGCCATAATTAGTCATAATTTGACATAATTAGTCATAATTAGCGATCATTAATAATAATTAGCAATAATTAGCAATAATTATCCATAATTAGCAATAATTATCCATAATTAGCAATAATTATCAATAATTAGTAATAATTTTCAATAATTATTAATAATTAGTAATAATTAGCAATAATTAATGATAATTAGCAATAATTAACAATAATTAGCACTAATTAATGATAAATAGGAATAATTAATGAAAATTAGTAATAATTAATGGAAATTAGTAATAATTAAGAAAAATTAGTAATAATTAACAAAAGTTAGTAATAGTCATTGGGAATTAGTAATAATCAACATAAATTATAAATAATGAATGTAAATTTGTAATAATTAACATAAATTAGTAATAATTAATATAAATTAGTAATAATTAATGAAAATTAGTAATAAATAGTGAAAATTAGTAATAATTAACTATAAATATTAATAATTAGTAATAATTTACAAAAAATTGCTGATTATCACCGATTATCCGACACAATTAGTTATAAATAGACATAATTAGTAATAATTAGTAATAATTAGCCATAATTAGTAATACTTAGCCATAATTAGTAATAATTAGCCATAATTACTAATAATTTAGAAATAATTAGTCAATAATTAGCCGACACTTAGCAATAATCACCCATAATTAGCAATAATTACCCGTAATTAGAAATAATTACCCATAATTAGCAATAATTACCGCTAATTAGAAATAATTACTAATAATTAGTAATAATTACTTATAATTAGTAATAATTACCGACAATTAGCAATAATTACTGATAATTAGTAATAATTAGTCAGAATTACTGAAAATTAGTAAAAAGTTACAAAAAATTAGTACTGATTAGCAATAATTATCAATAATTAGCAATAACTGCCAACGATTAGCAATAACTGTCAATGATTAGTTATAATTGCCAATAATCGAGGATAATTGCCAATAATTAGTATGGGATATTTCTTTTCACTATTATTTTTATAGTTAGTAATGATTTTTGATATTTAGTTTTATATACCACTCATTATTGATATTTGGTAATAGTTATAAGTAATTTGTAGTTTTTTGATTTTTTGATTTTTTTGGATCACCCCTTATATCAGATTAATCACATGTAATATTTTTATTTTATATTTTTTGGAAAAATATGGAATAAGGAAGTAGAAGATAATTTTTATTACATGATCATGATTGAATAAATCATCACATAAATCCAAACGGTTCTAGTATAAATCTTATATATATTGTGGAAAATAAGACTTTTTTTTATCATTTGCACTATCAAAATCAAAATTAATTTCAGAAGGGACAATTAAGTGTCCATGTAAGAAATGTGATCTGAGAAGATTTGAAACATTTGACAGCATTGGAGGTCAACTATTATGTTTTGATTTTCGAAAAGATTTTGTTTTTTGGTATCAACATGGTGAACACACTTCATGAGAAGATACACATTACTTGGTTCCAAATACATCATGGTTTCAAAATTTAGTACATGAGGTTATTGTTATGTCTTTTTAACAAATAGAAACACAGAATTATGATTCAACTCTCAAGTTAGAACCATCTCAATTTTTTGAGTTGATGAAGACTACCGAGGATGCCTTATATCTCAGTTACAAGATAAGAAAATTTGAAACTTTTTTTAAATTTATGGCTATTAAATCCGATTATAGAATTTCAAATAGCTATTTTGATCAGATATTTTCTTTGGTTAAATCACTATTACCTGAGGAAAATGTGTTGCCTACAAATTTCTATTGGAGCAAGATGCCATTCCATAATTTGGGTCTTGGTTATTAGAATATCCATGCATGTTCAAATGACTGCATCCTATATTATGGTGAAAATGAGTTATTAGTTAATTGATCTACATGTGAACAATCGAGGTACAAAGAGGCACATCAAGGGAAGTTTGGATTGGTTACCATTAAAAAGTTGAGGTATCTCCCACTTACAGCTAGATTTCCATATTTATTTATGTCTCATAACACAATGACTTTGATTACATGACACAAATCCAATATTTCCACTGGTAAAAGCTTAAATCATCCTTGTAATGGCGATTCATGGAAACATTTTGATCAGGTGTATCCATATTTTACTTTAGAATCCTATAACGCACGACTGCATCTTTATACTATTGGTTTCTGTCCATTTTGTTCTTACGATAGTCAATATTCTTATTGAACAATATTTATAACTCCGTATAACTTACCTCCTTAGATGTTGATGAATGAACTATATATCCTTTTGACATTACTAATTTTAGGACATCCAAAAAAGGATATTGATGTTTATTTGATTCCATTGATTGACAAGTTAAATTTATTGTGGATTAATTGTGCTAGTATATATGATATTGTTGTAAAATAGAATTTTGTAATGAAAGCTATATTAATGTGAACAATTAGCGACTTCCCAACATATGAAATGCTATATAGATGGAATACACATGGTCCAAAATCATGTTTGTACTATATTAGTGAAAAAAAAACATTTATGCTCATCAATGGAAGAAAAAATTGTTGTTTCTATTGTCATTATAGATTTCTTCATACAAACCATAATTTACGAAGAAACATAAATAATTTCAAAAATGGTACTATTGAAAGAGACGTACCTACAGGAATGATATTAGTTATTAATTTAAAATCTAATATCTCTTTATTACCTCCCATTACCTTTGGACTAACTATAAACCAACAAAAAATAAATGGCTTTAGGAAATATCACAATTGGATAAAATAAATTATTTTTTGGGATCTACCATATTGGTCTGATTTGTTAGTCTGTCACATGTTAGATGTCATGCATATTGATAAAAACTATTTTGATAACATATTTTATATAGTTTTAGACACTTTTGGTAAGAATAAAGATAATGTGAAGGCACGATCATATCTTGCTCAAATTTGCAGGCGTCTAGAACTTAAGTTATTTGAAAATGACATATTAGAGAAGTTAATGAATCCAAAAGTGGATTATAAAGTTTCTAAAGAGAATAATCTATTATTCTATCAATGGATTGTATATTCGAGGTTACTGGATGGTTATATTTACAATTTGGCTCGATGTGTCATAAATGGTCATATTAATAGATTAAGAAGTCATGATTTTCATGTTATAATGGAAAGACTACTAGAGATTGAACTTAAAGGTTTTTTGAATTCTTTGATTTGGTATTTTTTCACATAAATATCATATTTTTTGAGACATTTATGAGATGATATCAGACTATGATGCACTTAGTATGTTATAATAAGATGTTGTTTTAATTTTATGTAAATTGGGAAAAAAATCATCGGATTTCTTTGATTCAATGGAACATTTAATATTACATTTTCCTCTTGAAGAAAAGTGTGGAGGACCAGTATAGTTTTGATAGATGTACCCATATGAGAGATGCATACAAAAATTGAAGAAAAAGGTGTATGACAAAGCATCAATAGAAGGGTCAATTGTAGAAGCATATTTTTAAGAGGAAATTTTGTTTTTCCACCATCATTATTTTTAACCTAAATATCCTTAAAAACATAACTGAATGGGTCATGATGAAGGAAATATTGAATTCGAAATAAACCATAAATTATCAATTTTTAATTATCCTAAAGTTGGCTTTGGTGGAGTTCATAAACAACGGATTTCAGATGATGAACATCACAAGGCTCATACATATGTTCTTATCAACTGTGAAGAAATGAAATAATTTGTACAGTGGGTGATAATTTGATATATTCTTTATATTTTTTATAAAATAAAATTAATATTATTTCATTTGTATATTATATGATGATCATATCAAAAAATAGTTCTCACAAATTACACCAAATTCTCTTGAAGAATGTTGTGAGCTTAATTTTTCCTACTAGTTTCAGAGACTGGTAAAGTAAATTGTTTATGGTTGAATATATGAAATCAATTTATTATTTTTTATATTGATAATTATTTTTTGATTTTTATGTATAATAACATTCAAATAAAATTGATAATAGATTATGTGTATTGAGTTACCCACTATTCAAATTGGTTAATTCTTATAATGCATATGTGGTGAATGGTTTCCAATTTCATATACGTGCATATGTTGAATAAAAAAATGAATAGTGGTGTTTTATTGAAAGAATCCAATTATGGAGAAAGTGAAGTTTAATTTTATGTCATGCTGGATGAAATAATTGAGCTGTGTTATTTGAGACATAATTATGTAACAATGTTTAAATTCCATTGGTTTGATACTAATAGAGGCTTGAATGTTCATACACACCATGGAATTATTAATATTAAATACAAAAGCCTTATTACTGTAAACAAACCATTTATGCCAGATCATCAAGCACAACAAATTTTTTATGAAAATTATTGTGCTGCTTTAATAGATTTAATTGACTATTGGAGCATTATAAAAATGAAATCTCATGAAAATAAATTTACGCAAAGTGAAAGTGGTTCTACTGAAGTGCAAGGAATTGAAAATTTTCAAAAGAAATATCCAAATACATATTTTACACAAAGAGACTAAAATATCGATGATGAAACCCCACAGTTACAGGTCGATGGTAATGATGATGTAACAAATGAATTTAAAATAAAAAGCGATGATACGATGGAAATCCTATGGAAATTGATGACACTGAGAAGGAAGATAAAGATATTTACACCGTCGAATATAAAGATGATGATAAAGATGAAGAATGACATAATTATATGTTGGTTATAGTCATAATTAATATATAATACCCATTTTCAATTATTTGTAGATAAAAATATTTTCATGTTTCAGATGTATGATGAAGATTACTATGAGATGTTCTATAGCTTCAATGAGGCTTTTATTCCCATTGATTAACTTTATGCTTAATCATCCAACCCGTAACTTTCTTCCAGCTCATCGTTGACTCAAAGGGGTTGTGGTCTTGCGAGAGTGATGATTCTCGATCCTATTCATGACTGATGTCCATGTCTTGATTTCGATCTACACATGTAGAGGTATATTTAGTTGGGTATTTTAGTTATTTTTTAGTAATTATCATTAATTTTCATTAATTTATTTATGTATTAATTATTTGATTATTTGTTCTTTTTTCCCACATTTTTCATATATAACTATTGGATAAGGGGTTCTATTCTACGAAATTATTTTTTTGGGCCATGGGTGATGTGGGATCATATTCCCATTGATGTTTATCATCACATATTTGGTCATTGGATGGTATGTAAATAAATAAAACTTATTTTGAAATTTATTTAATTATTAACTTGCAATTATTAATTATTTATAGGGTTTATGGTATTCCATCAATGATAGAATGAGGGCTCTTTTTAGGAGTCTTGGGAGATCTGTATACATGAAAATTGTCATCATTTTTTACAAAATCTGAGAAAGAGATCCATAGATAAATCTAGAGCCACATTTTTTATCAATCTTGCTACAACCATCGACCTAATTACATCTTATCTCATGTTTGCGATGGATTGTGGTCCTACTATATGGGGGATAATTTTCAGAAGAGATCATCATCAGGATAGTATAATCAGGGGATAATGGAGGTCATGCATAGAGTTGGTAGTCTTATATTTAGTACTCACCGACAACATATGGTAAATAATTTTATTTAATAATTTATATATACTTTAAATGTATTTTTTTTATTTTATATTCATATTGGCAGTTGAGAATCCTGATGTCATGGAGTTTGATATTTTTAAGAGGATGTATATTGATCCTTCCACTGGAGAGATTGATGGTGGACAACAATGTCAGACTGTGGTCAATATTTTTTTTTAAAAAATTAACTAAAAATAATAGTTTAACTATTTTAATTTAAAATTACATTTGAATGAGGTATATGAGGCCATGAATTCTCACACACATGATGAGATTCAGGATAAGATTGAGGGTTAAGACATGAGTGTGTAAATATTTAACGAGGTAACATGGATGTAGGTGACTCGATATGTTATCGAGAAAGGATGAGTGGCTGGTATCAGTTCTCGATGGACACCTATCAATTATTATGGTATTGTTGTGTGGTCATCATCCAACTCGAGGGGAGCTCATTCAGAGTCATCATCATTATTTGTAGAGTATGCTGAGAAGGTGATAACTCAGAATGAGGTTATAGAGACCTTTCATAGGGATAAGGAGGAGATTATTCGACACCAATAGTGATGGGAGGAGAAACAACATCGATGGAAGAAGCAATAGCATGCACAAATGATAGAGTACATGCGATGATTGACATAAGGTATAATGATGGAGTTCCCTCCACCTGGTTCTCTGGATAAACCACCACCTCCACAGTGATTGATATTGTTTGTTGAAAAACATATTATGATAAGATTTGAACGAACATATTATGTGTAATATTATTATTAATCAAGATGAATACAATTTTATATATTTGTTTTTTTAATTTGTTTGATGTTTTTTTAATTTTTTTTAATTTTTTAGTTATTTGTGGTGAAACGTAATTTCCTTCAAAATAATCTATTTGATAAGAAATTGGTATTCCATCAAAATAATTTATTTATGATGAAAATGATGTTCCATCACAAAAAACTTATTATGAAAAAATATTGATTCCGTTGCAAATACTTATGCACAATATTCATTGGAAAAATATTTGTAATGGGAAATGTTTCCGTAAAAAAAAAGATTTTGTGAAACCATTTTCAACCATGGGTTAATTATAATGGGATCCTATCGTAATTAATCCGTTATAAATAAGTGATTTGTAGTTGTGAAGGGACCAAAAGCAGACATGAGATCATAAGGAAATAGGGATCACAAAAAAGGATGCTGAGACCTTACATACATAAGAACAATGCACACCTGCACCAGCCAACAACAAAGACAATGAGCCTAAACTAGAAACTCTATGAACAAGAACACAACTTAGAAATGTAAAATCTAGATCAATAAAAGAAAATAATCTAGACTCAACATTTTTTTATGAAACCAAATAAAGAAGAAGAAAAATAGTAGAAACACAATAATTTTTTAGATCCATTTGAGCTAAAATAAACCATCAAGATACCTAGTGTTTTAAGGAATTTAAAGAAGAAAAGGGCTATTTTTGGTTAGTTTATCATACGAAAATGGGTGAGGAAATGTAAAGACCCGCAAATTTCAAGGAAATTTTTTTCTTAATTTTCTTTGGAATTTTACAAGAGCGCAGCTTCAGACGGCACCTGATTCCGAGGCCCGGTGTGCCCGGAATCAATTTCCGAAGTTTGGCTCGGGTACGTCCAGTGAACGGACGAGCGGGTTTTTCTATCTTTTGAACCGGTGCCCGGAATCAAATTCTGAGGGCACCGATGAAATCGCAGCGCCGGTATTTGCTTAGAAACGCCTCTTCCGGAGTTGCGTTTGCTCAGACGTGGTTTTTAAATTTTGGGGCTTAAAGACAGAAATAAAATAAAATTTGTGCGACAACTTTATTTTATTTCACTTAAGCTACTTGGAAGCCACTTGAACTGAGTTAAAGCGGATAGGGTGCTATCCGGAAATATCCTACCCTCTTGGTAGGATATTTGTGAGGCAGGGCCCGCACGAGCCCCGCCGTTTCTTTCGCTAAGTAACGCACCCGCGAAAACCCGTCAAAGTAACTGAAAAGTCAACCGACGCGTTTTCTTTATTTCTTAACAGACCATTTAATTGGGCGGTTTATTTCGTGAATTAAATGGGCTGTTTCATTCGTTGAATTAATTCAACGAATTTAATGGGTCGTTACTTACGCGTTTTGCGTTTGTTGGCAAAATAATAAAATAGACAAACTTGTCTATTTTGGAGGATCCTCCTATTGTGCGAGATCCTCTAAACCTCCACCCTCCCCGCGAAGAACGCGAAGAACGCGAAGAACGCGAAGAACGCCGGAACCGGAATTCGACGACGCACGATCCGCGACGTCAACAAACTTTTCCACGACCTTCTCCTTCTTCTTCTACGGCGCCTCTTCTTCCGCGGCGGACCTACGATCAGCGGTTAAAGGTGATAATCAAATCTTCTAATTCTCCCCTTTTTATAATTCGATATCAACGGATAAAAATTAATTAAATCCGTTTGATCTTGATCCGGAGATCGTCGGCGCGACGTTTTTCCCGCGGTGCGACGGACGTCTCCTCCGCAACGACGCGACGATCCCCTCCTTCCACGACGAGCGATTCCGCGACGACCTCACGTCCGACGACGACAAGGTAAGGGTTGTTGGAATATTTTATTTCCCGTGTTTATTCTTTTAAAATAAAGAACCTGATCTCCGAACAATTTTAATTTAATTAAAATTTTTGTTGATTATTTTCTTTTCCTCCCGTTGTTTATGACTAACGCGGAGGGTGCGGATCTAACGAACAAGACCCGACAACCCTCCGTCGATCTTGTGTTGTGCGGATTTGGCGGACGGCGACGAACCGTGCGGCAAGGGCGATCCGTTGATCCCGCAGTGAAGATCGGCCCCCGGGAGGAGCAGCGGCGCAGGCGGGAGGCAAAACGGGCCACCGGAGCAACTCCGGCGGCCCGCGGAAGGCGGCGGCGGCGCCTGGCGCGCCGCCGGAAACTCCGCCGCGGCCGAGCCGCGGCGGCGGCGAACCGCCGGACCGCGTCCGCGGTCCGGCCACCCAGCACGCGGCCCGCGCGGGCCGCGTTCCTCCAAGCCGCGGGTCAAACCCGCGGCGGTTTCTTCGGCCGCTCGGCCGAAGCCGAGCCGGCCGGTCCGGTCGGCCGGGCCACGCCCAGGCCGGACCGGACCCGGCCTAGCCGGTTCGGCCGACCCAGGGGTGGTTCGGCCCGGGTCGCCCCGGGCCCAGAACCCCCGTTTTCGGGCCTTCTTCGGTCTTTTGCCCATATCTTGGGCCTGAGACCTCCGTTTGACGAACCGTCAGCGGCTACGCGATCCTTGGATCGATACGGTCGTTTCGGTTTATTATACTCAAGGTTTCGGAAGACTTTGGGTTCGGCCGAGTTGGTTCGTACACGAAACCAACCGGGCCCTCGGAGCGGAAACGCTCATAACTTGAGCTACGGACGTCCGATCGACGTACCGTCAGCTGTGGTAGTTTCCTCTAAGTGAGACGGAACTTTTGGAATACTCCGCCCGAGGATCGGATACAGGCAGAGTACGGTCGGGTTGGTTTTGCCCTAAAAACCAACCGGGCCCCTGGGACGAAAATGCCAATAACTCTCAGACCGGGCGTCCGATTGACGCGCCGTCTGTTGCGTTGAGATCCTGTTGTCGATACGGAACTTTTGGATACATCAACTTCGGACTACGTGTCAGTTGATGTATCAGCCTCTCGGCTCGTGGAGCGGACCCTCCTAAACGAGCTCGCTATGTGCGGGAACCCTAGCGCTGGCTGTGACTTCGACGACAGAGCAGAGATCCTCCGTGGACTGCGACGACGGCAGAGCAGAGATCCTCAGTGGACTGCGACGACGGCAGAGCAGAGATCCTTCGTGGACTGCGGCGACGACTGTGCAGAGATCCTCAGTGGACTGCGTCGACTACTGCACTCAGCGATCCTACGTGGATCAGTGCTACAGGTTCTGTGTGAGCCCGATCCTATGTGGGTCCTTACTACCGGTTCTGTGTGAGCCACTGCCTACAGGTTCTGTGTGAGCCCGATCCTGTGTGGGTCTTTTGCGGGGGTTAGTACCTATCGATCCTTCATGGGTCCGACGACTTAGATGGATCAGTGATCATCTTTGACGTCATCTGAAAAAGTATACCTGGTTGAGCTGAATCTTATGTTACTCTCCTTTGTGGTTTGTGTTGAACTATCCTTTGTGGATTTACTGTTTACTCTCCTTGTGGATTTGAGTCTTGCTTTCCTGCGTGGATTGAGTTGTTCTTGAGCTCGTGAGCAGAGCTAGAATTGGGGACTTAGGTATATGTATGGGCATATACCTAAGTCGAGTCAGATGTTACTTCGTGATTGCATCTTTCTTTTGTGCTATATCCTTTGTGGATTTCGGGAGACCTTCGGGGGTCTCGAGGTCCTTACTGAGTAGCTTATACTCACCCCTGCACGGGCTATGCCCGCACCTTGTTGTGTTGGATGCAGACGACGGACAGCGTTGATCTCGGTTGGGGCGTGGAGCAGGACGGTACCTGGAGGTGGACCACTGGGCGGGACGTGCTCGGAGCGGACGTGGGACCCGAGGAGCCTGGAGGCTATCTGTACCCACCCTTTAGGTGGGATTGCCAGTGGACGACACGAGGCCGCCGTCTTTTCTTCAGTTGCTGTTCTTTACTTTTTCAGTTGTACTTTCAGTTGGGCTTGTATTCCGGCCCCCTTTACTTTTCTGCACTTGTAGTTACTTTCCGCTTGCTGACTCTGTGGTGGTTGTTACTTATAAAGGCAATGCCTTCCCTGTTTACCGGGATTTTACGCCTTGGTGCTAGTCGCCAGCCCCTGGCCTATGGAAGGCGGGCTTGGGGTAGTCACGACACGGGCCCCGAGGTCGGGTCGTGACAAATTGGTATCAGAGGTGGTCGGTTCTACCGCAGACTCTGATCGTCTTTTCTTTCTATATGAAGCAATAGTGTTTAGTGTATTGAGTGTGGTTATCAGTTCAGGGAGCCCAGTGTTGGTGCGGCGGCCGACGTATCCGTACACCAGGACCCTGACTCCTGATTTCCGACTTAATGCATGAAAACATTGATTGCGTGTGTGTTTCAAGTTTTCTTCGTGATTACTTTTGTCAGCTCACCAGGTATACTGTTCTGACTGTGGTGCTCTTGTTCTCCTTTTCAGGATGGCCCCGCGACGACAGCCAGCTAGGGTTCCGAGTGTAGGGCGCGACGGCAGCCCACCGAGCGACGAGGCCTCGGTGCAGGGCCCTTTGCCAGCAGTGGCACCGGCGGTAGCTTTACCCGCCGAGCCACCGATGCTGCTAGTACCAGACGCTGACGATGCACGTCGCCTCAGGGCACTGCATGAGTTTCAGAGCCAGCGACCGCCCAGGTTTCGCGGTGAGGCGGACCCCCAGGCCGCCGAGGACTGGCTAGAGGCGGTGGTACGGATCTTTAGGCTAGTGAGGACACCAGCGGATCTCATGGTGATTCTCGCGGCGAGCCTCCTGCAGGCGGCAGCAGGACGATGGTGGAGCTTGATGCTCCAGGTTCACGATGAGGCATCCTTGCTCTGGACGGACTTCGAGAGCCTCTTCTGCTCTGAGTTCGTCCCGGCCACCCTCCGAGCGGTGCGCATCCAGGAGCTTCTCCAGCTGCGCCAGGGCAGCATGACGGTCGCTCAGTACGCGACAAGGTTCACTGACCTATCTCGCTACTCGACCGACATGGTACGGGACCCCTTCTTCCGGTCCCGGACCTTCGAGTAGGGCTTGCGACAGGAGATTCGGGCGTCGCTGATCTCCCTCAGCATTCCGACCCAGGCGGGAGTGCTGGAGCGATCCCTCCTGATCGAGAGCTTCCAGGCAGAGCCTTCTTCAGCGGCGAGACCTAGCGCAGGGCGGCAGGTAGCTGAGTCTTCGGCAGCAGGTAGCCGACGGATGACTCTCGGGTCCAGGCAGACTAGACCCCCACGCAGACGGCCTCAGGACACCGGCTCAGCAGTGCGGGGCACACAGCGGAGTGCCAGCCTTCCGAGAGGCAGGCTGTGCTACTCCTGCGGCGGGCAGGGTCACATGGCTCGTGACTGCCCGACTCGCCGACCAGAGGAGCATCAGACGGTGGAGGGGCCACCCAGGCAGAGGCAGAGGGTCGACCGTGGCGGTCCGCAGGGAGGAGGCGGACGAGGCAGAGGAGCTGGCCGAGCAGCGGGTGGTGGGCGACGCTTCCAGGCTCTACCCCCACCACCACCAGGAGGGCCACCTCGACCACAAGGAGCTGGCGGGCAGGGACAGGCCCAGCTCCAGGCAGTGGAGGCCTACGACCCCGACATGCCCGAGATGATTCGAGGTACGATCTGTGTCTATTCCACCCTTGCTGCAGTACTTATAGACACAGGAGCGAGTCACTCTTTCATAGCCTCTGCCCTTGTTCGGAGCTCGGAGATTCCGACTGAGCTGTTGGCTCGATCCTTACGGCTAGGGACTCCTACGGGAGCAGACTCGACGATTACGCACTGGTGCCGGCAGTGTGAGCTTACTCTAGGAGGCGAGAGCTTCGGCTGGGATCTCCTTGTAGCGGCGTCGAGGCCTTACGACGTCATCTTGGGCATGGATTGGCTATCCACGGTTCATGCCCAGATCGACTGTTTTAGGCGCAAGGTGCGATGTGTTCGCACCGACGGGAGCAGGTTTACCTTCACCGGCGAGAAGGGAAC
Source organism: Viscum album (assembly GCA_963277665.1). NCBI lineage: Eukaryota > Viridiplantae > Streptophyta > Magnoliopsida > Santalales > Viscaceae > Viscum > Viscum album. The sequence goes on from OY728135.1 coordinate 261,796,557, forward strand.
CTTTGCAGCACAGGATGGACTTCCGCGGAGGAGAGTGCAGCCCATCTCTCATCAGTTGGCTAGCCTCATCCTAGGAGCAGTGGACGTGCGGAGTCCAGCTTTTCCTGCAGTGGTGGACCAGTACGTGGACGTCTTTCCCGACGACGTTCCAGGGCTACCTCCTCGTAGAGAGGTAGACTTTTACATCGACTTGTACCCTGGGACAGCCCCGATATCTACTCCAGCATATCGGATGGCCCCCGCCGAGCTTCGGAAGCTGCGGGTACAGTTGGAGGACTTGCAGAGCAAGGGGTTTATCCGACCCAGTGTTTCACCCTGGGCTTCCCCGATTTTGTTCGCCAAGAAGGCGGACGGGAGCTTGCGACTGTGTGTCGACTATCGTCGCCTGAACCAGGTGACAGTGAGGAACAAGTATCCGCTGCCACGGATTGATGACCTCTTCGATCAGCTCAAGGGAGCGCGGTGGTTCTCGAAGATAGACCTCCGGTCAGGCTATCATCAGCTCAGAGTTCGAGACGAGGACATGCAGAAGACGGCCTTCAGGTGTCGGTATGGCCATTATGAGTTCTTGGTTATGCCGTTCGGCGTAACCAATTCTCCAGCAGTGTTCATGAGCCTCATGAACAGGATCTTCCAGCCATACCTCGACCGATTTGTCGTGGTCTTCATTGACGACATTTTGGTATACTCGACGACTGAGGAGGAGCATGCCTACCACCTGCGAGTTGTGCTAGACACGCTCCGAGAGCACCAGCTTTATGGAAAGCTCTCAAAGTGCCAGTTCTGGTTACGTGAGGTCCACTTCTTGGGGCACGTCATCTCTGAGGCGGGAGTTGCAGTGGATCCCGCGAAGATCGAGGCAGTGCTAGCTTGGGAGCCACCCAGGAGCGTGACGGAGGTGCGGAGCTTCTTGGGCCTAGCCGGATACTATCGGAGATTCGTGCCAGACTTCTCCAGAGTTGCGGCACCACTCTCAGCGTTGACGAAGAAGGGGAAACCCTTCGTGTGGTCAGACAGATGTCAGCAGAGCTTCCAGGAGCTGAGGCAGAGGTTGACCAGCGCACCTATCTTGAGGTTGCCTGAGGAGGGAGTTGGATACGTAGTTTACTGCGATGCGTCAGGGACTGGACTCGGGTGCGTCCTGATGCAGGAGCAGGCCGTGATCGCCTACGGATCACGTCAGTTGAGGCTGCATGAGCAGAACTACGCCACTCATGACCTGGAGTTAGCAGCAGTGGTCTTCGCTCTGAAGACTTGGCAGCACTATCTGATGGGCGAGCGCTTCACAGTCTTTTCTGACCACCAGAGTCTCAGGTATATCTTCTCTCAGAAGGACCTGAACCTGAGACAGCGGAGATGGCTTGAGTTCCTCCAGGACTATGACTTTGAGATAGTCTATACTCCTGGGAAGGGGAATGTGGTAGCCGATGCCCTCAGCAGGAGGACGGGCATTCAGCTACTTGAGGAGGCGACGAAGCAGCTAGCCTCCTTACAGATATCCTTCGTGGATAGAGACGGAGCAGCCTTTCTTCAGTCTCTCACAGTCTCTCCTCCACTTCTACAGCGGGTCAGAGAGGCTCAGCGTGGGGACGCTGACTGTGAGACCCGGCGTGCACTGATATCCTCAGGTCAGGCGCCTGATGGTTTCTCCCTTGGAGCAGAGCACGACATCCTTTTCAGAGGACGTACCTTCGTACCAGTCGCTTTACGAGAGGAGGTGCAGAGAGAGTTTCACACTTCTCCCTTGGCGGTGCATCCCGGAGTGGCGAAGATGTACCTGGATCTCAGACGACAGCACTGGTGGCCGGGCATGAAGAAAGCTGTGGCAGAGTTCGTTTCACGATGCCTCACCTGCCAGCAGGTGAAGGCAGAGCATCAGGTACCAGCAGGCTTGGTACAGCCCTTGGAGGTCCCGGAGTGGAAGTGGGACGGCATATCTATGGACTTCGTGACTGGACTTCCACGCACTTCCAGAGGTCACGACTCCATTTGGGTGATTGTCGACCGACTCACCAAGTCGGCACACTTCTTACCCATCAGAGAGCAGGGCTCAGTGGAGATCTTGGGACGTCTTTACGTCCAGGAGATCGTACGGCTTCACGGTGTGACATTGTCTATCGTCTCCGATCGAGATGCTCGTTTCACTTCCCGGCTTTGGAAGGGGTTGCAGGAGGCGTTCGGGACGCGGCTCCATCTGAGCACAGCCTTCCACCCTCAGACGGATGGTCAGATTGAGAGGACCATACAGACACTCGAGGACATGCTCCGTGCATGTGTTCTCGACTTTGGTCGCAGCTGGGAGGACCACCTACCCTTGGTGGAGTTCGCGTACAACAACAGCTACCACTCCACCATCGGGATGGCACCATACGAGGCGTTGTACGGCAGACCCTGCAGATCACCGTTGTGCTGGACAGACCCTGGGGAGTCAGCACTCGTGGGACCAGAGATGGTCCGAGCCACGACAGAGAAGGTCCAGATCATCCAGGAGAGGATGAGGACAGCTCAGAGCCGGCAGAAGTCATACACTGACAGGAGGCGGAGGCCACTGGAGTTCGAGGATGGCGACCACGTCTTTTTGCGTGTCTCACCTCGACGTGGTTTACGGAGATTTGGCCGAGGCGGCAAGTTGTCTCTACGCTTCATCGGGCCTTTCCAGGTCCTCAGCAGGATAGGAGAGGTGGCTTATCGCCTGGCTCTACCACCTCAGTTGCACCGGGTGCACGACGTCTTTCACGTGTCTCAGCTGAGGAGATACGTGCACGACCCGACGCACATCATCGACTTTGGGGAGCTGGACGTGGACGATGGGGCGACTTTTGCGGAGGTCCCAGTGGAGATCGAGGATCGACAGGAGCGGGTCCTACGTGGGCGGTCGATTCCTCTTGTGCGCGTCAGATGGCAGCACGGGAACCTCCAGGAGAGCACTTGGGAGCGGGAGGCTCAGATGCGTGCTCAGTACCCCCATTTGTTCCCCTAGTTTTTGATGTATCTTTACGGGGACGTAAAGCCCTGAGGTGGGAGTAATGTAAAGACCCACAAATTTCAAGGAAATTTTTTTCTTAATTTTCTTTGGAATTTTACAAGAGCGCAGCTTCAGACGACACCTGATTCCGAGGCCCGATGTGCCCGGAATCAATTTCCGAAGTTTGGCTCGGGTACGTTCAGTGAACGGACGAGCGGGTTTTTCTATCTTTTGAACCGGTGCCCGGAATCGAATTCTGAGGGCACCGATGAAATCGCAGCGCCGGTATTTGCTTAGAAACGCCTCTTCCGGAGTTGCGTTTGCTCAGACGTGGTTTTTAAATTTTGGGGCTTAAAGACAGAAATAAAATAAAATTTATGCGACAACTTTATTTTATTTCACTTAAGCTGCTTGGAAGCCACTTGAACTGAGTTAAAGCGGATAGGGTGCTATCCGGAAATATCCTACCCTCTTGGTAGGATATTTGTGAGGCAGAGCCCGCACGAGCCCCGCCGTTTCTTTCGCTAAGTAACGCACCCGCGAAAACCCGTCAAAGTAACTGAAAAGTCAACCGACGCGTTTTCTTTATTTCTTAACAGACCATTTAATTGGGCGGTTTATTTCGTGAATTAAATGGGCTGTTTCATTCGTTGAATTAATTCAATGAATTTAATGGGTCGTTACTTACGCGTTTTGCGTTTGTTGGCAAAATAATAAAATAGACAAACTTGTCTATTTTGGAGGATCCTCCTGTTGTGCGAGATCCTCTAAACCTCCACCCTCCCCGCGAAGAACGCGAAGAACGCGAAGAACACGAAGAACACCGGAACCGGAATTCGACGACGCACGATCCGCGACGTCAACAAACTTTTCCGCGACCTTCTCCTTCTTCTTCTACGGCGCCTCTTCTTCCGCGGCGGACCTACGATCAGCGGTTAAAGGTGAGAATCGAATCTTCTAATTCTCCCCTTTTTATAATTCGATATCAACGGATAAAAATTAATTAAATCCGTTTGATCTTGATCCGGAGATCGTCGGCGCGACGTTTTTCCCGCGGTGCGACGAACGTCTCCTCCACAACGACGCGACGATCCCCTCCTTCCGCGACGAGCGATTCCGCGACGACCTCACGTCCGACGACGACAAGGTAAGGGTTGTTGGAATATTTTATTTCCCGTGTTTATTCTTTTAAAATAAAGAACCTGATCTCTGAACAATTTTAATTTAATTAAAATTGTTGTTGATTATTTTCTTTTCCTCCCGTTGTTTATGACTAACGCGGAGGGTGCGGATCTAACGAACAAGACCCGGAAACCCTCCGCCGATCTTGTGTTGTGCGGATTTGGTGGACGACGACGAACCGTGTGGCAAGGGCGATCCGTTGATCCCGCAGTGAAGATCGGCCCCTGGGAGGAGCAGCGGCGCAGGCGGGAGGCAAAACGGGCCACCGGAGCAACTCCGGCGGCCCGCGGAAGGCGGCGGCGGCGCCCGGCGCGCCGCCGGAAACTCCGCTGCGGCCGAGCCGCGGCGGCGGCGAACCGCCGGACCGCGTCCGCGGTCCGGCCACCCAGCACGCGGCTCGCGCGGGCCGTGTTCCTCCAAGCCGCGGGTCAAACCCGCGGCGGTTTCTTCGGCCGCTCGGCCGAAGCCGAGCCGGCCGGTCCGGTCGGCCGGGCCGCGCCCAGGCCGGACCGGACCCGGCCTATCCGGGTCGGGCCGGGTCGGGCCGACCCAGTTCGGCCGACCCAGGGGTGGTTCGACCCGGGTCGCCCCGGGCCCAGAACCCCCGTTTTCGGGCCTTCTTCGGTCTTTTGCCCATATCTTGGGCCTGAGACCTCCGTTTGACGAACCGTCAGCGGCTACGCGATCCTTGGATCGATACGGTCGTTTCGGTATATTATACTCAAGGTTTCGGAAGACTTTGGGTTCGGCCGGGTTGGTTCGTACACGAAACCAACCGGGCCCTCGGAGCGGAAACGCTCATAACTTGAGCTACGGACGTCCGATCGACGTACCGTCAGCTGTGGTAGTTTCCTCTAAGTGAGACGGAACTTTTGGCATAATCCGCCCGAGGATCGGATACAGGCAGAGTACGGTCGGGTTGGTTTTTCCCTAAAAACCAACCGGGCCCCTGGGACGAAAATGCCAATAACTCTCAGACCGGGCGTCCGATTGACGCGCCGTCTGTTGCGTTGAGATCCTGTTGTCGATACGGAACTTTTGGATACATCAACTTCGGACTACGTGTCAGTTGATGTATCAGCCTCTCGGCTCGTGGAGCGGACCCTCCTAAACGAGCTCGCTATGTGCGGGAACCCTAGCGCTGGCTGTGACTTCGACGACAGAGCAGAGATCCTCCGTGGACTGCGACGACGGCAGAGCAGAGATCCTCAGTGGACTGCGATGACGGCAGAGCAGAGATCCTTCGTGGACTGCGGCGACGACTGTGCAGAGATCCTCAGTGGACTGCGTCGACTACTGCACTCAGCGATCCTACGTGGATCAGTGCTACAGGTTCTGTGTGAGCCCGATCCTATGTGGGTCCTTACTACCGGTTCTGTGTGAGCCACTGCCTACAGGTTCTGTGTGAGCCCGATCCTGTGTGGGTCTTTTGCGGGGGTTAGTACCTATCGATCTTTCATGGGTCCGACGACTTAGATGGATCAGTGATCATCTTTGACGTCATCTGAAAAAGTATACCTGGTTGAGCTGAATCTTATGTTACTCTCCTTTGTGGTTTGTGTTGAACTATCCTTTGTGGATTTACTGTTTACTCTCCTTGTGGATTTGAGTCTTGCTTTCCTGCGTGGATTGAGTTGTTCTTGAGCTCGTGAGCAGAGCTAGAATTGGGGACTTAGGTATATGTATGGGCATATACCTAAGTCGAGTCAGATGTTACTTCGTGATTGCATCTTTCTTTTGTGCTATATCCTTTGTGGATTTCGGGAGACCTTCGGGGGTCTCGGGGTCCTTACTGAGTAGCTTATACTCACCCCTGCACGGGCTATGCCCGCACCTTGTTGTGTTGGATGCAGACGACGGACAGCGCTGATCTCGGTTGGGGCGTGGAGCAGGACGGTACCTGGAGGTGGACCACTGGGCGGGACGTGCTCGGAGCGGACGTGGGACCCGAGGAGCCTGGAGGCTATCTGTACCCACCCTTCAGGTGAGATTGACAGTGGACGACACGAGGCCGCCGTCTTTTCTTCAGTTGCTGTTCTTTACTTTTTCAGTTGTACTTTCAGTTGTGCTTGTATTCCGGCCCCCTTTACTTTTCTGCACTTGTAGTTACTTTCCGCTTGCTGACTCTGTGGTGGTTGTTACTTATAAAGGCAATGCCTTCCCTATTTACCGGGATTTTACGCGTTGGTGCTAGTCGCCAGCCCCTGGCCTATGGAAGGCGGGCTTGGGGTAGTCACGGCACGGGCCCCGAGGTCGGGTCGTGACAGGAAAAGTTAGCGGTTCCAAAAATCATATTATGATCGACTTCAAAATATTCTGGAGTTGGATCCTGAATGGTGTGATGTTGAGAAAATCCTGAATGTGAATACCTAATTAAAACTTTTCTATTAAAGTCCCCTTCACAGTATATGCTTTTTTATACTTCACCGTTCTTATTGTGTAGTGAATAAATGTGGAATTCTGAAAGAAACATACATTCATTTGTATAAGATTCCATTTTTTCTCTAATAAACAAAGCAATGATGAGAAATATGGTGAGTATTTAAGTTGACAATTTTTTTTGTAAGTTTTTTTACTCACTATTGTAACCTTCACTCATTTTAAATGATACCAATTAATATGTGAATATGATCAAATAAAAAAAACAAGTTTCAAATGGGGAAAAAATTGAAATTTTCCCATAAAATTCCATATTCATTACCAGTGCTGCTATGGTGAGTATACTACGATCTATGATTATTAAGTTATAAATGTAATGCTTCATAGTTTCTCTAACTATATTAATTTTTATAGGGAATAATTTTACGGAAAATAAAATTTGATATATATTTTGATAGATAAACCAATTAAAAACACGCTCCCTTTAAATGATAAAATTTTGATCCCATTAACACCACAAATGTACACTAAACACTACTCATTTTTAATGTGGAGAGAAAAGATTTTAGACACTACAACTCAATACAGTCTTAGTTGGGTGGTGGTTGGTAATAGTACATTTCTCCTCTTTAACATTAAATCCATTTTTAAAATAACCAAATGAGAAGTGATATTTAAATTTATACAACTATTCACACTTGCATATTTTTTTTTGAATAAATCATCAAGAAATACAACAAAAATTACTTAGATAATTCATAGACCATGTTCATAATGGAAGGTACTCCTCAATAAGGTGAGTCAACCTTAGACTATTCCATAATAATTTTCTATGTTATGGAGAATATAGTGATGGATTAAACATATATGAAGAACCTAACCTAAATATAAGTTGATGAACTACAACTTTATATGCATTATTTTCTTTTCATCCCTATTAACAACTGATTAGAAACATGTTTTTAAAGTAGAAGTTACATGGTGGATACAATGCTACCAATATCCATATGAAAAATAAAACACCAAGGTTTATAGGTTTGGGGTGTGCAGGGTGTGGGATGAAAGTGGAATGCAACATGTTGTCAATTTTTTCAATAGTCTTAAAATATTTATGCAATATGGTTTGAAATCAAGTGTTACTTTCTAAAAAATATTTGATTTTTTCCAGTTTTATTAATTGGTCTAAAATAAAATTTCTTATTAGTACATTCCATTAATTTTATTTAAACAAAAAGTTGTTTAGAGACATAACAATTGGATTGAAATACCAATCAACCCTTTGACTTGCATTCCTCATGAGTGAATTCATTCATTTTTTTGGATAAAAAGTTGTTTGGAGGCACCACAATTAGTATGATATATCAATCAATTCTTAATCTGAAATACCATTTTTAAATAATATGTTGTTTAGGGGCATTAAAATTGGTATGAAATACCAATCAGGCCCATGATTTCCTATTTCAATGAAGAAATGATTATTTTATTCTTATATATCATAACAATTATTCCAAACTTATTATTTCAAAACTTTTCATAAGTAGAAATCATACAAACTAAAGGTATTTTTGATGAAGGTATTTATGCATATTCATCCATGGATTATCTTATGTTGGGAGGTTATGAAATTAAATAGAAGTTATTTGAAATTATTCTAATTATTTTTAAAGTGATTTGAATTTTATTTTAATCATTTTTGAAGAGGTAAGAGTAAATCTTGAAGTTTTTATAAGTGTTCTAGAATTATGTTTCTCTGAAATACCAATAAAGACTCTTACTTTCTATTTCAATCAAGTAGTAGTTATGTTATTCTTACATAAAATAACACTTCTTCCAAATCGAGTCTTCTAAAATTTTTCATATGCAGTAGTTATATAAACTAAGATCCTTAAAATTGTTTCTATATCTATTGGTAGAATCATAAAAAACACAAAAAATATCTTTACAACCAACCATTCCAATGACATAACTAAAAATAACTACATTTTAATTACATGATATCAAAAAATATGCACCAATAATTTGATATTAATTTTGATATAAGTCAAATAACTTAGGTGTATACCTGTCATCAACTAGACACATCAATGCATGGTAGGGGTAAAAATTATGAGTCAACTTCTCCCACATCTCAAATTTATCCTTTTTTTAGATATCAATTTTTTTTCCAACAATTGCTCAAACTACTTGAAGAAATATAAAACACTCAACTTGTAAGTACTTTGACAACTAGATCCACATTTCATCCAATTAACTAAATGTTTAATGGCATTTTGTATCAAATGACACATATAAAGGCAGTGTTAGGTTCTAGGTAAAACTTTGGAAATGGATTTTTCCATTACCACATATTGATTAGTAAATAATGTTTTAGGTAGATTCATGTGATGCACTTACTATTTTTTTTTGAAAAACCAACAAAAAGAACTCTCAGTTTCATCACATAACAAAGCTACCCCAAAAAATACACTCTCATGATGATTATTGAATCCCATAAAGTTACCCAAGGTGATGCACTCTTTATTAGTGTTGGAAGTGATGTTAAATACAACTGTATCTCCAAATAACTCGTAATCAATCTTCATCTTTGGATCAACCTAGAAAATATTTTTAATTTTCTCAGTCAAATCAAATTTCATAGTATAGGAAAATGATGGATTGTCTCTGAAATTCTCTTTACAGGTACTCTAACACATAACATGAATCCCCATTAACCAATTACCTTTATCGTTTCAACCTCAAAAAATTCAATTGATGCACACTCATGTACCCAATAACATCTCAACCTCCCATGATAGTTGTCTCTAATGATAAAGAATAATTTGGTTCAATACATACTAAAACATTAAAATCTAACTCAATTAATTGTGATTTTGTTATTTTTCTTTATGACCTCATCATATGAGTCAATTTAGGACTGTACAAGGGATTATTGTGCTCATCCACAAACACATTACATGCATATTTCCTACAAGATAATAAGAAAATACCCATTAGAGAAAGGAAGCTCATACATGTCTTAGTACAAGGAAACAATTTGAATCCTCAAGTGATTTGAACTTCATCCCTATACATGGTTTAATAGATAACACAACATCAAAATCACCAATGACTACAATATAGAAACTTCAGTTCAAGGATAAGTTTAAAAAACCAAAGTTTCATTGAAACTTCTTGTGGAAGTTACACCAAAATTTATAGAAAAACTTTCATTGAAAGTTTTAATACAAATTCCAGGGGGGGGGGTCCATTGAAACTTCATGTGGAAGTTCCACTAAAACTTATACAACCATCATGAAACTATTGTATGTATGTTTGAATTAGTTATAATCCCTCCATTATCTACTAGTTGTTTATTAGTACATATTAATAATTAAAATTATCATTAATTATAAGTTACTAAAAAATTTCATTAATTATTAATTATTAATGATTAATTATCAATTATTTATTAATAATGTTTATTCTTGATTAACTATTATTAATTATAAATAAATTACTGATTATTAAAAATACATTTTATTGAATATATATTTATTAATCAGTAACCATAAAAAATTATTATTAGTTATTCAATATTCAATAATATTAATTATTATTATCACTAAAAATTCTAGTAGGACTTCCAGTGGAACTATCCTCAGAAGTTCCACTAGAATTTCCAGTGGAAGTTCCACTAAAACTTTGAGTGAATGTTTCATTGAAACTTCCAGTGAAATTTCCACTAAAACATTTACAACCATTGTGAAACTATCATCTGTATGCTTACTTTAGTTATAATCCCTCCATTATCTACTAGTTGTTCATTAGTATGTATTAATAATTAAAATTATAATTAATTAAAATTTATTAGAAATTTCTATTAATTATTAAATATTAATTATTAATCATCAATTATTGATTAATAATGTTTATTTATTTAATTATCTATTATTAATTATTAATAAATTAATGATTATTAAAAAAAAATTTAATTGAATATATATTTATTATTTATTAAACACCAAAAATTATTATCACTTATCCATTATATAATAATATTACTTATTATTATCACTGCAAATTCGGTGGGAAGTTCCATTGGAATTATCATTGAAAGTTTTTTTTGAAGATTTCAGTGGAAGTTCCATTAAAACTTTCATATCCACTGTGAAACTAATATATTTATGTTTGATTTAGTTACAATCCCTCAATTATATGTCAGTTATTTATTGTTAGGTCCAAAAGGGGCCTAGATACCCTGAGGGGGGGGGGGGGGGGTGAATTATGGTATGAATATTATTTTCAAAATTCTTCCTACCCCACTAGATCTTGACCTCTTTACTATAAGGGTCACTTTGTTTTCTATTTAGTGTTTATTTTTACCATATCCTTTCCAATTTATCTAATAATAATGCACTGAAAGTAAAGTAATAAAGAAATCACAATGACAAAAAGATTTTTACTTGGTTCACCCTCACTAGGCTACATCCATGGAGCATACAATAACAATATGCTGATTATACCAAATTTACTAAGGCCCACTGCTAATAATGATGTTCAGGCTATATCACTTCTATGCCCAGGCTCACTACCTTTACAAATTTTAGGATCAGATCACTACTTTACCAAGGGTCACTCCCTATGTCTCTTTCTCTAGCTCACTACTGGTGGAAAGGATCATCATCTTCTTCTTCCTTTTCTCACTACTCTTATAAGGGATACACTCAAAATTTACGGACTCGTAGGTCCCTTTATTTTCATGAAATCACACATCCTCAACTATAGGTAGATACTCTGTTGAAGTCTCATTTTCACCTGTAGATGAAATCTACTTTTCTGCATACTATTAGTTTGAGGAAATTACTTTTGAAAACTATTTTAGTCCTTTTGCGAACTTCCTCAAGTCCTCTATGAACTTCCTTTCATTGTGTGATACGAGTGCTTCACAGAACACTTCTTCCTACACAGACTACCTCCACTTTCATGGAGCATTATCCTTCCACAGATCATCCCTACTTCGTGGATAGATTCTTCTTCCATGGAATGTTTTCCTCCATGGACCCTTTTTCCTTTGCGGGCTATAGTGCCCCATAAAACCCTTTCACGAAGTTGCTTATGTGAACTGCTTCACCCTTCACAAAATTGCTTCCCTGTAAAATCTCTCTTTCATATAATCTCTTATTGTGAATTTTTTTTTACTTAATTGAATTATTCTCAGAGAAATGATGTTTTCTAATGAAAATTGTTCCACTTAATAATCTGATTAGTGGTCCTTATATAGGCAGATAGATCTGCAAAATATGATAATCCGATTTACCCAAAACTTCAATGCAGTACAACCTTCACCACAGACTATGATCCTCTCATGAACTGTTTTTTCCTCCATGGTCCACATAGTGACTTTCTTTCCTCACAGTGTCTAATTCCTTCCACAAATGAATCACCACCTATCATCCACAAAAAACATCCTTCTGTGAACTATTTTCCTCCTGCAAACTGCAAGTCTTCCCACAAACTATTTTCCCTATGCGGTCTGCATAGCACTGCTATGCAGAAATCCTTAATTTGACGATTTCCTTCACCATTCCATGTACTCCCTTTGTGGTCTGTGAACTATGATTCACGGTTCACAAACTATGTTATGCAGAAAAAAATCCCTTTTCTAAAAATCCAAACTCCCGATTTTGAGGCCCAAAATTTTGGAAAACACTGGGAAACTACACCACCTTAAAAACCTGCTTCAATAAACACCAACCATACTCATTCGCGGTCATGTGGATTTATCAACAAAAAAAATCACACCAAAAAACACCAAGAGGATTCCTTGAGGGATTTTCCCAACAATCTCTCCTTTGGGTTTGTTGACAACTCTTCACATTTTGATATATCATTAAAGATTCTGCCATATTCTACCAAAATTCGCTTCTTGTGATTAAGATATCAATCAAATATTTACTCAAAACACACTCTAAGCCCACATGAGCCATGCTCATCATAAAAAATAAGAGTATAATGCAGAGTTTACCAACAAATCACTTCATTTCATCCTAAAACCACTCTTCTACTTTCATCACAAACCTCAGTTGTTGTGATATATAATCTTTGATCGATCACCTTTAGCATCATCAGATTTAATACCCCCCTACTTCACTACTACCCCTAACAACTTCAATTCCACCTATCTCACCACTCCACCTAGCAGCTTCTCCCCCGTCTTAATTAAGACACTTTCTCCCCTTTTATAGCCACAATTTCTCCCCCTTTATCAACGAACTCTAAGGCCAATCCTTTGAGGTCTGTAACAGGTTAAAGAACACAAATCAGAACATTAGGGAAAGACATAACATACCTTGGGGAGAGGGGATCCCACATACACACTTTTTCAAGTGAGGGGAGTTTTCTGAACTCTCATAGCCAGTCGATACCACTCAAACACTTCTTTGGGTAAGGAATTTGTCAAAATGTCTGCAACCTGTTGTTCTGTAGGCACATACTCCAACTTCACAAGCCCTTGCTACACCTTATCCTTGATAAAATGATAATTGATTTCAATGTGCTTTGTACTTAAGTGATGAACTGTATTTTTTCTAAGATTTATAGAACTTGAATTATCGTAATGGATTCCAATCAAAAACTCCACTTCAATTCCCATATCATCAAGCAGCTGCTTCATCCACAATAACTACATGTAAGCTTGAGTAGCCACAATATATTTATATTTTGTGGTGCTCAATGAAATGAAATCTTGTTTATTTTTTATCCAATAAATACACAATCCACCAAGATAGAAATCACCTCCTGACGTTTATTTCCTATCATCTGTTGATTTGGTTCAATCTGTATATGTATATCCCAATAACTCTTACTGATATTTATCATTATACATCAAGCAAAAATCCATTATTCCCTTGATATAACGAAGTATTATTTTCACTACAAGCAAGTAGATTTATTTGGGATTGATTTTATACTGTGCTACTTGACATGTAAAAAAAAACAATATTCGGTCATGTCATTGTTAAGTACAACAGACTTCCAATAATCTATCTATATTTAGTGACATTAACTGCTCTACCTTCATCATCCCGAGACAGTTTCATATGGGTAGCTATAAGAGTCTTAATCTCCTAGGAATTATCCATTCCAAACCTTTTAAAAACTTTATTTTCATATTTATATTGATAAATGAATGTTCCATTGTTTCCTTGTGTCACCTGCAAACAAAGAAAAAACACCAGTTCACCAATCATGGACATTTCGAACTCACTTTTCATGAATTTAGAAAACTATCTGCACTACCCTTCATCTGATCCAAAAAATATTATTTCATTGATATAAACTAGTACCATCACCATTTGATTATTTTCATTATTGACATAGAGATTGTAATCAACTCCACCACGCTGAAATCCAAAATTCTTCAAAAACTGATCTAGCCTTGAATACCATGCTCTTGGTGATCGATTCAAACCATATAAAGCCTTCTTGAGTTGAACAACTCTGTTATTATCTTCATGAATGAGAAATCCATCTAGTTTTTTAATATAAACCTCTTCTTCTAGAACCCCATTCAGAAATGATGACTTAACACCCATATGAAAAAATTTGAACCTTCTTTGCACTGTTACGGACAAGAATAATTGTATTCTTCTCAATTTGGTCAAGATCTTCATTCATTTCCCAAACCCAATTCTCATCTCTAACTTATTCATAAATTTTTTTTGGCTCTACATGTGATAAGTAAGATGCTTTCTATAGAGTCTTCATCATCCTTTTCTAGACTAACACTGTATGATTACCAATTATATTTTTCTAGTAAATTTCATCTCGACTCTTCAGCTTTCATGCTGATATAGATTTTAATTCCTCATGCTAATTATCATCATCTTCTTCTAAATTAGCATTTTACACTTCTACTCCCTCCGAGTTGCTTACCTCCTTTTTTCTTCCATAAGGAAACTATTCACTATATTGTCAAAGATTCTATTAATTCTCTACTATAGTGACCTCATTGCTTTCAATTACTTTTGTAGACTCTTGTTGAAACATTATTGATATTCTCTCACATCTTCTTGGTATCCAAAAAACAGTTAGTTGATACCATATCATGAAATACATGAATCTTGCTGATTCTCCCCCAATCAGTCTTCTTGACATCAGACAACATAAACTTTCATCCTTTATATACCATTGAGACCTTGTCTCCTTTATCACTGATGTACATGGAGGTCTTTGTGTTTCTCCTCCTTGGTCCACATGGTCCTTGAATCTTATTAGGAGATAGTATGCTCCCCCTATAATATGAAACTCTTCCCATTGTAAGGCCCACTATTTATACCCACAAACATTCTTCTTATCCTGCATCATATCTTCACATGTGACACGTAGCAGTGATCCATTAACAAAACCACTAATCCTTATAAGTAGGAACTTAGTGTAGGAAACAATAGATAAAGTTAATAACACCATCAGTGTCCATTACACTCAATTAATTCTATATATCTCATGCAGTCATTGACCATTAACTCCTTTCAAGGAATTATTATAGATTTATTCTTCATCTCTGTTAACTGATTTGAATCATTTGACATTCTAGAGCATATCACATCACCAATTTTCATCTTTTGATGTCAATTACCCTTGGATCATATCTTCCCTTAAACCTAAAACACTAGAACATCAGTTAATAGAATTTATACACATAAGGAGTGGGGAACCTCTGGAATCCTCAAGAAGAGAATTGTGGCCAGTACTGATGGATTAAACCTGTGATACTTTCTTGCAAAGCATTGTACTGTTTTTTGTGCTTGTTCCAACTGCCCAAATAACTTCAACTGTTTTGGACATATGACTAAAAATTATTTAACCACATGATGAGTATTATTCTGATATTTATATTTTTTAGGCTTGGTATTTTTCACAATTTTGGTTTTAGACCCATTTGTATAAATTTCCTTCTTTGATGCTTTACTGATATCCCATTTTTCATGACTCTTTCTTTGAGCAAGAATCCTTCCACTGGTCGTATTATCTTGATTCTTCCTCCATTGGAGGGATATTTCTCCTAACTTCACTTATCTCCATATAGAATGACATGAGATTTTTTTAAGGAATTCTTTATTCATTTTTCTTTTATCAAATATCCGAGTGACATAACCCTTTCTTATTGGGGTTGATTATTCCATTGAATTTGATCACAACTGGAGCATCTCCACCTTTTTTATTCTAGGTTCATTCACATTATTTCCAAGAGAGTTTTTGTGATTGTAACAAAGGAGGTGATTGATACACATTTCATTGAGATCCTTGTGATTCCCCTGAGGTTGTAACCTATTTTTAAACTTATCATGTTGTCTTCCAATATAGGCTTTTTCATTATACACTGCCAGTGTTGGGGATCTCCTTTTGGGTTCCTTTTCCTTCCCTTCTTTATTCTTGCTTCAATGTCTTCCTAAATTCCCATGATTAGAACATATAAAACATCTTACATTAAAGGAATACCTTATTTCATCATTTCTTGGCTGAGATGTTGATGCTGCAAGAGTTCTTCTAACATTGAGCCCTCAGGCTACTTGAAACATAATCATGTTGTGTCCCTATCTTCCACAGTAATAGCATTTGATAATTGCTTTCTTCTAAGATAATTTTCTTTCATAATTTTCAAGAATATTATGCTTGTTCATATATTTAGAAATATTTTTGTCTTCATAATATGAAATATATTCCAATTCCTCAAAACAAAAACTTGAAATATGACCATGCATCCCACAGAAATAGCACATGTTATCACTACTTCCTGTAAAAAAAATTTAGGTCTATCTCCAACACCTACATGATTTTTCTTATCTTTGGAACTTTTCAAAAATTTATTAATATAATGCATGGGAGAAGATTCATCATATCCAATATCAAATTTGACCAAACTAGATGACCTTTGGGATGAGACAATCATTTCATGTTTTCCCTCTAAAGTAGAAAATTTTCTTTTCTTTTCATTATCACCTACTGAAGGATAATCAAATAGTAAGTGTAGAGAATCCTTCAACCTAGGATTGCCTTTGGCATGAGATTTATCCACTTATTTCTTCACCGATTCTATCTCTTCTCCCAATTTTCAAATCTTCATATCACTTGATTAAATTTGATCATTAAGTTCTCTCTTAAGATTCTTCCCACTACTCATCTCATCTTCAAATTCTCAAGTGAGCTTATCCATTATATTAGATTTCTCCTTTAACTTAGAATTCATCTGAGCAACAAAATCATTACAACATGAATTCTCATATTGTAGCCTTTGATTTTACCAAACTAGTTCAGGTAGCTGTGTAGCAAGATCATCATTTCTAGCTTTCAGATTATGAATTTCATATGAGTTAAATTTTTTCCCCTTGTCATAAACTTTGAGTTTTTCTATCTTTGTATGAAAATTTTGCAGTTCTTCAGCTTAGGAATCATTCTTCTCACTCAGATCAATAGCCACATCAATAAGCCTTTTATTTAAACCTCTTATCTTTTTGACCTAGTGCTTAGATTCAGATATCTTTAGATTTAATTTCTTCATAAAATTTCTAATCCAATTCCTTTGTTTCATGGACAAATTCCACTTTTCTCCTTCTTAGAGTTTCTTCATCATCAATAGTTTCAACATTACTTGGAATGCCAAGTTCTTCACTAATTATTATAGTATCATTGAGTGAATCTATCTTTTCACTATCTAATTCATAAAAACCCTTCTTTAGTACATTTTTGGTTTCCTTAAACTAAATCACACTTTTTCCATAGACACTTCCACACCAAGGAATACCATCGAAATTCTGCTTCTTATTTGTAGTTCTTCTCTTTTCCATGTCACACTGAGATAAGAGAAAACCTAAACTTCAATTCCACCAGTAGAGTAAACCTTTAAAGAGAAAACAAATCATCAAAAGTAGCCTATGCCCTGATACCAACTGTTAGGTCCAAAAGGGGCCTAAATACCCTGAGGGGGGGGGGGGTGAATTAGGGTATGAATATTCTTTTCAAAATTCTTCCTATCCCACTGGATCTTTACCTCTTTATTATAAGGGTCAGTTTGTTTTATCTTTAATGTTTATATTGACTATATCCTTTCCAATTTTATCTGATGATAATGCACTGAAAGTAATCAATAAAGAAAGCATAAGGACATACATATTTTCACTTGGTTCACCCTCACTAGGATACATCCAATGAGAATACAATGATAATGTGCTGATTGTACCAAATTCACTAAGGCTCACTTCCAATAATGATTTTTGGGCTAGATCACTTCTATGCCCAGACTCACTGCCTTTACAAGGTTTAGGGTCAGATCACTACTTTCCCAAGGGTCACTCCTGATGTCTCTTTCTCTAGCTCACTGCTGGTGGAAAGGATCATCATATTCCTCTTCCTTTTCTCACTTCTATTACAAGGGATTCACTCAAATTTTATGGACTTATAGGTCTCTTAATTTTCATGAAAGCACGCATCCTAACAGTAGGTAGATGATCTATTGAAGTCTCATTTTCACCCATATATGAAATACACTTTTCTGCATATTGTTAGTTTATGGAAATTACTTTTGTAAAATGTTTTAGTCCCTTAAATAACTTCTGTAAGTCCTTCATGAATTTCCTTTCACTGCATGGTGCGAGTGTTTCACGGACCACCTCTTCCTCCGTGGACTGCCTCTACTTCTGCAGTCCATTATCCTTCTATGGATCATCCATACTTCATGAAAAAAATTTTATTTTTCAGACCGTTATCCTCCATTGACTCTTCTTCCTTTGTGGGATATAGTACCCCACAATACCCTTTCATGAAATTGATTCCAAGAACTGCTTCACCCTTTATAGAATTGTTTCCCCACAAACTCTCTCTTTCGCAGAATCCCTCCTTGTAAACTCTTTCAAACTTCACAAAATTCTTTCAAGATAAATGATGTTTTCTAATGAAAATCAATCTACTTAATCATATTATTATCAGTCCTTATATAGGTAAATAGATCAGAAAAATCCGCTAATCTAATCTACCCAAAACTTAGATGCAGTACAACCTTCACTACAGACCGTGCTCTCGTGAATCGTTTTTCCCTATGCGGTCCGCGTAACACCTTTCTTTCCTCATGAAGGCCAATTCCTTCCATAAACGAAGCACCACCTCTCAGCTGAAAAACAACGACCTTCCAAGAACTGTTTTGCCTCCTGCAAACCACAATCTTTCCCGTGAACTATTTTCCCTATGCAGTCTGCGTACCACGCTTCATGGTCCGCATAGCACTACTATGCAGAAATCCTTTGTCAATTTCATTAATCATTCCACATACTCCCTTTACGGTCTGTGAACTATGATTCTTGATCTATGAACTATGTTCTGTGGAAAAACCCCCCCTTTCCAAAAACCAAACTCTTGATTTTGAGGCCCAAAAATTTGGCAAACATTGGGAAACTGCACCACCTTAAAAATCTGCTTCAGCAAACACCAACCATACTCATTCACAGTCATCTAGATTTGTCAACAAATACAATCACACCCAAAAAAACTGAAAGTATGCCTTGAGAAATTTCCCCAATATTTATTAGTATGTACTAATAATTAAAATTATCATTAATTAAAAGTTACTAAAAATGGTTATTAATTATTAATTAATAAAGAATATTTTTTTTATTTTTTAATTATCTATTATTAATTATTAACAAATTAGTTATTATTAAAAATACTTTTTATTGGATATATATTTATTATTTAGTAACCACTAAAAATTATTATTAGTTATTGTTAGACCCACTAGGTCAACACCCTGAGCAGGGGTGGGAGTGAATTAGGGTATGACAGATTAAAATGACTTCCCCTTTTGATTTTGTTTCATTGTTAAAAAAATATCTCTTCTCTCTCCTTCCCAAATAAAAGTATGAACAGAAATTAAAACATGCACAATACGCAACAATTTTACTTGGTTCACCTTCACTGGGCCACGTCCAAAGAGCATATAACGACAATGTGTTGATATACCAAATCCACTAAAAGTGCACTACTATTTACAAAGTTCAGAGAAAACTCACTGTCCCTCCTAGTTTGAAACCAATCACAAAATGAAAGCTCACCGCTCTCTCAACTGAAGTGTTCTCACTGTTTCTTTAGAAGATACACTAATAGTTTATAGACTTGTAGGTCCCTTAATTGTCTCAAATAACTGCATCCTCCACTGTATGTAGATTCTCTGTTGATGTCCCACTTGCATCCACTAATGAATACTGCTTTACTACAAATGTATTGGGAAACTTCCAACTTTTTCACAACCTTAGGTTAACTTGCACGCAAATTTTCATGGCATGCAAGTGTTTCCTTTTTCATGAAAAACCCACTTGCACACTAATCCAAACTTACATGACACACCCTTTTTTATGCCCAACTCACTATTGGAACACAAATCCCTTCTAGCACACAACTTATACGTAACCCACTACTTGAATACCCTTACCAATTACACGAAAAGAGATCCAATTTTATCTAATTGTTGAGATTATACAAAATTAGGGGGGTAGACACCTATTTATAGGAATTTTGGTGACCCTGCATGCAAGGCGTACAACTTCTTCCCCGAGCGTGTAACTCTCACGTTCGTACAAACTCATCTTTCATGTAGCTCCATAACTTGCGTGCCCTTCTTTTCTTTACCATATTTTGATGTCCTGATATTGAAACATGTTGGGAACACAACTTTCTAACCCCCCTTCACACTGAAACACAACCTATTTTTCCAAAAACACTTTTCTCTATTCTCCAATTTTTGGAAAAAAAAATTTGGCGAACACTGGGAAACAACACCACCTTGTATACAATAATTTTATACCACCTTCAGAGAATCCATTCATTTTTCATGGTTTTTTTTCAATATAGTTTGTCAAAAATATCTCTAGAACTAAACAACTAACCATGGAAACCTACTTTTTCAACAAATGCAATCAACCCAAAAATGATTCAATGTTACATTGAGGGATTTTTGCCCAAAAATCTCCCCCTTTGGGTTTGGTGACAACTCTTCACATTTTGATACATCGTTAAAGATTATGTCATCTTTTACCACTATTCACTTCTTACGATTCAGATAGTGATCAATGAACTACTCAACACACACTCTAAGCCCACATAAGAAATGCTCATCATGAGAAACAATAGTAGCATGAAAAGTTCATCAATGAACCACTTCATTCCATAAACACTCAACTTCTTTCATCACAAACCTCATCTATCGTGATATATATCCTTTGATTGATCACTTCTAACATAATCAGATTTAATACCCCCCCTACTTCACTACTCAGGTTATGATGTTTTGGAATGCTTAAAGATGTCAAATCTAGGCTATGAATATTTACTCATAACACTAAGGAATTCTCAACATTTTTCTAAGCTTCTCCCCCTATCTCACTGCACCACCTGTCAGCTTTATCTTCTCCCCCTATCTCATTGTACCACTTGTTAGCTTCTTCCCATGTCTTGACTAAGAAATTTTCTCCCTTTTAAAATCCATAATTTCTCCCCCTTTTTCAATGAACCCAAAGGTCATTCCTTTGTGCTATGCAACATGGTAGAGAAAACATATCAGTACATTAGGGAAAAACACACCATACCTCAGGGAGATGGGGTTCCACATCCATTCTTTTTCAAGCGAGGGGAGTCGAATGAACTCCCAAATCTAGTCAATGCCTCTCAAATACTTATTTGGGTAAGGAATTTTTCAGAATGTATGTAACCTATAGTTTTGTAGGCATACACTCCAACTTCATAAGGCCTCGCTCCACCTTCTCCTTAATAAAATGATATTTAATTTCAATGTGATTAGTCCTTGAATAATGGACTGTATTTTTTATAAGATTGATAGCACTTGAATTATCACAATGGATTCCAATTGAAGACTTCACATCAACTCCCATATCTTCAATTTGCTGCTTCATCCACAATATTTGTGTGCATGCTTGAGTAGCCACAATATATTCACATTCTACGGTGCTCAATAAAATTCAATGTTGTTTCTTGATTATCCAAAAAATACACAAACCACCAATATAGAATGTACCACCAATATATAATTCACCACCTAACATTTACTTTCTATCATTTGTTGATCTGGCCCAATCTGTATCTATATATCCCAATAACTCTGGCTGAGATTTTTCATTATACATCATGTTGAAATCCAAAGTACCCTTGATATACCGAAGTATTCTTTTTCACTGCAAGCATGTGTCTTTCTTTGGGATTGCATTGATACTGAGCTGATTAACACGTATAAAAAACAATATTCAGTCATGTTGTTATTAAGTACAATATAATTCCAATGATCTGTCTATATTCTGTGACATTAATCGCTTTTCCTTCATCATCCCATGACTGTTTCATCTGGGTATCCATCAAGGTTGTCATCTCCTTGGAATTATCCATTATAAACCTTCTCAAAACCTCCTTGGCATATTTATATTAAAAAATAAATGTGTCATTACTTCCTTGTGTCACCTATAAACCAAGGAAAAACATCAGCTCACTAATTATTGACATTTCAAACTGACTTTTCATGAATTCTACAAATTGTTTTCACTGAGCTTCATTTCATCCACCAAATATTATGTCATCAACATAAAACAACACCATCATCCTTTTATTACTGTCATCATTGACATATAGATTGTAATCAACTCCACCACACTAAAAACTGAGCTTCTTCAAATAATGATCTAGTCTTGAATACCATGCTCTTGGTGCTTGCTTCAACCCATATAGATCCCTTTTCAACCGAAAACTATGTTCTCATCTTCATGAATGAGAAAATCATCTGGTTGCTTGATATACACTTATTCTTCTAGAACCCCATTCAAAAATTCCAACTTGACGTCCATTTAGAAAACTTTGAACTTGATTTACACTACTATGTACAAGAATAACCTAATTATATCTAGCCTTGAAATAGGTGCAAATATCTCATCAATATCAATACCTTCTATCTAGGAGTACCCTTTACACACAAGTTGTGCTTTATTTCAGATCACTATACCATCTTCATTCATCTTGTTACAAAATACCCATTTGGTCCCGATGACATTCTTATCTGTTGGTCTCAAAACAATATCCCATGTCTGATTCTTCTCATTTTGGTCTAGCTCTTCTTTCATAGCATGAAACTAGTTTTTATCTCTAGCTACTTCATTAAAACATTTAGGCTCTACCTAAGATAGAAAATATGTCTGCTGTAATGACTTCATTCTATGTGTTTTAAATGGTGTTTTCTAATCACTAATGATGTTTTTCCTATCAATTTTAGGATGACTCTTTGGCTTATTTGTAGATAAAAAATTGGATTCCTCTTTCTCATCATCAATATCTTTTTCTGAACCAACATCTACCACCTCTACTCCCCCTGTGTTGCTTATATCCTTATCACTTTTATCCAGAAACGACTCACTATGTTATTGAATATTATCTTCATTTTCCACTATAGTGACATCATTGCTCTCAACTACTTTTCCCAAACTCTTATTAAATCATTTATATGATTTTATTTTTTCCTGAGTAGCCATAGTATATCCTCTCATCTCCACATGACTCAAATTTCTTGTGTTTTTCTTTAATGAGAATAAAACACTTACTTCCAAAGATTAGAAAGTATTTTAATGTTGGATTCTTTTCATACCAAATCTCATATGGATTATTTCCTTCCTTAAAACACAACAGAGCCCTTTTAGAAATGTTGACTGATGTTAAGACCGTTTCCTTCCAAAATTTATCTAGTAGGTATTTTTCAATAAGTATTGTTCTATCCATGTTGTTGATGATATGATTTCTCCTCCAAACTACTCGATTCTATTGAGGAGTTCTCACTGAAGAAACTTGATGCCTTATCCCATGTTTCTTGAGATAGTCTTCCACTTGTCTTTTTGTGAATTACATACCATTATTAGTATGAAACTTTAGAATTTTTTTTCCAAGCATCCTTTAACATTATCTATGGCACTATTTTATGCAACTGAACTCATCATACTTATGAGAAATGACATATAACCATGCCATTATGATATAATCATCGATGAAAAGAATGTAATATATCTTCCCATTAATGAATCTTGGTGAGATAGTTCCATAAACATCAGCATGCACCAATTCAATCACACTAGTTAATTTATGTTCTTTTGCTTTGTACATTTTTCTAATGATCTTCCCTTGTTGACATGCATAACATGTATGAGTACAATCACATGATAGCTTAGGAAGGTCTCTAACTATATCACATTTTACCAGATATTCAAGGGATGGTTGACATATATGACTAATTAGTTTATTCCACAACTTGTTTTCTTCCTCTCTAGACAAAACACACACATCTTATTCCCCAATTACAACGTATAGATTTTCCTTTGTTCTTTTTTCCAGTAGAAAAATTTCACTATATCTTCCTTTTATGATACATATATTCTTATTAAATATTATAGAATTCCCTAAGTCACATATTTGAATGAAACTAAGAAAGCTGTGACTGAGACCTTCTACTACTAAGACATCTACACGTCTCATTTCTTTGCCCCTAAGCTTGGACTTTCCCAAGCCAATTATCTTTAGGACTTCATCTTTCTCAAATTTTACAACTCCTTCTTTTTCATACTTTATGCTTGTAAGAAGATCCTTATTCCCTATCATATGGGACATGTAACCACTATCAAGGATCCTTATAATAAAACAATCTGATGCTTTAAGGACAATTTCCTCAACCATTTCCTTCTCAGCTCTTTTCTTTTTTATTAGTGTTTTTGAATTCATACTCAGTATAGACTGATACCCTTAATATTCTTCAAAATATGATGAACCAACTTTATCTTGTAGAGCTGCAAATTGGTTTTTCATTTTCATCTCACCTATTGATTCTTTGATTTGCTGGTTGCGACCACCTAGGTTCTGCTTTGGCACATTCCTCTGTATGGTTGATGTGCAATATCTAGCCATGTTCCCAAATAATCTACACCAAAAGAAATGTCCCTTAAAGAATATTCTGGAGTACTGTTCCCTATTTGGATACCACTATTGTTCTTGTTCCATTTGATATCTTTTGGATATGGAATTCACATTTTGTGAGTGTCCCATCTTTCCATAGTAATAACACCTGATATAGGGTGCATTCTTGGGTGTCACTTCTACACCACTGGATGTCCCTTGGGTTCTCTGAATCTTTTAATTATTCTTTGTTCCCAAATCAATCTTCAATCTCAGACCAGGTTCTTGTGGTCTGAATTCAACCATGACTACTTTCTATTTTTTATCAAGCCCCATACCAGCCTTATTATTTAGATTTGTCCATTGCTTTCATTTTGCTGGACCTCTATGGTCCACTTACAAATTTTAAATCTTTTTAATGATCTACTTTCCTGATGTCACATTGGGATTCAAGAGTTTTTCTTAATCTTTAAATTTTCATCGCAGAATGACAACTTCCTCTTCAAGTTCTTTGATATGTTTGATTTGATCCCTTTCAGTGTTAGTCAAACTATCAATTTCACTTTTCTGTTCCTCGATTTTGATATTATACTCAACAAAATTTTCCAAGATCTATGGTGTTGAAGACTTAAGTTTTTCAATTTCTTCTATCAGATCAAACTTATATTCTTCCTACTGCTGCATATAGAGTTTAGAATTATGATCTACTTTGTTGGATTTATCTATTTTAGCTCTCTAATCATCTATCTCTTAAAGAACGACTTCTAATTCATATTGCAAATAAACTCTTCCTTAAACTTATTCTTCTTCATCAATGTCAATTTATTCCTTTTTCTGAGTACTACCAATAACTAACACCATAGCATTTTCTCCACGATCTTTGAAATTATCTATATTTTCAACCTTAGATTCATCTAAACTGCCACATTCTTGTGAAAGAAGATTATTTTTCTTAAATAAATTTCTCTTAAAAAATTTCATTCCTTTCATATAGGCTGAAGACTTTTTTATTGGGATTTCAAATTCATCCTCATCATCTTCTTAGAACTTCTTAAGGAACCTTGCTGCAAGATGACCAACCTTTCCACATCTAAAGCAAGCAAGTGGAAGTTTCCCTTTGAAAATTTCTTTTCCTCTTTGTACACTTGAGGAAAGGAATGAAATCACCTCATTTATCTCTACTTATTCATGAGAATATTAAATGGTGAGATTCTTCATTGCATTGAATTCCACTTCCTTAGAATTCCATTTTTCCACGGATTCAATGTCCACATTTCTCATCTCATATGAAAAAAGAGTACTATGCAAGCTATCTAACGTGAGATCCTTTTAATATTTGTCCTCCAACATAGAAACTTTCAGATTGAACCAATGTGGAAGTCTTCTCAAGATGCACTTGATGATATTTACATATTTAATAATTTCTCCATGTTCCACAAAAACATTAACCCTGTCAAAGAATGCATAAAAAACTCATTTGGGTTCATTCTCACATCTTCATACTTGTTCCATAAAACCTGTAACTTTGCCTCTCTAACCATTTAATCTACTTCATAGATATTCAATAATTTTTTCCACATATCATGTGATGTCTTGCATGACATTACATTCATATAGATTGCATTGGATAAGGCCCCCCCTAATGCATTGATTCCATTGGTTTCAGTATCTAATTATCTTCATTAAACTTCTGATAAAGCACCACTATCAATTTTGGATGAAATAACACACATCACTATTGTAAACACATCTATTCCCAAAGATCAAAAGTAGTGATGCATCTAATTCTTCCATAACTAAAAATTATTCCCATCGAAGATCAAAATACCTTTGTGATTGATGACCTCTATTGAGAGAGAAACATAGATATTAACCTTTGTCTTTGATACCAATTGTTAGAACCACTAGGTCAAATACCCTGAGGGGGGGGGGAATATGGGTATGATAAATTAAAATTACTTCCCCTTTGGATCTTGTTTCATTACAAAAAAAACTATCTTCTCTCTCCTTCCCACAACAAAGTGTGAAAAGAAATTAAAACATGCACAAGACATAAAAATTTTACTTGGTTAACCCTCACTAGGCTACATCCAAAGATCATACAACGACAATGTGACGATGTACCAAATCCACTAAAAGCACACTACTGTTTACAAAGTTTGGAGCGGACACACTGTCCCACTCGGTTTACAACCAATCACAAAATGAAATCTCACTACTCTCTCAACTGAAGTGTACTCACTACTTATTCAAAATATCCACTCATAGTTTATAGACTTGTAAGTATCTTCATTATCTCAAATGATTGTATCCTCCACTACATGTAGATGCTCTGTTGATGTACCACTTTCATCCACTAATGAATACCACTTTACTATAGATGTATTGGGAAACTTCCAAATTTCATGCAACTTTGGTTGACTTGTATGAAACTTTAAGCATGGTGCTCAAGTGTTTCCTTTTTTCATGAAAAACCCACTTGTGCACTACTCCAAACTTGTGTAACACACCATTTTTATGCCCAACTCACTATTGGAGCACAACTCACTTTTGGCGCGCAACTTCTGTGTAACCCACTACTTGCGTACCCTCACCACTTATGCGACCAGAGCTTTGATTTTCTCTAAGTGTTGAGTTCCTATAGAATGATGGGGTTAGCTTCATATTTATAGGAATTTTGGTGACCCTACATACAAGGCACACAACTTCTTCCCTGAGCACACAACTCTCACGTTCACAAAAAATCATCTTTTGTGAAGCTCCATAACTTGCATACCCTTATTTCCTTTTTCATATTTTGATGTTATGAAATTGAAACATGCCCAGCACACAAATTTCTAATTCTCTTTCACATTGTCACACAACCACCTTTGCCAAAAACTCTTTTCTCCATTCTCTAATTTTTGGACCAAAAAATTTGGCAAACACTGGGAAACGGTTCCACCTTGTATACAATCATTTTGTACCACCTTTAGAGCATCCATTACTTTATCATGGTTCTTTGTTAACATAGCTTTTCAAAAATATCTCTAGAACTCCACAACTGACCATGGAAACCCTCTTTGTCAACAAACACAATCAACCAAAAAATGTTTCAATGTTACATTGAAGGATTTTTCTCAACAGTTATGCACTATTCAATAATTTTATTCAATGATATTAATTATTATTATCACTACAAATTCCGTAGGGAGTTCCAGTGGAACTGTCACAAAAAGTTCAATTGAAACTTCTAATGAAAGTTCCACTGAAACTTTCACAGCCACCATGAAACTATTTTCTGTATGTTTTATTTAGTTATAATCCCTTCACTATCTACTAGTTGTTCATTATTATATATTAGTAATTAAAATTTCCATTAATTATAAGTTACTAAATTTTTCATTAAATATTAAGTATCAATTATCAATTATAAATTATTGATTAATAATGTTTATTTTTTTAACTATCTATTATTAATTATTAATAAATTATTGATTATTAAAAATGATTTCTATTGAATATATATTTATTATTTATTAAACACAAAAAATTATTATTAGTTATTAGTTATTCAATAATATTAGTTATTTTTATCACTACAAATTCCATGGGGAGTTCCGGTGGAACTATTGCTGAAAGTTCCATTCAAACTTCTAGTGAAAGTTCCATTCAAACTTTCAAACCCACCATGAAATTATTGTCTATATGTTTTCTTTAGTTATAATCCATCCTTTATCTGTTAGTTGTTTATTGGTATGTATTAATAATTAAAATTATCATTAATTATAAGTTAATAATTTTTTTCATTAATTAACAAACATTAATTATTAATTATCAATTATTGATTAATAGTTTATTATTATTTATTTTTAATTATCCATTATTAATTATTAATAAATTACTAATTATTAAAAATAATTTTTATTGAATATATATTTATTATTTAGTAACAACAAAACATTATTATTATTATTTATAATAAAATAATATTAATTACTACTATCACTATAATATCTACAGGAAGTTCGAGTGGAACTATCGCTGAAAGTTACACTGAAACTTCTAGTGGAATTTCCATGAAAAATTTCAGTGCAAGTTCCACCGAAACTTCCATTGACAGTTCCACCAAAACTTTCATAGCCACCATGAAACTATTATCTATATATTACTTTAGTTATAATACCTCCATTATCTTCTAGTATTATTTATTAGTATGTAGTAATAATTAAAATAATTAGTAATTATAAGTTTTTAAAAATTATCATTAATTATTATGTATTAATTATCAAATCAATTATCGATTAATAATGTTTCACATTTAATTATCTATTCTTAATTATTAATAAATTACTAATTATTAAAAGTTCCTTTTATTTATTATATATTTATTATTTAGTAACCATTAAATTTTAATTATTAGTTATTAATTATTCAATAATATTAATTATTATTAACATAGAATACATCCAGTGAAAGTTTTAGTGTTACTTTTCATGGATTTTTGTGGAACTTTCATTGGAGGTTTTAGTGGAACTTTCCATGGAATTTTAGTGCAACTTTCCATAAAATTTCCTTCGATAGGAGAACCGAAACTTTTACTAAAAGTATCACTAAAAGTAAGCAAACTCTGAAAGAAAATATCTTAACAAAAAATTTCACATACGCAATACAAAAGTCCATTTTAAATATTAGAAACTTCAAATAACGTCCATACCTCCATCAGTGGCCATTATAAGTAGGAGGAAATTTAGTACCAAAAAAACTCACCATCTTTACCTCTCCAAATAATTTCTATACCTCCAAAAACCCCAATGTCGTGACTACCATTTTCTAAATGAACAAAAAAACAAAAGATGCTTGCTTTCTCTGTGATTTATCGCATGCATTTGCAAAAAAATCCACCCATTTCACTTTGTAATGGAGAAATTAATTTGTCACCACCTGTAAAAAATAATTTTGTTTATCACCCCTATAAAAAATACATGTTCTATAAATTCTATGAAATCATGCACAAAAGGCCACCCTTTGGTGCGATTGATATCTAGTGAGGTGAAAATGTCTCTCACTAGACAGTCTAGAACATGTAAAACAAAAGACGTGTTTATCATCCGATGCATTACTGAATATTCTAGTAAAACATGAAACTAGAGATGTAAAATCATGAGAAATCATGATTTTTGTTACGACCTGACCCACTGAGGCCCGCTTGGCTAGTGTCAAGCTAAGTGTGACACCCGAAGCCTGCCTCCAATATGTTGGAGTTGGTATCCTAGGACTAACTGATTGTAATTTTATTACATGTATATTTGATGGATTTAATATTAATAAAACATCTTATTACATATTTTTCATCACTCTTTATGACTTTAATGTAATAATTTTCTAGGGTATATGTCGCATTGATAAGGTCATAGTAGTTCCTCACCGTGATGAGTACCTTCAAGTGCTATGATGATATTTTTAAATATAGTTCTATGGTTGGATAATATACTATGCTAGGAAACATATTATGTATACTATCAAGTGTGAGTACTTGTAAGAGGATGAGGCTTATTCTCATGAAGTTCACACTTAGAAATCTCTAAGATAGGATATTATGAGAATAAAACCACCAATTGGAATTCTGCATGTTTAAGTGTCATCAGATATTCCTATTCGCGAGCATGTGTAATGATCCTTAGACTTTAAGATTATCATTGATGCATGTCATGACTCAAAAACTTAGATTTACTGACCAAAACCATCATGCCATATGTTGGCGGGAAGTAGGGTATGTTGGGTGCATCATGAATGACATGTTATTAATGGAAAATTCAAGGAAGAATTTTCCCTTCCATTTTTATAGAAGCTTATATCTAGAACCTTTTATTAGAATAAAACCATCACATTAAATTCAATGGTCATGGTTTAATGACTTGTTTATTTCATATAGTCAAAGAGAAACGTATCAAGTATATAGGTTGATGACACGATTGTGCAACCTATTTGATTAAATATTGAGATAAAGGGATTATATTACACAATGAGTGTTCATATATGGTTATTAAAGTTGAGACATTAAGTTATTTATCTTGGGTTTCTTGAACCATTTCTAGATAAAAATCTTGGACTTTAGGAAAGATTTCCTAATGATAATGAGAAAGAATTTTAGAGGGTCACACACTAAGTTTTTCCATTTATCTCAATTAAATTCTATTTGAATTTAATTATTAGAATAAATATTATTATCAAGACTGAGGAATAATTTTATTCAAGTTTTATTGATAAAAAATATTTATTGATGAATGAAATATGTAATGAAATATTTATTCAGGTATTCAATAAATTCTGAAGAGTTAAAATAGACCAAGACTGTGTCTGATGATAAATATTAATTTACAAGCAGGTAAAATAATATTTGTTATTACGTGAGTTAGAGAGCACACCATAAAATAATAATAATATTATTATTATGGGGAATTTTATTTAATAAATATTATAATATTATTTAAGGGAAAGTAAGTAATTAAATAATATTTTAACCAAAACCCTAACTCTATAAATAGATGGTTATGTCTATTGTGTAGGGTTAATCGAAAATTGAGAATAAAAAATCATTATGCCTAATAAACCCCCCTCTCTCTCCATTTCTCTCAAAATCCTCCTCTCTTCCTCTCATGAATGAGAAGAACTCCTTCATGCCCAAAAGATCTTAGAGTGATCAATATGAATAATACAAGACAATTGTTTCACCGCACTAGCAACTAAAAATCAATTAGCATTGATCGGTGATCAAAGAAACGCATGTGGATCACTGCTAGAGGGATTTTACACTTGAATACTTACAGAAAAACAAAGGTAATTTAAAAGGGTTTTTAGAAGATCAAAAAAATCATCTAAGAAAGGGTCCTAATATGATTTAATCATTTCTTTAGATCCAAATAAATTAATTATAAATTTCACATGAAAGTTCATCTATTAGGGTTTCAAGAAACTATAAATTAAAAGAAATTTTAATTTAATGCCCACCAAAGGCGCTTCTGCTATGCCTAGAACCTTCAAGTGGTATCAGAGCATTCAAATTTTAAATTTATAATTATTTATTTTATTGTTGATCTATATGAATAATAGTGTTAATGTTTTCATTTAAAAATTATTCATTATTTAATACGATTTTTTAAATTGACATGCCTTTAACATTTTAATTTCTTCATTCAAGATTAAAAATTTATTAACCCCAAGAATATATAAATAATGACTAGATATTCCATTGATAAGTGTTGAGGAATATATCTAGATGACATGAGATTACATGGTGTGTAGTCGAAGTATACACCATGTACTCAAGTGCACTATACCTCGTCATGTCACTGGATACACGATGCGTTGAGCAGTAATTATGCATGGTGCATTTATTTCATACCGCATGTAGACTAGGCTAACCTAGAACACAATATGTCAGATTACATGGTGTGTAGATAGTGTAAATTCCATGTAGTCTACACTATTTATCAGTGAAATCTGCGCAAATAGTGTGGTCAAATACACGGTCAAAACCACATGAGACTAATAGCTTGAAGTATTAATGAAGTAAAAAACATGTATTCAGAATACATGTCTTATAATTCATTAATTACCACGTCCAAAATACACTCTAAGTTCCTCGATGAGTTATACAGACACATGGAATGCGAGATACATGACGTGTAGCAGGATTGTAAATGTCATGCAGTCCCATGTCCGATGAACACACTGAGTTTTTCAACAGGTTGCGCAGAAACACGGTAAGAGGAACACACTATGTGTAGTTGGTTAGTACACATCATATAGTTTGACCAAGGAACACACTGAATCCCTATAAATGTACCCTGGATACACGACAACTGAGGTACATGATGTGTAACTCGACAGTACATGCCGTGTAGTCTCCCAATAAAGGAAAAAATTAAAATTACATTAAATTGATAATTGTAGCATTAAAACCTTATTATATTGATTGAAATTTATTATGTTGGACAATTTAATAATGGTTTTAAATATTTTTAAATGTTTAATTAATTTATTGTAATAATCTATAATTATTGGTTCTACCATTTATTTTCCATGAATTCATTTATGATGAGTATCTCCAAGAGAATTCAGATGGTCATTAAGATGAAATGGAATTAATTAATTAATGAAAATGTGTTTATCTTAATAATAAATAACTAATAATCAATGGATGTTAACCATATTTACTCTTGTTTATTCAATGAATGTATGACCATTTATGATCTAAAACAAGACCTATGTATGTGTTGGTTGTTTTAATTTAATTTATTGCAAATGTTTAAAAATATTTAATATTAAATTAAATTTGATGGCTTATGAGTCATCCCTCCCTCCATTATTATATAGGACTTGCATATACAAGGTTATTTATGTAATTACCCTTAACCAATCTTCTAGTTTCCCTCATCTATTTGAGTTATAAATACATGCAATTAATGGAGTATCCCAAGGTTCATAGAGGCGTTTCAAGATGAAACCATAATGATGCCAATCTAGGTGATACATAGGTGGACAAGTGGAATGTTGTGACTTATGCCAAGATCGACACAAGGAGTTATTCCCCTAAGTCGTAGGTTTATTTGTTATCTACTTAATAAATCAACCGTTAGATAAGATCATGATCAGGTCATTTATTTATTTATTTACATCTATGCATTATTTAATTTATGGATGCAAGCATGCAATCACATAAATAAACGAATTAATGAGAAAATATGAAATTTAAATAAATATATTATGCGTAAATGTTTTATCTAACATGGTTAATTAATTAAGTAAAATCCACTTAATATTAACATGTAATGTAAATGATAAAACAAGATAAAATTAACCATAATAAATTAAAAATCCTCAACTAAATATTAAGTAAGACTTGGTCTTTCATTACTTGATTAGGAATAAAATCCTTATAAATAAGTGTTTGAACAACCCTCATTGGGACACTTACTTTTAACATGCAGTTTTTATAAAGGTCATGGGTTGTCTTAACCATCTTACAACAATAGAAGTATCCCTCTCTAAACTTGATGTAACTTGAAGGCAAGTGTTGAGGAAATCCAACTCAGGATTTTAGGATTGGAGAGTCCAATCAAAATATCAAGGAGTTGTAATCCCTCATCTGACAAAGACATTACTACTTAAATACCTTCAAATAGCTTGAATAACCCTCATTGGGGTTATTCAAAGGGGAATATGGATAATTTCCACTAGAATTTCCTAGAAATTAAATATTCTGAGTTCAATGGTGAGGGATATTAAGACTTAATAAAATACTAGGAGATTTAATAAACTAAAATTTATTATTTCTTACATAATTTATAATCAAGAAAAGTACTAATAATTTTCACTTTTATTATTTTATAAAATGGAAAGTTCATCATTTACACTATCCCTATGATCTATATTATAGAAAGACCACTCATTGGTAGTAACTTCCAGGAGTGGTTCAGATGCTTTTGGGTTGTTCTATGCCATGAACAAAAATATTACATGCTATAATCCTCAATTCTTGATCCACTTACCAAGGAGTCGAGTGATGAAGAGTTTTTTATCTATGAAAAACATATGAACGACATAGTTAATGTTCAATGTTTGATTCTATCTTCTATATCTAGTTAACTCATGAAGTCTCAAAAAACATGGATTCTTATAGCATGCTTGAGTATCTACATGGTTTATATCAATAGAGAGAAAGATAGGAACAATTTTATATTTACAAAGAACTCTTTTAGAGTAATATTGAAGAAGGTTCTCCAGCTAGGCCTTGTATAGTAAAACTCATTGGATACATTCAGCGCCTAGAAGTAACAGGGTTTAAAATCTCTAAATAACTATGAACCAATCTCATTCTTACATCACTCCCTCAGATATTATCTAGTTTTTTTAAAATTTTAATATGAAAAACACTGAGAAGTATCTTCTATAACTTCTCACTCTTTTTCATAAAGTATATAATATGACGAAGCATGAAAATCCTTCGGTCCTTATAGTGAACAAATGGAAAGGGAAAGTAAAGAGATCTAAGTAAAAAGATTCTTTATGCCCTTCCAAGAATATAAAGATCAAGGAGAAATAAAGGGAAAACAATATGATTTGTTTTAAATGTGTCAAGAAGGGCCACTAGAAGAAAAAATTCACCCAACCTAACAAGTAAGGGGAAGCTTAAAGTGGATTTTTTTATCAATTTCAATTTATTTGTTTCTAAAAATTGGACACTATATATAACTTGTGGTGATGATAAATGTATTCAAACATAGGAACAAAGTAGATTAAAAAATATTAAATGAGGATAGGTAGATCTATGAGCCACAAATAGATCTAACCTAGCTATTGTGGCTAGTAGGGACTACCACCTCACATTGACAATGAGAATGATATTGGTTTTAAAGGAATGTTATTTTTTTCAATCTGTTACCAAAAGAATTAATACTGTATCTAGGATTAATACAAATAAATTTATTTTAAAGTTTGATAATAAATGTTTCTTCTTTTATAAAGATAGATTTTTTATATCAAGGCACATTTAAATAATGGTATTTATGTGTGGGATTACATGAAAAATTATTAAAAATCAGCAATGAAACTAATTCACATGACTCATACCATACCCAACTATGGAATCATCTGCAAGGTCATGTAAACAAAAATCATTTGACTAAATTACATCAACATAGATATTTAGATTCATTTGAACTAAAAACACTTGGTGTATGTAACACATGTTTACAAGGAAAAATGACCAAATCCCCATTTAGTGGAAAAGGTGAAAGGGATAAAGAGATTATTGAATTAGTTCACACTGATGTGTGTGGACCATTTCTTGTTGAATCAAGGGGAGGGTACTCATACTTCATAAATTTTAATAATAATTTTAGTTGATATAGATATGTCTAATTGATGAGGTATAAGTTAGATTCCTTTGATAGTTCAAGGAACAAAAGAATGAAGTTGAGAACTATATTGGTAAAAAGATTAAAATAATACACTCAGACTGCAGTGGAGAATATATTAATCAAGACTTTATTGATTATTTATGGGAGTTTGGGATCCTATCCTAACTCACACCTCTATATACACCATAGTGTAATGGTGTATGACAAAGGAGGAACCACACCTTGTTGGACATGATGAGATTAATGACTAATCATGTGAATATTTCATTATCCTTTTGGGAATACACATTACAAACAATAAAATAAAAATAAAAAACTAAGTTCCAACTAAAGTGGTAGGTGGTATCCCATACCAGTTGTGGAATAGAAAGAAACTCATGTTGTTGTGATTAAATGTGTGGGGTTGTGAAGCATTTATTAAGGTCTCTTTAGGTAACAAACTTGCACCTTGAGGCATAAAGTTTACCTTTATAGGTTACTCTAAGGAAATAAGGGGACATTACATATACAACCACTCAGAGAAAAAGGTAATAGTGTCAAGACATGCCATATTCCTTGAGAGAGAGAACATCTCTTAAAGAGATAATGAGAGTGAGATAGAATTTGATGAATTCAAGGATCAAGGGACACAAGAGTTGGCACATGAATATATTCCACAAAGCTCAGTGGAATAAGAATAAATTATAAAGACACAAGTACTATGTAGGAGTACAAGAGAGGTTAGAGAACTAAATGATACGGTTTTTTGTAACTGAGGATGATGTCTCATTATTAGTTGATAATAATGATCCTTTAACCTATAAGGAAGTAGTAAGTGGCACAAAAGTTTCCAAGTAGCAAGAATCCATGAATTCTGAAATGAATTCCATGTACCAAAACCAAGTCTAGATTTTGGTAGATCCTTAGGTGGATGTAAATATTGTTGGTTGTAAATGGGTATTCAAGAAGAAACTAGACATGGATGGACAAGTCAATACCTAAAAGGAATAACTGGTTTGAAAAAGGGTTTAAACAATGTTAATTCATTAACTATGATGGAGCCTTTTCACCAGTTTCAATGTTGAAATACATCATAATTCTACTTTACATTATTACCTTCCATGACTATGAGATTTGGAAAATGGATTTCAAAATAGCCTTCCTTAATAGGAACCTTCATAAAGATGTCTATATGACACCACCTAAAGGGTTTGTGACTCCAAAGGATTCCAAAAAGATATAAAAATTGAAAAAATACATTTATGGATTAAATAAAGCATCTAGGTCATAGAACATTAGATTTGATGAGGCCTTAAAAGAATTTGATTTCATAAAGAATGAATGTGAGACTTATGTTTATAAATAGTTTAGTGGGATTGAAATCATTTTCTTAATAGTATATGTCAATGAAATATTACTTATTGGAAACGAAATACCAGTATTACAGTCTGTTAAAGCCTGGTTGAATAAATGCTTCTCTATGAAGGACTTAGGTGAGGTGGCATACATTATTGGGATCAAGATCCATCATGATAGATCCTATAGACTTCTCATCCTAATTCAAGGTACATATATTGACAAGATACTGAAGAGGTTCAGTATAAAATGATTAAATATAATATTATTTACAATGTACCATGGAATTTATCTTTCAAAGAAAATGTTTCCTAAGAAACATGAGGACAGAAAAACGATATCAAGGATTCTATACACATCGGTGATTAGATCAGTCATGTATGTTATGCAATGAAATAGGATAGATGTCTCTTATGTGTTAAGTGCGGTGATAAGATATCAAGATGACCTAAGTGACCACTTGGATGGAAGTCAAGACTACCCTTAAGTATCTAAGGTGTACTAAGGATATGTTCCTGATATATGGAGGATATGAGGAACTAGACATTAGAGGATATGCTGATGATAGTTTCTAAACAAACCAAGTGGATATCAAATATCAAAAGTGATAAATCTTCACTTTAAATAGAGGTACCATGATCTAGAAGAGCTCAAAGTAGTCTATGGTCATAGATTCTACAATATATTCCAAGTATATTGTGGCTTTTGAGGAAACTAAAGAAGCACTTTGGATATACAACTTTGTTTAAGATCTTGATGTTTTACCTAGCAGTAAAGATCCTATCACACTCTATTATGATAATAATGTAGCGATGTCCCTTACCAAGGATCCAAGGTCAGATCAGAAGATGAAGCATATACTTTATAAGTATCATCTCTTGAGGGTTTTTTCTTAGAGTGGTGAGGTTTTGGTGAGAAATATTTATACAAAAGAAAACATGACATACCCATTGAATCAATCCTTGAATCAGTAGAAACTATTGGTTCTAGGTGTAGTGGAAGTATGTGTTGGTGGGAAATATATTAAAATTTATTTAAATTATCATTTCCCAAAACCATGATCAAGGATCTTTCATGTTAAATTTATAATTTATTTATTTAATATATGAAGAAATGAATACACGAGCATATGATATTTCTTCATTGATGAATATTTATCATCTGAAAAGACCCTTTTATATTGCCTTCATTGTGATGTGAGTATCCAAGGATAGAATCCCTCTAGTGGTGACCCACACATGCTCCTATAATATCTGAGCAATTCCACTTGTTCTTCGGGTGATAGTGCAGCGAATCAAATGTATTTCATTTTTTGTTCTTGATCACTCATTTTTTGGCCTTGAAGAAATATCTCTTGTGTTTATTATTCTTTAGAGGGAGAGAGAAGAAGGAGTCGAGAGAGAATTAGTTGTGCGCAAAAATTCTCTATTTCGATTGCACTGATCGATACTCTATACAATAGACATAACCATCTATTTATATAACTAGGGTTTAGGTTAAAATAATTATTTAATGAATTCTATCTATTAAATAATATAATAACCTTTAATAAACCCCATGCCACATAATAAAATAATAATAATATTATTTTGTCGCATGCACCAACTTATGCAATAATAAGTATTATTTAACCGACTTATTAATTAATATTTTCACCGAACTTGGTCTTGGTCCATTCAAACTCCTATAAAATTTATTGAATACCTGAATAAAATATTTTATTCTCTTAAATAAATATTTTATTCAAAAACTAGTAAATAAATATCAATTAAATATTCAATAAAATAAATAAATAAATTTTATTCACAATCCAGTGAATAAATATCTATTTAATTTATGAGATCAACAAAACTTGAATAAAATTATTCTTCAGTCTTGGGAATAATATTTATTCCATTAATTAAATTCAAATAGAATTTAATAAAGATCAATAAAAAAACTTATCATGTGACCCTCTATTATTCTTTCTCATTGGCATTAGGCGGGCTTGCCTAAAGTCCAAGATTAGTGTCTAACAATGGGTCAAGGAACCCAAGAGATAGAATTTAATGTTGTAATGATGAAAACTACATACGAATGATCACTATGTAATATAATCCATTTGTCACAATATCTCATCAAGAAGGCTGCACATCCATGTCACCGACCTATATGATTGATACACATTTCTTTGACTATCTGGAATAAACACATCATTACACCATAGACATGGAATTTAGGGCGATGATTCTATTTCAATAAAAGAGTTGAGATATCAACTTCTATAAATATGGAAGAGACAAATCCTTCCTCGACTTATCTATTAATGACATGCCAATCGTGATGCACCCAATGTACTCTACCTCACCATGAACATATATCACCATAGTTTTCATCATCAAGTCTAAGTGAAGCAGTCACGATCTACATTAATGATAATCATAAAGTTTAAGGACAATTTCAAATGCTCATAGATAGGAATATACGATGACACCATAATGTACAGAATTCCTATTGGTGGGCATATTCTCACAATCTCCCTTTTTAGAGATTACCAAGTGAGAACTTCATGAGAAGAAGCCACATCCACTTACGAGCACTCAAACCTGATGGTATAAATACCCTGTGTCCCATCATAGCATGTTATCCAACTACAAAACTATATTAAGAATATTATCATAGCACTTCATGGTTCTCATCATAGTAGGGAACTACTATGAACTTATTAATGAGACAAATATTCTAGGAAATTATTACATTAAATACATACAGAACAATGAAAAATATGTAATAATATGTTTAATTAATATTGAATACATAAAATATACATGTAATCAAAGTACAAACAACTAGTATTGGGAAAAAAACTCCAACAAACTCCAACTTAGACTAGAGCCAACTGCCTATGAATTTCATCTTGCTAAATCTCACATGATAATCATGTTTCTATTGAGTCAAGTATTTAGTAAATGGGTCTACCACATTATATTCCATGTAAATAATGCTCACTGCAACCTCACCACTCTAAAAAAAAAATCCCTCAAGAGATGATACTTCCAATGTATGTGTTTTGTTTGCTGATGTGACCTTGGATCTTTTTTAAGAGCCATTTCTACAGTATTATCATAGTAGAGTGTGATAATATATTTAATGCTAGGTACCATGTCAATCTATTAGATGAATTTTCACATCCATACTACTTCTTTAGCTACCTCCAAAGCAAAAATATACTCAGAATCTACTTTAGAATCTATAACCATAGCCTTCTTTGAGCTCTTACAGCTCATAACACCTCCATTAAAAGTGAAGATGTATCTCGTTTGTTACTTCATGTCATCTTGATCAGTTTGGAAACTAGAATATTCATATCCTCTGATGTATTGTTCCTTATTTACTCCATAAACTAGGAACATATACTTAGTATGCCTTAGATACTTAAAGATCATCTTGACTGCCATCCAATGACGGTCACCTAGATTATCTTGATACATTCCCACTACACTTAATGCATAGGAAACATCTAGCCTAGTACATAATATGACATACATGACTGAACCAATCACCGATTCATATAAAATCCTTTCTATTATATTTATTTCCTCAAATGTTTGAGGAAACATTTTATTAGAAAGATGAATTTCATGTGATTCCAGAAACAATCCCCTATTGGATTGTTCTATACTGAATCTCTTTAGTAACTTTTTAGTGCATGCACTTTGACTTAGGCTGAGAAACTTGTTGGATCTATCATGATGGATTTTTATCCTAATAATATATATTTTCTATCTCAAGTCCTTCATAGAGAAGCATTTATTCAACCATGTATTAACATACTGTAAGACTAGTATTTCATTTCTAATAAGTAATATGTCATCTTTATATACTATTAAGAAAATAGATGCACTCCAAATAAACCATTTATATACCCAAGGATCACAATAATTCTTTATAAAACCAAATTTTGTTATGGTTTCATCAAAATGAATGTTCCATGACTGAGATTCTTGATTTAATCCATAAATGGATTTTTTCAATTTTTATATCTTATTGGCATCCTTTGGAGTCACAAACCCTTAGGGTTGTGTCATATTGACATATTTATGAAGGTTCCCATTAAGGAATTATATTTTAACATCCATTTTCCAAATCTCAAATTGATGGTAATATTTAATGGAAAGAATATTTCTGATGGATTTCCGCATTGAAACTGGTGAAATTGTTTCATTGTAGTCAATGACTTGACACTGTTTAAACCCCTTTTAAACCAATCAAGACTTATAGGTACTAAAATGTCCTTCCATGTCTAGTTTCTTATTGAATTCACATTTTCAACCAATAGTATTTACATCCACTAGAGGATCCACTAAAATCTAGACTTGGTTTTGGTACATGGAATCTATTTAAGAATTCATGGATTCTTGCCACTTGGAAACAACTATTCCAATTACCACTTTCTTATAGGTCATAGGACCATTATTATCAACTAATAACAATTCACCATCCTTGGTGACTAGAAAACCATACATTTTTTGTTCTCTAAACTCTCTTGTAATCCTATTCAGTACTTATGTTTTTAGAACAATTTCTTTTTTTCATGAGTCTTTGTGGAATATTATCCTAGACCAACTCTTATATACCTTGACCCTCAACTTCGTCAAAGTATATCTCACTCCCACCATAACTTTTAGATATGTGATCCATCTAAAGGAATATGGCATAAATTTCCACTATAACCTTTCTGTCTAAGGGGTCATATAGGTAATATCCCCTTGTTTCCTTATGATATCCTATAAAGGTACACTTTGTTCCTTAGGGTGAAATTTTGTTACTTGAATAGACCTTAACAAATAATTCACAACCCCACACATGTAAGTATGACAACACATATTTCTTTCCATTCCATAATTAGTATAGTATATCATCTTCCACTTTAGTAATCACTTGCTTTAGTATTTGTGATACTGTTTGAAACTCATATCGTAAAAAGGATAATGGAAGACTTACATGACTCATCATTGATCTCACCATGTACAACAAGGTTTAGTTCCTCATTTCTCTTACACCACTCCACTAAGGTGTATAAGGATAAGTGAGTTGATATTGTATCCCAAAATCTCATAAATAATCAATGA
The DNA here is from genome assembly GCA_963277665.1 of Viscum album. Classification (NCBI taxonomy): domain Eukaryota; kingdom Viridiplantae; phylum Streptophyta; class Magnoliopsida; order Santalales; family Viscaceae; genus Viscum; species Viscum album. The sequence goes on from OY728135.1 coordinate 261,838,391, forward strand.
AATCTTGATTGAGATATTCTCCACCACGACCTGAGCAAAGTTTATTAATCTTCTTACCAACATAGTTCTCAACTTCATTCTTGTATTCCTTGAATTTATCAAAAGAATACGAATTATAACTCATTAATTAAACATATCCATATCTACTAAAATCATCAGTAAAAGTTATGAAGTATGAGTAAACACCCCTTACTTCAATAGGAAACGGTCCACACACATTAGTATGAACTAATTCAAGAATCTCTTTAGCCCTTTCACCTTTCCCACTAAACGGGGATTTGGTCATTTTACTTTGTAAAAATACATGATATACACCAAGTGATTTTAGTTCAAAATAATATAAATATACATCTTGAATTAGTTTAATCAATCACTTTTTGTTTACATCACCTATTTGGTGATGAAAAAGCTGGGTGTAGTATGTGTCATGTAAGGTTATTTCATTATTAATTTCCATTATTTAGTTTGTGTAGTCCAACACATAAAGATCGTTATTTAATTGTTCCTTACCATAAAAAATTCTATATTTATAAAAGAAGCAACATTTATTCCCAAATTTAAAAATAAAACCATCTTCAACTAGTCTGAATAATGATACAATGTTTTTGGTAACTAAAGGCACATAATAACAACCCTTTAAAACCAAGATCATTCTAGTTGGAAATATGAGGTGGTAATCACTAATAGCTATAAATTCAAGTATATATATATTTTATGATAATATATATATGATGTTATTCATTTATTCATACCTTTTTTAAACTCCCTTTAGTAAATTTCATATAAAAATGCATAATTGGTGCGAGATACTCATGTTTTAATACTAAATATAATTTTTGAGCATTATTTGAAGTAGTCCAATTGAGTCAGTTTACTATTTTAATTATAACTATCAAAATTATTATCTAAATTGCATGGTTCATATTTTTTAGGATTCCTTATTCAATTTACAACATATCATTAGAAGGAATCATTGTCCAATTCTTCCATTTGAAGGGTCATATGGACCACACAAGAAGGCCCACAAAATATGTGAAGAAAATGGACCAGCCATGAAGATTGAATTATTGGGATCAATATAGAAGTAATTTTTTTTATTCTCCACAAAAAATTGGGGGACAATAACATTCATATTGGGTAAAAATTTCAAGGCCCACATCCACTAACAAGGGGCCCAACTGATGCATTTAAATCCAGCCCACCATTCTGTCTGAGAAATGAAATTAGTACACAAAACATGAATTTATCTTGATCCAGAAATCCATTAAAGATGATATTTTACAGTGTGAAATCTAATATATATAAGTCCTAATTTTTTTAAGAAAATTTTAGGATTTTAGGGCATATTACTATTCAAAAACCCATTCAAATTTTGGACTTGAAAAAGTCTGAATTGAAATGGATAGATTAAAATTGTTTAATAAAACACCCATAACTTTGGACCCTTAAGTACAATAGTCTAAAAATTTTTAGAGTAGACATAGGAGATCCATATCTATAACTTTTAAGAAGATCATATCTCGATATTTGGTTGTATAATTTATCAAATTGGTGATGCAAGTGGAGGGGAAGATTTGGAATGCAAACAGTCTACCTCTTTAGGATATAAATACAACCACCTCTTATCCTTGAAAGGGGTTGGCATTTTAGAAGAGAGGATCATACACTGGAATGAACAAATATTTTCCAAAGGCTTTGGATGAATTTACATACTCAAGTTTTTACTTGATAGACCTTCCTCCTCTCTTTTCTTCATGTTCTTTTGCTTTCTTTTCATTTGTAATCGCATAAGCTATTTTCAATTTTGTTTCAATTTTAATGAAAGTTTCTTATTTTTATTATATTTTAATTATAAACCCTATATTATTAATTATTAATGGTCTTAAAATAGTTTAAATCAAGTTTAAACCCCTTCCTTCTTCTACTTTATCATTCAATCAAAAGTCTGTGTTTAACTTTCTTCACCATTCATGTGTGTGTTCAACACACAACTCTTTTCTCATCTCATTATTTTCATTATTTCTATATTTAATAACCATAAAAACATATAAAAAAAGTTATAAAAATCTCAACGTCTTAGTAAATATCTCATTGGGGTGAGTCATAATTTTGTGATATTAAGTGATTGAGGGCTTTTTCTCGTTGAGTATTCTTTAAATTAATATTGTGTATGTTGAACTTGAGAAGTCATGGATTAATGAAATGTTTTTTTTAATGAGTGGTTTCCATGGACTATTGGAACCATAAATACACTACCATAAACAAGTACTAATTATTATTAGATCCCTAGTTAAGTTATGGCTTGGATTAAATCCTTAACACTTGGCAATTCTGATCAAAGTCATCTTGTGAAGTGGGTGTTAATTTAATGCAATATAAAGCAAAGCTTAATGATATCATAAACTTAAATCCCAAATAATTAAATCACTCCAATATTTATTAAATTATTAAATCAATCTAAATCAATCAATCATTTCAATTAATATCTATAAACAACCCCCAATCAGAATACAATCAACTACAAACAATTGACTATTAAAAAGTATCATCACCGAGGATTTAACCCAAGTGATACTATAAACATTAGAAGAGCACCAGAACCTTGAATGATCAATAGGAAAAAATCGAACATGCTTCAAATGGATCTATTTCTGAGTATGATTTATTAATTAGTCATTATTTTTTTGGTTATTGTAAAAAAAAACAAAATTTAAAAAAAAATGAAAAAAAACACACACAGAAAAACCTGTCTTCCCATAAAAATCATAAACAGAAAAAACACAAAAAAATAAATCTTCTTATTTCTTAAAAAATATATCTGAATTCCCCAATAGCCTCCAAAATAATCCCTCAGATTTATTTGATCCTAAAATTGAGTGAACAATTCACCAAATTAGGAGGACTATTAGGGATAATCAAAACCTTGTCCAACCAATTGATTTAGGCATGACTAATCTAAGGGAACAAATAATTAAAGAACTTGCTACCCCTGATATGAATTACCAACCCCTTGGTATTCAATATCCAAACATAGAGGATGAATTCAAACTCAAATCGGGTTTGATTAATCTTCTTCCTCATTTCCATGAGCTAGCTGGTGAGGATCCACATATTCATTTTAAAGAGTTACAAGTGGTGTGCTCTACCATGAAGCCTCAAGGGGTTTTTGAGGAACAAGTAAAACTCCGAGAATTCCCTTTATCCCTATATAAAAATTCCAAGTCATGGATTTACTACCTTCCTCCTGGTTCCATAACCACATGGAATGACATGAATCGACTTTTCTTAGAAAAATTCTTTCCCACTTCTCGTACTGCTTCTATCCGAAAGGAAATAAGTGGTATTCATAAATTCCCAAATGAATCACTCCATGAATAGTGAGAGAGGTTCAAAAAGATTGTGGAAACATTCACACACCACCAAATCCATAACTAAATCTTGATCCAATACTTCTATGAGGGGTTATTGGCTATGAAGAGAACTCTCATTGATGCCGCAAGTGGCAGTGCTCTTGTTAATAAAACTCATGCAGTTGCAAGATATCTTATAAGAAACATGGCTGCAAACACGCAACAATTCCATACTCGAGTACATGATCAAGTCAAAAAATCCCAAGATAGTCAATCTATAGAGCTAAAAAATATGACAATGTAGATGAGTGAACTTACAGGTCTTTTGAGACAACTAGCGGTGGCTGCCAAACCCCCCACCTCATTTTCTCCACAATCACCATTCCCCGGACCTATCAAGAACTGTGGAATATGTAGCTCTCCATCTCATCCAACTGACACATGTCCACAACTGCAAGTGGATCCATCTAATTCATCTGGACCAATGGATCTCAATTCAACATATGGTCAGAGGAACACCAACCCTCAACAATTAGGTCAGTTCATTAGAAACTTAAATCAACCCCATTTTGAGACCTTATCTTCTAACTTTAACCAAGGCTTGAGGTATGGTAATCCCATTTCTCATCCCCCTCAATTTCCTCCTCAAAACCCAAACCAATTCCAATATGATCAAGGTGGTGGTAACTTCCCTCAACCTTATCCTTTTGTTCCTCAACCTCAAAGGAAAAATCCTCCTCCTGGATTCCACTATCCTAGTGAGCCTTCCCAATTCCTAAACCAACACAATTGCTTTCCTAAGAACCAAAATCAAGAAAATCCTAATCAGGGACAAGCCTCTTCTTCTAAGAAACCATGAGAAAGTGCAGTGGAAGATCTTTCCTCCTTCACCCATTATAGCCTTAAAAATATTGAAATTAAAATAGGTAAACTTACATCCCACCTAAGTCAGCAACAATAATAAAATTATTCCCAAATCCCAGATCAACCATTACCTAACCCCAAGGGTAATGTAAGTACAATTGCACTTAGATCAGGAAAGAAAATTTATATGCCTCATGATGAGTCCTCCAAATCCCCTTTAAATGTTGACCTATAAAATCAAAAGAAAAAGAAATTATAAAAGGAATCTAAAGACATTCCCTAACCTCTATCCATTCCACTTAAGAACCCAATTCCTTTCTCAATTCATTTCAAAGCCAAAGATGTCATTTGATCCTGATCCTAAAATGCTCGACATGTTTAGACGTGTTGAAGTCAACATTCCCCTCTTAGATGCCATAAAACAAATCCATAAGTATGCCAAGTTTATTAAGGAATTATGAATTCATAAGAGGTAACTTAGGACCTTCAAAAATGTTTCCACCCAGTAGTATATTCCCATAAAGTGAAAAGATCCAAGGAACTTTAAGGTTCCATTCCAAATTGTAAGTTACAACTTTGATGATGCACTCATAAACCTAGGAGCCTCAATTAATGTCATTCCCAAATCCATCTTCTCCAACCTTGGTCTAGGTACCTTACATCCAATGAGTGTTATCATTAAATTGGAAAATTGAAGCACTGCTAGTCCTAAGGGTATACTCAAGGATGTCCTAGTTTTTGTCAATGATCTTATATTTCCAGCTGATTTCTATGTCCTTGACATGGAAGGTGAGATGAACTCTTCTCGATCTCCCATAATTCTAGGAATACCATTCCTAATGACATAGAGAACCAAGATTTTTGTCCATTCAAGCATATTATCCATGGAATTTGGTGACCAACTAGTCAAGTTAAACATCTTTCAAGACATGCGATAACCATCATAGGATCACTCTACATTCTTAATACGTGCTTATGAGGACACTGCTGAGAGTCAATTAAACCCCATTTCATCATGTTCATCATGTTCTAATGAGGGAGGAGCTTGTGATATTTGTACCATGATTAACCAAGTCATAAATAGAGAAGTTGATGTTGACCTATCATTTATAGACTCTATTAATCTATAGGATCTTGAAAATTATCTTTAATCCCATCTCAACTACGATCTCTATTGTTCCACCTTGAACAATATTGAGGAAAATGAATCAAAACCAACTGAAAGTCCTTCCTCCATTCCTGATTTGTCTAACCCACAAATGAAAGATGATACTAATCTGAAACCTCTACCCAAACACCTAAAATATGAATTACTTTTCCATAATCACTCTTATCCTGTCATTATATATGCTTTACTTACTGAAACTAAGGAGTCCAAACTTGTTTAGGTGTTAGAGGAAAACAAAAAGGCCTTAGGTTGGACCCTAGATGACATACCAGGAATCAAACCTACCCTTTTCATGCATCACATCCATCTCGAGGAATCATCCAAATCAATTAAACAACCATAAAGAAGACTCAATACACTCATACTTGAGGTAGTTAGGGAAGAGATCACCAAGATTCTTCAAGCTGGTATTATCTAACCAATTTTTGATAGTGAATGGGTTACTCCAATTAAAGTTTTACCTAAGAAGGGTGGGATAACTGTTGTCACAAATTAACATGGGGAGGTATTCACAACTTGAGTGAATAGAAAATGGCATGTGTGCATCGACTATAGGAAATTGAATGTTGAAATAAGAAAAGATCACTATCCTCTTCTATTCCTTGATCAAATTCTAGAATAATTAGCTAGAAATTCACACTATTGGTTTCTTGATGGATACACCAGCTACTTCCAAATCCCAATCACACATCAGTACCAAGAAAAGACAACATTCACTTAACCCTTTAAAACATATGAATATAGAAGAATGCCTTTTTAAATTTTTATTTCTCTTGAAACATTCCAAATGTGTATGATGAGTATCTTTTTTGAATTCATTGAACACTAGATGGAATTCTTCAAGGATGACTTTACCATTTATGCTGAGTCATTTGAATATTTCTTGAATTCACTCTATCTAGTCCTTCAAAAGTGTGTCAAGTGTAACCTTATGTTAAATTTTGAAAAATTTCACTTCATGGTTGAAAATGGGATTGTTCTAGGGCACATAGTTTCAAAAAAGGGTATTGAAGTCGATCCTACCAAAATTAAAGTGATCCAATAACTTCCTGAACCCACTTCTGTTCGATACATCCATTCATTCCTTGGTCATGAAGGTTTCTATCGATGATTCATCAATAAATTCAGTAGGATTTCCCTCCCACTCACTTAGTTTCTCCAAAATTATGTCACTTTACATTTTGATGAGGTTTGTAATAGAGCCTTCATTGAACTCAAAACTGCCCTTACATCTACCCCAATAATCTAACCCTCAGATTGGTCCTTACCCTTTAAGTTGATGTGTGATACTTTTGATAGAGCCTTTGGGGATGTTCTTGGTCAAAAAAGAGAAAAAATTCCTCATGTCATATATTATGCCTCAAAAACATTGGATGAAACTCAATATCACTACATTGTGATTGAAAAAGGAACTTTTAGTAGTGGTTTTTGCCTTAGATAAATTCTTACCCTATCTCTTAGGAGAAAAAATCATCATCTACACAGACTATTCTGCTATTAAGTTCTTACTCAAGAAAAGTAATTCCAAACCAAGGATAATAAGATGAATCCTAATGCTCCAAGAGTTTGACCTTGAAATCAAAGACAAACTAGGAAAAGAAAACCCTATGGCTGATCACCTAAGTAAAATTTCTAATTCTTATCATTCAGAAATCATTGATCCTAAATTCCCTATTGAGAACCTTTAATCTCTCACTCCAAAGTCACTATGGTATGCCCCAATTGTAAATTACTTTCTTTCTGGTGTTTTTCTGGATTTTTTTTTTAAAGAACAAAAAATGAAGTTGAAAAGTGATTCAAAATACTATTTTTGGGAAGAAAATAAACTTTAGAAAACTGGGACTGACATGGTAATTAAGAGACGTGTTGATGAAGATGAACATTCCTCCATCTTAGAATTCTGTCACTCACTTCCTAGAGGTGGCCACTTTGGACCCCAAAGGACATCCCGAAAGGTCCTAGACTCAGAATTCTACTAGCCTTCACTCTTCAAGGACTCACATGAGTTTTGTAAATCATATTCAACGTGCCAAAATTTTGGCACAATTTCGAAAAGAAATGAAATGCCCCAAAAGACTTTAATTTTATGTGAGATCTTCGATGTTTGGGGCATCAATTTCATGGGACCATTTCCTCCTTCCAATGGATTCTCATATATTCTTCTAGCTGTTGATTATGTTTATAGGTGGTTTGAGGACAAACCCACTAGAAAGGATGATTCACATACTATTAGTGAGTTCCTAAAAACCCACATCTTCTAAAGATTTGGAACTCCCCGTGCCTTGATTAGTGACTTAGGAACCCATTTTTGTAATAGAACCATGGAATATATTTTGAAAAAGAATAGGGTTGTATATAAAACATCAACTGCATATCGCCTCTAAACAAATGGAATGAATGAAATTTATAATAGAGAAGTAAAAAGAGTGCTTGAGATAATTTTTAAGCCCACCAAAAAAGACTGGCCTGAAATACTTGGTGAAAAACTTTGGGCTTATCGAACTACCTATAAATCACCCATTGATATGTCTCCATTTAGGCTAGTTTTTGGTAAAGCATGTCATTTACCAGTTGAAATCCAACATAAGTCTTTTTGGGATGTGTAAAATTTTAATTTTGATTGTGAAAAATTTGGTGAAGAAATATTTTTGCAGTTGAATGAATTGGAGGAGCTTCGACTTGATTCCTATGAGAATTCCAATATGTACAAAGAAAAGGATAAGGTATACCATAAAAACACATCCTGAGAAAGGTATTCCATGAAGTTGAAAAGGCACTACTCTTTAACTCTCGATTTAGGCTTCACCCAGGTAAGCTTAATTCTCGTTGGTAAGGTCCTTTTATTGTTTCTCATGTTTACCCATTTGGTGAAGTGAAAGTAGAAGACCCATCTTCCAAAATGACATTCATGGTTAACAGTCATCAGTTAAAGCATCACCCTGAGAGGACACACATCATGGGAACCACCTCGACTTCCATTAGATCCGTAACTTCCACCGACCGACCACCAGATGGAGATGACGACCCACCAAATCCAAACCAGGGGGCACCTCTTTCCCTTTAACTCCCTCTTTCTCTCTCTCCCCCATTTTCTTCTTCTTCCTCTCTTTTTATTTTTTTACTACTTTCATCATAATTTTTTTTTCTTTCTCTCTTTCTATTTTTTGCGGGTTTGTATTTTAAAAACACTAAAAAACTAAAAAAAACTAAAAAAAATGCAAAAAAGAAGAGTCATACTTACTCACCATCCACTTTTGAAAATTTTCCAACCATTTTGGGGATTAAAAAATTCATGTTTTCATCTCAATTTTTTTTTATTTTCATCATGACTTTGGATAAATAATCTTGTTTCAAAACCAAAAAATTTTGAATGCTCAATTTTTAATTTAGAAAATGATTTTCCCCAACCATGAGGAACAATATTACCTTTCATGCTAAGGAAACCTATGTAAATCTTTTCAAAATGCGTGTTTTCAACCCCAATTATGATTCTTGAATTTTTGGACCTTCGAACTGAATTTCCTAATTTGGTGTGCATTAATATGATAGAGTCATTTTCTTAACCACATGAGAATCACAATATCCAAATATCCTTCCATTGAACTTACATTAATACTCCTTTTAAGAGGGCCTTTAAGCCTATGAAAAACTCTTCTTTGTTAGCCACATTACAACCCCAATACCTTGTCCCACCTAATATCTATATGGATTTAAATTGAATAATTTTTTGAAATTTAAGTGTGGGGGGAATGAATTTAATTTTGGGTATCCCTTACTTACTTTTCAATGAGTTTTCATATGATTGAGGGAAATAATCCATTTAAGTGTGGGGAGAGGTTGTCATTCAGTGATTTTGGGACTATATATATGCTTATGACATATTGTTCAAATTTTAATGAAAAGTGTTCAAAAAAAAATGAAAAAAATGAAAAAAAGAATGGGTTGTGTCTTGGGTGGGTCAAAAATCACTCTTTATCAACCTTTTATCTTGTTATAACTATTACACTTAGTGTCATTAGGAGATCAAATATGGGTTGGGAGATGAGTTTGAGATTTTTTTCAAGTTCAACTTTCGAAAAAAATCAAAAAAAAGAAGAAGAAAAATAAAAATAAAAAAATAACACTTGCATTATATATTCTTATGTCATTGGTAGAAGTTTTGTGTTTTGTAAATATTTCATATTCTCACCCCATTCAAATTTTCTTCCTTATTTGTGTCTTTCTTCACATAATCATTCCCTTGTAAATATGTGTTTCCATTTCCTTCCATGTTTCATTTCAAAACAAAAAATGTGCGTTGTTTTACCCATGTTGATGTTTTACCCCTCTTCTCCTATATCTTGGACATTAAATTCCTACCTTCCCATATCCATAGAAAAACCCCTTCAAAATACCTCTTGATTCTTGTGCACTTTTGGATAGGTAATTTAAGTTAAGATCTCTTTCAAACTCTAATATTTTCACTTTTGGTTGGTGAATGAGTGAACCTCTAGAAATAAATTTTTATCATCTTGAGAGGTGTGAGTTTTTAGTGTCAACATTTTCCATTTCTAAATTTTATCATAAAAAATGAATTGTTTTTGAACATTTTTTCTGTAAAAATTTGTGCTGTAGTTTAATATGGATGAGTGAAATGGTCTAAACCTCCCCAGATTGCTGCTTTTTTTTAATATTTGTTGGTGAGTGCGAATGATTTAGTTATGTTTTTTGTTTCACATAAGGAAATGAACAAGACTAAGTGTGTGGGTGTTTATGTTATTCATTTATTCATACCTTTTTTATACTACCTTTAGTAAATTTCATGTAAAAGTGCATAATTGGTGTGAGATACTCATGTTTTAATACTAAATATAATTTTTGAGCATTATTTGAAGTAGTAAAATTGAGTAAGTTTACTATTATAATTATAACTCTCAACCTTATTATCCAAATTTCATGGTTATTGTTTTTTAGGATTCCTTATTTAATTTACAACATATCATTAGAAGGAATCATTGTCCAATTCTGCTATTTGAAGGGTCATATGGACCACACAAGAAGGACCACATAATCTGTGAAGAAAATGGACCATCCATGAAGATTGAATTACTGGGATCAATATTGAAGTCCAAAATCGTTTATTATACACCAAATTTTTGGGTACAATACCATTCATATTGGGTAAAAATTTAAATGCCCAACTCCACTAACAAGGGGCCCAACTGATGCATTTAAATCCATCCCACCATTCTGTATGGGAAATAAAATCAGCACACAAAACATGACTTGTATCCTAATATAGACATCCATTCAAGATTATATTTTATATTGTGAAAGATAAGATACAGGATTCCTACTTTTTTGATGAAAGTGTTAGGATTTGAGGGCATATTCCTATTCAAAAACCAATTCACATTTTTTCCTTGAAAAAGTATGGATTGAAATGGATAGATTAAAATTGTTTAATAAAACCACCATAACTTTGGTTTCTTAATTCCAATGGCCTCAAAATTTTCAGATTAGACAGAATAGATCTATATCTACAACTTTTAAGAAGATAATATCTCGATATTTGGCTTTATAATTTATAAAATTGGTGATATAAGTGGAGGGGAAGATTTGGAATGCAAACAATCCAGCTCCTTGTGCTATAAATACAACCCCCTCTTCTCCTTGAAAGGGGTAGGAATTTCAGAAGAGGGGAAAATACATTGGCATGAAAAAATATTTTATAAAGTCTTTTTATGACCTACCATACTCAAATTTTCACTTTAGATACCCTTCCTTCTCTCTTTTCTTTCATGTTCTTTTTCTTTCTTTTCATTTGTAATCACATAAGCTATTTTCAATTTCATTTCAATTTTAATGAAAGTTTCTTCTTCATATTATATTTTAATAATAACCATATATTATTAAATATTAATGGTCTTAAAATAGTTTAAATCAATTTTAAACCCCTTCCCTTCTTCTGCTTTCTCATTCAATCAAAAGTATGTGTTTAACTTTCTTCACCGTTCATGTGTGTGTTCAACACACAAATCTTTTCTTATCTCATTATTTTTGTTCTTTATATAGTTAATCACTATAAAAACATATAACCAGAGTTATAACAATCTCAATTTCTAAATAAATCTCCCATTTTGTTGAGTCATAATTTTGGGATATTAAGTGATTGAGGGCTTTTTCTCATTGAGTATTCTTTAAATTAATATTGTGTATGTTGAACTTAAGATGTCATGGATTAATGACATGTTTTGTTTAACAAGTGGTTTTCATAGACTATTGGAACCATAAATACACTACCATAAACAAGTACTGATTATGATTAGATCCCTAGTTAAGTTATGGCTTGGATTAAATCCTTAACACTTGGCAATTCTGATCAAAGTCATCTTGTGAAGTGGGTATTAATTTAATGCAATATAAAGAAAAGCTCAATGATATCATAAACTTAAATTCCAAATAATTAACTCACCCCAATCTTTTTTAAATTGTTAAATCAATCTAAATCAATCAATAATTTCAATTAATCTCTATAAACAAACCCCCCAATCATAATACAATCAACTAAAAACAATTGACTATTAAAAATTATCATCATCGAGGATTCAACCCAAGTGATACTATACACATTAGTAGAGCATCGAAACCTTGAACGATCGATAGGTGATAATCATCCACGCTTCAATATATATACCCTCTATTAATCTTTCTGAATCTACTTAGTTCCTATATTTTAATACATATGTGATCACCACAATCTATATCTAATAAACAATTTGTAGAAAAAAATAAATTACATTCAATAAAAAATGTACTTGAAGCCTTCCCTTACTTCTTTGGTTGGGTGCAGTTTTTCTTCCAATGACCCTTCTTGCCACATGAAAAGTAACAACATCTTATTCCCTTGCTTTCCCCTCGATCTTATTCTTATTGTAAGGGTGTGAAGAATTTTAAATCACTTCTCTTTCTCTTTCTGTTTTTTCACCATAAGGAAGAAAGGATTTTCATGCTTTGTATCCTTATATACTTGGAAAAGGAAAGTAATAATATATGATAGATACTTCTCAATGTTTTTCATATTAAAATTTATAACAAATTTGGAGAATATCCGAGACAATGATTATAGAATGAGATCAGTGCTTGGTTATTTAGGGAGTTTAAACCCTATAACCTCTAGTTTCTCAATGCAGCTAGTGAGATTGATTATGTGAGGCCCAAATAGGGCACCCTCTCCAAGATTTCATTGAAAGAGCACCTTGGATATTTCAAACTGTTCCTGTATATCTCTCTCTGGGTAAAGACCATAGAAGTTATCAGACATTCTATACACATCCATGTCTTCGTGAGACTTCATGAGTTCACTAGACATAGACAAAAGCATCAAACATTGAATGTTGACCACATCACTCATTTTTTTTGTCGACCAGGAACTCTTTATCACTCACCTCTTTAACAGGAGGATCTAGTATTGAGTATTATAACATGTAATATTTCCATTCACGACGTAGCACAACCCAAAGATGTATAAACTACTCCTGGATATTACTGACAGTGAGGAGGTTTTATTTCTCCAATATTGATCATAGGGATAATATGGATGAAGGGTTTTCCATTTTATTATATAATTAAAAGAGAATATTATTAGCACTTTTCTTTATTACAAATAATTTGAGAAATAATAAATTAAATTAATTTTATTAATTTTTATTAAACCTCCCACTATTTAATCAAGTCCTAATAGCCATCACCATCAAACTTGGAATGTCTAGTTACTATTAAATTCTAGTGGTAAGGATCTATATGACACTTCAAATGACCCCAACGAGGGTTGGTCAAGCTACTTGAAGGTATTTAGGTAGGTAGGTCTTTGCTAACTACAGGCATGTAGCTCCTTGATCCATTTAGTGGACTCTCTTATCCTAAAATCTTGACTTTTATTTCCTTAGCACTTACCACAAAGTTACATAAAGTCTAGAGAGGGCTACTTATCTTGATATAAGATGGTTAAGTAAACCCATAACCTTTACAAGAACTCTATATTAAAAGTAAGTGTTCCAATGAGGGTTGGTCAAATACTTTGTTTGAAGGCTTTAATTACTAATCAAGTAATGTAATGACAAGTCTAACTTAATATTTAATTGTGGGATTTTAATTAATTATGCTTAAATTTTTATCTTATTTTATCCTTTAAATGTCTTGTTAATATTAAGTGAATGTTACTTAATTAATTAACCATGATGGATAAAACATTTACACATAATTCATTTATTTAATTTTTGTCTTTTCACATTAATTTATTTATTTATGTGATCATGACCTTATATTCATAAAATAAATAAATGAATAAACAGAAATAAATAAATAATTAAATGAACCATTCATGAGATTTATATAATGATTGATTTAATGAGTAGACATTAAATCAACCCTTGACCTAGGGGAAATAACTCCTATTTCTGGTCTTAGAATAATTTAAAACATTCCACCTATCCATTTATGTATCACCTATATTGGCATCATAATGGTTCCATCTTGAACCGCCTCTATGCTCCTTGGGATACTCCATTAATTACATGTATTTATGACTCACACATAAGTGAGGGGAATCAAAGTATTGTTTAAAAGGGGATTATATAAATATCCTTGGACACATATGCCTTACATAATAATGGAGGGATGAATGACACATATACCATCATATTTAATTTAATAATAAATAATTGAAAACCCTTGTAATAAATTAAATTAAATAACCCAACACATACACAGGTCTTAGTCAAGATCATGAATGTTCATACATGTAATGAATACACAAAAGTAACTAGATAAAATTAATTTATTTATACCTTCTTTATTATTAAGATAAAAATTCTTGCATTAATTAATTAATTAATGAATTAATTAATTCCCTTTCATCTTAATAATCATCAAAACTTAATTATAGATATACATCATTTATGAAATTTATGGTAAATAAATGAAAACACTAATAATAAAATATTAATTAAAATAAATTAATTGAGTAATTAATATTATTTAAAACTGTTATTAAATTTTCAAACATACATTGGTGTGCCAATCAATAAAATAAGGTTTTAATGTTTCATTTATAAATTTAATGTAATTTTTAATTATATACTTTAATGGGAGACTACATGGCGTGTACAGAACATCTACATGCTGTGTATCTTAGTTATCATGTATCTTGGATACACAAATAGGTCTATGGATTGTACCTTAAATGAACTACATAGTGTGTACAGACCAACTACACACCATGTGTTCTACTTTCCATGTGTCCAGGATGAATGCTTGGGTCTTCAACATGTGCTTGAAATGTGGGAATTGATAAATTACACTATGTGTACAACACATACACATAGTATATATCATAAATGATCCAGTTTTTCAGTCTCACATGGATTTTACCATGTATAATTACCACTAGAATTACGTGTTTTATTTCGCTAAACCATGTAGACTACGCGACGTGTACACTGATACATGCCGTGTAATCCAACAATCGTGTTCCAAGTTGGATGGTCAACACATTGTGTACACCACGTGTAATTACTACATGGTGTTCTGTATATCCCTCAGCACATCCAAATACAGTGCACTAGGGTACACGATGTATACTTCTAAGTACACATTGTGTAACCCTATCTTATCAGCCAGAAATTGGCAGTTTCCCGATGGCATCTCCGGTCATTCTTAATCTATTCTTAAACCTTTAAGAAAATAAAACACTGAAAAAATCATGATTAATATGTTTAAGCATATTAATTTAAATCAAATTAAATAATTAATTACATTAAATGAAAATCTAGCCATAATTTCACATAGATCAACAATCAAATAAATAATTATAAATTTAAATGTGACCGCTCTGATACCACTTTTTAGTTCTATACACAGCAGAAGCATGTGGTGGTGGGCGATATATTAAAATTTATTTTAATTATCATTTACCAAAACCATGAGAGAGGATCTTGCACATCAAATTTATAATTTATTTATTTAATATCAGAATAATTGAATACCTGAGTTTATGATCTTTTTTCGTTGATGAATTTCAATCATATGAAAAACCCTTTTGGATTTCCTTCATTACGATGTGAGTATCCAAGGATAGAATCCCTCTAACGGTGATCCATGTGTTCTCATATGATCTCTAAGCAACACCACTTGATCTCTAGATGATAACATGACGAATCAAATGTATTTCATTGTTCATTATTGATCACTCATTCTTTGATCTTGAATAAATACCTCTTGCATTTTTCATTCTTGAGAGGGAGAGAGAAAGAGTCAAGAGAGAATTTGTTGTGCACAAAAATTCTCCATTTTTATTTTACCAATCGATACTTTAAAAAAATATAAATAAATATCTATTTATAGAGATAGTGTTTAGGTTGAAATAATTATTTAATGTATGTAAGACATTAAATAATATAATAAACTTTAATAAACCACATGATACATAATAAAATAATAATAATAATATTTTGTGGCATGTTCCAACTTGCACAATAATAAGTATTATTTAACTGAATTGATTAATATTTATCATCAGACTTGGTTTTGGTCCATTAAAACTCCTTTATCATTTATTGAATACCCAAATAAAATATTTTATTCTCTTAAATACATATTTTATTCACAAACCAGTAATTAAAAATGTATTAAATATTCAATAAAATAAATAAATATATTTTATCCAAAATCCCATGAATAAATATTTATTTAATTTATGCGATCAATAAAATTTGAATAAAATTATTCCTTAGTCTTGGGAATAATATTTATCCCATTAATTAAATTCAAATATAATTTAATCGAGATCAACAAAAACACTTAGTGTGTGACCCTCTAGGATTCATTATTGTTGGAATTAGACAAGCTTTCTAAAAGTCCAAGGTTACTATCTAGCAATAGGCCAAGACACCCAAGATAAAGAACTTAATATCACAACCACATATGAATGCTCACTGTGTAATTTAATTCCTTTTTCATAATATCTCATCAAGTAAGTTTCACATCCATCTCACCAACCTATATGCTTTATACATATTTCTTTGACTATCTGGAATAAACACTTTGTTACACCATGACCATGTAATTTAGGAAAGAGGTTCTATTCCAATCAAAGGGAGGAGATATCAACTTCCATAAAGGTGGAAGGGACAAATACTTCCCCGAATTATCTATTAATGACATGTCAATCATGATGTACCCAACGTACCCTACCTCACCGCAAACATATGTCGTCATGGTTTTCATCATCAAATCTAAGTGGGTGATTCATGACATGAATTAATAATAATCTTAAATTCTAAGGACTATTACACATACTCATAGGTAAGAATATATGATGACACTAAAACATGAAAAATTTATACCAGTGAGTTTTTTCTCATAATCTCCCATCTTGGATATTATCAATTGTGAACTGCATGAGAGGAATCCTCATCCGCTTATGAGTACTCTCACCTGATAGTCTAAATACTATGTGTCCCATCATAGTATGTTTTCCAACCATATAACTATATTAATAATATTTTCATATCACTTCAAGGTTCTTATTATAGTGGGGAACTACTATGAACTTATCTATATGAAAAATACTCCAGGACATTATTACATTAAAGCCATACAGAACAATGAAAAATAAGTAATAATATGTTTAATTAATATCTAATACATAAAATATACATGTAGTCAAAGTAAAAAAAGT
Organism: Viscum album; assembly: GCA_963277665.1. Lineage (NCBI taxonomy): Eukaryota > Viridiplantae > Streptophyta > Magnoliopsida > Santalales > Viscaceae > Viscum > Viscum album. Next base: position 261,855,492 of record OY728135.1, read on the forward strand.
TAGTCTTAGGACACCAACTCTAATAGAAACATGATTTTCATGTGAGGTCTAGCAGACTAAAAGTCGTAGGAAGTTGTCTATATTCTAAGTGAGAGTTTGTTGGAGTTGGTTTCCTAGGACCAACTGATTGTACTTTAATTACATGTATATTATATTAATTGAATATCAATAAAATATATTATTACATATTTTTCATTTTTATTCATGAATTCAATGTAATAATTTCCTAGGGAATCTGTGGCATTGACACGGTCATAGCAGTTCCCTGCTATGATGAGAACCTTGAAGCGCTATAATAATATTATTAAATATATTTCTATGGTTGGATAGCATACTATTATAGGAAAAATAGTATATATAATTTTAGTTGTGAGTACTCATAAGAAGATGATGATTCTTCTCATGAATTTCACACTTGGTAATCTCCAAGATGGGAGATTATGAGAACATACCTGCCAATAGGAATTCCACATGTTTTGGTGTCATCAAATATTTATATTTGTGAGTGTGTGTAATGATACTTAGAATTTAATATTACCATTGATGCATTACATGATTTATTCACTTAGATTTACTAAGCAAAACCATCATGCCATATATTGGTGGGAAGTATGGTATGTTGGGTGCATCACGAATGACATGTTATTAATAGATAAGTCGAGGAAGGATTTTTCCCTTCCATATTTATAGAAGCATATATCTTGACCCTTTGATTGAAATAGAACTATCACATTAAATTCCATGGACATAGTGTAACTACATGTTTATTTTAGATAGTAAAATAAATATATATCAATCACATAGGTTGATGACATGGATGTGAAACTTACTTGATGAGATATTGAGACAAAGGGATTATATTACAAAATAAGTGTTCATATGTGGTTCTTAATGTTGTGATATTAATTTCTTTCTCTTAGGTTCCTTGTCCCATTATTAGATAGTAATATTGACTTTAGGCAAGCCTGCCTAATGCCAATGATAAAGAATCCTAAAGGGTCACACACTAAGTGTTTCTTTTGATCACAATTAAATTCTATTTTAATTTAATTATTAGAATGTATATTATTCTTAAGACTGGGGAAAATTTTTATTCAAGTTTTATTGATCACAAATATTTATTGATTAATTTAATATTTAATTAAATATTTATTTGGATATTCAATAAATTTATAGGATTGAGAATAGACCAAGACTGTGTCTAGTGATAAATATTAATTTACAAGATGATAAAATAATATTTTTTTTATTGCATGAGTTAGTGTACATGCCTAAAATAATAATAATAAAAATATTATTATGTGGAATTAGGTTTAATAAAGTTTATAATATAATTTAAGGGCTGGTATGCAATTAAATAATATTTTAACCTAAACCCTAACACTATAAATAGATGGCTATATCTATTGTGTAGGGTTAATAAAAAATTGAGAATAGAGAATCATTGCACACAACCAATCTCTCTCTATTACACACACCCTCTCTCTCTCTCTAGAACTCCTCCACTATTCCTATTAAGAATGATAAGAACTCCTTCAAGCCCAAAGGATCTTAGAGTGATCAATATGAACAATGCAAGATAATTGATTCTCCGCACCAGCACCCAAAAATCAATTGGTGTTGCTCATAGATCAAAGGAGCACATGTAGATCACCGCTAGAGTGATTATACACTTGAATCCTTAAAGTGAAATGAAGTTAATCCAAAAGTGTTTTTGTAAGATCAATTACATCATCAAGGAAAGGATCATAAGATAAGGTAATCATTTATTTAGATCTAAATAAATTAATTATAAATTTAATATGAATAATCCTTTATTGGGGTTTCTGGAAATTCTAAATTAATTTTTTTTAATTTAATGCCCGCCAAAGGTACTTCTACTATGCCCATAACCTTGAAAATAGGGTAGGGGTTGGTGGAAATCATCGAATAGGTTATATATCACACATGGGAGGCATTAACCTAAGTACCTGCACACACACACACACATCTAAAAATACCCATAAAATACTGAAATGTAAAACACAACTGACACCATAATGCATGCACAACATCCATCCCACATCAGAGTACAAAAAAATTATAGTAAAGCATAAATGTCCAAATACAAGCCCACCAAAACTGATAAAAGATTCCAACCTGTTATGTAGGAGGGGACTATTTCCAAATGTAACATTGGTACAACCATGGTCTATCAAGATCACTATTCTCCATTGTAACGACCCGAAATTTTGAATAAATCTTGTTTCCTAATTTCATGTGTTATTTTATTTTACTCAACAAAAATGTTTTATTTGATAATATGAGTATAATTAAAATGAGACAGTTGGGTTTAGACGGTTATATGACCATTGGTCAATATGACCGCTGGAAACTAAACGTTTTGATTATTGTCTCTAAATACAAGTAATATTGGTTAATTATTATAGAAAGAAGATTCGATGACCTCACCCAGTAGTCTTGGACCGATCGAAGCCCATATAATAGAACTTGGGAAGGAGGTAGCACCACTGGGCTTTTCTCTGGACCAAACCCAAGCCGAACTTCATCGTGTGAAGCTAGAATGAAATCTCCTTTGAGATAAGTTCAAACTAATAGAAATTACTACTCGTGCGATGTTGGCCGAGCCTCCCTCAGATTCCCTCACCTTAGCACACCTTACACTTAGGTCCTATGCTGGTGTGATTAGGGGCTATGTAAGGAGATCGTAACTGCCTTGTGTAATCCTTTGTTTTAAATAAGAATTGGGATTTCTTCTTATGACGATGTTTATGAATTTTCAAATGTCCGGATAAATATAGTATGCATATTTTTGGTGAATTTTAGAGAAACGATATTTTAAAAAAATGTTTATGTAAACCTTAAATAATTAAAAATATGTAATGATTTTCAAAAAATGGTCTTCTACAATTATGTTCAGTACAAAATTTAGAGTCTAATAAGATCAACTTGATTTTTGATGAATAGTAAATTATGAATAGTGATTTTATGATTAGGATTAGTAATATGACCAAATGGATTAGTAATCTCACTTAAAGAAAGTTTTAAAATAATCTCAGAACCTTGATTAAGTAATGTGATTCAATAAAATGGTTAAATAAAGGTTTCATAAATTATTATTCAAGTATTAGTTCTTTTCAGGTGAATAGTGTTTTTAATTAAAAATTAAATTAAAAATATTTAGAAAATTATTTTTATAAAATGGATTTCATTTTTGAACTCAGAGTATCGATATTATGTTAAGGTAATTTTTGGGGTTTTTTTCTAAAAAAAATGAATTTTCGGTGAATAGTGTATTTATTTAAAAATAAAATTAAAAATATTTAGAAAATTATTTTTTTATAAAATGGAGTTAATTTTTGAAATCAGAGCCTTGATATTTGGTTAATGTGAAATTTTGGGATTTTTCTGAGAAAGTTGAATTTTCAGTGAATAGTAAAAATACAGTTTTAGGGTTTCGGTATGTTTAATGACATCATAACTGTGTCATGATGATGTCATGAGATATTTTAAGGGTTGGCCAGCCAAGGGTGATGAATTATTGTTTTGGGGGCCCCATGGGGCCTGACTCCATGGTAAATGCCAAGGGAGAGCACATGGTTTTGAGAAAAGCACATGTGAGGTGTCCCTTGGCCATTAATGCCTTGTCCCCTCATTTTCCCTATAAATACCAAACCATCCTCTCATCCATTTCGACTCCCCACTCTCCCCCAACGAAGTTCTGGTCTCATTACCTCCCAAGGAGTCCTCCCAAGGTGCCCTCAAGCCCTCAAGGTCCCAACCTTTGAGTTTTAAGAGTTACGTTTTAAGGTAAGGGATCCGATCTCTCTCTTTCTTTTCAAGAAATTTCTTTTATGTCATTCCTTTTATGTTCCATGTTCTTATGTTGGAGTATGTTATTTTATACTCCTCTTACTGCCCTTTTCATGTTTATATAATTAGAGATCCCATCTTACTCTCATTATTTCGTTTTATGAAGTTTTAAGTGGCGCCGTTAGGCTGCCGAAATTTTTGTAACAGATTCTTTCTCCCTTCTCATTTTTCAAGTTCGACTTTCATGTAAATTCTTTCAAGTTACTTTTTATTATGTTGGGGTATTATCTCTAAATTTATCATACTGATCTTTTATGATCATATGATGAGATACCCCATTTGATCTCTTCAAGTCAGTATTTTGAAGTTTAAGTGGCGTCATTAGGCTGCTGAATTTTTAAGTGGTCCTTTCACCTTTTCCCTTTTCAAAGTTCTAATTCCATGTCAAGTCTTGCAAGTTAATTTTTATTATGTTGGGGTATGATCTCTATATCTATCATACTGATCTTTTATGTTCATATGATGAGAGACCCTATTTGATCTCATCAATTCATTTTTGGTTGAAGTTTATGTAACGCTGTTAGGCTGCCGAATTTTCATAAGAGAAATCTTATTTTTGTCTTCCTTTCATGTTCTTCATTTCATATGGTATATTTTTCAAATTTTATTACCATGTTCTTAAATCCCTTATATTCTGTCCCTCTACTGTTTTATGGGTCATTTATGAATGTTTTACCCATGTCCCCTCTCTTTTCAATGTTTTCTAAAACCCCGAAACATAGCCGTTATGCTGCAGAATTTTCGTCTCAAAATGCCCCTCTCTCTTTTCTCAAAATTATTTTTTGTTATAAAGTGAATACTCAAAGCTCTTATTTCTACAGGTTTATTCACATATATATCAAAATTTTCTATTTTAAATTCTTGGATTTACATACATGAAACCCGCTTTCCCTTTCCGTGGGTTTAAAGTGACATGAAGATCATGTCTTTAAAGCAGTTTTTAAAACGTTATGATTATGAAATGAAACCCATTTATTTTATGATATATGGGTTGTTTATGAAATGATTTATGATGATATATGTGGCTCACATGATAATAAAGACATGTCAAGGGTGCACCCAGATAGCGCTCCAATGCATTGGGTAAAGACTTAATCTCTAGAGATGACCATTTTTTAACGACGCCTTGGTGAATAACCTTGGTAATTTTTAACGACACCTTGGGGATGGACCTTGGTGAAACGAAACGATTGTCAATATTAAATGTTGTAGCCACATCTTCAAGTTATGAAAATTTTTATTTTTATTATGATATGCTTCATGGTTTCATTTTCATGCCTTAAAGTTCTTTTCACGACCTTATTGAAGTATCTCTAGTTCACATGTAAAATGTTTCTCTTGTTTCCATTACTGGGCCTTCTGCTCACCCTTTCTTTTGATGTATGTCCCTAGGTTATGAGATGCAGTAATGAACCTAAGATGCACTTAAGGAGAATCCTTTCAAGTTTTTAAGAATAATGTTTTATGTTTTCATGATTTAAGTTCCTGGTTTCCAAGACACTAAACCTTAAAGATCCTCAGTTTTGTAAAATGTAATGAAAGTTTATGTGATAAAAAGGCGGGATGCTATAGTTGGTATCAAAGGATGGTTTAGTTATTTGTGGAAATTAGGATATGAAAAATCTAGGAAGAACCCTATAGAAAAGTTTAAATATAGGAAATCTTCCTGGTATTTTGGTGAGTATTGAGTAAGGGGTTTCCAAGCAAATACATCCCTGTCTGGATACAAGCAGGTAGAGGTGGCTCTGGCACAGATGTACATAGGGGTAAAACCTGAAAACACCGCTTTGAGCTAGACTCAAACGGGAACTGGTACACGACAATGGGTCTTGCTGCACTCTTGGTTACGACACTCCCGGGGGATATGCTTTGGTAAATTCATAAGCTTAGTATGAACCATTATTAAAGGAATAAGGATAAAACAAAATAAAGATTCACATAAGAATACACGATCATGGATAACCTAGATTGGAACCTAGGGGATCACAATTTAGGATATACTTTTATTCTACATGTTTATCCTTTTATGCTTAAAGTTTACTTTTCATGATTATTAGATAAGTATTTAAGCCCCTAATTATAGTTTATTTTCTTAGTTAATGGCGGGAAATGGAAGAACATGTCCCAAAAACCAATGTGATAGGAAATGCGATGATTGTCGTATTAATATGATAGAGACGATTAGGGGATTAAAAAATGATTATTATTTTGGAAGATGTTCACTATTTTGGGGACCCTATATGATCGAGGTAAATAGATTACTACGGTATTTTCATTGAGGAGTAAGGTTGACTTATATTTTGAAGAATAGATGAATTTATGGTGGACTTATAGTAATTTAGGTTACTTATGGGAATGATTAACCTATCTTGGGTAAAATATGTTTAGTTTAGATAATTTTGTTATAAGATGTTTGGAGTGGTTGATGTTGTTTGGAGATGAACAATGAAGTTTATTTTGGAAGACTATGTTATCAAATCCTTCTTGTATTTGGGTTTCAATATTAGTTTGGTTTATTTTGAGGAATTTTAAGGACCTTTATTTATGGAATGGTCTATGATGAACTTTGGGTATTACCATGGAACATTGAAGATTTAAAAGTAGTTTCCATTCCTATGGGATTCTTCCTTTTTGAAGAGTTGTTTAACCTTACCCTTTCTGTTTTTGGGGATAATGTTTAAAGATAGAAGAAATAGATAGTTAATCTTTTGTGGATTATGCGATTCTCTAGAAGATGATTCTTGTGTTTTGATGAGACCAAGTAGTTTTTAATGCTCATCGTTTGGGAGAAAAGATTAGTTTTGGTAGAAACTTATTAAAGGGTGAAACTCTACATGAAGGTAGATATATTTCCTTATGTTTTTGTTCTATGTTGTAAATGAATTCCTCAAAATTATGAAAAGGAACGTAAAACAAAAATGTTGTTGGTTTACGTTTCCTACTAGGTAATCAAAGATCGTTTACACAAATTATAAGTTTGGGATTTTATTATGGTTAAATTTCTCCTAATCATGTTTTATATCACTCTCCTTTAGAATGTGACCCTTTGTTTTCTCCTCCATGTCCATGTTTCCTACATGGAATCCTAGTATGAGTAAACTTGGGTGGCCTTTGTACTTCCTTTTCTTTATTTTAAATTAATAGTGTTACTAACTCTTTTTCCAATGTGGGACTTTCAATGAAATTTCAGAACCCAATTTTAAAAATTGCGAGGACGCAATTTCTTAAGGGGGGAAGATTGTAACGACCTGAAATTTTGAATAAATCTTGTTTCCTAATTTCATGTGTTATTTTATTTTACTCAACAAAAATGTTTTATTTGATAATATGAGTATAATTAAAATAAGACAGTTGGGTTTAGACGGTTATATGACCATTGGTCAATATGACCGCTGGAAACTAAACGTTTTGATTATTGTCTCTAAATACAAGTAATCTTGGTTAATTATTATAGAAATAAGATTCGATGGCCTCACCCAGTAGTCTTGGATCGATCGAAGCCCATCTAACAGAACTTGGGAAGGAGGTAGCACCACTGGGCTTTGCTCTGGACCAAACCCAAGACGAACTTCATCGTGTGAAGCTGGAACGGAATCGCCTTTGCGAGAAGTTCAAACTAATAGAAATTACTACTCGTGCGATGTTGGCCGAGCCTCCCTCAGATTCCCTCACCTTAGCACACCTTACACTTAGGTCCTATGCTGGTGTGATAAGGGGCTATGTAAGGAGACCGTAACTGCCTTGTGTAATCCTTTGTTTTAAATAAGAATTGGGATTTCTTCTTATGATGATGTTTATGAATTTTCAAATGTCCGGATAAATATAGTATGCATATTTTTGGTGAATTTTAGAGAAACGATATTTAAAAAAATGTTTATGTAAACCTTAAATAATTAAAAATGTGTAATGATTTTCAAAAAATGGTCTTCTACAATTATGTTCAGTACGAAATTTAGAGTCTAATAAGATCAACTTGATTTTTGATGAATAGTAAATTATGAATAGTGATTTTATGATTAGGATTAGTAATATGACCAAATGGATTAGTAATCTCACTTAAAGAAAGTTTTAAAATAATCTAGGCACCTTGATTAAGTAATGTGATTCAATAAAATGGTTAAATAACGGTTTCATAAATTATTATTCAAGTATTAGTTTTTTCCGGGTGAATAGTGTTTTTAATTAAAAATTAAATTAAAAATATTTAGAAAATTATTTTTATAAAATGGATTTCATTTTTGAACTCAGAGCATCGATATTATGTTAAGGTAATTTTTGGGGTTTTTTTCTAAAAAAAAATGAATTTTCGGTGAATAGTGTATTTATTTAAAAATAAAATTAAAAATATTTAGAAAATTATTTTTTTATAAAATGGAGTTAATTTTTGAAATCAGAGCCTTGATATTTGGTTAATGTGAAATTTTGGGATTTTTCTGAGAAAGTTGAATTTTCAGTGAATAGTAAAAATACAGTTTTAGGGTTTCGGTATGTTTAATGACATCATAACTGTGTCATGATGATGTCATGAGATATTTTAAGGGTTGGCCGGCCAAGGGTGATGAATTATTGTTTTGGGGGCCCCATTTGGCCTAACTCCATGGTAAATGCCAAGGGAGAGCACATGGTTTTGAGAAAAGCACATGTGAGGTGTCCCTTGGCCATTAATGCCTTGTCCCCTCATTTTCCCTATAAATACCAAGCCATCCTCTCATCCATTTCTACTCCCCACTCTCCCCCAACGAAGTTCTGGTCTCATTACCTCCCAAGGAGTCCTCCCAAGGTTCCCTCAAGCCCTCAAGGTCCCAACCTTTGAGTTTTAAGAGTTACGTTTTAAGGTAAGGGATCCGATCTCTCTCTTTCTTTTCAAGAAATTTCTTTTATGTCATTTATTTTATGCACCATGTTCTTATGTTGGAGTATGTTCTTTTATACTCTTATTACTGCCATTTTCATGTTCATATAATGAGAGATCCCCTCTTACTCTCATTATTTCGTTTTATGAAGTTTTAAGTGGCGCCATTAGGCTGCCGAAATTTTTGTAACAGATTCTTTCTCCCTTCTCATTTTTCAAGTTCGACTTTCATGTCAATTCTTTCAAGTTCCTTTTTATTATGTTGGGGTATTATCTCTAAATTTATCATACTGATATTTTTTGATCATATGATGAGAGAACCCATTTTATCTCTTCAATTCAGTATTTTGAAGTTTAAGTGGCGTCGTTAGGCTGCCGAATTTTTAAGGGATTCTTTCACCCTTCTCATTTTTCAAGTTCAACTTTCATGTCAATTCATTCAAGTTCCTTTTTATTATGTTGGGGTATGATCTCTAAATTTATCATACTGATCTTTTATGATCAGATGATGAGAGACCCCATTTGATCTCTTCAATTCAGTTTTTTGAAGTTTAAGTGGCGTCGTTAGGCTGCTGAATTTTTAAGTGGTCCTTTCACCTTTCTCCCTTTTCAAAGTTCTAATTCCATGTCAAGTCTTGCAAGTTACTTTTTATTATGTTGGGGTATGATATCTATATCTATCATACTTATCTTTTATGTTCATATGATGAGAGACCCTATTTGATCTCATCAATTCATTTTTGGTTGAAGTTTATGTAACGCTGTTAGGCTGCCGAATTTTCATAAGAGAAATCTTATTTTTGTCTTCCTTTCATGTTCTTCATTTCATATGGTATATTTTTCAAATTTCATTACCATGTTCTTAAATCCCTTATATTCTGTCCCTATACTGTTTTATGGGTCATTTATGAATGTTTTACCCATGTCCCCTCTCTTTTCAATGTTTTCTAAAACCCCGAAACATAGCCGTTATGCTGTAGAATTTTCGTCTCAAAATGCCTCTCTCTCTTTTCTCAAAATTATTTTTTGTTATAAAGTGAATACTCAAAGCTATTATTTCTAAAGGGGTATTCACATATATATCAAAATTTTCTATTTTAAATTCTTGGATTTACATACATGAAACCCGCTTTCCCTTTCCGTGGGTTTAAAGTGACATAAAGATCATGTCTTTAAAGCAGTTTTTAAAACGTTATGATTACGAAATGAAACCCATTTCTTTTATGATATATGGGTTGTTTATGAAATGATTGATGATGATATATGTGGCTCACATGATAATAAAGACATGTCAAGTGTGCGCCCAGATAGCACTCCAATGCATTGGGTAAAGACTTAATCTCTAGAGATGACCATTTTTTAACGACGCCTTGGTGAATAACCTTGGTAATTTTTAACGACACCTTGGGGATGGACCTTGGTGAAACGAAATGATTTTCAATATTAAATGTTGTAGCCACATATTCAAGTTATGAAAAATGTTATTTTTATTATGATATGCTTCATGGTTTCATTTTCATGCCTTAAAGTTATTTTCACGACCTTATTGAAGTATCTCTAGTTCACATGTAAAATGTTTCTCTTGTTTCCCTTACTGGGACTTCTGCTCACCCTTTCTTTTGATGTATGTCCCCAGGTTATGAGATGCAGTAATGAACCTAGGATTCACTTAAGGAGAATCCTTTCAAGTGTTTAAGAATAATGTTTTATGTTTTCATGTTTTAAGTTCCTGGTTTCCAAGACACTAAACCTTAAAGATCCTCGGTTTTGTAAAATGTAATGAAAGTTTATGTGATAAAAAGGCGGGATGCTATAGTTGGTATCAAAGGATGGTTTAGTTATTTGTGGAAATTAGGATATGAAAAATATAGGAAGAACCCTATAGAAAAGTTTAAATATAGGAAATCTTCCTGGTATTTTGGTGAGTGTTGAGTAAGGGGTTTCTAAGCAAATACATCCCTATCTGGATACGAGCAGGTAGAGGTGGCTCTGGCACAAATGTACATAGGGGTAAAACCTAAAAACACCGCTTTGAGCTAGAATCTAATGGGAACTAGTACACGACAACGGGCCTTGCTGCACTCTTGGTTACGACACTCCCGAGGGATATGCTTTGGTAAATTCATAAGCTTAGTATGAACCATTATTAAAGGAATAAGGATAAAACAAAATAAAGATTCACATAAGAATACATGATCATGGATAACCTAGATTGGAACCTAGGGGATCACAATTTAGGATATACTTTTATTCTACATGTTTATCCTTTTATGCTTAAAGTTTACTTTTCATGATTATTAGCTAAGTATTTAAGCCCCTAATTATAGTTTATTTTCTTAGTTAATGGCGGGAAATGGAAGAACATGTCCCAAAAACCAATGTGATAGGAAATGCGATGATTGTCGTATTAATATGACAGAGACGATTAGGGGATTAAAAAATGATTATTATTTTGGAAGATGTTCACTATTTTGGGGACAATATATGATCGAGGTAAATAGATTACTACGGTATTTTCATTGAGGAGTAAGGTTGACTTATATTTTGAAGAATCGATGAATTTATGGTGGACTTATAGTAATTTAGGTTACTTATGGGAATGATTAACCTATCATGGGTAAAATATGTTTAGTTTAGATAATTTTGTTATAAGATGTTAGGAGTGGTTGATGTTGTTTGGAGATGAACAATGAAGTTTATTTTGGAAGACTATGTTATCAAATCCTTCTTGTATTTGGGTTTCAATCTTAGTTTGGTTTATTTTGAGGAATTTTAAGGACCATTATTTATGGAATGGTCTATGATGAACTTTGGGTATTACCATGGAACACTGAAGATTTAAAAGTAGTTTCCATTCCTATGGGATTATTCCTTTTTGAAGAGTTGTTTAACCTTAACCTTTCTGTTTTTGGGGATAATGTTTAAAGATAGAAGAAATAGATAGTTAATCTTTTGTGTATTATGCGATTCTCTAGAAGATGATTCTTGTGTTTTGATAAGACCAAGTAGTTTTGAATGCTCATCGTTTGGGAGAAAAGATTAGTTTTGGTAGAAACTTATTAAAGGGTGAAACTCTACATAAAGGTAGATATATTTCCTTATGTTTTTGTTCTATGTTGTAAATGAATTCCTCAAAATTATGAAAAGGAACGTAAAACAAAAATGTTGTTGGTTTACTTTTCCTACTAGGTAATCAAAGATCGTTTACACACATTATAAGTTTGGGATTTTCTTATTGTTAAATTTCTCCTAATCATGTTTTATATCACTCTCCTTTAGAACGTGACCCTTTGTTTTCTCCTCCATGTCCATGTTTCCTACATGGAATCCTAGTATGAGTAAACTCGGGTGGCCTTTGTACTTCCTTTTCTTTCTTTTAAATTAATAGTGTTACTGACTCTTTTTCCGATGTGGGACTTTCAATGAAATTTTAGAACCCAATTTTAAAAATTGTGAGGACGCAATTTCTTAAGGGGGGAAGATTGTAACGACCCGAAATTTTGAATAAATCTTGTTTCCTAATTTCATGTGTTATTTTATTTTACTCAACAAAAATGTTTTATTTGATAATATGAGTATAATTAAAATGAGACAGTTGGGTTTAGATGGTTATATGACCATTGGTCAATATGACTGCTGGAAACTAAACGTTTTGATTATTGTCTCTAAATACAAGTAATCTTGGTTAATTATTATAGAAAGAAGATTTGATGGCCTCACCCAGTAGTCTTGGACCGATCGAAGCCCATCTAACAGAACTTGGGAAGGAGGTAGCACCACTGGGCTTTGCTCTGGACCAAACCCAAGACGAACTTCATCGTGTGAAGCTAGAACGGAATCGCCTTTGCGAGAAGTTCAAACTAATAGAAATTACTACTCGTGCGATGTTGGCCGAGCCTCCCTCAGATTCCCTCACCTTAGCACACCTTACACTTAGGTCCTATGCTGGTGTGATAAGGGGCTATGTAAGGAGATCGTAACTGCCTTGTGTAATCCTTTGTTTTAAATAAGAATTGGGATTTCTTCTTATGATGATGTTTATGAATTTTCAAATGTCCGGATAAATATAGTATGCATATTTTTGGTGAATTTTAGAGAAACGATATTTAAAAAAAATGTTTATGTAAACCTTAAATAATTAAAAATGTGTAATGATTTTCAGAAAATGGTCTTCTACAATTATGTTCAGTACGAAATTTAGAGTCTAATAAGATCAACATGATTTTTGATGAATAGTAAATTATGAATAGTGATTTTATGATTAGGATTAGTAATATGACCAAATGGATTAGTAATCTCACTTAAAGAAAGTTTTAAAATAATCTAGGCACCTTGATTAAGTAATGTGATTCAATAAAATGGTTAAATAACGGTTTCATAAATTATTACTCAAGTATTAGTTTTTTTCAGGTGAATAGTGTTTTTAATTAAAAATTAAATTAAAAATATTTAGAAAATTATTTTTATAAAATGGATTTCTTTTTTGAACTCAGAGTATCGATATTATGTTAAGGTAATTTTTGGGGTTTTTTTCTAAAAAAAAATGAATTTTCGGTGAATAGTGTATTTTTTTTAAAAATAAAATTAAAAATATTTAGAAAATTATTTTTTTTATAAAATGGAGTTCATTTTTGAAATCAGAGCCTTGATATTTGGTTAATGTGAAATTTTGGGATTTTTCTGAGAAAGTTGAATTTTCAGTGAATAGTAAAAATACAGTTTTAGGGTTTCAGTATGTTTAATGACATCATAACTTTGTCATGATGATGTCATGAGATATTTTAAGGGTTTTCCAGCCAAGGGTGATGAATTATTGTTTTGGGGGCCCCATGTGGCCTAACTCCATGGTAAATGCCAAGGGAGAGCACATGGTTTTGAGAAAAGCACATGTGAGGTGTCCCTTGGCCATTAATGCCTTGTCCCCTCATTTTCCCTATAAATACCAAGACATCCTCTCATCCATTTCGACTCCCCACTCTCCCCCAACGAAGTTTTGGTCTCATTACCTCCAAAGGAGTCCTCCCAAGGTGCCCTCAAGCCCTCAAGGTCCCAACCTTTGAGTTTTAAGAGTTACGTTTTAAGGTAAGGGATCCGATCTCTCTCTTTCTTTTCAAGAAATTTCTTTTATGTCATTTCTTTTATGCTCCATGTTCTTATGTTGGAGTATGTTATTTTATACTCCTCTTACCGACCTTTTCATGTTCATATAATGAGACATCCCCTCTTACTCTCATTATTTCGTTTTATGAAGTTTTAAGTGGCGCCGTTACGCTACCGAAATTTTTGTAACAAATTCTTTCTCCCTTCTCATTTTTCAAGTTCGACTTTCATGTCAATTGTTTCAAGTTCCTTTTTATTATGTTGGGGTATGATCTCTTAATTTATCATACTGATATTTTATGATCATATGATGAGAGACCCCATTTGATCTCTTCAATTCAGTATTTTGAAGTTTAAGTGGCGTCGTTAGGCTGCCGAATTTTTAAGGGATTCTTTCACCCTTCTCATTTTTCAAGTTCAACTTTCATGTCAATTCTTTCAAGTTCCTTTTTATTATGTTGGGGTATGATCTCTAAATTTATCATACTGATCTTTTATGATCATATGATGAGAGACCCCATTTGATCTCTTCAATTCAGTTTGTTGAAGTTTAAGTGGCGTCGTTAGGCTGCTGAATTTTTAAGTGGTCCTTTCAACTTTCTCCCTTTTCAAAGTTCTAATTCCATGTCAAGTCTTGCAAGTTCCTTTTTATTATGTTGGGGTATGATCTCTATATCTATCATACTTATCTTTTATGTTCATATGAAGAGAGACCTTATTTGATCTCATCAATTCATTTTTGGTTGAAGTTTATGTAACGCTGTTAGGCTGCCGAATTTTCATAAGAGAAATCTTATTTTTGTCTTCCTTTCATGTTCTTCATTTCATATGGTATATTTTTCAAATTTCATTACCATGTTCTTAAATCCCTTATATTCTGTCCCTATACTGTTTTATGGGTCATTTATGAATGTTTTACCCATGTCCCCTCTCTTTTCAATGTTTTCTAAAACCCCGAAACATAGCCGTTATGCTGCAGAATTTTCGTCTCAAAATGCCTCTCTCTCTTTTCTCAAAATTATTTTTTGTTATAAAGTGAATACTCAAAGCTATTATTTCTACAGGGGTATTAACATATATATCAAAATTTTCTATTTTAAATTCTTGGATTTACATACATGAAACCCACTTTCCCTTTCCGTGGGTTTAAAGTGACATAAAGATCATGTCTTTAAAGCAGTTTTTAAAATGTTATGATTACGAAATGAAACCCATTTCTTTTATGATATTTGGGTTGTTTATGAAATGATTGATGATGATATATATGGCTGACATGATAATAAATACATTTCAAGGGTGCGCCCAGATAGCGCTCCAATGCATTGGGTAAAGACTTAATCTCTAGAGATGACCATTTTTTAACGATGCCTTGGTGAATAACCTTGGTAATTTTTAACGACACCTTGGGGATGGACCTTGGTGAAACGAAACGATTTTCAATATTAAATGTTTTAGCCATATCTTCAAGTTATGAAAAATGTTATTTTTATTATGATATGCTTCATGGTTTCATTTTCATGCCTTAAAGTTCTTTTCACGACCTTATTGAAGTATCTCTAGTTCACGTGTAA
Organism: Viscum album; assembly: GCA_963277665.1. Taxonomy (NCBI): domain Eukaryota; kingdom Viridiplantae; phylum Streptophyta; class Magnoliopsida; order Santalales; family Viscaceae; genus Viscum; species Viscum album. The sequence goes on from OY728135.1 coordinate 261,870,888, forward strand.
AATGTTTCTCTTGTTTCCCTTACTGGGCCTTCTGCTCACCCTTTCTTTTGATGTATGTCCCCAGGTTATGAAATGCAATAATTAACCTAGGATTCACTTAAGGAGAGGCCTTTCAAGTGTTTAAGAAGAATGTTTTATATTTTCATGTTTTAAGTTCCTGGATTCCAAGACACTAAACCTTAAAGATCCTCGGTTTTGTAAAATGTAATGAAAGTTTATGTGATAAAAAGGCGGGATGCTATATCCATATACTTCTAGTCCTCCTAGGACTCCATAAAATTTCTTATCATCTTCATAAGATAGAAAATGCGTGTACAAATCCTATATTGGGGTGAGTTTAATAATACCCAGTTGAACACCCTGAAATCAAAAAGCATAAATAATCAAGAGAGTAGTCATCTCATTATCACAAAGGTATGTCAATCAGGATATGAGACATAGAAATAAGAACAATAACCCATATATACTCATGATATAATCCATGTATCAATGAGGTATCAACTATACTTCTAGCCAAATGATTCTTCATGTGGAATCAAGGTAATTATCGTATGGGAGATCCCACTCCATGAGCCATGATTTCACTAATGATGCTCATACGAGAGGTCATTCTTGTCAGGCCTCACCAAATAAGTACTCACTAGAACTTTAAAAGAGATCGATACAAAGATAAGGTATCACAACCAGGTATCATGGGGTACACCACAAACCTTATCTAGAATAACCCACTAAATAAGGGATCATATGCCTATATAAGTAGGTCACGATGATTCCTCAAAACCCACCTAGGGAAAGATATATGATAAAAGATCCCACCCCAGGCCTTATGAAGGGATTTATAAAAACTCAATTTGGGACTAAACCCATAGAAGGGATCAAAATCGTATGGTCAAGACGTAATGCCTCACTATACCCTCATAGGGATGAACCAAGGAAATTTAATCAACTATTACCAGTCTATACTAAAGAGGCAGAGGGCCTCAAATTGCCTTGAAAAAAGTACACAACATTTATTAGTATACAACACGTCTTGTCTTCCCCAAATCTACCCATGTCTCACCATATCACATGGCATGTATTCATCTATATACATGACATGTAATCTTGGAGTAAATGGCATGTAGAGGTCAGTCAGCACTTGGCGTGTTCCGCCTGCCTAAGTCCATGTACACTAGCCCATTCCCATGCACTTTAGGTCGTGCCTATGTAATCTGGTCGTGACTGTGTACCTGGATATGCCTGAGTACCAGACCATTCTCATGTACTTTTTTCCATGTTTGTATACCTAATTTTTTCTATATTAGTGTACCCCAAGGGTACATATTGAGATGCTAACACCAGGTCACACGACGTTTAATACTTTTCCTTGTGTGTAAACCCTAGTGCCGTAGGAGGATACTACACGATGTGTGTTCTCCCGACACACATGATTTTTAATTAGGATTTTTCTATAAATCCATAATTTTTATGTATCTTACACTCATGCCACTACTTCTTCGATCCAACTGCCAATCACACTTAGAAATCATGGATCTGGGGTTGACCAAGCTTTCCATCTCCAATGGATGGATTCCAGCCACATCCTCTGCTCAGGAATCACCTCCCATAAAATCGTACCCTTACCACACACCAAATATCAAATAGGGTATCCCAAATTCAATCACAATCAACCTATGATCACCTCTATTATCATTGCACCTCAATATCTCCATCGATCGCAAACCCAAACCCACAGTGATGATCCATTGCACCAAAGATCAATTGTGCAATGATATTCCACTGGTTATTGGTTGAAATTCCGACCAAGGAAATACCGGCTATGAATGTGTGATGAATGAAGGAATAAATTCAAAAAACACATAATAAGAACAAACCTTATCTACTTTTTAGTTTGTATTCAATTCATTGATGTTAGAATGAAGAAAGAATAAAAAAACAATATCAATTCCCCAAAACCCTAGAAAGATAAACTTGAACCCACAAGCATGAATGACCTGCGAATCAATATATTAGTGGATTTTATTCACATTCATCATGGGATAATCAAACGACAAAATAAAACAATGGAAAATATCCACCCTACCTCGAGTTTGGATCAATTGTTGTGGAATAAATATTGACATTATTATTGGAGAGATCCAAGAACTCCATTGGTGTAGAAGATCCTAGTGATACTGATATGATCCTCAATCCTGTTGTCATCTACCAGGGTATCTTACATGCCCTCCTCTCAACTCACCAAGGTTATGTGAATTTTTATCACCTTATTATTTTAATGATAAAAAATCATGTTTTTTATGTTTCTAACAATTTCAATATTTTATGATAGTAACTAATTTTCTAAGTAACTTTGTGAACAAACTTGGTTAAGCATTGATTTGCTGTTAGTTCAATGGATCCACCATTAGTTTAATGGATCTACCATTAGTTAAAGAATATCTACCACTGGATATACCGATCTACCACTAAACATCTACCACTAATAGATCTACCACTGAAATATCTACCAATTACACATCTAACACTAATAGATCTACCACTGGAAGATTTACTATTGACAAATATACTACTGAGAGATCTACTACTGATAGATGTAGCACTGAAACATATACTGCTAAAGAGATATACCACATGAGAGATCTACTGAAAACACATCTACTGTCAAAACCAATCTACCATTGGACCGTGCTACTACCAGTCTGTGATATCATCCACTAATGCTACCATCAAGATGAGATACCACCAGAAATCATCTACTGTTAGTGAGCATTTACCGCTAGAATAGATCTACCGCCAAAGAGGATCTACTACCAGTTTACTACCATTGCTATCCAGACTCTTATTCAAATTTAATTCCTCCAATAGCTAGTTTAAGGAATTAAATGCATCCAGCTACACATGGATTTAAGAATCATTATTCTTAAACCACTCCATGGAAACATTAAAGAAAAAGTTAGACCTTTTCTAATTTTGTGCTCAGTTAAAGGATTCGGGTTATTTATTATTATTCTTTAACAGATAATTGGACCTTTATTGATATAAAATCAGCATAACTCTCTCTCATGAGTAGTTCAAACTTATTAGATCCAATACTAGTGATGCATTCGTAGAGAATACAGTCTTTCATATGACTAATCAAGAGAAATCCAAATACATCAGTGTGTGGAAGGATTTTTTACATCCATAGACTGAAAACATAAGGACTTTATAGACCTTTACAATGGTATATTTTCCTGCATATTCCGAGACACCTATTTTAGCTCCTTTAAAAGATATATTCGAGGACCTTTGAACATCTGAAGCTATTCATATTGAGTAGCATCACCTTTTCCCATCTCTATTAATTTTCTCTTTCTGTTTATGATTTACATTTAAGTTATGTTTTGTTTTACTCAGTTTATTTATAAAACAAATTCTCCTGTACTTATGTGGAGAGTTCTTGATACTCTCTCTCAAATTTCTCCATTTGTATACCCAAAAAAACAACAGAAGATATTATGTGTGACCAGTAATTGTTTTATCCCATGTATAACTATAGAATAGGCTTTTTTCCTGGGCAACCTTATGTGATATTGTTTATAAAACCCAATATAGGTTGTGTATCAAGTTTATTTTTTAATAAACTACTTGGTAGTGGGTGATTTCTAAGTGGAGGGGATTAAGTCTCAGTTTGAGATTGACCCCCTTGTTTTAATTCCACTGTGTGTTTTATTAGTTTTGTTTTCTATATTTCAAGGTTTTAAAACTGCATCTATTTTATAATCTATATCAAAAAATTTAATCCAATAGTTAATCTTAATTTGTGTTTTATATAGTGTTTGATCAAGTAATTTACTTTAAAAAGTTAAAGTGATTTAAAAGATTATTTTAACTAATCATTGATCCTGATTTAAGAAGATATTTGAAAAATAAAATTATATATTTCTACATTTTTGATTAACTGGGTGTTTTTATTAAATTGGGGAATTTTAGTTTTACATTCTTTTAAATAATTTTTTTATCAGGAAATCAATTCAATCCCTCTTGAGTTACTCACTCTGACCAACATTTGGTATTATAGGACTTTTAAAATATATTTTACTATGATCTAGTTACTATTTAAAGATCTTAAATTTATATTTATTACAAATTTAATTATTTATGGATAATAATAGATAAGTGGGATCTACCATTAACCGAACTCCTTATTTTAATGATACTAATTGTACTCAATGAAATATTAAAATGAAAATTCATATTGAAATAATGGGTTTTGAAATTTGGACTATCATTAAGGATATATATAGAATACCTAAAATTTCTAGAGTTAAATGGAGTGATCCTACTAAAGCACCTTATAATAATAAATATAAATTATTAATTCTTTATACTATGATTTATGAGATAAATATTTTAATAGAATATCTTCCTATACCACTTCATTTGAGATTTGGGATACCTTGGTTGTTTCTCATGAAGGAACTTCAAATGTAAAAGAAATTCATTTGAATACCTATACTATTAAATATGACACTTTTTAGATGAAACCTAATGAATCAATTTTTGACATGTATCTCAGGTTTAATGAGATTTTGAACACGATGCATTCACTTAGGAAATCAATTACTAATAAAGAACAAGTGATGCACCTATTGAGATGTTTACCAGATAGATGGAGAGGGACTTTAGTTTTAATTCAAGAATCATGTGATATAAGTAAGTTTCTTATTAAAGAGATAATAGGAAATATTATGATGTATGAGGAGGAAATTAAAGTTAATATAGAAGAATCAAATGAACCAAATAGGAAGTCAGTAGCTTTTAATAATTCTAACTCAAAGTGAAAAGGGAATATTAAAGAAGACAACTCATGTGATGGAGAATAATCTTTAGAAAATGATGATTAAATGGATCACTTAGCTAGATGATTCAAGAAATTTTATAAAAGGGGTAATTTTTTTAAGAATCCAAACTATAAATGCAAGTATGACAATAGAGGTAACTTGAGAAAATAATGGAAAAATGATGATACTAAAAATGAAATAGTATGCTATGAATGAAAGAGAAAATGCCATATCAAATCTAACTGTCCTAAGTTAATGTTTAAGAAAAAGTACGAGGTTAGAGATAAGAATTATAAAAAGGATATAAAAGAAAATTGGATTACTTCAGAAGATAGTTCATGTGATTCAAACTCAATTATATAGGATAATCATGATATAAATAATCTGTGTTCTATGAAAAACACATATAAGGCATCTAATAGTTTTTCTGCATCTCCTATTCATAATTCTAACCTTTCTAAAAATGAAAACAGTGAAGAATTTAAATAAGTAACATGCCTTATCTTCTCACTTTAAAACAAATATTAGTATAGATAAGGACAAAAATGATCAATTTCTAAAAGAAAATAATGAGCTAAAACTGTCCAACGAATAATTAAAAATAGATCTATATAAATTAAAAAATGGAATAAATTATTTAATCAAGATTCTTGGAAAGAAAACTACACCTAAGTAGACCACACGAATTGCATAACAACCTGGATAGAGAAAGATCATTAAAACTAAATTTATTTCTAGTTCTAATTTTTTAGTTATATTAATACTTACTATTCTTATGGACCGAAACAAGTTTTTATTTCTAAAAGTATTAGAACTAACTATAATAAACCTGTTAAAAAATTATATATTCCAAAATCCCTTATTACCAACATATCTAGACCCATGAAAATTTGGGTGCCGAAGTAATTTTTGGTTTAAATATATTTTGTAGGAAACTTACTTGAAAAGCTCCAATAAAAACTTATTGTATCTAGATAATGGATGATCCTGACACATGACTGGGAATTATTCAAGTTTCAAGAACCTAATCAAAGTTGATGGTGGACATGTCACCTTTGGTGACAACACCCAAGGAAAAATAATTAGACTCAGTCAAATCAATAATTTTAATACTATTTTAATTTCCAAAGTTTTATTTATAGATGGATTAAATTATAATATTTTTAGAATATCATAGTTATGTGATGATGGTTTCCATGTTAAGTTTGAAAATAATTTCTATAAAGTTTTTAATTATGAAAATACTTTAGTTTTCAGTGCTTTGCAAAAAGATAATGTATTGGATATTAATTTAGATTCCTTGTTTTCACAAAACATTTCTAATCTAAGTGACCTTCAATAAGAGACTTGGATTTGACATAGTATACTAATCCATTTCAACATACACTCTCTTAGAATGATAAATAGGAAAGGGTTAGTTAAAGAATTTCATAAAATAGAATTCCCAAATGACAAAGTCTGTAACCCATATAAAAAAGGGAAACATCAAAAATTCTCTTTTAAATCAATTAAAGAAGTTTTAACTTCTTAACCCCTAGAGTTGGGTCACATGGATTTTTTTGGACCCTATAGAGTTTCTAGCTTAAATAGGAAGCACTATGTTTATGTTATAGTAATTTAATTTTCTAGATACACTTGGGTATTCTTTCTATCTTACAAAAGTGAAGCTTGTTCCTATTTTTCTAGGTATTATAAATCTGTAGAAAATATTAGAGGACCTATAATTAAAACCTTAAGAAGTGATCATGGTTGTGAGTTTGAAAATAAATATTTTGAATCATTATTCTCACAACATGTCTATAGTAATAACTTTATAACTCATAGAACCCCACGACAGAATGGTGTAGTGGAAAGGAGAAAGAGAACCCTTCAAGAAATATCTCAGACCATGCTTAATGAGTATGATTTACCTACATATTTTTGGAAAGAAGACATGAATACAACTTACTACATAATTAATATAGTTTTAATTGGACCATTTTTAAAAAAAATCCCATATGTATTATGGAATATAAGAAAACCAAAGGTTAATTACTTTAGAGATTTTGGTTTCAAAGTCTTTATTCTCAATACAAAGGATAATCTTAACAAATTTTCATTCAAGAGTGATGAAGGAATTTTACTTGGATATTCAACAATTATTAAGTCATATAGGGTATTTAATAAAAGGACTATAATTGTGGAGGAATCTATATATATCAAATTTTATGAAACAAATCCACATGAATCTAAAAAATATTTAGATAACCTTAAACATGATATTTTTAATCTAAATATAAATGTTAAACCTTTTGATAATTCTATGAAACAAGCATAAAAATATTCCAGTTCCAATTAACTATATAAACTTGAACCTACAAAGGATAATGAAATATATATAACTTATTTTCCAAGAATAGTTAAGACTAATAGATATCATCCCTTATATGATGTAGTTGGAGACCTAGATAGAGGAATAAAAACTAGAGATTCTTTTAAAAATTAGGTTAAACATCAAGCTTTCTTATCACAACTTGAACCTAAAAACATCAATGATGCAATTAATTATGAATTATAGGTAATGAAAATGAAATAAAAACTCAATAAATTATAAATAAATAAAGTTTGGGAACTAGTGAAAAAACCTAAAGAAATTCTAACCATTGGAACTAAATGGGTGTTTAAAAATAAAGTTGATGAGTCAGTAACCATAGTTAGAAACAAATATAGATTTGATGCATAAGGATATATTCAGGAAGAAAGTATTGAATATAAGGAAAACTTTTCACCTGTAGCTAGACTTGAAGCCATTAGAATACTTCTTTACTATGCAACACATTTGAATTTCAAATTATATCATATGGATTTTAAGAGTGAATTAATAAATGGTTATATAGTTGAGGACATTTTTGTTGAAAAAACCCATGAATTTCAAAATCCACATTTTCCAAAAAATGTTTTTAAATTAAAAAAACTTTAGATGGTTTAAAAAATCTCATAGAGCTTGGTATGATAGGCTCAATTATTTTTTGATTCCTAAAGGTTTTTCAAAATACATAGATGACACTGATTTATTAATAAAAATAATTTTAAAAGAATTTATTTAGTTACTATTTTTTCAAAAATGATGCAAAGTGAATTTGAAATGATTTTAATGGGTGAGTTAAAATTATTTTTTGTTTTTCAAAATTTCATAATAAAGGTGGAATTATTTTAAATCAAAGAAAATACATCAAATATCTTTTAAAACATTTTTTTATGGATAACATAAAGAGTCGTGATACCCCCATGAGTACAACCTATAAACTGGATCTTGATGAGACTGGAAAATTAGTTGATCAAACCAATTATAGAGGTATGATTGTAAGCTTTCTATATTTAACTACCAACTGACCAAATATTATTTTTAGTGCATGTATGTGTGCCCATTTTCAAGAAAATCATAAAGAATCACATTTAAAGGATTTAAAAATAATTTTTAAATACCTCAAGTACACAACCAATTTAGGACTATTTTATTCTAGAGGACAAGAATTTTATTTAGTGAGTTATTCAGATACACATTTTAGTGGTTGTAAGTTAGATAAAAAATCACCTATAGAACATGTAACCTTTTGGGAAAGTCACTAGTTTCATGGTGTAGTAAAAAACAAAATTATGTTGCACTGTCTACTACTAAGGCTGTGTACATAGCTAAAAGGAGTTTCTATGAACCAATTATATGGATGAAACACACTTGACTAGACTATGGATATACATTTAGACATGTCCCTATAAATTGTGATAACACAAGTGAAATAAATTTATCCAAGAATCCTGTATCTCATTCTTAGACAAAACATATTGATATAAGACATCACTTTTTGAGAGATCATTTCCAAAAAAATGTGATATAACTCTTGAATTAATTGGAAATTAACATTATCTTGCTAATATATTAACAAAGCCTTTTAATTCTGAGAGATTAAGCTATATCAGACATGAACTAGGAATGAAAAACTTTGGTTAATTATTTATATTTAGATTTACTCTTTAGAAGTGATCCACCATTAGTGATCTACCATTGGTAATCTATCATTAGCAATTTATCATTGGTCATAGATCATTGGTGATCTACTATTTGTGATCCACAATCAGAGAATCCACAATTAGAGATCCACCGTTCGAGTTTTCTACCACTCCTGTTTCCTGTGATTAAATTTTTATTGGATTTATTTATGTATATTTTATTATTCTAATCCCCTAAATGATAAAATTGAATTTAAATAGGAATTTTAGAACCCTATCTCTTTCACCTCCTTCAATTCTTTTGTCTTAATTATCTCTTGACATGTAACCCTCCTTGTATACATCCTTCTTCATTTGAATGGGTGCAAAGATGGTGAGAGTGAAAAACGCCTTGGTTTAATCTCCCAGAGGACTAGATGCCTTAAAGAAATAATAAAGCGAATCCAACTAGACTACTATTTTCAAACCAAATAACCCACAACTCTTGACTCAAGTTTTTGTTGCTGAAAAGGAAATAGATGATGAATGGTTTGTTTTGTGCAAGTCGCTAATACTAAAAGTGATCCAAGACCAAGGATGAATCAAATGGTTTTTGAGGAAAGACCAAAAATTCTACCATAGGTTAGTTCACCAGTTTTATCAGTATGCAGAGTATGGTTTCAGTGAGAAGAAATATGTCATTATATGTATTATTGATAGAAAATAAGTGAAATTTTCTTAAAAAAATGGGCTAGATGCCTAAATGTACCCCATAAAAGGTATTTTGATGACTTTAAGGGATCCATTAAAAGTAATAGTGAGTTTTTTTATATAAGGATGCCTTACTAGATTTTACTGGTAATATTGTTGTGCAAAGGCCCTCTGAACTTGATGGGGGGAATATAGCACGTTGTTGAAATTTATCCAACACATGCTTTGTCCCATGAAAGGGGACTTTAGCACCATGAGGTACCAATATGTGTTATTCTTATTTATAATAAAAATAGAAGATAAGATAAACCTATGAAAATATTTAATGCTCCACATTATGAAGATGAGAAATACCTCATTTAGATTTTATTCCTTGATCTATCCTAAGTTCATTTCAACTATGTTGGAAACCAAATATTTAGTGCCTGAATATGAAGAGGAAAAAATCAGTTGTGGAGGATTCTATTTAAGCTAGTTTACCTATAAAATAATTAAAGTAAATTAGATCCCTTGGTTAAAGAAATCAGTGTCTAACAATGATAAGATATATGATAATTTAAATCCTGTATAACACCCTTATAGACCTAGAAATATAGTTAACCTTGGCTTGGATCCAGATGAGGTTGTATCTTATTCCTCTAATGAGGAAGTTAAGGAAGAAGACGCTGAAGTTAGAGAAGAAGAGATAGTGGATGTTTCTATAGAGGAAGGTAGTGACCCTAATGTGGTCAGAAGACCTTATGTTTCTTATGGACATGCTATTCCATCTCTCTCTCTTCCTTCTAGAGAAAATGTTCTTAGTGAAGGTGAAAATTTTGAAGAGACTGAAGTCTTAGGCGAAGAATAGGATAATATATATTCCTTTGAGAGCTCGAGAGAAGTTGTTGAAGTATCTTATGGATCTGATGGGTCTGAGAATGGTGGTGGTGGTGATGCTGTTGAGGGAGAGTAGTCACATTACTCTCCTGGTTCTTCTGTTTCAGGTAATTCTGGTGGAGAATGTCAAGTTTCTATAAGTTAAAGAGCTAAGAAAGTAGCTGTTTAAAGTCAAAATGAATATGGTGATGAGGCTAAGGATGAGGATAATTTAATTAAGTATGGATATAGTGATGAGGTTAAAGATTCTAAGATTCAATATGTGTATGATTTTTTTGATATAGATGAGAAGAGAGCACCCACTAATGGGGAGAAGTCTCTAGGAGCTTCTCAACTTGGAATTGATTATTCCGAGTTAGAATCAATTGATGGTGATGATGGTGATGTCCATGATAGTATACCTGATCATGGTGTAATTTCTATCTATATTAATGGAAAAGATCCTAAGGTATCTCTAGTTGAATAGATATATGATTATAGTCAGTTGTAATCCTTCCCCTCTGGTGTTCATGCAGCTGAATCTTCACATATGGAGGATGACTTACCTAGAAAAGAGAGGATTCCATCTCCTCTACCTTCTTATCCTCTACCCTATAATTATGTAACTAATGATGATATGGATAATTTTAGAGTAATTATACTATCATATATTATTGTGATCCTTATATCCACAGCTCACAAAGAAACCAAGCTGAGTGAAACTGATACTAGATGGATATTTAAGTCAGTGATCTCTGATATCCAACCTAAGATGATCTTGAAAATGCAAGAACTGGAGATTTAAAATAGGTGGTTGGATAATGATATGGAAGAATTTAAATAAATTATGTAAGAAATGAGAGGGGATATTTATTTAAGTCTAGACATCACTACTGAAGACATTGGAGTCTTTACCTAGTATTAGTGCTTCCACTTCCAATGCTCCACCTCTTACTCCTTCAGTTGATGTAGATGGGATTCGATCCATTATCATAGAAGAGATGAATTATATCTTGGGTAATATTTCTACATATTAGGATTATCTTTATCTGAGAACTTTCTCTAGATACTTATATACCCTCTACTTCCATTTTTATCCTCCAGTTATAGAAAAAGTAAATGATCTAGTGGTTCCTTCCTCTCATCGAGCAGAGAGTGGTTTTGATTATAATTAGTCTTTAATAGGGACTTTAATCTTTCCTTTTATTAATTTTCGATATGTAATATTTTAATTTTATATATAATAAAGATATATGTTATCCATATTTATATCTTTACTTGTCTTTTATTTTATTTCCTTATCTTTTTGATAATCCAAAAAGGGGGAGTATACTTGAATGACATTTAAGATGGTAATAATCATATTCATACATTGCAATGTCAAGTAGACCATTATTTATATTCATCTATACTTATCTTTATATTTTTTATACATGGTTATAAATTATATGATTTATGATCATCAAAAATGGGGATATTGTTAGAACCTCATTATTTTAATGATCAAAAATCACGTTTGTTATGTTTCTAACAAGATTAACATTTTATGATAGTAACTCATTTTCTAAGTAACTTTTCGAAAAAACTTGGTTAAGTTTTGATGTACTGTTAGTTCAATGGATCTATAATTAGTTCAATGGATTTGTTGGGCAAAAATCCCTCAAGACATCATTGAAGCATTTTTGAGGTGATTGTGTTTGTTGTCAAGGTGGACAACTGTGTTGTGAATGTTGACAAAGCAAACCATGACATAAAAATTTGTTGACAAAGGGGATTTCATGGTGGAATGTCAAGTTCAAGAGCTATGGTCAACGATCAATGTTTGATTCAAGAACTTTGACAAAGGAATGGATGATCTGGAGGCGGTACAAAAAAAACAGATACAAGGTGGCGCCATTTTCCAGTGTTTGCCAATTTTTTGGGTCTGAAAATCGACAAATGAAGAAAAGTGGTTTTTGGAAAAGGTACTTGCACGCCGTGTACATGAAGGCTTGGAAAATTTTGCACCATATGTTTTTCATGATCAGATCATCAAAATATGTCAAAGGGATACGTGTCGTGCAAGTATTGGTGGTGTCGTGCAGATGACTTGTGCGCCGTGAAGAGACTTGCGCGCCGATGCCTTGGAAGCTTGAGAACTTGCGCGCCTATGGTTTTTCAAGATTAGAAGATCAAAATATATTGCAAAGTAAAGAGGTTTTCTCAAGTTTGGAATTAGGCCACGCAAGTGACTTGCAGGAGAAGAGACCTGCGAGCCGAGACTTGCGCACCGAGGAGAGAGTTACATGCCGTCGCGCAGGGGTAACCAAATGCCTATAAATACTGGACCACCCCTCTTCATTCTTCACCGGAGTTCAACACTTTGAAGATTCAGAGCTTCCGTCGTGCAGGTGTGGAAGTCGCGCAAGTGGTGGTGTGTCGCGCAAGTGGGACTTGCGCGCCAGAGTAGGAAGTTGCGCGCCACGGGTGAGTTGCGCGCCTGAGGTGGTTTAGGCGTGGAAGGAAGTGAGTCTCGTAGGTTTTGAGTTGAAGAAGCTTGAGTCATGCAAGTAGTTGAGGAAGACTTGCGCACCACTTGTGACTTGTGTGCCGATACTTGCACGCTGAGATTGACCTGCGCGCCAAGTAAGGTTTATTTCTAGTAGTGATTTTCGGGCTGCGTGGAAGATGGATGTTTGCCCGATACCTTCGGTGCAAAGAGATATTCATCTACGGGTGAAAGTTGTACTTCAACAGAGCATCTACATACATAGGAAGATGCATTCTTTCATGGAAATGAAGAGACCTATAGGTCTATAAACTATGAGTGGATTCCTTTCCGGAGCAGTGAGCAAAGGAAGAGGAAGAAGGTGATCCTCTCCACCGGTAGTGAGCCAGAGAGAGAGAAACAGGGAGTGACCCTTGGGAAAGTAGTGAGCTGACCCTAAACATTGTAAAGGCAGTGAGCCTGGGCATAAAAGTGATCTATCCCAAACCTTTGTATCCACATATAGTGAAGAATAGTGGAATTTGGAACGATCGGCAACTTGTCGGCGTATGCTCCTTGGACGTAGCCCAGTGAGGGTGAACCAAGTAAAAATCTCTGTGTCTGCCTGCTTACTTCCCTGCATTGCACTTAAAGCATCATCATCAGATAAAGAAGAAAACAAGTGATCATAATAAACAAACAAGTGCAAACAAAGTGACCCTTGTAATAAAGAGGTCAAGATCCAGTGGGGCAGGAAGAACTTTGAAAAAGAATATCCATACCCTGATTCACCCCCCTCTCAGGGTATATAGGCCCTTATTGGTCCTAACAATTGGTATCATAGGGAAGGTTTCTTTTATCAGATTTATTTACTCTGACTTGGTTCAACTGATTACTCAAGTTAAAGATCCAATATTCTCTTACCATATTGTGCCATGGCAAAGGGAAGAACATCAAAGAAGAAGAAGAAGGCTGGTGGTATTACCCACTGTGGAAGTGTCAATGGAAAGAGTGTGATTCAGTTAAAGGAATCATGTAGTGAACAGAAGAATGGTTTGGATGAATCATACTATGAAAATACTTACTCATTCAATGATGCTGAAGGAATGAGTGAAGAACCTGATTTTACAAGTGATGTTGGAACCACTGATGATGAAGAAACACCAAGAAGTTGAAAAGTGGAAGTTGTCGACAAGGCAAAGGAATTGAATCAGAAATTGGATGAAGAGATGAAAGCTAAAGATATTCGGATCCAAGCACTGGAAACTGAGATCAACAAGCTTAAAGGTTTGAATCAAAGGCTTATTGATGTAGCTACTGATCTGAAGGAGAAAAATGATTCTCAAGATGAAGAATTTCAAAAGAGATCTGCAAAGGTGGAAAAATCAAAAACTGGTGAAAAGGGGAAGAATCTGAACTTAGATGAGATTCAGAATTTGAAATCTAAAAATAATGATATTTCTACACAGCTGTTTGAACTAGTTCATAAGAATAAAAGTCTAAAACAAGATAGTGCATATTTTTCTGATTCTATTGAAGATGAAAAATTGAAAGTGAAGGAGAAAAGTGAGATGGTGGAAAAACTCACATGGGAACTAGAAGATGAGTTGAGTAGCGGGAAGAATCTCAGAAATGAAATCAATGCTCAACTTGAATCAAGAAATAAGAAGATTCAACAATTGGAGGAAGTGATAGAGAAATCCAAGAAAGAAATGGAGATATCAAAGGACAAAGGAAAACCTAAGTTGAAGGATGCACTGCACTTACTATTCGATTTTCCTTCTAAAGGTGATGATAAAATGAAAAGGAAGTATGAGATTTCTGAGGAGAAACAACAAAATATTTTCTCAGCTCAAAGACCATATAGTTTGGGAAAATTTGGCATTGGATTTGATGAATTCCCTCTCGTGCATGAAAGAAAGAGAGCCGTGAATAGTTCCATAGGTGGAGCAAAACCTATAGGTGTTGGGGACAGGCCTAATAGGACAGTTTCAAAAAGAAGTGATGACATGTGCTATTTCTTTGAGATTCATGGCCACACATCAAGCTTCTATTCAGAGACTCTGGAATAAATTTCAAGCTATGAAAATAGAAACTTTGAAAAATCAGAGAATGAGAATAAGCTTTATGAGAAATCAGAGAGAAGAGTCTCTTAGAGGAAAGCATTCATTAGATGCTATTACTGTGGAAGAATGGGACACACCATGAACATGTTTCAGGAAGCTCAGGAGATCAATGTCAGAGGAAGAACTCAATATGCATCAAAATCTCGATAGAGAAATGATGAAATGAGGTATGCCTTTGATGGAAAATGTTTTATATGTTCAGATTATGGGAATTTGGAAAGAAATTGCAGCAAGAAGAATGAGAGAAAGGAAAAGAAACTCGAAAGGATATTCTTGACTCCAGTGATGCATAATGAGAAATTATACACTGGGAGACAACATGGTAAGGAGAAGAATAGGCTTAGAGCCTTAGGGGAATCACATAGAGCTGAACGAAAGGTGTATCAGTCACCTCCTCTATCATACTCACAACAGATCTCAACGAGAGAATGTGAACAAACCTGGAAGATTAAGAGGAGATCTACTCCAGGTGTGATAAAGAAGAATGAACGTTCAAGGGAGGACTCACCACCAGTGAAAAATAGTGTGGTGACTCAGACATCTGATAAAAGAAAGATGAACAAAGAATGTATTGAAAAATTCACATGTTGTGTTCCACAACGAAAAGTAGAGGAAGGTGAAAGATCCTTGCAATGGTGGAAGAAGAAAGGGAATATGACAAGTTGAGATATTCCTACCCATAGAAGTAATCATGGGAAATGGAATTTTGGTGGAACATCAAAGACGAAGATATGTACTAGTGGGTTTAAACCCCAAATGGTGAGAAAATCCAAGCTTGCAGAATCTACATATCAGAAAAAGGATCAGCATGTAGGTAATGAATGCTTAGTCATATGGCCAGAGCAGTTGAAGTTGGATAGGCAGCTAGAAGAAGCAAAGAAAGAGTGTGATGATCTGTAAGAAAGAATCAAAGGGTTGACCCATCAGGATCAACCACCATCCTCGTCTTGAGGATTCCAGAAAAAACCCCTCTCCCAGTGTATAAAAATGTTATTAATTGACGATTCATGTGTTTCAGGTTTTAGGGAGATATGATCCAAGGGTAAGTGGCATCTAAGGATGCGAAGTGGAGAAGTAATATGCTCTAGAGTTTCAATTGATTCAAATCAGGTACCAAAGTTGAAGGAGAAAGGTAGAAACAGAGCACAATAGGAAATGATTGTGTTATTAACTCTATCTCTTGTTTCCTACACCGAGTTCCAACTCAGTAGGCTTAGAGATTTGGTTAGTGGCTCGATTCTGAGTGCCAGATTAGAATAAATTATGCATGAGGATAAGAAGAGTGTTTATGGGTCTAAAAAGTGGGCATAACCCCAGGAAGTGTTGTATAACATAGGGGGAGCATTCAATAACAAAATCAGATGCAAGATCCATCAATGCAATAATTATATGAATCAGCTCAGGAGTTTTCAATCGAGGGAAGACTTATTGCCAAAGAAGCAGCAATAATCATGCATCTCATGCTTATCTATTTTGCTCTAACAATGTTGTATCAACTGATTGCTTTCAGGATGCCAAGAAGCTGCGAGAGAAAATCAAAGGTGTGTCAATTTTTTTTTGAGAGAAGATGTTCAAAGAAATGACGTCATTGAACAATGACACAGTGAAAAGTTTTCTTTTAAAAGTGAGGAATTGGTAAGAGACTCAGGGAGAGAAGAAGTGGCAGAAGATGATTCAAAATAATGATACTGATGGTGAGTATGAGGAAGTAAAATCCTTATCTGCACAAAAGTGAAAGAGTCGAGATGAAATTGACAGGCAGAATATCATCAGTGATCTGTGAGCTCCAGTTTAGACAAGAAAAATATAATCACTACAATAGAAATCATTACTATCACAGGATGAGAAGAAATGACTTGCTGATGCAGCTGTAGATGAAAACTAGGTTCAAGCCATGAATAAAGAGCTAAATCAGATTGAGAATAATCAGACGTGGGGGATTGTTTCGAGGCCAGCAGACAAGAATGTCATCGGGACGAAATGGGTATATCACAACAAGATGAATGAATATGACATGGTGATTCCGAAAAAATCATGTCTAGTGTGAAAGGGATACTCCCAGATAGAGGGAATAGATGTTGGTGAGACATTTGCACCAGTTGCAAGGCTGGAGACAATAAGATTATTTTTGGCCATAGCAGTGCAAAGAAAGTTAAAAGTGTTCCAGATGGATGTCAAATCCGCATTCTTGAAAGGAGTTCTGGAAGAGGAGGTGCATATTGAGCAGCCAGATGGTTTTCTCATTCATGAGGATAAGAACAAAGTTTTCAGGCTGAAGAAGGCGTTGTATGGGCTGAAACAAGCACCAAGGGCATGGTACTCAAGGCTTGATCAGTACTTGAAGAAGCTTGGTTTCCAGCGTGGGGGAGTTGATTACAATATTTATTTCAGCAACAACAGTAATCAAAGGATGATGGTTTTGGTTTATGTTGACGACATAATATTTGGCGGATCAGATGAAGCTCAGTGCAGACAGTTTTCCGAATTCATGAAAAATGAATTTGAAATGTCAATGATTGGAGAGCTAACATTTTTCCTTGGTCTACAGGTGACACAAGGAAGGAATGGAACATTCATTTCTCAATCCAAATATGCCAAGGAGGTGTTAAGAAGGTTTTTCATGGAAAATTCCAAGGAGATTAAAACTCCGGTTGCTACCCGGATGAAATTATCAAAGGATGAGGATGGTAAGGCAGTTAATATCATAGAATACAGGAAAATTATTGGAAGTTTGTTGTACTTGACCACGAAAAGGCCTGATATTGCTTTTTCCACATGCCAAGTAGCAAGATATCAGAGTGATCCCAAGGAAAGTCACATGCTTGCAGTAAAAAGAATACTTCGGTATATCAAGGGCATAGTGGACTTCAGCTTGACATATACTGACAAATCTCAGACAGAGTTATTGGCATATACTGATGCAGACTGGGCCGGTTCAGCGGATGATAGAAAATCAACGTCAGGTGGTGCATTCTATCTTGGTGGATTGTGTATTTCTTATTTTAGCAAGAAGAAAGATTTAATTTCATTTAGTACTGCGGAAGCTGAGTATATTGTGGCCACTCAAGCATGCACACTGTTATTGTGGATGAAGCAGCAGCTTTAATATATGGGAGTTGAAGTGAAGTCTCCGATCGGAATCAAGTGTGATAACTCAAGTGCTATAAATCTCATCAAAAATCCCGTTCATCACTCAAGAACAAAGCACATTGAGATAAAGTATCATTTTATCAAGGAGAAAGTTGAGTAGGGAATCGTGAAGTTGGAGTATGTGCCTAAAGAGCTACAGGTTGCATACATTCTAACAAAGGCCTTACCCAAGGAAGCTTTTGAGAGGCATCGACTGGCTCTGGGAGTTCAGTCGACTCCCCGCACTTGAAATAGTGTGGATGTGGAATCACCCACCTATCCCCAAGGTATGATGTGTGTTTTTACCTAAATGTTCTAATGTGTTATCTACTCAGTTATAGACTGCAAAGGAGTGACCATTGGGTTCGTTGACAAAGGGGGATAAAATAGTGATTGTTCAAGGGGGAGACAGTGTGGAGATTTGATAAATCATGAATGATATGGGGAGAAGCTGACAGGTGGAGCAGCCAGATAGGGGGAGTTGAAGCTAGTTGAACGTTCTTAGCCAGAGCTTAGCTTGGACAACACAGGAAATAAAGCTAAATAGGTTTTGAAGATGACAAGGGATGAAGCTGTGAACAGAAAGGGGGAGCATTTTAAAACTGATGATGCTAGAAGTGATCGATTAAAGAATAGATACCACGACAGTTGAGGATCGTGATAAAATCAAAATAGAGATGTTGGAATGTGGTAAGAATATTTCCAACATTTGGTACCAGTTTGGTAAAAATTGGTATCAATTTGGTGTCAATATTGGATTTTAGAGATGAAGTGATTCATTGATGAACTTTTCATTTACTCCTGTTTCTCACGCCGAGCATTGCTCATGTGGGGTTATAGTATGTGTTGAGTAAATCCTTGATCGCTATCAGAATCGCAAAAGGCGAATGGTGGATGAAGAATCAACGATGTATCCTTTTATGGAAGAGTTGTAAAGAAACCCAAAGGGGGAGATTGTTGGGAAAAAATCCCTCAAGACATCATTGAAGCATTTTTGAGGTGATTGTGTTTGTTGACAAGGTGGACAACTGTGCTGTGAATGTTGACAAATCAAACCATGACATACAAATTTGTTGAAAAAGGGGATTTCATGGTGGAATGTTGAGTTTAAGAGTTGTGGTCAATGATAAATGTTTGATTTAAGAACTTTGACAAAGGAATGTATGATCTATAAGTAGTACAAAAAGAACAGATACAAGGTGGCATCGTTTTCCAGTGTTTGCCAAATTTTTGGGCTTGAAAATTGACAAATGAAGAAAAGTGGTTTTTGGAAAAGGGACTTGCGTGACGTGTACATGAAGTATTGGAAACTTGAGCGCCATATGTTTTTCATGATCAGATCATCAAAATATGGCAAAGGGATAAGTGTCACACAAGTATTGGTGGTGTCGCGTAGATGAATTGCGCGCCGTGAAGAGACTTGCGCGCCGATGCCTTGGAAGATTGAGAAATTGAACGCCTGTGGTTTTTCAAGATCAGAAGATCAAAATATTGCAAAGTAAAGAGGTTCGCGCAAGTTTGGAATTAGGTCGTGTAAGTGACTTACAGGAGAAGAGACCTGCGCGCCGAGACTTGCGCGTCGAGGAGAGAGTTGCGCGCTGTCACGTAGGGGTGACCAAATACCTATAAATACTGGACCACCCCTCTTCATTCTTCACTGGAGTTCAAAAATTTGAAGATTCAGATCTCCCGTCGTGTAGGTGTGGAAGTCGTGCAAGTGGTAGTGTGTCGCTCAAGTGGGACTTGCGCGCCAGAGTAGGAAGTTGCGCGCCAAGGGTGAGTTGCACGCCTGAGGTGGTTTAGGCAAGGAAGGAAGTGAGTCGCACAGGTTTTGAGTTGAAGAAGATTGAGTCGCACAAGTAGTTGAGGAAGACTTGTGTGCCAGTTGTGACTTGTGCGCCGATACTTTCACGCCAAGATTGACTTGCATGCCAAGTAAGGTTTATTTCCAGCAGTGATTTTTGGGCTGCGTGGAAGCTGGATGTTTGCCCGATACCTTCGGTGCAAAGAGATATTCATCTACGGGTGAAAGTTGTACTTAAACAGAGCATCTAAATATATAGGAAGATGTATTCTTTCATGCAAATGAAGAGACCTATAGGTCTATAAACTGTGAGTGGATTCCTTTCTGGAGCAGTGAGCAAAGGAAGAGGAAGAAGGTGATCCTCTCCATCGGTAGTGATCCAGAGAGATAGAAATAGGGAGTGACCCTTGGGAAAGCTGTGAGATGACCCTAAACAATGTAAAGTTAGTGTGCCTGGGAATATAATTGATCTAGCCTGAACCTTTGTATCCACATCTAGTGAATAATAGTGGAATTTGGTACGACCAGCAAATTGTCAGCGTATGCTCCTTGGACGTAGCCCAGTGAGGGCGAACCAAGTAAAAATCTCTGTGTCTGCCTGCTTACTTCCCTACATTGAACTTAAAGCATCATCATCAGATAAAGAAGAAAATAAGTGATCATAATAAACACACAAGTGCAAACAAAGTGACCCTTGTAATAAAGAGGTCAAGATCCAGTGGGGCAGGAAGAACTTTGAAAAAGAATATCCATACCCTGATTCACCCCCCCTCTTAGGGTATATATGCCCCTATTGGTCCAAACAGGATCTAACCTTAGTTAAATAAGATATACTTCTATCTATAATGATCTACCATTGGACATCTACCACTGAAAGATCTACCATCGCCAGATCTATCGCTGACACATATATCACTGACAGATCTACTGTCGACAGATCTACCGCTGATAGATCTACCACTAAGCGATCTATCACTGATAGATATAATAATAATAGATCTACCACTGATATATCTACCACTGAAGATATATACCATGGGATAAATCTACCATTAGATAGATCTACTACCAGTCGAATCTACCATCAACACATCTGCCATCAGAATCGATATACCATTGGACTATGCTACCACCAGTCTGTGCTACCATTCATTGATTCTACCATTAGTATGAGTTACCTCTAGAACTCATCTACCACCAAGGAGAATTTACTACCAGAATAGATCTACCACCAGAGAGGATCTACCACAAGTCTTATATCATTTCTGTTTAGAATATTATTTGAATTTAATTCCTCCAACCACTCATTTAAGGAATTAAATGCAGTCAGCTACACTTGGATTTAAGAATCATTATTATTAAAACACACCATGGACGCATTAAAGAAAAATCCAGACCTTTATTGATTTTGTTCTCAGTATGAGGATTCAGGTTATTTATTATTATTCTTAAACAGATAATTGGACCTCTAACGATATAAAATTAGAATAACTCTCTCTCATGAGTAATTTGAATTGCTTAGAGCTAATACTAGTGACACATTTATAGATAATATAGTCTTTAATACTCCAAATCAAGAGAAATAAAAACACACTAGTGTGTGGAAGGATTTTGGACATCAATAGACTGAAAACAAAAGGACTTTCTAGACCTTCGTGATGCTCATGTTTCCTTCATATTCCGAGAAACCTGTTTGATCTCCTTTTAAATACAGATTCAAGAACCTTTGAATAGATTAATCTATTCGGATTGAGTAACATCAATTTTTCCCATCTATATTTATTTATTTTATTTATAATTTACATTTGAGCTATGTTTTTTTACTCTGTTTATTTATAAAACATAGTTTCTTGTACTTAAATAGAGAGTGCTTGACACTCTCTCTAAAATTTATTCATTTGTGTACCAATAAAAAGTATTTAAGAGGCCGTTTGTGACATGTACTTATTTTATCCCTCATATAACTATAGAAGAGGATTTATGCCTATACAAACTTGTGTGAAATTATTTATAAAACCCGATCTGGGTTTTTGATCATGTTTATTATTTAAGAAACTTCTTGGTGGTGGGTGATCTTCAAGTGGAGGGGATTAAGTCTCTTCTTGAGACCAAACCCATTTTTTTAATTTTGATGTGTGTTTTATTAGTTTTTTTTTTATATTTTAAGGTTTTAAAACTATATCTGTTTTATAATATGTATCAAAACTTTTACTATGATAGTTAATCTTAATTTTTGTTTTATATAGAGTGTTTGATCAATTAATTTAGTTTCAAAAGTTAAATTGATTTCAAAGATTGTTTTAACTAAGCATTGATCCTTCTTTTAGAAGGTATTTGAAAAATAAAATTATATATTTATGATCTAATACTTAGTTCAAGAGTTATTATATTATTTCAGAAAAACCACATGACCATGATATAATATATTTAATATTTTTATTATATCAATACTGATCCTACCTAGGCCTTAGAATCTCATGCTGACTTAGTGACTAGCTCCAAAAATACTCCATAAAAAATTTCAAAGTCTTATGAGGAAAAAACAGATTCGTTACAATTTTATAGTAGTGATAAAAAATGTATATTTATAAATTATATATGTTCAAATATTAAATAATTTTAAATCCCAAGAGTGTGTTAATTTCTGGCCAAATATACATTGGTATCAATTTTTTTCTTTTTTACACCCTTTAAAACTTATTTTAGATGACTTAAATATTTTAATATATTTCATATTACATATAGTTATTTCATTTTCAATATAGTTTACTTTCAATATATTATAAAAAAACAAGTTAAAGATATGTACAAAACATTTAGTATGGAAAAAACACCATTACACAATAAGTTTTATTACAAACAAATGTTATCCTGAAAATTAACCATATTTTCATTAAAGTAAGCATAAGATAAAGTTAAATAAAATATTTTATTCTCTATAAAATTTCCATTAATTTTTTTATTACCATTTTAGTTATTTCCAGGCATAGATTTAGAGTTTCCAAATCAGTGTAAAACCTTTTACTTTATAACCTTCATTTCAAATCAATATAATGAGAAATCAAACATATTTATTTATAACTAGAATAACCAAGTCATAAATCACATGAACAACACATTCTATTTCAGGTGTTTTCTAATTATCTTGTCATGTTTTTATTTCTATATTTGTATATTTTCCACACATCATTTTCACCCATATGCAGTGAAATAAATTTCACCTCATGATTCAAATATTTTCACACTTTCTACCCCATCAATATCTATACAATAAAAAGACATAATGATTTATGATTGACATAAACACTAAATATTGAAATAATTTTGAAACCCCTTTTGATTTTTTAATATTTATTTAATTAAAATTTCATAAATGTTTTATGGATGTATGGTTTTGATCCCAAATATTTTTGACATATGACGTGAAGAGATAGAAATTTCATAATTATTATCTATTGTCGAGTAACTTTCTCTACATCCTTTACTTTTAACAAGTGGTTTATCATCATTTTTAATACAATAATTATGAAACCAAGGAAACTTCTATAATATTTTTTTAGTAATTTCAGGTCATGCTTCACTTATTTTAATATTAATTAGAAATTAAATTCTAAATACACACACACTTTGATCATTTTTATGCCTATGAATTCAAGGAGGATAGGTAGATCTAGAGTTAATGTCACCTTCTACATTTTTTTTATCATTTTCTAAAATATTATCATTATAAACATCATGAGTCAACAACATGTTTCCAACTCCTGATATAACTATAATTTATAATTTAAAAATTAAAAATGTATAAAAATATTAAATTAAAATCATCATAAATAAATAAATCATCTATGTTTTAAAAGGACTTCATGTTACTCTTATTAATTGAAACTATATTATATTATATTGAAAACCATATCTTAGTTTCAGTTAAACTAACCATGATTTACCTTTTTATGTGAGTATTGTTGTTACAATTATCATAACATCAAAAAAACCAAGTATTAGATTAATACAACACAATATTTGAATGTAGATTTTTAAATAAAAATGATTTCCAATCAATAAAATATATCACTAATGAGAATTCTTATAAATAAAATAAATTTTACCCCTCCTGAATCCACTTGAACATAAACTTATAATGTAAAATCATATAATTATTTAATAAAAAATCTTCTTCATGTTCATCATAACATAGACCAATCAAGATAAATGATTTTAGTTTAATTAATGAATATAACATGATAATAAAATATTGATCAGGACATACGAGAAATAATACTCTTCATAAATTAATTTCAGATCACATATTCTATTTCTAAGATATAAAGACTAACAATGAATACCGAAGAAAGAGGTATAATATTTTAACTATAGAATAAGTAACCATATACCAAGGATTAAAGAATATAAAAATGATAACTGTATCATCTTGGTGAGTTCACTTACATACAGGTCAGGATAAGATAGATTGGAATTAGATAATTAGGCTAGAGTTTTACATAATTACTCTATAAGGTTTGATTAGGATAACATAGGATGATGATACCTAGGGAACACAGATTTATTTATTCATAATAGGGGAGTTTAAAAAGGATGTGGGTGGCTGATGTATTCTTTCACTTGACTCACATTGATGAATTTTTGTCTGAGAAACCTTGATGTAAAATTTATTGGGTATATAAGAAAAGAAAAAATGCATCATATAGATCAAAGATATGATTTATATACTTGTGATTGTATTAGAAACATTTTTTATAGAGAATACCATTGGAATTATATGCATATATTTTCCATATCATATGCATTGAGCTTGAATCTTGATGTCGTCTAAAATATATGCTTGAAAAGTTAAAGATATTTTACCATAAAGATCGAGCATTTCATAAAAGGAGGATGAGTTGGTGCATCATACACTAGTTTTTATTATAGGGAGAAATTATATTGGGGTGTATTAAGCATGAGATATTGAGAGGTGGAGAGAAAAGAATGAGGTGGATAAACTACTTAAGGTTGTGAGATAAAAATTTTAGGTGATATAGGTGAAAAGAACATTTGGGAAATAACTCTTACTTGATTCTATAGGAATAGGGTTATGAAGTAATAGGGTAGGGACTCATAAAATTTAGCAGAGATATGAATGAAGGAGGTAGAGATTGTATTCTGGCCAATACACACACCATTGGTGCATTGTGTGAGTTCAGTAGTTAGTTTATTTTTGTAATATAGTTCTTTAGTAGTGTTTATTAGTCCAGGGAGACCGAGAGGAGTTTAAAATTAGTTAGGGGGTTTCATGCTCTCTTTTATGAAGAACAAATATAAACTTTTTAGTGATATAGATAGGATATTTCACTATAAAAGAGTTTACAACTCTCTTTACCTAATTATCATGTTATTATCTTAATATGATGAAAATTGAGGAGTAGAGTGAAAGGTATCCTTATGAACTATTTTATAGATATAGGTGGGAATTTCTTTCTTACACACTTATGTATAGTTTATGAAGAGTTTCGTAGTGGTAGAGTGGTTACTCATGAGAACAAGTGAGCATTGAGAGAGTAAACATAGATTCTTTACTGGAGGATCTGATATGTAAAATTCATGCATATATTTTATGGCATTTAAGTACACTAATATCAGTAATTTAATTGATATTCTTTCCAATGTTGTAATTATTTTATTGGTTTTTGTGAATTTTGGTAGTATGCAACAAAATTTTAGAAAATAAACAAAAAGGGACCAAAATAAGCATGATAATTCACGCCATGATGCGACATTGGAAGTTTGAATCTGGATTGAACTAGAGTAGAACTAAAGAAACAGGGAAAATATATTTTAATGATGTAAAATATTCATTCAAGCCATAAACCAGATAGAGTTTGAGGTATGCTGGAATTTATATCACTTTTCACATTGTACAAAGAATAAATTCACGTCATAAATTCCATTAATGTCATAAGTTTTTCGATATAGAACTGAGGATATACATTTTCCATGTCATAAATTTAATTTTTGATGTATGATCATTGAAGGATTAGAATTATATCCATTCCATTATGCCATGAAATCCATTTTTATGTCTCAAATCTTTCATCAATAGCATATTCAAAGCTCTAAAATTTGAGAATCTTGACTGGTTATTTAGGGATTATTACTTTGAATCGACCAAGAATGAATCCAAAATTTATTTTTAATCTAAAATAAGACTCAGGTGATGTCTATGCCTATAAATTTAACATCACACTACTTCTAAAAAGTAGATCAATAGACAGGGGTGAGGCAATACCAGAACAAGAAGCGACTAAAGCCTTACTGTTACTAGGTTTTTTATTTTCCTATCCCCTCATGGATAACATAAGGGGGTGGACCCTTTATTGTGTTATTGTGATAAAGAGATATTAATTTTATTAAGGTATTTAATTTTGAATACAATTCATTTGGTTCTTTTTATGCATACCTAAATTCTCAAATATCTTCTTTGTTTTCATCATACATGACCATTGTGTGATCGATGAGGGAGTAAGGATTTTAACACATTAACTAGTGGATAAATCTCACCATGAAAATTGGGTGGATTTTCTTCTATGTTTAAACATGGTTCCAAGTCACCTAATCATCAAATGAACCGAAGTACTATGACCATTGAGAAAAGAAAATTTTAGTGATTTTGAGGTTGTTTACCATGACCATTGGATTTTCCTAAACTCATTTCCAAAACCACATGATTCCTAATTCATTATGTTACACCCTAATTATCCATGAACCTAAATTTTCAAATTTTGATCATTTTTTCCAATTTCTTGAACATGAAAACTACCATAATTATCTTTGAAATTAAATTAGTTATACTTCTATAAATAAATAGTTTAGGTATTTATTATTGAACTATTATTTTCTCCAACCCTGTCTCTATGGGTTCTACCTCAAACTTTTATTTCTTATACTACCCTATAGTTTAGTGATTTTTTTATTTCATGTTTTAAATTTCTAAATTTGATAACCCTATGAGAATTAAAAAAGACCATGGGGCTATCAGGTCCTAGTCAAGGATCATCACATATTTAGGAGTCATCCTTGGTCTCATACTGACATAACACAAGGATCAACGAGGTCCTTGGTCCTAGAATCATCCTTATCATACTCTATCACATTCATTAGGGGAAGGTAGTTTTCATCCTTTAAGAGGATTATTGAGTGGTTTAGTAATTATGTTATGTTCGAGGTGATATGGGATATTTAAATTATAACTATCCCATAGATTTGTTAGGTTAGTATATAGAACATACTCAAAGTATGATAGTGGAAAAAACACCAAGATAGGGAAAGAATTTTGGGAATCAACCACAAATAGGTGGAATAAGTGTTGGGATGGTGTTTATAGGGGAAAATGGTATAGAATATTATAGGTGATGGTCCATGTTTCAATGGTTATCACCCACCAATATATCTTGGAGGTAAATGTTAAGGTGTTGTTAAACCTTGGGTTTATCATGATAGATAAGTAGGTTAAGGCTAGTTTCATATAGTGGATGTAGTAGAGGCAGATGAGGCTATTGGTAAACCTACTACTCATTAGGGTAGAAAAGTTAGTCAGGTCTAGTTGCATGTAGTAGATTATGGGAGAGACATAAGTATGATCAATATATAATCCACTTTAGCTTATGTTTTGATAGACACAAGAGATTTACATTAATTTATTACTATAATTATCACGAGGGAACACAACCATCCTGTGATGATATTGGAGATACCACTAGTATTTCTAACATCAATTAGGTGGGGGGGGGGTTCCATGTTTTATTAAATGTTTTTTTAGGATTGTTTCCCACTCAATAGTGGAAGGATGGAGATAAAACTTATCCTATTAGAGATGTGTCCCTATAATTCCATCCTTGGCATTGACCATCTAGAATCAGCTCAAACATGAATTGATAATTTTAGGTGAAGGATTTCCTATACTATTATAAGCTGGTAGAGGTTATTATATATTTTAGACAAGGATTATCAATACAATATGGGTCATTGGGGTAAGTAGGTTATCACTACATAGTTAACTAGTCTTTATTTGTGCACAAAAATACAAACTTTATGGGTTTTTTAGTTATAGTGTGAGAGTTTGCTGCTGTATTTACCAAGAAGGTGGTTAGGATACTAGCTCAGTGAGAGGTTGAGTTTAATATTAATCTTGTTCTATAGGTAATGCCTATTTATATGGAACTTTATCAGATTCCACCTATAGATATTTAGCAGTTGAGAGTGAAAGTGGATAAATTATTATAGAGATAATGTATTCGAGTGATCATGTCACTATGGGGCAATCCAATTTTATTCATAAAGAAGTAATATGGTAGCTTATAATTATTTATTGATTATCATCAATCAATTTAGGTACCAGTATATGAAAAGTATCTATTATTATATATATAGGACTTATTAGATTAATTTAAGGGATCTTGAGTGTTCTTTAATATTTATTTAAGGTTAGGTTATCACCAGTTTCATATTCAAGAGGAGGACATCCCAAATTCAACATTTTGATGTTGGCATGGACATCATGAGTCTGTGATGATTCATTTTGGGAAGATGAAATCCCAGTTTATGTTTATGATATTGATGAACCAAGTATTTCAACCATAATTTGACAGTTTCATTGTAGTATTTATTAATGATATCCTAATTTACTCATAAATAAGGAGAAACATGTTGATTACCTATGGGTCACATCAAAGAATTTATAGAAACATAAAATATTTAGGAATTTATTAAAGTGCCAATTTTGGACATGAAAGTTCAATCTTTTAGATCATATTATATTAGAGGTTGGAGCTACTATTGATCTAATGAAGATGTAGTTCTTAATAGCATGGAATCCACACAAATTTCTTTTTAGGTCAATAGTTTCTTAGGGTTAATAGATTATTACTATATTTTTGTGCCAAATTTCTCTAGGATAATGATTCTTTTGTAAGCATTGATGAAGAAGGATTAAAATTTCATTTAGACAGATCAATGTTTAGAAGACTCTAATATCTTTAATGGGAAGTTGACCAATGCACTAATTCTCAGATTTCCAAAGGAGGGGACTCTATATATAGTGTACTATGATATTTATTATTCAGGGATTAGTTGTGTATTGATGTATAATCATGAATAAATCACATATGGATTGAGGTAATTTAAGAATCATGAATATAATTATGTCACCCATGACTTAACATTAAGAACTTTAGTTTTCTCTTTGACATCATGGGGACATTACTTTATGAAGGAGTGATTTTTGGATTTCATGGACTACAGGGGATTATGATACATATATTCATAAAGATATCTAAACTCATGAAAACTTAATTGGGTTGAGTTTTTTATAGGATTATAATTTCAATATTTTTCATACCTTAGGTAAGGGTAATGCAGTGGTAGATTCATTGAGAAGGAATTAAAATTGAGAGTTGGCATGGGAGGATTAAGAGGTAATTGAGTAGTTGACATCTTTAAATCTTGATTTAAGAGAGATTTAGGGATGAAAATGTTTATTTCAGATGATAATAACTTCCACTTTGATGTAGTGTCTTTTATATACATAAATATGAGATATTTAGTGTGAGGTCTTTTAGCCTAATTTTCCATGGTGAGTTATTGAAAGGTTGAAAAAAGGTGGGGAGAGACATATTTTATTTTAGGAGAAGTTTCTTGTTCCCTTAGATCTAAAAAAGAAGGAATTATGAAATTTTCACCACTCCTATTTAGTAGTTCATACTGGATTAAGAAATATGAATTGGGATTTTGGGAACTAATTTTGGTAGCTAGTACGAGGAGTGACATAGTTGATTTCATGGCGTGATACCTCACTTTTCATCAGGTGAAAGTGAAACATTTCATTTTAGTAATATTCATAAAACCTATTATTATTATATAGTTTAATTAGAATTATATATATAAGTATTTTATTACTAATCCACCCCATATGACCGAGAGTCATGATTTTGTATGGATTTTAAATGATATATTGATGAAATCCACTTACTTATTACCAATCCAGGTGCATAACTTAGTGGATAGTTTAACAAAATTATATGTATCTAAGGTGGTGAAGCTATATAAAGTTACATTGAATGTTTTATCAAATCAACATTGAATGTTTTATCAAATCAATACATCCATTTTACTTTGAGATTATGGTGGTGGTTACAATAGGCATTTGATAACCATTTGTGCTTGAGTATTTATTTCCATTCCCAAATAGATGGTAATATAGAGAGGATGATTCATACTTTGGATGATATGTTACAGGAATGAATATTAAATTCTTAGGATGCATGGTTAAATAATTTTCCCTTGGTGAAGTTTTTATAGTACAATAATTATCACACCACTATTGGCATGAAATCTTTTGAGGCATTACATGGGTGATTATATATATCTCCATTGTATTGGGTTGAGGTTAAAGGGTCAATAATTTTGGGTCCCAAACTAGTTAAGAGTACAAAAAAGAAGACATGATAGATTATGGAATACATATAGATAACTTAGAGTGGGTAGAATCCATCTACCCATGATCCAAATAATTGAAAGGTTCCCATTCACAAGGGTTGATGGATGCATGATCTAGGAGTCTTGGTGGTTTTTAGAGTAGGTGGCAGTCTAGTACTATTGGTTTTATTTTTGTATCATTATACATGTGTGTTCTGTTATGGATGTGTTTGGATAATATATTGGGTATGATTAGACTATTGTTTTTTTAGAGTCTACATATATATAAAATGTTTCTTATACTATTATATAGTTACAACTAGTGACCTTAAATTTATAAGATTTTATTTTTGGAATGTCTAATGTGTGAATGGGACATGACAATTTTTTTGGAAGGACCTATTGATGACCTTTTTACATTCCAAAGAATTAAAACTATTTCACACTTTATTATACCTTATCTATTTATGTTTATAACATTTTCTAATGATAAAGAACTGTGCTTGAGGTTTTGAATTGATTATTTTTGGACCCTTAGGATCTGAACCAAGTTGTTACAAAATAGTATTAAAGATTTATCTAGGGTAGTTGGGGTTGGTATAGATAGGATATATGATCAAAGGGATTTAGAAAGTAAGTCATAAATATGCCTATCTAGAATAATTATGGTGAAATATTGAATTACTATAGGTAGTTTGAGTTTAAGTTAGTCTCATTTTTACTTTGATATATTCCTTTGAGTCTCATGAATCAGGAGTAGGTATTTATAAGTGTTTACTTATATTATAATATAAAATACTATATTCTTGTGTGTGTTTGTTTAGTATATTACTGAAATCATTTGGAAATATATATTAATTTAAACCTAATAATAAATAAATAGTGTATTCTAACTTAATTATTAGTGAAAACTATATTAATATAAGTCTCAAAGAGATTTATTTTATTATTCTTTCTGATTTTATATTTAGGTTTATTTTTGTAAAATGTTTTTTCTAAAAACCATTTTGATGTGTTTTAAGTTTTATAAGAGTATAATAGATAAAATAAGTAAGAGAAGGGAAGGGTTTTTTTGACCAATGATATGAAGTCCCTAAATTTGATAAATATTATCCATGGATATGGGAGATGATGTAAAATCTCTACTCAAATATAGAATATACCGCCTCAATGACCACTTATATCCATACAAGGAGGGTTTGATGAGAACACTCATCCTGCAAGGCCTATTATTGATCTGTAGGTCTTAGAGGGGCTTGAACAATTACTTTATGAAAAAAGGAAATTATTTCCATGGTATGAAGCCACTCATATTTTTATAATGTAAGACTTATATATCCATAATCACCCAGCCTTTTGAGTTGATTTTTTAGTAAAGGAAACAGAGGAGTGGGTCAAACAAATTTATCACATATTCAAAATCATCGATACCCTTGAGTAGAACGAGGTATCATTGGTGACCTTTATGATTAAAGGGCTAAACATCAATGGTAGAATGTTATGAATGAAGCTAATAAAGACTAGGGGTTGTCTTGTGAAAGTTTATTTAAGTTGTTTTGGGAGAAATTTTACCCTGTCACCATTTATTGATTAAAGCATCAAAAGTTTACAGAAATCAAGTGGGTGATAATGATGTTGATTAAGTATACTTCCAAATTCATTGATTTAATCCATTTTACACCCTACTTGAGTTGGGATGGGGAAAAAGGATATGCTCTTTGGGATGGGTTTGAAAGAGCATTTTTATACTTAAGTGATGTTATTTAATCTATTTACTTTCTTAGAGGTTATAGAGAATGTTGTATTGGATGAGACAAGATTTAAGGGATGCTAGAGAGCTATTGGTTGGGGTGTTTAATGGGACTCATGATCATGTGATAGACCTACTAGCCCACATTGATGGGGTGGGTGGGACTAGGAAAAAATTACCCACATTTTAAATGATCTTAAATGGATTGGAGAAAAAATCTCTTAGATTATTTATATTAGCCTTAAAATATGATGGCCGACCCATGAGTTAAAAATAATTTTTTTTATTTTTTATTTTAATTTTATTTATCATTTTTTATTAAAACATATACATTTTTAAGTATAAGATGAATATATATATATATATATATATATATATATATATATATAAATTAACAATTATGTGATAACTATTGTGCATTTAATATTTTATATTCCTTACTAATAAGTGTTTTTTATTTTTTAAAAAATATTTTTTGTCTTGATTACAAATGTGGGTTGACCTGTGGACCAATTTACTTAAAATATAGATCAAGATGGAATAAATTAAATGAGATGAATTAAATGTGAGCATAAATGTAGCAAGAATTTTTAAGCCCAGTCTATATAGGCTTGGTCTAATCCACCCCGTTCTAATTTATAAAGCACCCCTAGCTGTTGGATTAACTTCTGGTTAGATCATAGGTAGGGGATCATCTAGTGGATAATAGTAGTGTTGAGAAGATAAAAGGTGAGATGGATCTATATAGATAAGTTAATGAAAAATTTATCCTATTCATTTTATCTTTGGGATATCTCATATTTGACACTTCTAGTATGAACATTTAGGATACACTAGGGCTAGTTTCCCCTCTAAGGAAAAGCAGTTCCATATGTTCGGTCATTACAAAAGACTTCAAAGGTTCTATTAACCTATTACTTCAAAGTTTTTAGGTCAAAAACCCTAATAAAATCAAAAATATAATGTTAATACTAGTGGGAATGTGAATAGGGGAAGTCAAACTCTTACAGGAAAACCTGTCCTAAGAAATAAGCGGGGTGGTTAGAGTCAACAATTATTGACACCTCCTTATAGTTGGGGATTTCATCAATATGACTGTCATAATGAAACTAATAGGATATTTATATTAAATTATTTTACAAACAATGTTGTGGATGGTTATTCTACTATTATAGGTACTATTCCGGTATCATCTACTCCCACTTATGATTTATTTGATACATGGTATTTTCACCCATTTTATTTGAGAAACTGATATATATTTTTTGGAATTAGGGGTATAAATATCTCATAGGTTTATGAACCCTTGGGAAAATTAATAGATAAGAGTAATAAATATTCACCATGTGATATTATAGTGGGAAAATCTAGATATTTCTAGGATTTATGCACCATTTTTATGAAGTTATTTAATGTGATATTGGGTATAGATTAGTTAATATTGTTCAAAGATCATATTCATTACCATTGAAGGTAGGTTTCCTTTTACTCTGTATTTGGAACTCAATATACACTCACCAAAGAATGTGAATTCTAATCTAATAGAGCTAGACTAGATCAAGGTAAAATCACAATTATCACCTCTCAAATGGTGATCTTGATGCTTAAAGAACTATAGGATAAAAGCCTAATGTATTAACCTCCTATGGTAAGTCTATTTCTTAATATATTTTTTGAATATTTCTTGGGGTTACCTTCTAAAATAGAGGTAGGGATCATGATTAAATTATTTATTAGAATGAATATAATTTTGGTTCTACATTATTATATGGACTTAACTGAGCTAAGATATTTGAATATTTATGTTGATGATATTGATTCTAAGGGTTTTATTAGTCATAGAAATTATCTTTAGGGTTCTCATATGCTTTTCACCAAGAAAAGCTATGGAATTATATAGTTGTACATGGACTATTATTTCTTAAATTAGGTAAAAATTATTTTTTTTATCCATTATCTCAGATCAATGATTTATTTAACTAATATAAAGGCGATAAATAGTTTTTTAAGATTGAATTATGATAGGGTTACCATCAAACCAGAGTAATACCAAAGGAAATCCCATAAATAACTTTTTGAAGCTGGTATAGTCACTTCAAGTACTTATTCATGTTGTTTAAAATGAAAAATACACTATTGATTTTCATGAATATGATGAATAAGATTTTTTATCCATTATTTGACTTTATCATGGTTGTCTTTGTGGATGACATCCTTGTGTACTTAAAATCACAGGAAAAGCATGAATGACATCATCGTGTTTTATTGGGTATATTATAAGAGAACTAACTTTATGTCAAGATTTAAAAATGCTATTTTTGGATTTATGAAGTTAATTTCCTTGGGAAAGTAGTATCATAGGTTAGAATTTTAGTATATCCTAAAAAAGTAGACGCGATGATTCCATTAGAGGTACCTAAGAACATCTTTAAGATTCAAAGTTTCTTAGGACTTTCTAATAATTATAATTGAATTATTCAATAATTTTCTTGGATACCTATTCCTATTAACACTTTGATGAAGAATGGGTAAAATTTAATTTCATTGAATACATGCGAGTCAGATTTTTAAGAATTAAAAAGGAGTCTTATTACAAATACTATCATGATATTTCCATAATCTGGTAAGGGTATTCAAGTCTATTGTGATATCTATTCTATGGTCCTTGGATAAGTATTAATGTAGGATTATTATGTGGTGTTTTATGGTTCTTGGAAAATTTAGACTCATGGAAAGAAATCTTCAACCCATGATATTGAGTTAGATAACATGGTTCATTCTTTGAAGCATGAGAGGTATTATCTCTTTGGAGAGTGATTCATGGTATATACAAATCAAAAAAATCCTTAAACACATATTTTTCCAATAGTATTAGAATCCATAGAGTTTTTTATGGGTTAAATATATATAATCATTTGAATTTAATATCCTTTATGCACATAGGAAGGGTAACATGGTTTCAATTCTTTTAGTATGAAGGAAAAATATCAAATAATGTAGAAAACTAAGGAAGAATAAAGATTTTGGTATGCTGGTAGAGAATCACCAATATGTATCCAATGATCAGAATGGGATATGTTTATATCATAAAATTAGTTTGTTATCAAGTGTGTATCAGGTAAGGGACTTCTAAATCTCTAACCATAACCACATGTCACCACCATATATCATATATCCACATCCACATACCACACACCCATATATCACCACAATATAATGGTAGGGTAATGTAAAAATTAAGGATATAAATCTCATGCCTTCTTATTTCCATGTACACATCACCCATACCAAAAAATCATCAAAGAAGAACGAATACCCTAATCCATTATGACCCATTCATCATAACTGTAGATCCATCACAACTTGTACTATTTTTATAAGAGAGAGAGAGGAATGGGGAATATTCAACCATTTGTATCACCACCATCCTAGATGTTGAGGGAAAATACCTAAAACCCAAAACCACATATGAGTATTAGTGGGATTACCTAACCTAGGTGGTGGTGCATACAAAATAATAAAAAATACAATGCATATAATAGACCACACAATCCTAACCTAAGGGTCATTACTATGACATGAAACATTCACTTCCATCCTAACCACCTCGAATTGACAACCACTACTATAAATACCCATAACAAATCTAACCATGAATCACCACATAATAATAACACATCAAACATAAATTCCCATTTTATCAAATCATTACCAATTTCTAGATTTTTCATTACCATCCACTTTATAATAATTATGTCACATTTAATTTCAATCATTAAAATTTTATTTAACCACTTTAACTTCATAATTTAATTTCATTTACCATGTATCATTTATCCACCACTTATTTTAATAATTATATCCCATCATTCATACCATCACAAATCATTCCTAACTTATATTTCAATCATTTCAGCAACATTCCACATCCCAGCCAACTAGACCATACAACCACATCAACCTCATTATATCACCACAAAAAAATATCCACACAACCATCCCATCCTCCTCTACCATAATAAGTTATCCACACAAACCATCACTATAACCACTTTATACATTTCATTAACAAGGAAACACTACAATAACCATAGAGTAACAAGAAAAAATAAAACAACATCAAGAAACAATCATATAGAGACCTAACTTTTCTTATATTACTATTACATCCTTATTAATATAAAAAACATAATAGTAATACATTTAAGGATAAAATGGTTTAGTTTCTTGAAAAAATTAGGCTCACACAACACTTGTACATAATAAAAATTAAACATTATTTAAATTATTATTCTTTATCCTCCTAAAATATATCACATTAATTTTAGTACATGTAATAACCTAAGGATATATGTGAAATCCATTGGGTTATTTGTACATATAATTTTGAGTTTTATTTAATTATTTATTCAACTTTTGAGTTCATAAGCACTGCGGGTCAAAAATTGGAGTTTTTGGGAGAAACAGACTAGGTGCATGATTGACACATAGTTTGTTTAATCTTATGGATAACCATACAAGGGTAATGTAGGTGTGGCAGTGGGGTTTTTCATGATTTGAGCATGTTTTTTCAAACCATGGATCTCCTAGGGGTAACTGTGTGGCTTAGGTTTTAGTGAAAAAATAGCTCCCACATGGTTGTCGCATGATTTTTCTAACTATGTGGACAAATCGTGTGGCCCTATACAACTCATTAAAATGTGGTATTTTACCATTTCCCCTATCAATTTTTAAGGATTTTGGGCCTATTTTTCCTCTCCTATCTTTTTTATACCCTCTCCTAGGATTTTAAGCTTCTCTCCTATAATATCTGGTGAATTATTATTAGATCCAAGGTGGTTTGGCTGGAGGTAATCCCCCTTATTCATGGTTTCTCCTTCCTTCCCCCGTCCTTCCTCTTGTCCTTCCATTTTAATGGATATGTGTAACCCTATAAGGGGTTATGAATGAACCTAGGGTGTGTAATAGGGGTTTTGGTTTGTTTTATTATGTATTAGGTATGTGAGGCCTTCTCCTACCTATTCCAAGTGGTTGTCAATGAGGGAAATGGGGTTGGAACCAAATCTAAGGCAGTTGTCTCTATTTAAGGGTGTTTTACATGGAATACCTTTAAATTTATAATTTACTTTAGTTTGTGTTATTTAAATTACCACTAAAATGATTTATGATTGATATTTATTCCATGTTTTATGTGATTAATTGATTGTCTCGGAAATGTAAAGTTTAAAAGTTGGTTTTCCAAATGGGAGTGTCTTGTATACACTCTATGCATTTGATAAAATGGATCAAAAAATATTTAATGATTTTAAATGGATTTCTAAAATGGTTTTACAAATGGTTTTTCCTTGTTGAAGGTGTTTGGATTAAATGGAAATGTTGTTTGTGAAAATGGATTATAAAATGGCCTTGATTTATATGGCACATGTTATGTGTTTGTGTGGCATGGAATAGCACATGGGTTAACTGGGGTGTGAGTGAGGGGTTTTTTGAGGTACCATGATACATTTCAAGTAGGAAGACCTTGAGAGATTAAAATTGGTTTCCAAGGGACCATGAAAGCCTTTGGTAATAATATCATGATAGCTTCTATTATTTTACTGAGAGACCATGTGAGATCTTGGAGTTGGACCCAGGGAAGACCATGAGATATTACACCTTGTTGGATGGTTAGAATACCATGTTTAGACTCAATCACATTAAAACCTTGTGGTTAGATCCCTAGTTTCACTTACTCATGTAGGATTTTTAATGACCCATCTTCTCAATTAAGGTACAAATCGTTAGTTTTTTAATTTTTATTCCTTAAACGACCCTAATAAATATTTTTAATCATGAAAAGGTGGTCCTAAGAGTTTTCGGGGCTCATTTGGAGCATGGATACCTGAAATGGTAAGAAGGGATTCGGTTGAATGGTTTTTCTACAACCGTGTAACCTAGGGCACACATTCGTGCAGACTATTGTAGGTTTAGAACATAGCCTTTTTTCATAGATTGTACACGGTTAGTCAAACCATGCACCTAACTATGTGGTGTGCCCCAAGTAATAGTGGATTGAGCATGGTTTGGCTAAAATTTATGGCCAAACCGTGTGCCTTGATATTTTGGGGTGAAAGGACCATTTTCCTCCTCACTTAAGTTAAAACCTTAATTCATTTTTCTTCTTATCCCTCTAGTGTCCAGCCTTGGTTCTCCTCCTATTTTGAGCTCAAAATCCTCTAAAATTAGGCTTTAAAGAAACTTATATATATTTTGTACATTCCTCAATATGTTATAAGAATTGGATCCATCATGGTAAGCTCCCCTAGTCTCTTACCTATTATCTAAGTTTTCCTTCGTATCCGTTGTGATATTTAGGTAGAGGCTCATTTTACCTATTTTTAGGGAATTGGACTGTTTCTCAAATCTCTTCCATCCTACTTCAAATATGAGTCTAATATCAAGTGAGGAATCGTCTACGATCTTTAGGTAGCTGGTCACCTCATTTTCCCTTTGATTTTTGTTATCTAGAAGCTACGCTGTTGTGCCACATGCCATATTTTTTTTCAAGTATCCCAATTATATTAAGCTATTCATGTCTAATAGACCCTTGCATATAAACACATGTTATTTGATCCTTGTTTGGTGATTTATAGGATGCACATACCATATATGGTCACCCCATGGGTGTACCAAGTAAAATTTTCTATTTTGGTCAATTGGTTCAAATGATTGGAACTCCTCCTTATTTCTAGATTAGTTTTTTAAAAAAATTTCTCTTGATATATAAGTGTTTAATGGAACCCAAGGCACCTCTTAGGGGTTTTTACCTTTTAACTACTAGAAAATACATCTATCCTAATGGATTTATACCCCCGGTTTAGATAAATCATGGGCATAGGATTTATGTCCAAGGATATACCAACATTTAAAAAAAACTGTTGGTATATGGTTGTCTATACCAAAGGTTTTTAAAATCCATTGGTATAAGGGACCCGAAATGTCCAGTACGCTTGGGATCCTCCTCCCATGCTCTTCATTTGAACCATAAGCCTCACCTATGCATATGTGCTTCCCCACTACCCTTGGTTGATTTTGGCCTCCTCCATCCTTAGCTCAACTGGATTTGGCATCCCCCTCCCATCCTCATTTGATTTCCCCTCATTACTCTCCTATGGAGAAGTTGTCATATTCCATGCGACATTGAACCCATCTGATAATGTTATTGCTTTTTTTGACAATTTTTTATTGGGATCTTTGTGGGGTAAGATTTTCTTCCCCGACCTCCTTTCTACTGTTATTTCATCTTGGAGATCTATATATAGTGGTTTCTTTATTGATAGGGAATATGATTTATGTTATGTTAGTGAGTGATATTTCACGAGAGATCCATGTTGAGAATGTGGGAGTTTAAGCATTTAAATTCATCATTTTGTGATTTAATGAATTCATATACAATTTTATATATGTGATTTAACATTTTTAATTATTATAATTAGTTTAGAATTATCATGATTTAGATTCCTTGATAAAATAGAAGATAATTTACTAAACATATAAAATATATAAAATCATTCGTAAGAAGTAAATATATTTTGATATATGTGATATTGAATTTTCTTATTTTGAAAAATATATTATTTAGAGGAACCTATTGATTATACTTGTATGATAATCCCTACTTCTATATATTATTTGTATAATTTTTAAAATGGTGTTTGAGATTGGTATGAATATCCACATTCTTAATATAGAATATTAGTGGAAATTGGAGGATTTATTATTCCTTTGGAGTAGTTTGAATATAGTATTATACTCATTGATGTTTTAGTTTGTATGATATCATGTGGATATTTATATTTTGATTATGATATTGGGTTAATTTCTTCCATGTTGTTTGGTGTGTATTGGTGGATTTTCTTCCTTTCTTGTGATTAAAGAGGTTATTTTCTCTTATATTACATTTTTCATAACCTCATTGCTAGTGTCCAACCCATAACCAATTAGAGGTAAGATTTATGGGGGCACAACCGACTTCACTATTGACTTAGAATGGGTTATAGTAGAGTTCGGTTATGATAGTAGGAAAATTAGAGTAGAAAATAAATCGATTGGAATCTCAATTAGAATGTTAAGGAAAGTAATGAATGCCATCCCATTGGTAAATAAATTCTTTAAACATGAATATGAGGAGGATCAATTTAAATTCCATGATAAAAATAATTACAATAAACCTAGTTATATCATAATTCAAACAAGAATTTCTTTCATGGAAATGAAGAAGAATGGGAAGGATATATTGGCCAGAGTTATACTTAGATAACAAAAGAATAAAATAAATACATGTTTATAATAAAATTATTAATATAATAGAATTTATTGATGATTTTATTTAATTAAAAATTATATTTATGATAATACATTAATAATTTTCATGCAATTTTTTAACAAAGGAAACAATAATTCAAGATTTAATGGATATCAGTAAAAAGAACATGGAGTAAAACATTGGGTTTTTAATGACAAATGAAATTATAATCAAATTAAAAAATATAAATTAAGCTAATAGAATCATATAAGGTAAGAACATTACTTTCAAAAAAATATTGAAAAATTGAATTCCACAATGAAATTGGTTAGAGAGACTCTACCAAATAAATACGTTATTATTTAATAATGATAATTTTTTGGTTTGAAATTTTATAGGAAAAACTGATTTGGAATTACTTAAAATTATCCAATATATTCCTAAAAAATAGGATCATCTCAATATTGGATCTTTAATTATTTTCATAAAATTTGGCATATTTTTTATGAATTAAATTCAATAAATAATTGTCATAGTTTCCCTAAAATAGTTTTCTTCTCTTATACATTATCGAGAAAATACCATAAGAAGGATAATATGGGTTCCAAAATCTATTTTAGATAACATTAATGTACTTAAAATAATTTTTGTAACAATATATTTAGATTCAAAATTAAATTATATAAATGATACCTTAAGAGATAATCCCAAGATTTTACTTAGTATATGAACATCATATGTATGAATCATAGATCAATGACTTCTATAATTTCAACAACCTATAAAAGGTTGAAGGAATACATGCCAAATTTGTAATAATGCAATGATAAAAATAATCAGTGTATAAAACACTAGATTTATCAATTATATTATTATTAAATATATTTTATATAGTGTTTTAAATAAGTATAATTTTGAAACTCTTAGTAAATTATGATATTTTGGTTCTAGAGTTTCCTTTTAGAATGAAATAATAAATGTCATAGATTCCAAAGTTAAAAATTATTTTCCAATATATAATTCTCAATATGTATATTTTATTGATATAAAACACATTTCTTACCAACATGTTATATGATTGAGTATTGTTGATAGTTTTTATCTGATATGAAATAGACATTATAATCATCATCGCACATATATACCCACTTTGTTTTGTTATTTGTAGTCATCTCTTATAACATATTATATTTATCTTATTATTTGTTTTTATGGATACTAGTATGATTTGATGAATTTCATATTTAAATTGGTTGTAATGAATTTTTTAATTATGTTTTACATTTTTAATTAGAACATAATTTTTTTCCTTATAATAGAATGGATACAAGTTGGATGTATCATATTGATCAGATTTCAACCAAATTTCAAAATAATTTGTATTTTTTTAGATTTTTCATTTAAAAATGCTTCAGATAAAGATTTTACACAGTGTCCATGATATAATTGTGTTGGAAGACCATGTTTAATCCAGGAATAAGTTATCTACTATATAACAAAAGCTGGATTTCAAACAAACTATTATGTTTGGTATCACCATGGAGAGATGGGACAATATTCTAGTGTTCATGAATGAAAATAAATAAGTGGTATGGAGAATTTGATATTTGATCAGTTCCCATTTGTGAACCATTAAAGAATAGAATATTTTCACCTATCGAACATTCAAAGGTCTGGTGCTCTGCTAATGTGTATAGAGGGACTTGGGTCTAATCCTTGATGATGGTACAAATTTTAGAGTCGATTGTTTTTCTGATTTGTATTTTAATTGGGGGGGGGGGGTTGTTTGCAGAGCTTAGATGAAATGATTGATTAATTAAGATTGATTTAAAAATTTAATAATTATTGGGGTGATTTAATTATTGGGTATTTAATCTTATGATATCATTGAAATTTTCTTTATATTGAATTAAATTAACACCCACTTCACAAGATAATTTTGATCGAATACCCAAGTGTTAAGGCTTTAGTACAAGCCTTAACTTAACTAGGGTTATAATCTAAATTAAA
Organism: Viscum album; assembly: GCA_963277665.1. Taxonomy (NCBI): domain Eukaryota; kingdom Viridiplantae; phylum Streptophyta; class Magnoliopsida; order Santalales; family Viscaceae; genus Viscum; species Viscum album. Next base: position 261,913,280 of record OY728135.1, read on the forward strand.
ACTTGTTTATAAGAGTGTATTTATGGTTCCAATAATCCATGGAATCAACATGTTGAACAAAACATGTCATTAATCCATAACATTTTAAGTTCAACATACACAATGTTAACCTAAAGAATACTCAAGAAGTAAAAGCCCTCAATCACTTAATATCCCCAAATTACGACTCACACCAATGGTAGATTTACTCATAAATTTATATGGTTATTAATCTGGTTGGAATTATTATGGTGATGGGTTTAAAAAGAAATAAAAATAATAGGAAAATATAAGAGAAGCACACCGAACACACACATGAAATGTGAAGAGAGGTAAAATCACACATTAGATTGAACGAGAAAGAAAAATAAGGGAAGGGGTTTCAACTTGATTTAAACTATTTTAAGAGAATTAATATTTAATAATAGAGGGTGGATGATTAAAAGAGAATATGAAGAAGAAACTTTCATTAAAATTGAAACGAAATTGAAAACAACTTAAGCAAATACAATTGTAAACAAACACAAAAGAACACGAAAATAAAAGTAGAGGAGAGGTATATCTTGTTGAAAAAAGATAAAGGAAATTTCTCATAGGCCCTTTTCAAGGATATAGTCATTCAAAAACTCCTCATTAAGGGCTGAAATGCCAACCTATTTCAAGGATAGGAGGGGGATGTATTTATAGACCAAGGAGTTGGAATTTTTCCATTCTAAATATGTCCCTCCACTTGGATCAAATATTGGACTATCCATACAAAATAATATTGAAATATATTATTATTACAATTTGTAGATATACATGTTTTATGTTTAGTCTAAAATGTTGGAATCCATTGAAATTAATAATCCAAATTTATGGCAGTTTGAATAAACAATTATAATCTTTCCATTTTTATCACCACTTTTTCGAAGGCTGGAATGTGAATGGATTTTTGAATAGGAAAATGCCATAAAATACGAACACTTTATTCTAAAAAGTCTTACTTTTATATCTTATATTTAACACTGAAAAATATCATCTATAATGAATGTCTATATTAGGATAAAAACCAATAATGGTGTGTTGATTTCAATTCCCAGACAGAATGGTGGGATGGACTTCCAAACTTCATTTGGGCCCCTTTTTCATGAATTTGGGCCTTGAAAATTTTATAAGAATTTTATTGGAAACAAAGTTATAGTGGATAATAAAATGATTTGGACTTCTGGATTGATCCCAAAAATTCAATCTTTATGGCTAGTTCAGTTTCTTTACATATTCTTTGGGCCTTCTTATATGGATCATATGACCCTTCAAATGGAAGAATTATCCAAGGATTCCTTCTAATGATATGTTGAAAATTGAATAAGGATCCCTAAAAAAAGAATCACACAATTTGGATTAGTATTATGAGAATTATGATTAAAACATTAAACTGAATTGAATTAAGATTAATTCAAATAATGCTCAAAAATTATATTTAATATTAAAAAATTATTATTTCACAACAATTATGCACTTTTCATAGAAAATAATTAAAGGGAGTAAATAAAAAGTTATGAATAAATTAATAACATCAAATCCTCCACACTTAGTCTTATGCATGTCCTCATGTACAATAAATATAAAAATATAATTAAATCATTCTCACTCGCTAACAAATATTGAAATTTTGTTTTACCCAATTAGATGAGGTTTAGAACATTTCACTCATACATATTGAATTCCACCACAAATTATTACAGAAATAATATTACCAAAACAATTCATTTTTCATGCTCAAATTAGAAATGGAAAAGGTAGGCACTTAAAACTTACTCCCCTCAAGATGATAAAAATTTATTTCTAGAGGTTCACTAATTCACCAACCAAAAGTGAAAATATTAGAGTTTGAAAGAAATATAAACTTCCATTCCCTATACAAAAGTGTACAATAATCAAGAGGTATGTTTTTGGGTTTTTTATGGCAATTGGATGCTAGGAATTTAATGTCTAAGAGAGAGGAAAAGAGGGGTAAAAAATCAGCATGAGTAAAACAATGATTTTTTTTGAAATGAAACATGGAAGGAAATGAAAAAACATATTTATAAGGGCATGATTATGTGAATAAAGACACAAAATAGGAAGAAAATTTGAAGGGGATAAAAAGATGAAATATGTACAAAACACAAAACTTCTCCCAATGACATAAGTGTTCTTTTTTTCTTTTTTTTGTTGCCTTTTTTCAAAAGTTGAACTTGAAAAAGATATCAAAATCATATCAAAACCCATGTTTGATCTTCTCATGACACTAATTGTAATAGTTATAACAAGATAACAAGTTTAGATAGAGTGTTTTTTGACCTACCCAAGACACAATCCATTTTTTTTTAATTTTTTTGAACACTTGTAAATAACATTTACAAAATTACATAAATGAAAGTCCATTCCCCAAAACTCACTGAATAAAAACCTATCCCCCACTCTAAAATGGATGCGTGTCCTCAAGCATATGAAAACACATTGAAAATCAAATAAATGACACCCAAAATGAAATCCATTCCCTACATACTTAAATTTCAATAAATTATGCAATATAATTCTATGTAGATGTTGGGTGGGACAAGGTATTGGGATTTTAATTTGGATATCAAAGAAAATGATTTCATAGGCTTGAAGAGGATTTCAAAAGGAGGATTAATGTAAGGTTAATGAGAGGCTATTTGGCTACTTTGATTCCCATGTGGTTTAGAAAATGCCTCTATCATATTAAAGCACACCAAACACTATAAAAAAACCGGGTTTCTGCAGTGCCACCCTTTAACAGTGCTAAAAAAGCGCTGATAAAGGGGTTTCCTTTATCAGTGCTAAAAAAAGTACAGATAAAGGGTACTTTTAATAGTGTAAAAAATAGCACTGTTAAAGTGACCCTTTATCAGTGACTTTTTTAGTACTGATAAAGGAAACCCCCTTTATCAACGCTTTTTTTCCTAGCGATGATAAAGTGAATATTTCAAAAAAAAAATATTTCATAGAAAATAATATATTGATATATATGTATATTTATATTGATATAAATATAATATATATTTTTTAAATATTCTTTAGATCGATTTGATATGTGGTAGATGCAAAACGGACACCCGGAGCAGAAGTTATGGCCATTTGGAGGGATTAAGGACCTTTTCGGGCCTTGAAGAATATGAGAAGGTGTTCTAGTGTTCAAAAAAGTGCAGGTTTATTCTCAATCTTCTATGTGATATGTGATAGAGGCAAAACAGACACCTGGAGTAGAAGTTATGGCAAAACGGACTCCCGAAGTAGAACTTATGACCATTGGGATGAATTATGGGCCTTTTTGGCCTTAAAAAATGTGATAAGGGTTTTCAGTGGTCACCAGAGTGTTGATATTTTCTCAATATTCGATTTTATATGTGGTAGAGAAAAAAAAGACACCTATAGCAGAAGTTATGATTGTTTGAAATTGAACAACCCTCCTAGCATCTAAAAACCTAAGAAACCCGTAACTCACTAAAACAACCATAACTTCTGCTCCGGGTGTCCGTTTGAGTTCCAAGACTAGTCAAATTGAATATCAGGAGATGAGTGAGGATAAAATTCAATATAAACCATGATAATATCAATGAAATGGAAAATATATCAGCTATACCACTCTAAAAAAACTCTAACTTCAAACGGCCATAACTTTCGCTCTGGGTGTCTGTTTGGGCTCTACCACAAATTAAATCAAAGGAATAAAAGATATATATGTAGTGAGTTTAATGGAACAAATTTTCAATCATTTAACATTCCCTAAAACCCCCCAAAACCATCAAAATTCCTCTAAAACTCTGTTTCTATGTCTGGGGCCCTGTCATTTTTTTCTTAAAATGGTAATAACTCCCTATCCGTGTGTCTGTTTGGCCTTCGCTACCTGTTATATTGTTGTTTGTTAAATGAGATTCGGTTTGACTAGTGAAAGAGCTGAAACGAACAACTGGATCAGAAGTTATGCCTATTTCAGTGACTTTGTGGTTTGTTAGTTTTTCAAGCCTCTATTTCTAGCACTTTTGTCATATTTGCTATTTTTTCAAATAGCTATAACTTATGATCTGCGTGTCCATTCAGCCTCCAACACCTATCATATCAAAAATCATTTTATGATCTTTGATTTGACTAGTCACGAAGCTGGAATGGACTCTTGGATCATAATTTTTTGTCATTACCCTGAGTTTAGGGTTTATTTGACTTTCTGACTGTATTTACGGGTTTTGAGGGTTTCTCCATTTTTTATCTGTTTTTTAGGATTTTAGGGCTTGTTATCATTTTTCATAATGCACTGTTATTTATAATCAAATATATAACAATATATACATATTTTTTATATATTCACACATAAAAATTTAATTTTATAAATAAATAATTAAACATATTTACATATAAAATATATTTCTCAATATATAAGCCTTATCTAAATAAAAAACTAATATCCATTTTATTTAAAATAAAAATATATGAATATTTATATACCTATATAATGTATACGTGTATATCTATATGTGTGTGCGTTTGTATTGACAAACTGATATATATTATCTATATTTTCTAAACATATGTATATACATATTAATATATAATATTTTTAAATATATATAAATATTTATAATTATACTTACAGATACACATATAATATATATGTGTGTGTGTGTGTTTTGTATATATGTATTTATTTATTTATAAACAAAGACAAAAAATCATATTTTATAAATGTATTTAAAACTGATCTTATAAATATATATGAATATATAAATATAAATATAAATATATATATATTAATATACATATATATATATATATATTAATATAACTAAATATATATATATATATATGTTAATATAATTATATACTAATATATGAGTAAATATAACTAAATATATATATAAATAAATAGATATATTATTAAATGAAGATAAAAGCAATATGGTGGAGTGCTAAATGTTTAGGTGCGTAGGCAAGACGTTCTAGGTTCGAATCCAGGGGGAGGCAGGGCGCGCGCATGGGTGGAAATGGGGCTAAGCGCTGTTAAAGGCTAGGGGAACTGTTAAAGGCTGAGGGGGGGGGGGGTGGCTGGGGCGTGTGGGCTATGGTGGGGGGGGCACTGTTGAAGGGGGCTTTGCGCTATTGAAGACCCTCCTTGAATTGTAGAAATATATATTTTTTATTTTTTTAATGGTTTTTAACTTTTATCAGTGCTTTTAAAAAAGCGCTGATAAAAGTGGTCTTTTATCAGCACTAAAAAAAAGCACTGATAAAAGGGGTGTTTATTACCACTTTTTTTTAGCGCTGATGAAAGGGACCCCCTTTTATCAGCACCTCGATTAACAATTCTTTTTTCAACATTGTAAATGGAATTTTTTAGCACTAATAAAGGTCATATTTGTAGTAGTAAAAGTAGAAAATTCAACTTGAAGATACACAAACTCAAGACTCACAAAAGGGGGTGAAAAACACACAAAATGAAAAGATGTTCATAGGCGAACTTGGCATAAAATCTAATATTGTTCCTTATAGTTGGGGAATAATCATTTCTAAATCTAAAACTGAGTATTAAAAATTTATTATTCAGGAAACAAAATTCTTTATCCAAATTCATAATGAAAATAATTTTTTTGAGATGAAAACATGTCTTTTTGAAACCCCAAAATGGTTGGACAAAATTTCAAAAGTGGATGGTGAGTAAGTAGGACTCTTTTTGTTTTTTTGTTTAGATTTTGTTTAGTTTTTTTTAGTTTCTTTTTAGTGTTTTTATCATACACACCCACACAAAATAAAAAGATAAAAATAAAGGGTTTGATGAAGGAAGTGGTAAAAAATGAAAGAGAGATGAAGAAGAAGAAAGTGGGCGATAAAGGAAGAGAAAAAAGTGCCTCCTAGTTTGGATTTTGTGGGTTTCCATCTCCATCTAGTGGTGGGTCAACTATAGAAGTTGGGGATCTAATGAAAGTCGATGTAGTTCCCAGGATGTGTGTCCTCTCATGGTGATGCTTGATAAAATGACCATTACCTAAAAGAGAATAAAAAATAAAAATCATTATTCATTTAATGAAAGATTAAAAAGAAATTAAAATTTCATAAAAGTAAAATAAAACTTTGGTTGCATCCCAAGAAGTGATACATTTATCTTTCTACAACTAGAAATTTGTAGTCGAGTACCCATAGTTTGATGGTGGCTACCATATTTTTTCAACTCCAGGGTGCTTCCATAAAAACTTCTCCTTTGGAAGGCTCAGTTGTTCATTGGATAATTTATTCCCATCCATGTTGATGTGATTGCAATTCAATGGGTGTGTAAATAGAATATTTCTATCCTACCTTAGGTCTTCAACTCGAGGAATGATGTTGTCCACAAAGTGATGTTTTTATATGCTTGTAAATTTAGAAAATGTTTCAATTATAATGGTGTATTTATGTAAGGATCAGATAACAGAAAACCAAAGTATGATATCCCAATTATTTTTAACTCATTTATTTCATAACTTATCGATATACAATAATGAGTATCATTGGATTCATAAGACTGTATAAAATTGTCAATATTCTTTATATCAATGTTGTTTTCTGAAGAATGGTCAATTTAGACCTCACTAGTGATCAATTTATTAATTAGGGAACAAATATCACAACCTTCACTCCTATCTGGAAAATATAAACACATTGGTTCAAGGTTCACCTCACATATAATAGAATTTTCAGAATCATGGATAGGAAATAATGAATGTTGGATAATCTGATCTGAATCAACAAATGAGCATGCTAGTTTATTTTCCTCATTACCATCCAAGTTGGAGCGATGTAGATCAGAGGAGAGATGGGATTCCAAAGATTTTTCAAGATCCTTTAGATCAATGAAGTTTACATTTGAAATGTCAATATAAACTTCTCTATTTATGACTTGGTTAATGAGGATACAAAATTCACAATCTCATTTATCTATAAAACATGAAGAACATGATGGAATGAGGATTAACACACTCTTAGAGAGACTTTTAGAAGTATGGATAGAGAATGCAGATTGATTCTATAATGGGTATCACATGGATTGAAAAATATTGAACTTGACCAGCTGGTCACCAAATTCCATGGATAAGATGCCAGCATGGACATCAATTTTTGTTTTAGATGTCACGAGGAAAGGTCTTCCTAGAATCAGGGGATATCTAGAAGGGGTCATCTCACCTTCCATGTTAAGGACATAGAAATCAGCTGGGAATATAAGATCATTAACTCAAACAAGGACATACTAAATTATTCCATCAGGACTGGCTATGCTTCGATTGGATAACTGGTTAGCAACACCCATTGGGTGAAAGGTACCTAGACCAATGTTGTAGAAAATGGATTTTGGCATGAAATTTATCAAGACTCCTAGGTCTATGAGTGCATCATCGAAGTTTGAACTTCCTATCTGGCATGGAACTGTAAAGGTCCCAGGATCTTGGCACTTTATAGGTATGGAGTGTTGTGTTAAAACATTCTAAATGGTACTAAGTTGTATCTTATGAGTGCACAATTACTTAAGAAACTTGGCAAACTTAGGGATTTGTTTTATGACATATAATAGGGGAATGTTTACTTCAACACATTTAAACATGTTGAGTATTTCAGAATTGAGTTCAAATGACTTCTTCGGATCAAAGGCATCATGAGGAAAAGGAATTAGGTTTCTTAGAGGGATATAAAGAGGTGAGGGAGTGGCTTCATGTTTTTCTTCAGGATTTTTGGTCTTTTAATTTACATTCTCAACATTCAAAGGGTATTTAGGGGATTCATCATGAGTCATAGTGACGTGATTACCTGATCTAAGTGAAATTGCACTTACATTACCCTTAGGGTTGGGTAGTGTTTGAGCTGTGAGTTAGGAAGAATTGGATGGTTGCTACTGGATTAGGTGGGATGCAAGTTGACCAATTTGGGTTTCAATGTTTTTTAGGCTAGAACGGGTGAAGGAGGCAAGATCTTATACAAAAATTTCCTTTGGTTGATTGGAAGAAGAGGCATGTCTCGTATTGGGATTACCTTGATTTTAGTTCTTGGGAAAGTCCTTATATTTGGTTGGGAATTGGGAGGGCTCATTAGGATAGTGGAATCTAGGAGGAGCAAGAGGAGGATTGATCCTTTGAGGTTGAGGGAAAAAGGATAAGGTTGTTGGAAGTTACCAACACCTTGACCATATTAAAATTGGTTTGGGTTTTGAGGAGGGAATTGAGTGGGATGAGAAATGGGATTACCATACCTCAATCTCAGGTTAAAGGTAGAAGAGAAGAGCTCGGAGTGGGGTTGGTTGAAGTTTCTAATGAACTAACCTGATTGTTGAGGGTTGGTGCTCCTATGAGAATATGCTACATTGAGCTCCATTGGTATGGTTGAATCACATGGATCATCTTGAAGTTATATACATGTGTCCATTGGATGAGCTGGTGAGCTATAGATTCCACAATTCTTGATAGGTCTAGAGAAAATAGATTGTGGAGAAGATGAGGTTGGGGCTTTGGTAGCCAATAATAGTTGTCTCACAAGGACTGTAAGTTCACTCATCCACTCGGTCATCTTGTTTGGATATATGGATTACTTATCTTGGACTTGTTTGACTTGATCATGTGCTTGAGTACGGAATTTTTGCATGTTTGTAGCCATATTGCTTATGAGATCTCATGAATCTATAGGGGTTTTATCAAAAAGATCACCGCCACTTGCAACATCAATGAGAGTTATCTCCATATCCAATAAACCCTCATAAAAGTATTGGGTCAAGAGTTGGTCAGGGATTTAGTGATGTGGGAAAGTTGTCACAATCTTTTTGAACCTCTCCTAGTACTCATGGAGTGATTCATTATGGAATTGACATATACCACTTGTTTCCTTTCAGATAGAAGTAGTACGAGAAGCAAGAAAGAATTTTTCTAAGAGTTGCTTCATGTAATTTCATATGGTTATGGAACCAAAAGGCAGGTGGTATATCCATGACTTGGTGGATTCATCTATGGAGAAAGGGAATGCTCGAAGTTTGATGTGTTCTTCAGAAACCCCTTGAGACTTCATGGTAGAGAACACCACTTGGAACTCTTTGAGATGAAGATGTGGATAATCACTGGATAGACCATGGAAATGAGATAGAAGATGAATCAAACCTGATTTGATTTCTAAATAATCCTCAATATTTGGATATTCAATACCAAGGGGTAGGTAATTCATATCAGGGGCAGCGAGTTCTTTAAGGGTCTGTTCCCTAGGATTGGCTAAATCTAGTTCAATTGGTTCGACAATTACTAGATATTGAGTGATTTGATTATCTATAATGTTCCTCCTATGTTAGAAAAGGGTTCAATCAATTTTAGGTTCAAATAGATCCAAGGGATTTTTTGGGAGGCAACGGGGCATTTAGATAAGTTTTGAAGGATAAAGAAGGCGGTTTTTTCTTTGTGTTTGTTTAGATTTTTTGGCTATTTTTTTACTTTTTTTTTATTTTTATACAAAAATAAAAAAAATAATGACTAATTAACGCACCATAACCAGTAAATATGGATATTGAATCACGGTCAATTGTCGCTTATCGACCGTTCAAATGTCAAATGCTCTGGTAATGTGTATAGAGGTACTTAGGTTGAATCCTCAGCGATGGAAATTTTTTTAGAGTCGATTGTTTTTGTGATTTGTCTTTTAATTGGGGGGGGGTTTGTTTTCTGAGATTAGATGAAATTATTGATTAATTAATATTGATTTAATAATTTAATAATTATTGGGGTGATTTCATTATTGGGTATTTAATCTTATGATATCATTGAACTTTTCTTTATATTGCATTAAATTAACACCCACTTCACAAGATAATTTTGATCAAAATACCCAAGTGTTAAGGATTTAATCCAAGACTTAAATTAAATAGGGTTATAATATAAATTAAAACTTATTTATAGCATTGTATTTATGGTTAACATAATCCATGGAATCCACATATTGAACAAAACATGTCATTAATCCATAACATTTTAAGTTCAACATACATAATGTTAACCTAAAGAATATTCAACAAGTAAAAGCCCTCAATCACTCAATATAACCAAATTACGACACAACCCAATGGAATATTTACTCATAAATTGATATGATTATTAATCTAGTTGGAATTATTATAGTGATGGGTTTAAAATGAAATAAAAATAACAGGACAAGATAAGAGTAGTGCGCCGAACACACACATGAAATGTGAAGAGAGATAAAGCACACTTTATATTGAATGAGAAAGACAAAGAAGGGAAGGGGTTTTAACTTGATTTAAAATATTTTAAGAGAATTAATATTTAATAATAGAGGGTGGATGATTAAAAGAGAATATGAAGAAGAAACTTGCATTAAAATTGAAATGAAATTGAAAACAGCTTACGTGAATACAGTTGTAAACAAACACAAAGGAACACGAAAATAAAAGTATAGGAGAGGTATATATTGTTGAAACAAGATAAATTAAATTCCTCCTAGGCCCTTGGAAAGGATATATTCATTCCAAACCTCCTCATTAAGTTCTGAAATTCCAACCTCTTTCAAGGAGAGGAGGGGCATGTATTTATATCCCAAGGAGTTGGACTTTTTTGCATTCCAAATCTGTCCCTCCACTTGGATTGAATATTGGACCATCCATACAACAAAATATTGAAATATATTATTCTTACAAGTTGTAGATATACATGTTTTATGTCTACTCTAAAAATTTGGTAACCATTGAAATTAAGTAGCCAAAGGTATGTCAGTTTTAATAAACGATTCTAATCTTTCAATTTTTATCACCACTTTTTTGAAGGCTGGAATGTGAATGGATTTTTGAATAGGAAGATGCCCTCAAATATGAAAAATTTATTCTACAAAGTCTTCCTCATATATCTGATCTTTCACACTGAAAAATAGAATCTCTAATGGATGTTTATATCTGGAGAAAAACTAATAATGGTGTGTTGATTTCAATTCCCAGACAGAATGATGGGCTGAACTTTTAAACTTCATTTGGGCCCCTTTTTCGTGGATTTGTGGCTTGAATTTTTTATACAAGATGAATTTTATTGGAACCAAAGTTTTGGTGAATGATAAAATTATTTGGATTTCTGGATTGATCCCAGAAATTCAATCTTCATGGATGGTCTTGTTTCTTTACAGATTCTTTGGGCCTTCTTGTATGGATCATATGACCCTTCAAATGGAAGAATTGGCCACAGATTACTTCTAATGATATGTTGGAAATTGAATAAGGAGACATAAAAAATAATCACACAATTTGGATCAGTATTATGAGGGTTATGATTAAAACATTAAAATGACTCGAATCAAAATTAATTCAAATAATGTTAAAAATCATATTTAATATTAAAAAATTATTATTTCATGCCAATTATGCACTTTTCATAGAAAATAAGTAAAGGGAGTAAATAAAAATTTATGAATAAATTAATAACATCAAATCCTCCACACTTAGTCTTATATATTTCCTCATGTACAATAAATATAAAAATATAATTAAATCATTCTCACTTGCTAACAAATATTAAAATTTTGTTTTACCCAATCAGAGGAGGTTTAGAACATTTCAATCATCCATATTGAATTCCACCACAAATTATTATAGAAATTATATTCCAAAAACAATTCATTTTTCATGATGAAATTAGAAATATAAAAGACAGGCACTAAAACTTAATCCTCTCAAGATGATAAAAATTTATTTCTGGAGGTTCACTCATTCACCAAACAAAAGTGAAAATCTTGGAGTTTGGAAGAGATCTCAGATTTAATTCCCCATTAAAAAGTGTACAATAATCAAGAGGTCTTTTTTAGGGTTTTTTTTGGAAATGGGATGCTAGGAATTTAATGTCCAAGAGAGTGGAAAAGAGGGGTAAAACATTAGCATGGGTAAAACAATGCACTATTTTTTTGAAATGAAACACGTAAGGAAATGAAAACACATATTTACAAGGGCATGATTGTGTGAATAAAGAAAAAAAAGAGGAAGAAAATTTGAAGGGGATAAAAAGATGAAATATTTACAAAACACAAAACTTCTCCCAATGACATAATTGTTCTTTTTTTCATTTTCATTTTTGCATTTTTTTCAAATTTTGAACTTGAAAAAGATCTCACACTAATATCCCAACCCAAGTTTGATCTCCTCCTGAAACTAACTGTAATAGTCATAACAAGATCAAAGGTTTAGAAAGAGTGATTTTTGACCTACCCAAGACACAACCCATTTTTTTTGAACACTTGTCAAAAATATTTACAAAACTACATAAATGAAAGTCCATTCCCCAAAACTCACTGAATAACAACCTCTCCCCCAAACTAAAATGGATGCGTGTCCTCAAGCATATGAAAACACATTTAAAATAAAGTAAATGGCACCCAAAATAAAATCCATGCACTCCACACTTAAATTTCAATAAATTATGTAATATAATTCCATGTAGATGTTGGGTGGGATAAGGTATTGGGCTTGTAATTTGGCTATCAAAGAAAATGTTTTCATAGACTTGAAGGATATTTCAAAAGGAGGATTAATGTAATGTTAATGGGAGGATATTTGGCTATTGTGATTCCCATGTGTTTCAGAAAATGCCTCTATCATATTAAAGCACACCAAACACTATCACAAAAATGGGTTTCCACAACGTCACTCTTTAACAACGCTAAAAAAAAGCACCGATAAAGGGGATGCCTTTATCAACGCTAAAAAAAGCAATGATAAAGGGTAATTTTAATAGTGATAAAAATATAACTATTAAAAGTGACCCTTTATAAGCATTTTTTAGCCCTGATAAAGGCACACCGTTTATCAATGCTTTTTTAGTGCTGTTAAAGGGGCCCCCTTTATCAGTGTTTTTATAGTAGCCCTGATAAAGTGTATATTTTAAAAAAAATTATATTTCATAAAAAATAATATATTGATATATAAGTATATTTATATTGATATAAATATAATATATATATTTTTAAAAATGTTTTAGATCGATTTGATATGTGGTAGACGCAAAACGGACACCCGGAGTAGAAATTATGGATATTTGGAGGAAGTAAGGACCTTTTCGAGCCTTGAAGAATATGAGAAGGTGTTATAGTGGTAAAAGAGTGTAGGTTTATTATAAATATTCTATTTTATATGTGTTAGAGGAAAAATGGACACCCGGAGCAGAAGTTATGGCAAAACAGACACCCGAAGCAGAACTTATGACCGTTGGGAGGAATTATGGGCGTTCTTTTGCCTTTAGAAACATGAGAATGGGTTCCAGTGGTCACCGGAGGGTAGATATTTTTTCAATATTATATTTGATATGTGGTAGAGTGAAAATGGACACCTAGAGTATAAGTTATGATTGTTTGAAATTGAGAAACACTATTAGCACCTAAAAACCTAAGAAACCCGCAACTCACTAAAATAGCCATAACTTCTGTTCTGGGTGTCCGTTTGAGTGCCGCAACCAGTAAAATCGAAGATCATGAGATTATTGTGTATCAAGAATAATATAAATCGTGATAAGATCAATGAAACAGAAGATATATTAGTTATACCACTCTAAAAAACCCCCAACTTCAAGTGGCCATAACTTTCACTCCGGGTGTCCGTTTGGGCTCTACCACATATAAAATAGAAGTAATAAAATATATATACATAGAGGGTTTAATTTAGCAAAGTTCCAGTCATTTAATAGACCCTAAACCCCCCAAAAACCATCATAAGGTCTCCAGATCTCCGTTTATGTGTCTGGGGCCCTGTCAATATTTTCTTAAAATGGTAATAACTCCTGATCCATGTGTCTGTTTGGCCTCTTCCACATGTTATATCATAGTTTGTTCCATGATATTTGGTTTGAATAATGAAGAATCTAGAACAGACACCTGGAGTAGAAGTTATGCCTGTTTTAGTGATTGCGGGCTGTTAGGGTTTTCAAGACCCCATTTCTAGCACTTTTGTCCTGTTTGCTGTTTTTTCAAATAGCTGTAACTTATGATCTACCTGTTCATTCAGCCTCTAAAACCTATCATATCAAATCCCCTTTGATGATCTTTAATTTGACTAGTCATAGATCTTGAATGGACTCTCAGGTCATAAGTTTTTGTCGTTACTCTGAGTTTAGGGTTTATTTGACTTTCTGACTCTATTTACGGGTTTTGAGGGTTTCTCTATTTTTTACTTGTTTTTCAGGTTTTCAGGGCTTGTTATCATTTTTCATAATGTACTATTATTTATAATCAAATATATAACAATATATACATATTTGTTTTATATATTCACACATAAAAATTTAATTTTATAAATAAATAATTAAACATATTTACATATAAAATATATTTCTCAATATATAAGCCTTATCTAAATAAAAAACTAATATCCATTTTATTTAAAATACAAATATATGAATATTTATAGAACTATATAATGTATATGTGTATATATATGTGTGTGTGTGCGTCTGTATTGACAAACTGATATATATTATCTATATATTCTAAATATATGTATATACATATTAATATATAATATTTTTAAATATATATAAATATGTATAATTATACTTACAGATACACATATAATATATATATATATATATATGTGTGTGTGTGTGTGTGTGTGTGTTGTATATATGTATTTATTTATTTATAAACACACACAAAAAAGCATATTTTATAAATGTATTTAAAGCTGATCTTATAAATATATATTAATATATGAATAAATATATTAATATATAAATATAACTATATATATATATTAATATAAATATATATATGTTAATATAAATATATATATTTTAATTTAAATATATATTAATATACGAGTAAATATAACTATATATATATAAATAAATAAATAGATATATTATTAAATGAATAACAAAACAATATGGTGGAGTGGTAAAGATTTAGGTGCGTAGGAAAGAGGTTCCAGGTTCGAATCAAGGGAGAGGCAGGGCGCATGTGTAGGTGGAAATGGGTCTAAACATTGTTAAAGGCTTGGGGAGCCGTTAAAGGCTGGGGGGGTGGCAGTGCGGGCTGGGGGGGGGGGGGGGGGCTGTTGAAGGGGGATTCAAGCATTGTTGAAGCCCCTCCTCAAATTGCAGATTTTTTTAATGTTTTTTTAACTTTTATTAGCACTTTTAAAAAAGTTATGATAAAAGTGGTTTTTTATTAGTGCTAAAAAAGAGTTGATAAAGGACCCATTTATCAGTGCTTTTTTAGCACTCATAAAAGGGGTGTTTATCAGCACCTTGATTAACAACGCTTTTTTAGCACTGCAAATAGACTTTTCTAGCACTGATAAAGGCCATATTTTTATTAGTGAAAGTAGTAAATTCAACTCAAAGATCCACAAACTTAAGACTCACAAAAGGGGTAGTAAAACACACAAAATGAAAAGATGGTCATAGGCGACCTTGGTATAAAAGCTAATATTGTTCCAAACAGTTGGGGAATAATCATTTCTAAATCTAAAATTGAGCATTCAAAATTTATTATACATGAAACAAAATTCTTTATCCAAATTCATGATGAAAATAAAAAAATTTGAGATGAAAACATGTCTTTTTGACACCCCAAAATGGTTGGAAAAAATTTCAAAATCGATGGTGAGTAAGTATGAATCTTTTTGTTTTTTATTTTTTTTACTTTTTTTACTTTCTTTTTAGTGTTTTTAACATACACACCCACATAAAAGAGAAAGAGAAAAATAAAGGGTTTGATGAAGGAATTTGTAAAAAAATGAAAGAGAGGGGAATAAGAAGAAAGAGGGATATAGAGGAATAGAAAGAGGTGCCTATTATTTTGGATTTTGTGGGTTGCCATCTCCATCTAGTGGGGGGTCAAATATAGAAGTTGGGGATCTGATGTAAGTAAATGTGGTTCCTGAGATGTTTGTCCTCTCATTTTGATGCTTGATAAAATGAACATTACCTAAAAGAATATAAAAAACAAAAATCACATTTAATGAAAAACTAAAAGGAAATTAAAATTTAATAAAAGTAAAATAAAACTTGGGTTTCCTCCCAAGGAGCGCTAAATTTATTTTTCTATAGCTAGACATTTTTTTTGGACTATCCATAGTCTGATGGTGGCCACCATATTTTCTCAACTCCAGTGTGCTTACATAAAAACTTCTCCTTTGTAAGGATTTTTTGTTCATTGGATAATTTATTCCCATCCTTGTCAATGTTATTGCAATTCAATTGTTGGTGGAAATCGAATATTGTTATCCTCCCTTTGGTCTTCAACTCTAAGAATGATGTTATCCACAATGTGCTAGTTTTCTATGTTTGGAAATTTAGAAAGATGTTTCAATTTTGATGGTGTATTTATGTAAGGATCATATAACACAAAACCAAAGTATGATATCCCAATTATTTTAACTCATTTATTTCATCATTTACCGATATACAGTAATGAGGATCAGTGGATTCATAAGTCTAAATAAAATTTTCAATATTCTTTATATCAATGTTGTTTGCCGAAGAATGTTCAATTTCAACCTCACCAGTGATCACTTTATTAATTAGGGAACAAATATAACAACCTTCACTCCCATCAGGACATGATAAACACATTGGTTCACAGTTTACCTCACATATAACAGAATTTTCAGAATCATGGATAAGAAATAAAAAATATTGGATAATCTGATCTGAATCATCAAATGAGCATGCTTTTTCATTTTCCTCATTACCATCTAAGTTGGAGCAGTGGAGATCAGAGGAGAGATGGGATTACAAAGATTTTTCATGATCCTTTAGATTGATGGAGTTTACATTTGAAATTTCAACATAAAATTCTCTATTTATGACTTGGTTAATGAGGATACGGAATTCACAATCTCATTTATCTTTAAAACATGAAGAACATGATGGAACAAGGATAAACACACACTTATAGAGACTTTTAGAAGAATGGATAGAGAATACATATTGATTCTATGATGGGTATTACATGGATTGAAAAATATTGAACTTGACCAATTGGTCACCAAATTCCATGGATATGATGCTAGCATGGACATCAATTTTGGTTTTAGATGTCATAAGGAAAGGTCTTCCTAGAATCAGGGGAGATCTAGAAGTGGTCGTCTCACCTTCCTTGTTAAGGACATAAAAATCAGCTGGGAAGATAAGATCATTAACCCAAACATGGACATACTCAATTATTATATCAGAACTGACTGTGCTTCAACTGGATAACTGGATAACAACACCCATTGGGTGTAAGGGACCTAGACCAAGTTTAGATAACATGGATTTAGGCGTGAAATTTATTGAGACTCCTAGGTCTATGAGTGCATCATCAATGTTTGAACTTCCTATCTGGAATGGAATTGTAATGGTCCCAGGATCTTGGCACTTCATGGGTATGGACTATTGTGTTAAAACATTCTCAATGGTTCTAAGTTGTCTCTTATGAGTGCAAAATTACTTAAGAAACTTGGCATACTTAGGGATTTGTTTTATAATATCTAAGAGGTTAATGTTTACTTCAACACATCTAAACATGTTGATCATTCCACGATTGAGTTCAAATGACTTATTTGGTTTAAAGAAATCATGAGGAAAAGGAATTGGGTTTCTTAGAGGGATAGAAGATGGCGAGGGAGTGGATTTAGGTTTTTTTTTAGGATTTTTGGTGTTTTTATTTCCAATATCAACATTCAAAGGGTATTTAGTGGATTCATCATGAGTCATATTGACTTGATTACCTGATATAAGTGAAATTCCACTTACATTACTCTTAGGGTTGGGTAGTGGTTGAATTGGGAGTTGGAAATAATTGGATGGTTGCTACTGGATTAGGTGAGATTCAAGTTGACCAATTTGGGTTTCAATGTTTTTGAGGCTAGAACGGGTGAGGGAGGAAAGATCTTCTAAAACACTTTCCTATGATTTCTTAGAAGAAGAGTCATGTCCCGCATTGGGATTACCTTGATTTTGGTTTTTGGGAAATTCCTTGTATTGGGTTGAGAATTGGGACCTTATTAGGATAGTGGAATATAGGAGGATCAAGAGGAGGATATATCCTTTGAGGTTGAGGGAAAAAAGGATAAGGTTGTTGGAAGTTACTAATGCCTTGAACATATTATAATTGGTTTGGGTTTTGGGTAGGTAATTGAGGGGGATGAGAAATGGGATTACCATACCTTATTCCCAGGTTAAAGTTAGAAGAGAAGGGATCAGAGTGGGGTTGGTTGAAGTTTCTAATGAAGTGACCTGATTGTTGAGGGTTGGTGCTCCTTTGAGAATATGATAAATTGAGCTCCATTGGTCTAGTTGAATCAGATGAGTCCTCTTGAAGTTGTGTACATGTGTCAGTTGGATGAGCTGGTGAGCTACAGATTCCACAATTCTTGATAGGTCCAGGGAATAGAGATTGTAGAGAAGATGAGGTTGGGGATTTGGCATCCACTGCTAGTTATCTCACAAGGCCTGTAAGTTCACTCATCCACTCAGTCATATTTTTTGGATCTATGGATTGATTTTATTGGAATTGTTTGACTTGATTATGTGCTCGAGTATGGAATTGATACATGTTTGTATCCATATTGATTATGAGATCTCATGCAGCTACATGGGTTTTATCAACAAGAGCACCACCACTTGCGACATCAATGAGAGTTCTATCTATATCAAATAAACCCTCATAAAAGTATTGGGTCAAGAGTTTGTTAGGGATTTGGTGATGTGGGAAGATTGTTACAAGCTTTTTGAACCTCTCCCAGTACTCATGGAGTGATTGATTAGGTATTTGACAGATACCACTTATTTCCTTTGGGAAAGAAGCAATATGAGAAGTAAGAAAGAATTTTTCTTAGAGTCGCTTCATGTAATTCCATGTGGTTATGGAACCAGGAGGGAGGTAGTAGAGCCATGACTTGTTGGTGTTAGCTAGGGAAAAAGGGAATGATTGAAGTTTGATTTGTTCTTCAGAAACCCCTTGAGACTTCATGGTAGAGAACACCGCTTGGAACTCTTTGAGATGAAGATGTGGATCCTCACTGGCTAGACCATGGAAATGAGGTAGAAGATGAATCAAACCCGATTTGAGTTCGAAATCAGCCTTAATATTTGGATATTCAATACTAAGGGGTAGGCAATTTATATCAGGGGCAATGAGTTCTTTAAGGGTTTGTTCCCTAGGATTGGACATTTCTAGTTCAATTGGTTCAACAATGACTGGATATTGAGTGATTTTATTATCTATAATGTTCCTCCTAAGTTAGAAAAGAGTTAACTCAATTTCAGGGTCAAACAGATCTGAGGGATTTTTTGGGAGGCTATGGGGAATTCAGATAAGTTTTGAAATATGAGGAAGGTGGGTATTTCTTTGTGTCTTTTTTAGATTTTTTTGGATAAATTTTCTTACTTTTTTTTGTTTTTTTTATAAAAATAAAAAACTACCGACTAATTAATGCACCATACCCGGTAACGATGCCTTTTGAAGTGAGGTGAATTGTTGCTTATCGACCTTTCAAATTTTCAGTGCTCTGCTAATGTGTATAGAGGCACCGAGGTTGAATCCTTAGTGATAGTAAAAAAATTAGAGTCGATTGTTTTTGTGATTTGTATTTTAATTAGGGGAGTTTGTTTGTAGAGATTAGATGAAATGATTGATTAATGAAGAATGATTTAACAAGTTAATAATGATTGGGGTGAGTTCGTTATTGGGTATTTAAGATTATGATATCATTGAACTTTTCTTTATATTTCATTAAATTAACACCCACTTCATAAGATAATTTTGATCAAAATACCCAAGTGTTAAGGCTTTAATCCAAGCCTTAACTTAACTAGGGTTATAATATCAATTAAAACTTGTTTATATTAGTTTGGTTATAGTTCCAATAATCCATGGAATCCACATTTTAAACAAAACATGACATTAATCCATGATATTTTAGGTTCAACATACACAATGTTAACCTAAAGAATACTCTAATAGTAAAAGCCCTCAATAACTTAATATTCCAAAATTACGAATCACTATAATGGTAGATTTACTCATACATTGAGATGGGTATTAATATGGTTGTAATTCTTATGGTTATGGGTTTAAAATGAAATAAAAATAATAGGAAAAGATAAGAGTAGCGCACCGAACACACACATGAAATGTGAAGAGAGGTAAAATCACACTTTAGATTGAATGAGAAAGCGAAAGAAGGGAATGGTTTTCAACTTGATTTAAACTATTTTAATAGAATTAATATTTAAGAACATAGGGTGGATGATTAAAAGAGAATATGAAGAATAAACTTTCATTAAAATTTAAATAAAATTGAAAGCATCTTACACAAATACAGTTGTAAACAAATACAAAGGAACACAAAAATAAAAGTGAAGGAGTGGAATCTATTATTGAAACAAGATCAAGGAAAGTCCTACCAGGACCCTGGAAAGGCTATAATAATGCCAAAACTCCTCCTTAAGTTCTAAAATTCTATCCTCTTTCAAGGAGAGGAGGGGGTTGTATTTATAGCCCAAGGAGTCAAAATATTTTCATTCAAAATATATCCCTCTAAAAGGTAGAATTGGCCAAATCTTTATTCTAATTATATGTTTTAAATTGAACATGGATCACTAAAAAAGAAGAATCACACAATTTGTATTAGTATTATGAGAGTTATGACTAAAAAATTAAATTGACTTGAATCTAGATTAATTCAAATAATGCTAAAAAATAATTGGGATATCATACTCTGGTTTTGTGTTATCCAATCCTTACATAAATGCACCATTAGAATTGAAACATATTCCTGAATTTCTAAGCATAGAAAACTATAACTTTGTGGATAACATCATTACTCAAAATCTATTCATCTCTACTGAAATATCAGCCAATATACAAGGCATGATTCTGAATTAATTAAAGGTAATGGTGAGTTGGTTCATCCTGCAAATGGATTATCATGGTGGGAATTTTATGCACAACACCCTGATTTTGTAGATGAGGTGTGTAATGTCATTTTGGGTTTATCCTGTGATTGTTTTAATCCTTTTGGTCAGATGCTTACTGATCACAGCACGTGGCTAGTTTTTATTCATGTTTATAATTTTCCTCCATGGATGTGTATGAAAAAACCTTTAACTTTCTTGAGTATATGATATCTGGAACTTTTGATCCCAACAATGATATAGACATATATTTTTATCCCTTAATAAGAGAGTTGAAGCAGCTTTGGGATATGGGTGTACGAACATTCAACACTTCTTCCAAAAATATATTTTAGATGCGTGTTTCCCTTATATGAACTATAAATGATTTCCCTATTCATACAATGATGTTTGATGGGAGAATGAAGGGAAAAATATCATGTGTTGTATATATGAAGAATACATGATTGATAAGGCTTAAATATCATCATTATTTTAGTTTCATAGGGCATCAATGATTTTTTCCCATGGATCATAAATACAAGAAGAATAGTTGGAGGTTTGATAATACTGTTGACAATGAACAAATACCTCAATGCATGTTAGGTAGTGATGTTCTTAATGAATTGAAATATTTTAGTCTTTCATTAGGGAAATTTCATCTAAAATCTAAAAATAGGAAGAATGTTGACACGTAAGCCACTTACAATTGGAAAAATAGAAGTATATTTTTTGAGTGGCCATATTGGTCTACCAATTTGTTACATCATTGTTTAGACATAATGAACATTGAGAAAAATATATGTGGAATGTTTCTTGAATTATTATAAATATCAAGGGGAATAAAAAAGTTGAATTTTGATATTGTTGGGACTTGTTGGATTAGGGTATTCGGCCAGAACTGCATTCTATGTGTATCAGTGAAAACAAATGGAAAGTTCCTTGTGCTTATTATGTGATGAAACCATTAGAGAAAGATCAATTTCTAGTAGTATTAGAGAATATAAAGGTTCCTGATGGATATTCTAGCAACATATCTAAATGAGTCAACATAAGGTATTTGAAACTAAAATCCCTAAAACTAATGATTATTATGTCATTATTCATGAATTTATTCCAATAGCAATTCAGAATTTTCTATCCAATAATGTTATGGTGACAATGATTTTCTTGTGCCATTTTTTAGAGAACTTTGTGCTAAAAGGTTATCCAAGTCATTATTGATAAAAATGCAGTAGGAGGCACCGTTAATTTTTTGTGAGATTGAATTTTTTTCCCTCTATCCCTTTTCACCTACATGCTGAATTTAATAGTTCATCTTCCAACCAAAACACTTATTGGGAGACCAATTGCTTTTCAGTGGATATATCGTACTAAAACAAATATGTTCATAATGAAATCATATGTCCAAAATAAGAATTATCCTGAAGGTTTGATTGTGATAGGTTTTCTGGATCAATAATGTATAGATTTTTGTTCAAGGTATTTGTCTAATGTGAGCACAAGACATAACCAGCCAATGGAAAATGAAGATGACCATTATGGGTAAATTGAGCCCTTGTTTCCATTTTTTCCCCAAATTGGAGAAATTGTTGGGTCTTATAAATTGGATACATTGAGCCTTGAAGAGCGGGATATGGCACATCACACAGTCTTGTTTAACTGTGGTTTGTTAGATGACTATATCAAGTAAGTAATTTGGATATTTATATTTTATGTCATATTATGGAATTTCACATATACCTTAGAATTTTATTATCATTTTATATAGGGAACTTAAACAAATTATAAGTACAGTTCATTGATCTTTTCCTTTAAGAAGGAGAGAGGATTTTCATAGACTAGAGTTTCATGCTTGGTTGAAATCAAAGGTATGACCATTAGTTTAATTAGCTTAAAATATAGATATCCATTTAATTGTATTATTTATATATATATTTCATGTATTGAGTTTACCTGTTGACTCTGTTTCTCAAGAATTAAGAGCATTGGTTTTTGGTCCCAATTATTTTGTTTGTGAATGAAAATATTTAATAATCAATGGGTATAAATTTTTTACAACTGATCGAGCAGTGAAAATGAGAACATATCATGATGGCGTTATGTTAACTGCTACAAAGGATTTTTATACTAGTGTATCAGATAGTTGGCCTTTATATGAAGATTTTTATTATTATGGACTTGTTGAGAAAATATTGTTATTGGATTACTATTCTCAAGGTTGAGTCACTATGATGAAATGTAAATGGTTTAATTCAATGAGGTTATAGGGTAAATTTATTGATGATGGTGTATTTAGAGTTATTAAAATGAGTTGATTTTTGTATACCGATGAACCATACATTTTGGCATCAATGGATAAAAAAGTGTTTTATGTGAAGATCATCTGAGACCTGATTATGGTATCATTAATGAAGTAATACCAAGACATATTTATCATGATACTGGTGATGAAATTTCCACCATTTATTCCCCCATCAGTGTTGACCAAAATATTTCATTTTATGAATCAAATTTTCCCATTGTGAGAGTTGATGTTGAACCATATAGAAGAAACCATATATCTTCACTATTAATTCATTTTACCCTGACATTAGTTTCTCAGGTTAGTATTACTATAATTACTTTAATTTAGTTTTAGTTTAGAATGATATGTTTTTTTATTATTTTTTGGTGTCATTTTATTTAATTATATTTATTTCAATTTAGAAAACTGGGTTTAAAATGGTTTTTAAAAAAATGTATAACTTGGTTATAAATTATTATTACTAATAGATGCTATAAAATTTCTTATGCCTTCTTTGACTTCTAAGTTGTATGCATGATTTATAAAAACTATTTCTAAAAAATTTACATTTAATTCTTATGTATATTATGTCGAATAATTTATAAATTCAAAGGAAGTGACTATTTGACCCCGATTGATAGGTGCATGAGAATGTGTTTCCTCCTTCACTTCCCTCAGTGAGTATAATAATTTTAATGTTTTTATTTTGCATTACATATAATTTCATGTTAATATTATTTATCAATTTTTTTAGGGGCATTAAGTTCCAAAAAAGTTGACTCCTTATCCTACTAGCATGGGTCTGATTGGGGATGATCCTAGACCTGGATAGAGTACTTGTCATACCCATTCCCACACTGACCCACCAGCAGACACCCCATCCACCACACCTTTAAATTCTCTTCTTGAGTCTCCAAGGATTTTCTTATCCATGCCTCTATCGTCATCTCATCTACATTCTTATTCACATACCATGTCTATGCCACCTCCAGGGATTATCCCACTAATGCCTCCATCATCTCATTTAGCCTCTTCTTCCCATACCATGTCTACACCGCCTCCATGGATGTTCCCACCTTTACTATATCCATATCCGATGATGTATCCCCCAGTATAATACCCATATTTTTCCATGTCTACACTACCTCCAATTCCTACCATCCATACAACATCTGACGAGTCTATTCCTTCAACTTCCACTCCAATGCATGTAGGCCACCTAGAGAATACATTGGAATAAACACTTCCTTCATAGGCTACTGATCCAGGAGAGTCCATAGATCCATCATAGTCTATTGAGAATCCTATAATAGGTTTTTTTATTATAACTAAGTCGAATTATATCGCTTCATTTTGGTCCTGTTGTACCATGACTTAATTCTTCTTCCCCCCCTCTTTTCTTATTTAGTGGGATATTCTGTTAGGCGACTTGGGAACACTCATATATAGGAATAATGAAATCACCAGAGATAGATAATGGTTGATTATAATGTAGAAAATCAGATGGTAGGTAAAAATGAAAGGTACTGTAGAAGTTTCATGGCCACTTTAGCCAAGTAACATGATATCAGTCTAGTAGAACCGGTCTCATGGGGACATATCAGTAAAGACACCAAGGACAAAGCATGGGGGAATATATGGGTAAGAAAATTTTATAATTTTATATCTATATTATTGTTATATTTATATGAAATAACATGTTCATTGTAGAGTCAGTTTAACTTTCCTGAAAGAGAAGCTGCTAAGAATGCAAGGTTGATGGATCTTGTAGAGTTATGGATATTATACAAGCATGAGTTTTATTTTGGTTGGAAGAGTAGAGTTGGTTCTGATTTAAAGGGTGTACCCACATTCCCCTACTTTATAAAAAATCAATATCAAAAAATGATTTTACATTGGAAGACTGATGAGTTTAAGGTATTACCAATATTTAATGGTTTTCATATAAAATTTAATTCTTATTACTTGTATTGGAATTTTTTAGGAAGCATCAGGTAAAAACACAGAGATCAAAGATTCAATGAAATATCTACACACATTGGTGTGCACTATAATTTCCAAGCATGAGAAGTGCCATGTACTTTAACCTGAATTAAAATAATTTCCTTATTTATATTGTTACTTAGTTATATTTTCATGATTAATTTTAAGTTTTATAGTCATTAATACCTTTAATAAAAGGCTAAAATACCCATTTCAATAGACTTCTTTGGAGGCCTTTGATGATAAATAAGATGACAACTTCGGGCCAAATGATCATTTAAGTTAGGTATTAGGTGACGAGTACCAAGGAATAGTCTGATGTCGACCAAGAAAAAACATCATCCCCTCTAGGTATTTTTCCTCATCGGGCTCCTCTTAAGAATCTTAGACCCTCGAGCTGTAAATTTCTCATGCCGAAGAAACTGAAGTAAAAAAATAGATTTAGTGGAGCATGAAAGAAGTAAATAGGAGCGTGAAATAAGTAATATGATTACTGAAAAATTCATGAAAACTATTTCAGTTATAATTCAACCACTTACATCATAGTCTACTACTATTATTGATTCATATATGAAATCAATTCAGTCTTCAAATGATTCCTAAAATTAGGCCAATGAGGGTCCTAGTGGTGATTGAGCTAAAGGTGGTGGTGATGATGTTGTTGACGATGTTTCTTCTCTAGATGATGTTATTGGTGAGGATGTTACTACTCCTGATGATGATACTGATGTTGAGGATGAGGATATTGATGATGGGTGAGATATTGATCCCCTCCATTTTTGACTTAGAAGGAATAAGACTTGTGTAGTTATGTAATGACTTAAATTGATTTGTTTTATAGAAATATATGTATGTTTTAGTATTTTATATAATTTTAAAACTATTAAAAGCTGTTGGTTGGATTCTAAATGTAGAAAATTTGTACTGCATTGAATGTATATTGTATGTTTTATCTGATTTGTAGGTTAAGGAGATGGAAAAAGAATCTATGGTGGTGCTTCTTCCAAATGCAGGTAGTTACCTATACCCATGGTTCTACAAACCATGGGTATAGGTTGTCTTATATGAATAGATATACCCATGGTTTAAAAACTGAGGGTATAGATCTACACCCACAGTTTTATTAACCTATGCCCACGATTTGTATAGAAACCATGGGTATAGGTCTATACCGATTCCTTAACAAGCCACGATTCCCAAAACCATGGGTATAACCTATACCCACGGTTATGGGGGCTATACCCACGGTTCAAAACTATGGGTATAGGTTCCTTTTCCAGTAGTGTTTATAATTATAATTTCTAAAGTAGATAGATGACTTGTTACCCATGTCACCACATAAGTGACCCTTTGAGCTTATAAATTCTTTTGTCATGTTTTAATGAATTGAAAGACTTAAATGGAATTGATCAAGTGGAATGAATTCAAAGGATGGTAAGGACATTTATTATTTATATATTATTATAAATGCTTCTTATGAATTGTAGTTCCTTTTTTATATAATGGATATTGGATAATGAAATTAATAATAGGTTATGCTTTATGTATTGTATTATAAAATATTATGCCTCTTATATATAAATGGGCTATATAAAAGATATGGATGAGAGATAATTCCCCATGTCTGTTATAATTATAATATTCCTTCATAGAGGTTGTGTATGATGGTAAGGGACCATTGATCATAGTTCATAATCATGCTCCCTTACATTGGGTGTGGAGTATGACATCTTGCACCAGTGACACTACATGGGAATTGGGCTTTACACACCACGTTTCATGATTAGAGTGATTCCATGATGGATCATTCACTATCCCGAGTGTTGTTGCATGAAGTATCTCACTCTATTAGGATGTAGGTAATGTACCATATTTCTTGGACTTATAGGCTCGTTAAACTAGTCATGGATGTCTGGGTTATGCCCCGTTCCAACCAACACTAGTATTCTAGGTATATGGCTACTTACATATACATGTACTTGGTTCATATAGGTGGATGCAATATATATATATATATATGATACTATATATATATATACTATTACTATATATATATATATTTATATATGGTATATGATCAAACATTCCTTTTGGAAATGAGCCAAAACAGGTGGAGCCGTCAGGTGTCCCTCAAGAACCTGACTTGCCTATTTATTTATTTCAAGATTGGTTTACTTATTCTATTATACCTACACACTGTTTAGTTATGAGAACTTCTTGGATCACATGTAGAAACTGTTTGTGATGGCCTATTGAGATTTTATCTCACACCCTACTTGAGATGCCTTTGGTACCCGAGAATATTATCTGTCTGTAGGTATTGATAAGGGAATGCACCCTTCAATAGGTTTTTGATATGATTTCTTATAGTTGGAGCTTAGGAGAAGAGGACCAGTCATTGAATCTAGATACTTATAATGATATTTTGTTCTTTTTGTATTTTTATACTATTTTATATCATTCTTGTATCTACCTGTTCCTTTTTTTATTACAGTATTCCATGAATCCATGTATCAGACACCGCCTTAGAGGCTTTCGATTATTATATTTAGTTGTTAAGTTTGTTATGCTTTCACTATTGTTTCTTAATGACTGTATATACTATGCCATTATGATAAGTGGGTATAGTCTCCTCACTATACTATCTTTACACCCTCTCTTCTATTCGGAAGCCTCTGGCACATGGGGAGGCGCACTTAGGCTATATGACCCACCGGCTTGGGGTGCAGGTTAAGTGGATCCTGGGTTGGGACATTACAAAGTGGTATGAGAGCCCTTTTTCCCCCTTTTTCTTACTCTTTGGGTGTTAGACATGAGACTAGGAGTTAAAGGAATTTGGAATTGACCCTATTCCTGGATGTAGCTAACTCATGTACAAGAGAAACCCAAATTACCTGGGGTGGGATATTGATTTTATTGATTATGGAATTTATTGTTGATACAACTTCATCATTAGGTGACACACTTTATTTCTGATGTTATTGATATTAATTTTATTAAAATTATTATTTTTTTACAGTTGTTCGATTAAATGAGGGATTTTCATTAGATCACGCATCATTATAGGCATAATATGACTTATAGGCCATTCATCTTGAAATTCATTGTTTAAATTTTCACATGAATTTTCCTATTTCATATTGATAGTGCCTTGATATGTATTGAATTGTACTAAAACTTATTGCAGGGATTAAGAAACATAATTGATACTTAAATTGAATGGATTAACCAAATAATTTTTTCCTAAATAGGTTAAAGTACACACCTTAAGAATTCAATTATGGAATTTTGAGTCATGGACCATTGGTTTTATGGGAAGGAACATGTTATTGTGTGGTTCAAGGGGATTCCATGTTTTGGTTTATAAGAAGTTTGGGCCCTTATGGATTATAAAATGGAAAACCATCTGATTCAAACATTTTAAAGTGTTTTAAATGTTTAAACAAGTACAATTTAAAATGAATATGAATTATAAAGTAAGAAAAACATTTTATATATATAAAACACAAAGACTTAGACCCAAACTCGACCTTAGTAGTGGGTAGTGGGGTATCTCTCATGATCTTATAACTTTTACAGGTCTCTTTCTACAATCTAGAATTGGATTTTGGAGAAGATATAGAGGTATGATCATTTCTATCGGAAGGATTTTATACCTATTATAGTTTCTTAAATAAAATATTCCAATTTATTAAAACTCTTCTAAGTTGTGTGTTTGGCATTGTATCATTATTCGACCATGACATCCTCTGGTCTCACACCTTGAAGGTAGTGATGACCATGATCCTAAAGTGGTGGGCCCAGACCCACTAGTGATTCCTACTATAGTGATGCTTGTGGAACCTATTCCTATACTTGATATGGGAACCTATTAGCAGTTCTAAGAGGGATTATTTCATATGTTTCAGTCTATGCAAGGTGTAGTTCAATCTACCTAGAGTATGGTAGAGTTGACTTGAGTGTTTCAGCAGCAGCATCCTCTCACCTTCTTAGGGAATGGAGGACCTCATGCTGCAGAGTCTTGACTTGAAGTGATACTATTTATATTTAAAAGTCTAGAGATGCCTCCAGAGCAGAGGGTCAAGATAGCTACATATATGCTATATGATTCAGCCAAGCGATGGTGTGATGTCATCACCTAGGCAGATTGACATAGAAACATGGTCCGGGTAGACTTCCAGACTATATTCTATAACTACTTCTTTCCCCAGACTTTCAGGGATGATAGAGTTAGATAATTTATGAACCTGCATCAGGGGAGTATGTTAGTTATGGAATACTCAACCTGTTTTATAGAGTTTTAGTGGTTCACTCCTACTCTAGAAAGAGATGATCTTATGACCACCAGGAGATTCAAGGATGGGCTGGTATACGCCGTTCTATTGTAGGTCAATGTGTTCAGGTGAATGATGATTTTTGAAATTGTCAACCAGGCCCTTATTACAGAGTATAACTTAAGGGAAGGTGAAGGTGTGAGTCAGGGCGGTTCGGCACCTAGAGCTATCATTGGTTCATCTTTTGGGTAAAAGATGCACTTTGAGGATACTCGTAGAGGAAGTAGAAGTCAGAATCCTCATACAGATAACTTTCTTATCATCCACTAGTGTGAGAAGCCAGGGAATACAAAACCAAAATTCTCGTGTGATATAGTCGAGTGTAGAGGATGTAACAGGATGGTCCATATTCATTATTTCTATAGGACTTTACCTCTAGTGCCTAGTGAGAAGGGATCTACACCTACTCCTCAGTCAAGAGAAGGTCTAGTAGGATCATGATAGGATGATAGTTGGAATACCACTGGTTGATTAGGTCGAGGAGGCAGTAGAGGAAAAGGTAGTCAAAATTATGATTCTCAGCATCAACAGAGTGGGCTTGCTTGGGGTAGTTAGGTAGTGACTTAGGGATGCAATATAGTCTTGTTACATGCAGTCTAACCTATGCCGGAGGATCATATCACCAAACCTTCTACTGTATGGGGTAATATTCTATTATCCTCAAATTTAGTGTCTTCTTTATTTGACATAAGCGCGTATCAATAATTTATATCTGAGACTGTTATGGGAAGTTTATGCCTTGATATTGAGAAATTTTATGGAGTTATGATGCTATTCACACTGTTAGGTATCCATTTAGAGGGTATTCATAGTTGTAAGGAATTTCCCCTTGAGATAGGTAGTTACCTTTCTGTATGTAATCTCTACATCCTTGACATGAAATGATTTGAATTAATTATCGAGATGGACTAGTTAGTTTCCTATTGAGCCCATATCGACTGCTATCATTGGAGGGTGATGTTTACATCACTAGGGGTAATTAAGCATGTGCATAAGGGAGAATGGGATGCCAGTGCGACTAGAGCAGTACCCGAGCATCAGAGGCTGGGTAATGTGACAACTCATATCTCTAGCCTTTTCCTTGATGAAAAGGGGTTATGATCTATTTTTTTCCTTTTGTAGTGGAGCTCTTTAGATAAGTATTTTCCAATGAATTCTCTAGTCTACCTCTTATGAGATAGGTGGATTTTACTATTTATTTGGTACCATAATCAGCACCAGTGACCATTTCTACTTATAGGATGACACCTAAGGATCTTCTAGAGCTCAAGAAGTAGTTGTAGGATCTAAAGGATAAAGGATTTATACTCCCTAACATTTCTCCTTGGGGTTCATCAGTCCTTTTTTCCAAGAATTCTAATTGTACCCTTAGGCTCTACATGGATTACTATCAGTTGAATCATCCTAAGATCAAGAAACAACATCCATTTCCTAGAATAGAAAACCTATTTTATTAGCTCTGAGGAGAAAAGGTGTTTTCAAATATAGATCTGATGCCAAGCTATCATTAGGTGCGTGTTAGGTATTCAAACATACCTCATACAAATTTTAGGAGTAGGTATGGTCTATATGAGTACCTAGTTATGCCATTCAGACTCATGAATACACCTATTGTATTCATGGATCAAATGAATTGGGTCTTCCACTTATATCTTAATTCATTAGTGGTAATATTTATTGATGATATCTTAGTGTATTAATGCTCCATACATGACTATACCAACCATACTGAGATCATGATGAATATACTAAGAGGGCATCAACTCTATGCTAAGCTTAATAAAGGCCACCTATGGATCAATGAAGTCAACTTTATGGGTCACATTATCTTGAAGTTAGAAGTTTCAGTAGACCTAGAGAAAGTGAGAGATGTAGTTTCATAGGATCATCCCAAGAACTTCTTTAACATTCAAAGATTCTTGGGGCTAGATGGATATTACAGACACTTCATCCAGGATTTCTCACACCTTGTATCACCACTTACAGGCTTGACAAAGAAGGGTGTGAAATTTATATGGTCAGGAGCTTATGAAGTATCCTTTTGAGAGTTGAAGGGATATTTGAATTCATCACCAATACTCATTCCACCAGATCTAGGTAGGAGCTATACTGTATACTGTGACACATCAAGTATTTATATTGTAACTGTTCTAATGTAGGATGATCAATTTTTTGCATACGGGTCTCATCAGTTGTGGCCTCACGAGTGGAACTACCCAATGAATGACCACAAGCTAGATAATGTAGTTCACAAACTATGATATTAGAGACACTATATAGTGGGAGAGTGTTTTATGGTATTTACAGACTACAAAATTCTCAAGTACATATTCACATAGTGGGATCTAAATCTCAGGCAGTGCAAATGGGGTGAGTACCTATAGTTTTTTGATTTCAATCTTTCCTACATGCCAGGTAAAGGAAATTTTGTAGCCGATGATCTAATCCAAAAGACTTAAACATGGGTAATTTAGGAATCCAGTGAAAAATGGATTCTTATGTCCTTATTCTTAAAGATGCACATTGAGGTTTAGGAGGACCATGGTAAGACTATCCTCTTAGCATTAACAATGACCTATACTCTTCTGGAATGGGTAAGGTTGAGATAGTTATCTGATCCTGAAGGCCTTATCCTAAGGGAAATAATTTCAGATGGTGATACATGTTCATGTTATACTGTGTATGAGGATGATACCTTATTGTTCCATAGAGGTGTATAGGTCCCAGTAGACATCAAATAGGAGCTGATGCTGGAATTCCACACCTCAACATGGGTAGTTTGCCTTGGTGTCACCAAAATGTATCAAGATCTACAATGCCAATATTGGTGTCTCGGTATAAAACATGAGATTTCTAGCTTCATCACTCGATGTTCCACCTGTCTGTAGGTGAAGGAAGAACATTAGAATCTTTCAGGTCTTTTACAGCTGTTTTCCATTTTTGAGTGGAAATATGATGATGTTTTGATGGATTTCATGACTAGTTTATCAAGGTCACCTCATGGAAAAAATATAGTGTGGGTTGTCATTGATAATTTAATGAAAGTTTCACACTTACTACCTATGTAAGAGACCTTCATAATAGATTATCTAGGAAGTTTTTATATCATATAGGTGGTACATCTTCATGGAGATCCTCATTTTATCATTTATGATAGAGACTCTCATTTCACGTCACAATTATAGAAGGGGTTAAAGAAGGACTTGGGTACACATGTGCTTATGAGCATAGAATGTCACCCACAAACTGATGAAAAAATGGATCATATGATTCAGGTACTAGAGTACATGATCTATGCATGTGTCCTTGACTTTGGTGGTTCTTGGGAGAAACACATTCCTCTTATAGAGTTTTCTTATAATAACAGATTTCAGGATACCATCAAGATGGATACCAATGAAGCCTTATATGGTAGGCCTTTCCATTCACCTATGTGATGGCTAGAGGTAGGGGAGGTAGCTATACTTAGACCACATATCATTTAAGAAACCACTAAGCAGGTCCAATTGTTCAGAAAGAACATGATGATATCTCAATCCAGATAGCAGTCATATGCCAACTGACACTGAATACCTCTTGATTTTGAGGTCATAGACCAGGTTTTCTTTTGGGTCTATCCTAGGTTGGTATATAGACATATTTAGAAGTAGGTTAAGCTCTTTCCAAGGTTTGTTGGACCCTTTTAGGTTGTGAAATGAATCAAACTAGAGGTACGGGTGCTATGGCAGCATGATCATGTACAAGATGATACTTGAGAGTGAGAAGCTGATATACAATATCAATGGTTGGAGCTCTTTGCTGGCAGTACCTCTTTACCCTCAGAAGGCCAACTCAGGGATGATTTTCTTTAAAGAGGATAGGTTGTAACGATCCGTCTTCTCAATAAAGGTACAAAAAATTAGTTTTTCAATTTTAATTAATTAAACAACCCTAATAAATATTTTTAATCAAGAAAAGGAAATCCTAGGAGTGTACATGGATCATTTGGAGCCCGAAGCCCCGAAATGGGAAGAAGGGACTGGGCTGCATAATTTGTCTGCAATTGTGTGACCTGTTGCAGGTTTGGGACAAAGTCTTTTCACATAGTTTGGATAAACCATGCAGCCAAACTAAGAACCTTGATATTTTGGGGTGAAAAGACTATTTTAATCCTTACTTAAGTTAAAAACTTAATTCCTTTTTCTTATTCTCCCTCCAGTGTCCATCCTTGGTTCTCCTCCTCTTTTGAGATCAAAATCCTCTTAAGTTAGGATTTGAAGAAACTTCTCTATCAGATGTCCATTCCTTGATCCGTTAGAAGCATTGGATCCATCCCAATAAGATCCCCTAGACTCTTACCTCATATCTATGTTTTCCTTTGGATCTGTTTCACTATTTAGGTACATGATCATTTTCCATATTTTTAGGGAATTAGACCATTTATCAAATCTCTTCCAACCTGCTTCAAATATGACACTGATATCGACTGCGGTGTCATATATGACCTTTAGTTAGGCGGTTATATCATTTTTCCTTTGAGTTTTATCATCTCATAGATACACTATTGTGCCACATGTTGGATTTTTTGAGCATCCCAATTATATTAATTTATTCATGTCTAAATGACCCTTGTGCCTAGATACATGTCCTTTGATCCTTGTTTGGTTCTTCAGTGGATGCACATGCCATATATGCTCACCCCATGAGTGTGTCAAGTAAAATTGTCCATTTTGGTCAATTTTTTTAAATTCCTGGAACTCCTCCAAATTTTCGGTTAGTTTTTTAATAAATTTTATATTGACACATGAGTGTTTAATGGAACCCAAGGCACTTATTAGGGGTTTGGAACTTTTATAATTAGAATTAATAAAGTAGGTAGCTGACATGTTACCCATGTAACCACCTAAGTGACCCTTTAAGCTTATAAATATTTTTTTTCATGTTTTAATGAATTGAATGAGTTAAATGGAATTGATCAAGTGGAACGAATTCAAAGGATAGTAAGGCCATGCCTTATTTCTATGTTATCATAAACCATTCTTATGAATTGTAGTGATTTTTTTATAAAATGGATCTTAGATAATGAAATTCATAAGAGGTTATGCATTATGTATTGTATTATAAATGATTATGCCTCTTATATATAAATGGGATTGATAAAAGAGATCGATGGGAGGTAATTACCCATGCCAGTTATAATTATAATACGCCTTCATAGAGTCTATGTATGATGGTAAGGGACCATTGATCATGGCACATAATCATGCTCCCTTATATCAGGTGTGGAGTATGGAATCTTAAACTAGTGATACTATATGGTCATTGGAATTTACACACCATGTTCCATGATTAGAGTGATGCCATGATAGATCACTCACCATACTGAGTGTTGTTGCTTGGTGCCTCTCACTCTATTGGTATGTAGGGAATGTACCCTATTTCTTGGGCTTATAGGCATGTTATATTGGCCATGGATGTTTGTTTTACACCCCAGTCCAACTATCACTAGTATTCTCGGTATATGGCCACTTATGTCTGCACGTACTTGGTTCATATAGGTGGATGAAATATATATATATATATATACTATATATATATGGTATATGATCATACATTCCTTCCGGAAATGAGCCGAAGCAGGTAGAGCCTCGAGGTGTTCCTTAGAAACCTGAGTGACCTACTTATTTATTTTAGCATTGATTTACTTATTCTGTTATACTTGCACACTGTTTAGTTATGAGAACTACTTGGATTACACGTTGACACCATTGGTGGTGAAATAATGATATTTTATCTCACACGCTACTCAGGTTGCCATTGGTACCTAAGAATATTATCTATTTACAGGTATTGATAAGGGGAATATCCCTTCTATAGGTTGTTGATATGATTTCCTATAGTTGTAGCTTCGGAGCAGAGAACCGGGCATTGGCTCAAGATTCTTATGGATCTATTTTTTCCTTTTTGATTTTTTGTACTATTTTATAAAATACTTGTATCTTCCTATTCAATTTTGTATTATACTATACCATACATCCATGTATTAGACACTACCTTAGAGGCTTTTGATTATTATATTCAGTTGTTCAATTTATTATGATCCCACTATTGTTTCTTAATTATTTTATCCATTGTGCCATTATAATAAGAGGGTATAGTCTCCCCAATGTACTACCTTTACACCCTCACTGCTAGTTAGCAGCCTCTATCATATGGGTAGGTACACTTGAGGCCATGTGACCCACCGAATTTGGTCACGGGTTAAGTGGATCCTGGGTTGAGATGTTATAGGATTGGTTTATATACCTTTATTAATTCTATTAGTTCCATGTTTGATGTGATGATTTATATTAAGACAATTATCGTTTATTGGTTATATGATGATGATTCTTATCCTTATACCTTTTTATGCCTTGTTTGGGGTGGGTTGAACATGTTTTTCCATATAAAATTGTTTCTTTATTTGATACATGTAAAAAGTTGTTTTGGAAAACATGCGTGTTTTAAAGGAAAAACAAAGGGATTTAAAAGTATTATTATAAAGAAAATTATGTTAAAAGTGGTTTTTTTTTGAAAAATATTTTCAAACAAATTTATTTGTTTGCATGAGTAAAAGCGTTAAATAGATTTATGGCGATGTCCAACTAGGATATGTGACTCACACCCTACATATGACTTTGAGAATATATAGATTTTTTTTTCAAGAAATAGTTAAAGGAAATAGAAATATATACCTAGGTGGATCTTCTTGATTATTTTCATATGTTGTTTTGGTGGAGGAGATTTGGTCTCATAGGGTTGGCCTATGATGAGTTTTTTTGGGATTTTATATCCATTTTGATGTATGTATTGGTAGTGTTGGGACTTGTCCCTTTTTTCCATGTTTTGAACTATGACTTGAGATACCATGTATGTAGACTTTTGTTTCATGTCTTGTATATGGTGTTTTGTTTTTATGGTATTTTATTTTTATATGTTGCATTACTCTAGATGTTTATCTATGTATATTAACTTTGATTATATTAGTATGGCCATCCCATTTTATGGATGGGTCATACCAGTTTTCCATGGGTGAAACTATTCCCATGTGATTTCTAATTATGTTTGGTTCTTATTACCAACCCATGGTGATCGAGAACACACTTTGGGTCACCTCAAGTGATGGGTCAGGTTGAACCATGTCAGTTAATTAAAAAATCATATCATAGGAAGTTGGTTTTATTTGGGAGTCAGTGGTATAATAGAGCTAGGACCATTGGGGATTTAGATATAAGAGTGGGGGAGTGCCTGACCAGATCTTCTTCATGTTGAACCTTGAGTTTCCATGGGTGGTCTAGGATTTTTTTACATTTTGAGCCTAGTTATGAATTTTTTAGTGATTCTTTGAGGTATTTCCTAGTCGGTGTTGATTACAAGGGTGATCCCATGGTTCTTTTTGATTTTTGGGATGAAACAGGGTGGTTTGGAGGAGGTGCATGGTTAAGGAACATAGTTAGTAGTAACTATGTGAAACCTATGAAACCTTATCTACCAAATCCAATGATACCCACATGGTTGGTGCATAGTTTTCCTAACAGTGCAGCTAAACCATACATAATAGAAAATATTTGAATCTTTTTGTTGTTTTTTCTCCTTTTTCATTTGGAGTTTATCTTGATGTTTTTCCTCTTATTGATACCCATGATAGGGTTTTTTGGTTCATTTGATGTGTTTTAGGATTGAATTGTGCTTGATGGAGCATGTGTTTTGTGTCTTGTAGACAATGCTTCCTAGAAGGACCACATCCGGGTGTAGAGATGGTTATTTGGAGAATAACTCATAGGTGAATCATCCTCTTGAATAATCTCTTATGGAATCAATGATTTTTACGATCTAATCCTTAGTTCAGGTGGGTGGTTGAGAGAATACACAGATGGTGGACCATGCTCAGGAGTTTATGAGACAAAATATATTAGTGTTCCATGGTGAAAAGGGAAATTGTGATCCTAGGGAGTGATAGGATTTTATAAAGTGAATATTTGAGTTCTTGAAGACCCTTGAGACCTATAAAGTTTCCTTTTCTAAATATGTTCATGAAGGATGGGGTAGAAAGTTGTGAGAGTCGATGGTGCTTTCAAGGAGGAATGAGGTCTCATGTGGACCAATTTCAAGGCGGATTTAAATTGGAAGTTTTACCCAAATACCATGAGGGTAGTGAAGTCCTGTGAGTTATTAAATTTGGAGTAAGGGTATCATTTAGTGATAGAGTATGAAACCCAGTTTACCAAGATAGTTCATGTCACTTTGGATCTCATTGCAAATTATTACCTCAATGATTGACGTTTTGAAGTGGGATTTAAGCCAAAGATTAGGTTTATGATTATTATTCTTTTTCTACCAAATTATTATGATGTGGTTGACAAGATGGCTATGGTAAAGGATGATTTTACTGGTAAGATAGGTCTCAGTGGTGTTATTTTAGTGGGTGAAATTTAGAGTTCTTTATCAGGATAGAAGTGAAAGTGGGATAATCCTCATCAAGGAAGTGGCGTGAGCG
Organism: Viscum album; assembly: GCA_963277665.1. Taxonomy (NCBI): domain Eukaryota; kingdom Viridiplantae; phylum Streptophyta; class Magnoliopsida; order Santalales; family Viscaceae; genus Viscum; species Viscum album. Next base: position 261,951,281 of record OY728135.1, read on the forward strand.
TCAAAAAGTCATCAGGTTCAGCTCCTATGAATTTTTCAGTGCTTAATACAGTCATCTATTACTAGTGTGAGAAGGATGGATACACTAGGGTTAGTTTCCCATATATTCTGAGGGCATGACACCAGTGTGGTTGTCTGGGTCATCTCCAGTACTTTTGTCAGTTGGATTCATGGAGGAGTGGTGCATGATTTAATTTTATTAAGGGATGTCATGTGTAGTTAGGGGATTCAAAGGGTATAGGATATAACCCTTATAGTAAGTAATATTCTAACCAAGGGAAGAATATTTAGGGTGGTTTTGAGCCTAGGCGCCTCTATGAAGTTGAGGTTATACCAAAGGACTCAGATTCTGGACTGACCACCATGAGAGGTACAATATTTATTACATCTTCTATGTAATCCGTTTTATTTTACATTGGCACATCCCATTATTTTATTTCAATAAAAATAATTTATTCTTTGGGTATATGAGCTTATTTGATGCCATATTTTATGGATTTTCTAACCCCATTGGATAGGAATAAGGAGAAAGGTTTCAAGATCCATGATTGTCATGTTTTTATAGCTGATGTGGAAGTTGTTTGGGACTTCTTTGTTTTAGATATGAACATTTTAAACCTTATCATTGGCATAGATTGGTTGATCATCTTCAAGTCTCTAATTAACTACTATTTTCATAGGGTCCGGCTCTTTACTCCCAATGAGAGCACTCACATATTTCAGGGTGAGTGGGATCCATGATCATAGAGGGAAATACTAGTTTCTTTAGATTTAGGGTTAATATCATGATAGATTTCTTGGTTTTATCTTGATTCTATTGAGAAGAGTTCAATGGGAGAGCTTATAATGGTCATGTAAATACACCAAGATGTGTTTCTAGTGGATTTATTGGGGTTTTGACCTAGATATAGGTTGAGTTTATTATTGATCTACTCCCTATGATAAGCCCGATTTCCTTACCATCATAACAGATGGATCTAGTCAAGTTAAAAGAGATAAAAGTTTATCTAGAGGACCTTAAGTTCAAGGATTTTATCTATCCTAACATTCCACCATGGACTTCACTAGTGATATTTTCAAATAAGGAAAACATGAGACTCTGACTTACATTGATTATCATAAGATTAATTAGGTGACAGTGAAGAATAAATACCCATTTTCTAGAATTTATGATCTTTTTAATTAGATCATATGAAACTATTGATTTTCTAAGATTGACCTGAGATACTGGTACCACTAGATGAGGGTCCAGGAAGAGCATGTTCCAAAGACTATATTTCGAAGATGATATGGTAAATTTGAGTATTTGGTTATATATTTTGGGATTACCAATGATCCCATAGTATTTATGAAATTAATGAATTAGATCTTACACTACATTTGGACTCCTTCGTGGTCATGTTTATAGAAAATATCTTGGTTTATTATAAGATGAATGAGGATCATGCCGACCATATGGATGTTTGTTTGGGTGTTTGAGGGACCATAATCTATATACCAATCTATCCAAGTTCTAATTTTGGATTCAAGAAGTGAAGTTCTTGGGCTATGTGATTTCCAAGGAAGGAGTTTTAGTAGATCCATAGAAAGTTCTAGCAGTCATATCTTGGGAGAATCCCAAGAATACGTTTAATATTCATAGATTTCTAGACTTGGCTAGGAATTATAGACATTTTATTTAGGAATTATCAAGGCTTTCTTATCCCTTGAAATCATTTATGAGGAAAGTGGTGTAGTTTGAGTGGGATGAGAAGTTTCAGTACTCCTTCGAGTAGTTGAGGGCCCGTTTGACATCCACACCTATCTTTATTTTTCTTGAGCTTGGGAAGGCTTATGCGGTGTATTATGATGCTTATGGTGTGGGTTTGAGGTGTGTGTTGATACAATATGACCATGTGGTGGCCTATGGCTTGAGGTAGCTACACCCACATGATTGGAATTATCCTACCCATGACCTAGAATTAATAGAAGTTATGCACACACTAAATATGTGGTGATATTAAGTATTTTGGGAATGTTTTACAGTGTATTTAGATCACAAGAGCATGAAGTATATTTTCACTAAGAGGGACCTGAACCTCAGATAGATACCCTAGGTAGAGTATGCCAAAAAAATTTATTTTGAGATTGCTTATACACCCAGGAAGGGGAATTTAGCCACTGACACATTGAGCATGAATCCTCTAATGTAGGATATTTAGGAATTAATGGATGAGTGAGGCTTGATGATCTTGTTTGTTGATATGAGTTTAGAGGTGTAGGAGGATGGAGAGAATGTGTTCTTATCCAATTTATAGGTTAAACCCCCTCTTATTGATTGGGTAAGGAGTGATTAGCTATCAAAACCTAAGTGTCATCATATTATTAGTGTCTTAAATGGAGGGTAGACCTTAGGTGATTGGTCTTAGTCTACCAATGGTTATCTCCATCCCAGGAGGTGTCTAGTAGTTCCTTTGATATTGAGGTAGGAGGAGATTCATAGGATAGATAATTCTAGTGGGTGCACACACCATGTGGTGAACAAGATGTTTTATACCTTGAGAGGTATATATTAGCGGCCTAGAATATGATATGTATTTATATAATTTGTTTTCCATTATTTGACCCACTAGAGAGTTAAAGAATAGCACCAGAGGCCATCCAGGTTGTTCAACCACTTCTCATTACAGTGTGAAAGTGGGATGATATCTTTATGGATTTCATGATTGATCTACCTCATAATTCAAGTGGGAAAGATTCCATATGGGTGATTGTAGATCATTTTATGAAATCATCCCACTTAATTCCCATTAGGGAGTCAATGAAGGTGGGTGACCTATGATTCTTGTTTGTTCGAGAGGATTTTTAGCTTCATGGAGTGATATTAGTGATAGTGTTAGACCTAAATGCATATTTCACTTCCCAATTCTAGAAGGGACCCCATGATTATTTGGGAACCCAACTGAAGTTGAGAACCACGTATCATTGGTAGATGGATGGTTAGTCTGATCGGACCATCCACACTCTTGAAGATATATTTCAAGTGTGTGTGCTTGATTTCAGGGGTTCATGGGGAAGGCACTTGATATTGATCAATTTCATGTATAATAAAATTTATCAAGCCTTAATAAATATAACCCTGTCTGAGGCATTTTATGGGTGACCATGTTAATCTCTATTATGCTAGGCTGAGGTGAGTGAGAATTCCCTAGTGGGACTGAGTATTGTCCAAGAGATGTTTGAGACAATACGAATGATTCATAAATATTTAGAAATATATTAGATTAACTAGAAGTCATATTAAAACCATCATCATCATCAATTGGAGTTTTAGGTTTGTGATCAGGGTTCCTTTGGGTATTTGTTTAGCTGGGAAACCATCAATTATGAAAGTAGTTAAAGTTGGTGCCATGTTATGTTGGGTTGTTTCATGTTGTGGAGCATCTTGAGAAGGCATCCTATTAGTTGGAGTTTTTTCCATGACTAACCATGATCCAAGATTTCTTCCATGTCTCCCAGATGAGAGATACCATCTAGACCCATCTCATGTGTTGGAGTCAGAAGATTTGGAGCTTGATCCTGATACCTCTATGGTAGAGTAGCTTGTTAATATCTTGGATCATTATAATAAGGTGATCTATGGTAATTCAATCCCATTATTCCATGTTCTCTGGAAGTGTGGTGGATATGGACATGATACATGGGAGTGGGAAGCTTTAATGAGGGAGTAGTCTCCTCACCTATTTTTTTCTTTGGTTGCTTGAGGAATTTATGGGAGAAGAAAGTGGAATAGTGGGGAGTTTGTGACACCGTACGGGTCACTGGTACGTCTAATTTTGAGTTTTATTTAACTCATAGTTCATCTTTATATTTCCCAAGTATTAGGGGTTTAAAATGGGAGTTTTTGGGAGAAAAAAAATAGATGAATAGTTGGCAAACATTTTGTTTAACCATGTAGATAATCATATGAGGGTACAACAGGTGTGGTAGTGGGATTTTTCATGGTTTGATCATAGTTTGTGAAACAATTCATCTCTCAAAGTTAACCATGACACTTGTATTTTTGGGAGAGAGTAGCTCATGAACACTTGAAACACAATTTTCTTAACCATGTGGCCAAACCTTATAGCCCTATCCATCTCATTAAAATGAAATATTTTATCTTTTCCTCTGTAAAATTTAAGGATTTTGGTTCTAATTTTCCTCCCCCATCATGTGAATTCCCTATACTTATCTTGAAATCTTATCCCCTCTAATATTTGGTGGATTCTCATTGGATCCATGGTGGTTTGGCTCGAGGTAATCCCCTTTATTCATGGTTTCTTTTTTCCTTCCCCCTTATTTCCTCTTATCCTTCTATTTTCATGGAGATGTGTAACCCTAGAATGGGTGATGGCCAAATATAGGGTGTGTAATGGGGGTTTTTGTTTTTTTCTTATTTATTAGGTATATGAGGTATTCTTCTACCTATTTTGGGTGGTTTTCATTGAAGGTGATGAGGTTAGAACCGAATCCGAGGTAGGAGTCTCTATTTAAGGGTGTTTTACATGGATTAACTTTTAAATTTATAATCTCCTTTGGTTTGAGTTGCTTAAATTGATACTAGAATGATTTATTATTGATATGCATTCCATTTTTGATGCGATTCATGGATTTAATTTGCAATTTAGAGTTTAAAAGCATGTTTTCAAAACAGAAGTGGATTGTATGGACTCCATGTGTTTGATAAAATGGCTCAAAAATATTTAGTGGTTTTAAATGGATTTCCAAAATGGTTTTAAAAATGGTTTTTACTTATTGAATGTGTTTGGATTAAATGGGCACACTGTTTGTGAAAATGTCTTATAAAATGGATATGATTTATATAACACATGTTATGTGTTTGTGTGACATGGAGTAACACATGGGTTAATTGAGGTGTGAGTGAGGGATTGTTTGAGGGATTGTGAGATCCTTTTGGGAGGAATAACATAAGAGATTCTAATTGGTTTCCAAGGAACTTTGAGAGCCTTTGGTAGGAAGACTATCAAAGATTCCATTCATTTTACAATAGGCTGTAAGAGCTCTTAGAGTTGGGCTCGGGGAAGACCCTGAGATCTTACACCTTTTTCATTAATCTAGCATACTATGTTTAGAATCACTCACATTATACCCTTAAAGTTAGATCCCTAGTTTCACTTACTCATGATAGATTAGTTTATATATCTTTATATATTCTATTAGTTCCATGTTTTATGTGGTGATTTATGTTATGTACATGATCATTTATTGGTTATATGATGATGATGCTTATGCTTATACCTTGGTATTACATGTTTGGGGTGGGTTGAGCATGTTTTTCCTTGTGGCATTGTTTATTTATTTGAGCCATGTTAAAAGTTGTTTTGGAAAACATTTGTGTTTTAAAGGAAAACCAAAGGGATTTCAAAGGCTTGTTTTAAAGAAAATTTTATTCAAAGTGGTATAGTTTTGAAAAGTGTTTTCAAACTAATTTATTGGTTTTCATGGGTAAAAGCCTTAAATAGATTCATGGTGGTATCCAAATGGCCTATTTTCTTAACAACCTATATATGCCTTTTGGAACATATAGATTTTGTTTTGTTGGACACAGGTAAAGGTAAGGGTACTATGAACCTGGGCAGATCTTCTTAATTACCGCTATTTGTTATTTTGGTGAATGAGATTTTGTCACACCAGTTTGGCCCATGAGGAGTCATTTTTAGGATTTTATACCATTTGGGATGTATGTATTTATACTATTGGGACTTGTCCCTTTTCTTTTGAGTTTTGAGTTATGAATTGAGATACCATGTATATGGATTTTTGTGGAATGTATTGTATATGATGTATAGTTTTGTTTATGGTATCTGCATTTCATATACTACATTACTCTCGATATTTATCTATGCATATTGAATCTGATTATATTGGTGTGTCCATATCGTTTCATGGATGAGTCATGCCGATTTTCCGTGGGTGAAACCATTCCAAGGTGATTTATGGTTATGACCGATGCTTTTCATCGACTCATGGTGATTAAGAATGTGATTTTGACCTTGTGACGGGCCAGCTTGGGTGACGAGTCAGGTTGAATCAGGTTAGTTATTTACAATATACATCAAACAAAGGGGTGATCTAAAATCCTAGTGGGGGGGGGGATAAGGGATATGAATCAAAAATAAATGGGTGAGCATAATAAATATCATCATATAATAAGCATAGGATCATCATAATAATAACGAGGGAAACATTTTGATAAATTCATGGAATATGGAATATGTATAATAATCAAATATAATAAAATAGTGGTCAACTACAATGCATAGTTGTGAACAAATATAGCAACATGTTCGCACATAACATATGTACATAAATCATAACATCATAATTGTGAACAAATCTAGAATCATGTTTATACATAATACACATAATATCATGATATATATCACATTATCCAATGTATTGGAGGGATATATAATTTTGGACCCACTCAACACATCATAAAATACTCATAATCATGCATGCCACATAGAATGGGAACATATATCTATCATAGTTTTGAAATAAACCCATGGATAGGAATGGGTTTCATAAAGGTTTCATAAATAACACTTTCATGAATAAGATTTGGGGTTCCCAAATGAATAATGGAAATAATATTTTGAATAAAACTCCACCATCCTTGAGTAGATAAGAAACAACACAGGAAGAGTCAATATGAAGTATTGGAAAATAAAACCACTTTAAAAAATCTTTGTATTTTGTCATGGAAATAATTTCTACAAGGTAGAAACATGTATATACCTATAAAGAGTAGGAAAATAATACTTAATGTAATATTTAAGGATATTATATGAATATCCATACTAAAAAAATGTGAATTATGAGATAAACTAAAAGAAAGAGTTGTGTTCAAGAATCCCCTTATCTTAAATCTATCTTTATTTCATCACTTTTCCATCTACTAAATAATAAACTTAGGTTTATTAAAAAATAGAAATAGAAGTAAATTAATTTTTTTTTTACTATTTATCAAGTATAATCATTTATTATTTATTATTTCTTTTTGTTAAAGATGAAACGTTTTGATATCATATTTCCCTTAAAAATATCTCATTTTGTTTCGATTTTGATATTTTTGTCCAAGGTCATTTATATATAATTATAATTAATTAAAAATAATTAAAATAAAAATATTTATACATATATATATATCATAAATAATTTATAATAATCATCCATAAGGGTGGTGATACGAAAGGAGTTGGAAATATCCTTGTTGGCAGTTAACTAATCGTTAATGGGGCATTCTCCAAAGAATAAGAAATAGAAGTATAAAATATAAATAATTAATAAATATAATTATTATATTAGGTTAAAATAATTAATATAATGTTGAAATACTACAAAATTAATATTATAAGATTTTGGTTGGAAAGAAATATATAAAAAAAGAAGAGAAGAGGAAAGTGAAGAGATAAGTTGATGGAAACTTACTCTTTTCTTGGTATTGCTTATTTTCTACGACACTTAACTTCTTAAAAGATTAGAGTTTGATTACTATTGAATATCCCTAAGTATTTTAAGGGGTTTGAGAGAGGATATTTGGGTAAATATCTGGATTTATTAAGTGAGGGTGTAATGGTTTTCCAAGGGGAGGGAGAGGGGTTATTTATACTTGAGGAGAGGGGTATTTTTAGGATAAAATATTGAGTAATATACTATATCCAAGGTAAACCTTGTAATAGTTATATTTTTGACATTATGAAATATATTTTAATTAAATAAAATTATTTTAATAACCTATAACACTTTATAATCCGAATTTATTAGCTTAATCAAAAGGAAAGGTGTAAAAATGATAAAATATAATTTTAATGGAATACTTTAGACTTCAAATTTTGGAAAGTAATTTTTAGGTTTTAAAAACATGTTTATTGAACTTAAATGACTCATTTATCAAATTAAATATGTTTTTGGTTGATCCAATATTTATATAATTTATTAGGTCATTATTACATCATGGATGATGTAATTAAAAATACCCCGGTTACAAAAAAACTGCATTTTTTTACTATTCACCTAAAAATTGAAGTATTTTATAAAATTATAAAAAAATAACCCTAGTAAAATTTAAAAATATTTATTCTAAAAATGAAATTAATTTTATCTAAATAATTTTATAACATAGGTAATTTTAATTTTTAATATAAAAAATATGATTTTTATGAAATACTTTAAAATACAATTTATTAAAATATTCTTATGTTTTCTTTAAGATTTTTTAGTCTTTATATTTATTCTATGGTATTATAATATTTATATTATCTTAAATTACTCATGATAAATATTATTTATATTATATTTTATTATTTTGAGGTCAAATTACTATTCTAATGGCCATGTTACTATTTCCCATGATCAGGTTACTATTCCCAACAATCAGGTTACTATTCCAATGGTCACATTACTGTTACCACCGCCATATTAACTTCTATAAATAACACTTCATTAATTTATAAATTATTCACATAATTACTCCTGAGGTTCTATATTTTCCTTTTCTAAGATTTTGATTGGTTTACTAATATTCTATTTCTTTTCCATAGTGTTGTTTGTGTGTGTGTATGGGGGGGGGGGTGATCCTAGAAGATTAGAAGGACCAAAATTTTCCCATTATACTTTTTTATTTTCTATTTTTTTCCCATTTTAATGTTTGGAAATTTCATGGGTTTAGTTGTTGACTAATGTAATGATATTTATTAATGAAATAAAGTGTTGTTGGTTTCTCTATGTGTTGTATGTGTATAATAATATATAATATAATATAACACACATTTATTTGGGAGATAAGTATAAATTATAAACTATGTGTCATTACATTTATCCTCCCTTTAGACATTTCATCCCTAAAATTTAAAATAATATTATTGGTTGATAATAGATAAGGGTACTTTTATTTCATATTTTCCTCTAGTCCCCACATCGCTTATTCATATTTATGCATTCTCCGCTTCACCTTTACAAAATGAGATGTCTTGTTGTATATAAATTTATATCTATGGTATAATATCATCACCGACTTCTCCTCATAAGAGAGGCCATTTTCTAGTTGTACCACTTCCATATTTAGTACATGTGAGGTATCAGGTATATACCTCCTTAGGATAGATACATAGAATACATTATGAACTCAATCCATGTTTGGTGAAAGTTATAGCTGATAAAACACTACTTATATGTGATCAAGGATATCAAAGGGGCCAATGTACTGAGGGCTAAGCTACCCTTTATTTCCAAACTACATGACTCTCTTCTATGGTGATGTTCAAAGGAACACTTTATCTCTAACTTCAAACTCTAAGTCCCTTCTATGGTTTTCAGTATAGCCTTTCTTCCAACTCTAATAATATTTATATAATACTAGATAACTTGAACCTTCTCTGTCATCCCTTGAATAAGATCGGGTCCAATTAGTTTTTGTTCACCAATTTCATCCCAATAAGTAATAGTTCTACATCGCTTCCCATATAGATCATCATATAGGGACATTTAAATACTCTATTGAAAGCTATTTTTGTATGGGAAATCAAATAATGGGAGATATTGATCCCATCCTCCTTCAAATTCCATCAAGAAGGCTCTAAATATTTCCTCGAGTGTCTGAATGGTCCTTACAAATCAGACATTAATTTGGGGGTGATAGGTTATACTAAATTTTAATTTAGTATTCATATCATGTTGAATACTTCTCTATAATTTATAAGTGAATCTTGGATCATGATGAGAGATGATCGAAAGTGGAACCCCATATAGCCTCACCACTTCCTTTAGGTATATCTTAACAAGTTGTTCAAGTGATAAATATTCCCAAATAATAATTAAGTGGGTAGTCTTGGTTAGTTGATCTACCACAACACATATCACATTGTTTTCTTTGGATGTCTTCGAGAGACTAGTGAAAAAATCCATGGTTATGTTCTCTCACTTCCACATAGCTATGGGAAATGGTTACATAATCCCCTTGGACTTATGTTGCTCTGCTTTAAATTATTGACATACCAAGCACTTTTAGGTGTACTCAATGATCTCCTTCTTCATTTTGTCCCACTAGAAGTGTTATTGGAGATCATGGTACATCTTGGTACTTCTATGATGGATAGAGATAGATAAGTTATGTGAAATATCCAATAGATCTTTATTTATCTCAGTTGATTATGGCACACAAAGATAAGTTCCAAACTTAATGAAACTATCTTCATCAATGTGGAATTCATGAAGCTTACCATACTTTACTACTTCCACATTATTTTGAAGCTCTAGATCATTCATTTGAACATCCTTGATCTTATCATAGATTCATGGTTGGGAAATAATTTGGGAAAGGTAGGATGTATTGATTTCCATTATAATTTCTAGATCCATCCTTTTAATATCCATAAAGATAGGGTATTTATCAATCTACATCATGGATAGAGTATCAAGATCTTTCCTTTTAAGAGTATTAACTACCTTATTCACCTTTCTAGGATGGTAGTGAATAGAGAAATAATAATCGTTGATGATCTCTAAATATCTTCATTGATGCATGTTCAACTCCTTATACATGAATATATACTTTATACTCTTGTGATATATGCCAAACTTCTAACTATAGAGGTAGTTCTGCAAAAATATTCAAGGTAAAGATCACATATACTAACTCTAGATCATGCAATGTGTAGTTCTTCTTATGGATCTTTAGCTATTGTGAGTCAAAGGATATCAATTTATCATTATGCATTAGTACAAAACCCATTCCTTTCTTTGAAGCATCACTATATATCAAAAAACGTTCCCCATTTAATGGTGGGTTGAGTACAAGAAAAATAATTAGCCTCTTCTTGATCTCCTTAAAGCTTTCCCCATATTTATCCATCCATACATACTTTACCCATTTACATATTAACTTAGTTAAAAGGCTATACAATCATGAGAAATTTCTCATAAAATGTCGATAATAACTAGATAAGCCAGTTGGTGAGGTCTCTTTAAGTGCATCCACGGGACCCAGGTTCAAAACTAGGCGGAGGCATAATTTCGGGGGTACTATAGCAGCACTGTGGTAGGCACTGTAGCAGTTACTGTTCGGTACTGCAGTAGAAAAAACTATTCACCTTGGGCCATCGGTTTGGGCTTGGAGTCCTTAAGGCCTTCAGGACACCCAAGGCCTTCGGGTCAGTAAGGCTTTCGGGCCACCTCAAGGCCCTCAAGGCCACCTAATTTTCAGTTGCACAGACAAATTCTACAAGGAACCACTCCAGAGGAGGAAAGAGCAGGGCACATCCACCAGAGCAGGGCTAAACAGACTTTGGAAGAATGAGAGGGTATGGAATTTTCCGTCAGTACCGTGCCTATGCACCCCTGCACATGGACATGCTAGCCGAACAGTCATGCAAAGGTGGAGAGCTGATCACGATGCAGATGCTGGGGAGGAGTAGTTTCAAGTAGTCATAGTCTGTATGATTTCCTTAATACATACGGGTCATGTAATGTCTCCAAGCCTATGGGAAATGTAATTCTTAAGCCTACGGGCCTTGTAAGGGTTCCCCCTCATCCCTTGAAAGGGGGGTTATCATAAAATCAATAAAAAAGAAGGCCTTCAGTCCATTCAGTCAACTAGATAAGCTAAAAAAACTATGGTTTTATGTGAAACTTGAGGGTGTAGGCCATTCCTCAATTACCTTTGTCTTTAAAGGGTCCATGAAAATTCCCTTACTTGTGATCACATGCCCCAAGAATGTGACTTGCTAAATATAAAAGTCACAATTTTTAATCTTAGAATACATTTTTCCTTTCTTAATATCACCAACACAATCCTTAAATACTCTTCATGTTCCTAATTTATCTTGAATTAAATGATAATATCATCAATTAAGACTATCAAAAATTTGTTTAGATAGAATATAAAGACTCTATTAATCAAATGCATGAATATTTCAAGGGCATTAGTAAGCCCTAAGGGAATCTATATAAACTCATAGTGCCCATACCTTGTATGGAAAGTTGTCTTCTAAATATCATCCTTATTCAGCTTTAACTAATGATATCCAGAATGAAGACACAAATTTAATAAGTACTAAGAACATCATAGTTGATCAAACAAGTTATCAATCCTTGGAAAGTGATACTTTTTCTTTTTGGTAATCTTGTTGAGATCCTGTCAATCGATATACAAAAACATTGATCCATCTTTTTTCTTTAAAAAGAGAACTGGGGAACCCCAAGGTGATGCACTATAGCATATGAACCCTTTTTCTAAATGATCTTAAAATCCCTTGTTTAACTCATTAAGTTTAATGGGGGCCATCTTATAGGGGCATTTGGAGATAGGTGTGGCTTTGGGTATGAGTTCTATTAAGAACTCTACCTCATGATTTAGGGGGAGTCTGAGTAACTCTTCAGGAAATAAATTAATATATTACCTTATAGTGGGCATCTCCTCAAGGTTTATAATTTCCTTAGACTCAAAAATTTGGGAAAGATATTATTCTTCACTAGGTATCAATTCCCACAACTTTGAGGGATTTTCCAATGAAGATTCATGATCTTGATTTCATTTTTATAAGAGCATGGGATGATTCAGTATATAGAAATAGATTTCTTTTATCTATAGCTGATGTGAACTCTATATAATGAGATAAAATCCATTCCCATTATAGCATCAAATTCTATCAGGGGAAGTATTATAAGATTTTTTGGAATAATATTCCCACATACACTAATGGGAGAAGAGTCCAATACTTGGTTTTTATTGATCACACCACTAGGAATTTTTATGAATATCTATAATTCAAGGTATTAGGGTTTTGATTCAATAGTTTTATCAAAATTATATGATATAAAGGAATGCATAAAATAAGAATCAAATAAAACATTTTCTATTCTTAAGTGAATACGAAGTGTACCTTGTATGCCTTCATTTTCATTTTCTACCACAACAGTAGTTATGGGATAAGATTTCCCTTTCTCCTTCTTGTTTGGTGGTTGCTGACGTTGATTATCCTAGATGATCAATGGTTTAGTGAACTGAAATGAATAGTTCCCTTGCTCTCTATAGCTGAATCATTGAACAATGGGAGGTTCCTTCCTTTCCCCCATCATGTTGTTCAACTTCTTCATGTATATTCGATATCCATGAGAATAGTATCCTTATCTCCCACACTTGAAGCATTTCCTCATCCCTTTGAGTTAATTCCCATGATGCTTCTTCCCATATTTTCGACATGTGGGTTGTTGGATCTTCTTTCCTCCTTTGTTATTTTATCCCCAAACTTAAAACTCCATATTTAATTTCTTATCTCTATAACCATGGGACCATTTTCTAAACTCCATATATACTTTGAGAGTACATAAAACTACTTCTTCATAACTCCTAAAGTCTCAAATAGATAGATCCTTTTGAAGGTTTGGTTTTAAAACACTAAAGAATATATCTATTTTTCTATCATTGTTGATAACAAAACTCGAGGCATATCTTGAAATCCTTGTGAAATTTTTCTCATAAGTCATGATATATTCAACATATTTTTTCTTAATATATAATAATTATTTCTAAATATTTTTTCAAATAGTTATAGGGAGATACTTGTTAAAGAATAACTTCTTAAAGTATCCATACTCTATTTCTTATATTTCATTCTTCATCTTGGTATTCCTTATCAACACCAAAATTTTGATCAAACTTTCAATCCAAATTGTAGAAAACCAAGGTGACTTTATTCTTCTCAGAATAGTGGATCACAAAAAAGATCTTCTACATTGAGTTCACCCAATATTCCATGAAAAGTGGATATGAGGATATGCTAAATGTAGGTGGTCATTTCCATATAAAGAAATCGATGGATATTTTCTCATTCTTGGGAGAAGGTGGAAGTTCCACATGGTTCAGGTTATTGTTTATGGTCTGAGACATCTAGGTAAGAATCTCCATAAATTTTTTGAACTCAACCTCCCACGGCATTGGGGATGTCATTCGAACAATTGTTTCATTTTCCCTCACATGGGTTTTTGGTCTAGTTTCTCCTGGTTCCTGCTATTTTCTAAAATGAAAATGGTTTGAAAAAAACATAAGTTATCAAATAATGAATAAATAATTTATTCTTATGTGAAAATTATTTATAAAGTAATATTTTATAGGATACCTATGTTTATGGTATCATTATTCTCAAATTATAATTCCATGATCATGTACTTTAATCCTTCACTAACTTTAAGAGGAATAATTAATTTAGTTATTTATCCTTCATAATTTTTTATAGATTTTGTGATTAACCAAATCATATCCCCCAAGAGTTTCAAGCCAATCATGTAACAAGGCCTCTTTTTAATGCACCAGGTGATCATCATGTCAATGATAAATCCACCCTTTTTAGGGTTATTACCCATAGGTACAACTCTATCAGAGCCATATCCACTTGTATTATCCAGACAGATATTTAATTGCTTAGAAACCACACACTCTTATACTTTACCAAATATTAAGATTTTTACCTATACTTAGACTTATCCTTATGGTTTTAACTAAAGTTTTTTAATACTAATTCCCAAATTAACTAAACCATACCTATAATACAAAAATATAGAAACTCAAATTTTCTTACATAATTATTACATCCTTCTTAAGATAAAAAACATAATAATAATACATTCAAGGATAGAAATGTTTAGTGTCTTGGGAAAATTAGGCTTATAAAACACTTATACATAATAAAACTCAAACATTATTTAAATAATTTTTATTTATCCTCCTAAAAGCTACCACACTCTCCTTAGTACATGAAATCACCTAAGAATATACATCAAAGAAAGGGGAGAGCTAAAATCCCAGTGAGGGGAGGAATGATGGACATGAATCAATAGTACATGGGTTTGAATAGTCAAAATCATCATATCATAAGCATAGAATCATCATCCTAATAATGAGTGAAACATTTGATAAAGTCATGGAATGTATAATACTCATAATAATGAAATATCATAACATAGTGTTCAAATACCACACATACATTTGAAAAAATCTAGCAGCATGTTCACACATAACATATGCACATAAATCATAACATCATACTTGTAAACAAATATAGAATCATGTTAATTCATAATACCTATAATATCACGAGTTATATCACATTACCCAATGAATTGAAGGGATATATAATTCTATTCCCACCTGACACATCATAAAATGATTATAATCATGCATTCCACATGAAATGAGAACATATATCAATAACAGTCTTAAAATAAACCCATGGAAAAGAATAAGTTTTATAAAGGTTTACTAAAGAATAATTTCATGAATAACCTTTAGGGTTCCCAAATTAATAAGGGAATTTTTTTAATAAAACATCATCTTCCTTGAGTGTAGAATAAATAACTCAAGAGGGTTCAATACGATGTTTTAGAAAACAAAGACTCTTTGAAAAATATATCTATTTTGGCTTGGAAATAATTTTTACAAGTTAAAAACTTGTATATACATGGAAAGATAAGGGAAATAATATTTAAATGAATATTTAAGGATATTAGAGGAATTTACATACTTAAAACAATTCGAAGTAGGAGATAACCAAAAAGAAAGAGCTGGGTTTGAGAATCCCCTTACCTTAAATACCACTTTATTTCTTATATTTTCCATTTCTTGAATAATAGACATATGTGATAAGTTTATTTCATGCACACAATTTATGGTAGTTATTTGTTTAATTAATTGATTAATCTTTCCAATTTTGGAGAGAAATGAATTGTTTTATGTTTTATGGCAGGAAATGATGAATAATTGAAAAAGGAACAAAAAGGGGTGAAATTATGAGCTAAAGGACCCTTCACGCCATGAGAAAAGCGAAGCGGCATGACCCTAGATTTTTAATGATGAAGAGGAACTGTAAAATAGATAAAAACAATTACATGTCATGTAATGAACTTACACGTCGTGACTTCATCAAGTGAGGTAAATCTATCTAGACAAGTCACGATTTTAGTACATGTTGTGAAATGAAATTACATGATATGAGTAACTATTTTATGTCATTAATGGAGTGAAAGTTTCAAATTTATGAGCAAGATTCTTGCATGTGGAGGAAGACACAGATCAAGGATTTCACAATGTGTAACCAAGTTACACTTCATGACTTCGTCGATGCATAAAAAAAATAAATGCGATGTTGCAAGTTATTTGATAGGTTTTCTTATAAATTGAGACCCTCGGGTACCCTTCCAAAGCACTCTGGACTAAAATAAATCCAAGAAACACAAAGGGATGAAATCTTTTAGATTTATTTTGTTTCTTTATTTTTTTTACTCTACAATATGTCCCATATCCTATATCATACCGACTTCCCCATACATGGAGGGGTTGCTTCATTGAGTTATTGGGGAAGGGGGAGGCTAGAACGATGTTCATTACTTTAGTTTTTATAATTTAATTTAATAAAATCTTCTATTATTTCTGCATTTGGTTTCAATTCTTAATTCCATTTTAAATTCTGAATTCGATTGCATTAGGTTTTGATTCTATTAATTTTAATTGATTTGGTCTATGATCATATCTCCCTCCACATAATTCTTATATATATACGGTGGAACTGATTAGGGTTGGGTGGAAAGTTCTCAACAGTAGTCTGTACATACGTGTGATTATATATTTGAATATTGGTTTATTAGGGAACAACAATTCCTGGTTAGAGATTGCTTTAATTAATCAAGAAAACCTTCTACAACACTACACACATTGAAAGGCGTATAGAACAGTCTAAGGTTTTGGATAGAAACATTATCATTGTAACTATATGGACAAGGGAGAGAGAGGACTCAGTAGATTAATCTATATCTTACCACTCAACAGAAGAAAAAGAGGTAAAATTTGGAAACTATGATAGCAAGACACAAGTCTAGTCAAACCTGGTCCGATCACAGTCTTTCTCATATGTTTTAAACTAATCAAATCATGATGCATATTTATCTCACATTATTCAAATTTTATTAAAAACAATTATTTTCATAAAACCAACAAAAATTAACAACCTTGTTTTGTTTCACTCTACTTCAGGAGACTACCTAGGATTAACTGATATACTATACTATACTTAGGTAATTTAAATATTGTTTTTCCATGCCCCGCGATGGGTGTGATTCTATAAGTTTATTAAAATATGAAACCTTAATTAAATTACATTAATTTTTGTTAATATTTATCAATTATAATCATTGTATTTTATTTCTTAATTTTCATTGTTAAACATGAAACATTTTGATATCATATTTTCATTAAAAATATCATGTTTTGTTTTAATTTATCTATATTTGTTCAAGGTCATTTATACATAAGTAGAATCAATTCCATAATCTCAATACATATATTTATACATCTATATATCATAAATAATTTATTATAACCATCCATAAGTGTGGTGATGTAAAAAGAGTTGGAAAAGTCCTCGTTGACAGTTAACTGACTATTTATAGGACATTGTCCAAAGAAGAAGAAAGATAAGTATGAAATATAAATACTTCATAAATATAATTATCACAATCGGTAAAACTAATTCATAAAATTTTAAAATACCACTCAATTAATTTTATTATATATTTTTTGAAAGTAATAGAGAAAAAAACAAGATAAGAGGAAAGTGAGAAGAGAAGTTGATGAAAACCTACTATTTTATCGGTTTTGCTTATTTTATACAGAACTTAAATTCTTGGAATATTAGAGTTTTTTTACTACAAAATTTCTATAAAGATTATAATGGGATTTATAGGGTGGATCTGGTCTAGATATTTGGATTTAGTAAATGAGGAATGAGTGGTTTTCCAAGGGGAGGGAGAGAGGTGGTTTATACTTGAGGAGAGGGGTATTTTTAGGATAAAACATTGAATAAAATACTATATCTAAGGTAAAACTTATAATAGTGATATTTTTGACATTATCAAATATATTTTAATTAAATAACACAATTTTAAGACTTTATAAAACTTTACAATCAGAATTTATTATTTTAATCAAAAGAAAAGGTGAACAAATGAAAAAATATTTTTTTTAATTGAATACTTTAGACTCTAGACTTTGGAAAGTACTTGTTAGGTTTGGAAAAAAATGTTTTTTGAATTTAAATGACTCATTTATCAAATTAAATATGTTTTTGGTTGATAAAGAAAATCTCTACAATTGATTAGTTCATTATTACATCATGAATGATGTAATTTAAAATACACCGATTACGAAAAATGTAACAACCTAAGGTTTTACAGTATGCTTATTTTTAAATTTAACTTCTTCAAAATCTTACAAGCTTAACAAATGATTAAATATTATTATTTAATTAATAATTATCTCCTAGATGTTGGTAATGGAGGGAATGAATGAGATTAAGTAAATTATGAAAATGTAGATTAAAAATTTTTATAAATTAATTCATTGGTTCCCAATTAATTAGAAATGAAAATCGATTGAACATAAAGGATGCATTTTTATAAAAATTATTTTTATACCCATAATGAAATTTTATATTAATAAATTAAATTAAAAAATATGAGTGAAATATATTAATGAAATTTATATATTATAAATTTAATGAAATTTTTTTACATTCATCTAAAATATTTTTAGAGGCATATGATAAGAATAAATACAATTTTACACATAAAAGGCTATATTTTTCTAAAACATAGTTTTAATGAATTTTAATGGAGTACCTGTTTTAAATATAAATTTTTACACTTATAAAAATTATATTGGATAAAATAAACATTATTTTTGAAAGCGTAATATCGAAATTTACTTTGGTTAAAATTTTGGTATTTTTCTGATATGTTTCATTTTTGATGAATAGAAATATGACCGTTGTATTAAAAATGTGACATTTAGGAATAGTAATACGGACATTAGAATAATTAAGTATCATATTAAAGTATAAGTAAAATTTATACATCTTATAAATGGTAATATGATATAATTATATCATAGTATAAGTAAATAAATGTTTTAGAAATTATTAATTAAGTGTTGGTTTTTTATAAAACATAAATGTTTATTTTCAATTTTATAATTAATATAATGATTTAAAAGAAAATTAATATTCATAAAATTTATTCAAAAATTAATATTTTATTTTCTATTTATTATAATACAATTTTACAAGTCCTTAATTAATTTTTCAAAGTGTCATAAAAACAGTTATAATATTAAAATCAGTATTTTTTCGAATAAATGATAATTTTAATTAAAAATTAAATTTATCATATTTAGAAAATTATTTTCATAAAATGGAGTTCATTTATTAATTTTAAACATTTAAAAATGGTTAGGGTTAATTTTTGTGATTTTTCTAAAATAGTTGAATATTTGGTGAATAGTGAAATACGGTAATTTACAATATTTAACAAATACATGATTTATTGAGTCATAGTGTCACAAACCCCTCCCACCAAAGATGCCCCCCTGAGCTCGCAATGGTGAAAGGGAGATAATGACCCCCGAGTCCCACCTCGAGTAGGCCCCGGAGTGGCGACTAGCACCAAGGGTATGAGTTTTCACAAATATGGGAGGCATTACCCTTTTTATTATTTAAGATCGGGAAATAGGATGAGTCAAACACCAAAAGAAAAAGGAACAAGTAAATAAACCCAAACCAATCCCACGTGCATGTTTAAACAGTTTTGAAACAAGTACAAGTACAAGAAAACTCAAAAGTACAATACCAAAAGAAACAAGAGTACAACAACTGCAACAACTCCAACTGTCCCAACTAGTAGGGTCCCGCACAGCCCTAGTAGTCCTCCTAGAAACCTAAAAGTAAACGTAGGGTGAGAATACAAGTATACTCAGTAGGGAAATATAAGGCCCCAACCTTAAACCTTACTTAATCTTGAGTTATTACAAGATTACACATTGAGGATCTTTTCAGGTTTAGAGTTTTAGAGAATTAGATCATAAAACTTGCATTACATTCCACATTTAAACAAAGTGGTTACATAAAAGATAGTATTCATTTTTCCCATCAACGAAAACATATTTAAAATAAAACATGGATTCTTTCTTGACACTTCCTTGACACTATCATCATATCATGTACCCTTCCCTTGACCTGTGAAAAACATTTCAAAAACTTGGGATGAGCATAAAAAGCTCAGTAAGGGATATAAAAATATGGAAAGGAAACATGAGTACATGTATACATAAGAATGAAATCATACTTTACCCATAAAACATAAGCACTTTAACATACCTCATAAAATCATGAATAAATCATATAAATCATAAGACATAAAAGGTAACTTGAGGCATTCATAACATTCTTACGTAGGGAGTAACCCTCTTGGTTACGTTTGGAATACCCACCACAGTATATTCCCTAAATCTCTTCGGATAAACCTTAACGTTTCACTCCTTCGCGTTACCCAATGCATTGGAGAGCTATCTCGGGCTCACCCGCCCTTAGTTTATCATAGAACCACCCATTTTCATAACAATGCCCAAGAACCATAACATAAACGTATCACATAAAACATGCATAAAGGAAACATAACATTTCCACATTTCAATCACAATATAACATTTTAGTATATTGAAATAATGAATCCATTCAAAAAGAAACCATTTCCAAAACCATTTAAAACATTTAATAAAGAGATTTTTGAATCAAAGTGTCCCATACCACCTTGAAGCTTTTAAAATTTTAAACCATTAATATCCATATAAATAAATCCTTAAAACCATTTTTAAAACATGGATATTAATAAGAAAAAATAATTAAAACATTTAAAGCGATATTTTGGTTAAAGGGGTTTTACCAAAATCAGAGACACTTGAATAAAATAATTGAGGAATAACATTTAGTAAAAACTTTATAATATCATGAGAATAAATGTATTCATGATATAATATTCCAAAGGATAGTATATACACCATATAAGAGTGAATTGGTGCATAACAACAATGAAGTCTCAATAGAAATGTCAAATGTGATGAAATCCCTTATAAAGAAGGTATCCTTAAATTAAGGATAAATCAATCTCAAAATTATGTGTGACAAATATAAATACACCCAATATAAGTGGATATTAAGTGTAAAACAATAAAAGGTCATTCACACATATTCAAAGGATGACATATTCAATAACTACATGTTGAACCCAAATAAATCAAAATTGGGTTAAAAAGTTCCTTTGGTAAAATTCGACAGCCTAACGACATCACTTAAAAATTCAGAAAATGAGTTGATGAGAGATAAAAAGGGCATCTCATCACTTGGACATAAAATTTACATAAATAAGGATATAAAATAACATATCCCAACATAATAGTATGTGAATTAAAAGACATAACAAAAGAAGTCTTTTAAAAAGAGGAGGGTGAAAGGTCCCCTTACCGAGTTGGGTAAATTTCGAAACGTACACCCCATGGAAGAAGGGTCATACAATGAAGATTTGAATACCCATAAATGAAATTATACTACAAAAAGTGTATAATAATGGGTAGTACATACACCACTCAAAGGAAATTGTGGCAAATGTAGCATAAATCTCACGGGAATAAAAGTGAGATGAAAAATCTCTTATGAAAACTCGGCAGCCTAAGAGCGCCACATAAAACTTACAAAAATTGATTGATGAGATAAAATAGGGTATCTCATCATATAAACATAAAGGTTATAGAAAGAGTAATATAAAATAACATCCCCCAACATAACAAATAGGATCTTAAAATAAGTGACATAAAGGAGAGTACTTAAAAAGAAAGAGAGAGGTTAAATCTCTTACGAAAATACGGCAGCCTAACGGCGCCACTCAAAACTTTCAAAATGGATTGATGAGAGAGAATAGGGTCTCTAATCACATGAACATAGAAATTACAGTAAGATTAATATAAAATATCATCCCAATAACAAGAAATATGATCTTTAAAAGGAATGACATAAAAGAGTGTACTTAAAAAAGAAAGAGTGGAGTAGGATCTCTTACCTCAAGTCCAACTTGTCTTGTTCATTTCTTTATATTCCTGAATAATAAACTTTGGTCAATTTATAATTGATTAAAGACCTCCTATAAATATTATTATTCAGTTAATATCACATATTTTAATGTTATAATAATTGGTTAATAATATGAGTTCATATCAGACGTTTTTGTCGATGTTTGGTACATGAGTCAAAAATTGAACTTGTTGGAAAATAATTTTCCATGTAGTTATAGGTACATCATATCCAGAATATTATTGATGTTTTAAATATTATATATATCTAGTATATATTCATTTTATACTATTCCTTAGAATTTGGAGATAAAAATTAAAAGCACCGTTCATGGAGACGGTAGGCCGTACGTACGCATGAACGCTACTTTCATTTTTTGTCATATTAATGGAATTAAAACAAAATGAGATATATATATATATATATATGTTATAATTCCAGAATGATATCCATAATTTAGATTTAATATATTACATATATATCCATTATATATATGTACTTATAATAGTACATAACATTTTGAGATAAGAAATGAAATGTACCGTTCATGGAGACGGTAAGCCGTACGTACGCATGAACGCTACTTCCATTTCTATTTCATATTTAATGGAATTAAAAAATAATTATACATAATAGTATTTTAATTAAAGTATGGTATCATATATAATATCATTAAATATACCCTTTATACGTACCACATATGGTAATAACGAATCAAATCAATTTGAGGGGGCGGTAGTCCGCACTTCCTTAAATGAAGATATCGCGTTTACCCATAATGGAAACCATAAAGGTATGAAATAAATTAAAAATAAAGAAGCTTAAGTAAAAAAATAAACATATTATATATCATATATAAATATAGTGTCATCTTAATGTCCACCTTTGAAGGTGTTAGAAGAATGTTGAACAATCATCGTTTCGGGAGGCAGAAATTCGTCATCCACGGAAACAGTATGTTCGTTAATCATTAGATGTAGGTGTGTGTAAGTTTATATAGAATCCTTCTTATAACAACATCCTAGTATATTTAAGATACTGTATTTGTTACAAAATAAATGAATAAAAAAAGTTTAGGGGGTTGGAGAAGCAAAATAAAACAAAAGGACACAAGTGAAGACATTACCTTAAAATCGGGTAACTCCCTTTGGTTTGAGCTCAAAGGCTTCCTTGGGAAGACTTCTGCCCAAATTGAGACTTCAATGAGTAATAGAGGGAAGTGGAGAGATAAAATGGGCAGGGGTTGGCTGAGCCAAAGGCTTTGGGAGTGTGGATAAGGAGGTAGAGGTGGAGGCCTTTTATAAGAGGAGAGGAGGGGCACTCTTGTAAAGTTACAAAATGTTACTTTATTTTCAAAATATTTTCGGATTTTAAAGGTCCCACATTGATGTATTTAGAGGATAAGGTGATAAGGGTTCGAAATCCACTCATAAAATAGGTTTTGGACATGTGTAGGTCTTAGATATTAAATTATCTTTCCATTTTATTTAAATCATTAAATTATGTGGTCATCGCTGCATCATCATGATGTCATAAATAATTTAATTTATTTAATGTCTAAAAATTATAAAAAAATACTATGATGTAGGAAATCTTTTTATCTTTATAATGAATATTTATAGTCAAAAATATGACTTGTATAACCCTATGTAAATTTTTTTTTATTAAAACATCTCATGTTAGTGTCATTTTTACTTTAACATTAAATAAAAATATATTTATGTCATTTTCCAACCAAAGTGGATCCATGGGGTCCCCAAGTTGACTCATGGATTGTCCTGGTCAGCCATGACACATAAAATGAGGGTAGGACATGTTTCTAGCTCATTTCATTTTATTAAAACATTATTCTTACTATAAACTACACTAATTACCTCTAATTGCGATTAAAAACTTAATAAGTTACTATTCACCAAAAAATTATTTTTATCCCATTGAACCACATTTTAGTTCTTAATGAAAACCATGTATGTAGTATTTGTGAAATTCAAAACACAAAGATGGCAAAATTTTATTTAAACGGAAAAATCAGTTTTTATAAGTACCACTTAGTGGTTTCACTATTCATCAAAAATTGAAGTTTTTCAGAAAAATCCCAAAAATTCACCCTAAGATATATTTGATATTCAGAATGAAAAAATGAAGTCTATTTTAAAAAATTCAAAACATATAAGTCACATTAATTAATTTAATAATCAATTCCCGCTGTCAAAGCAAATAGCGTGTTTTTATGAAATAATAAGTATCAAAAGATTGACACTAGTTTAAGTCTGATTTCAAAGTGAAATTAATTCCAACGACCACTATTGGATTTAATGGTAAAAATATATTCTAATTTCACTTTAAAACCAATTAAAAAGATAATATAATCATATAAATAAATTAGATTAAAAAAAGGTTTTGAATTAAAATACAACATTTTACACTATTCATTAAAAAAATGAACTTTATCGGAAAGATACCAAAAATTTACACAATGTAAATTTTGATGTCCCAATTCTTAAGAAGAGTTTTATTTGGTCCAATAGAATGTATAAGAGTGAACAAAACTATATTTAATGACGGTTCGCCATCAAAAGGCGATAAGTGAACCTTTAGTGAAAACTAGGGCATATACGCCTAAAATTGAATTCTTTCCCTATTTTAAGCCTTTATCTTTTATTGGATAAATGTAAAAAAAAAATTTAAAAACATATATAATCATATTTTAGTTATTTCTATCCATTACCTCCAATACAACGACTACATGTTAACTACCATTTAAAATAATATTATTTTATTATTAGAGTGCAACGTAAGATTCCCAAGAAACTCGTTGTTGCGTGTTGGGTACGCCATCGAGCATAGCGTCCCCTTTAAAGTAATATTAATATTTTATTCAAAAATATGGATAAATATGAAAATGTCATATTCTTTATTTACCTGGGATGTTACATCCTTCCCCCCTTTTGGGAATTGCGTCCTCGCAATTTTTAAAATTGAGCTTGGAAACATCCTTGAAAGTCCCACATCGGAACAAGAGTCGGTAAAACAATCACTTTAAAATAAAGGAAGATAAGTACAGAGGTCACCCGAGTTAACCCATACTAGTATTCCATGTAGAAAAACATGGACATGGAAGAAAAAGCAAAGGGTCATGTTCTTGAGGGAGAGTGATAGTAAACATGTCTAGGAGAAAGTTAACCATAAGAAAATCACAAACTTGTGATGGGTTAAACGGTATTCGATTCCCCAGTAGGAAAAGTTAATAGAAAACATTTTTGTTTTAAGTTACTTTTTATTGAGGAATTTATTCATAAGGAAACATAATCACTTATCATGTTGACTTTAAACTTTTACTAGATTCCTTAATCAAACTCATATTTTTTTCCAAAAGACGAGTATTTAGGGAGACTTGTTCGCATTAAGAGTACTATAATCAACTTCTAGAGAATCACCTAATCCACCAAAGAGAACTATATACTTCCCATGTCTTTAGACATTAACCAAAACCAAACCAAAAAGGTTAGTACAAGATCAGATAATCCAGAAAAGGATAACCCTTTATAAAAAGAAAATCTATTCTTAATCTCCAAAATTTGTCCAACAAAACCCAAAGTTCAACGAGGACCATTCGATAAAAAATTTGTCCATAAAATTCTTCAAATTAAACCAATATAAGATTTAAACCCAAATATTTGAAGGATTTAGTCACATAGTCTTCCAAGTTAAATCGTAACATTTATCTCCAAACAACATCAGTTGCTCCTGAAGTCTCGTATTGAAAAGTAATTAACCTAATCACATATCCTCCATGATATGTTAATAAATTTCCATAGATAACCCAAAATCAACTTACTCTTAATTAATAAAATCATATAACTAAAAATAATTAGTCAAACTAACCAGGGAATTCACGTAGTCCAGTGGTAGGCGATAAATACCATTCGCACTTTGGTTGTGGGTTCGATTCCCGCAGCTTTGTCCGACGCAACGGGTAGTCACATGGTCTGCGTGTTGTACTTTTTCCAAAACTATATAATTCTCAAAAAACTTCCCAAAATGAGATAAAATCTTCAAAAATAAACATAACATATTTTAACCTCAAGTTTATCTCATGCCTTTCATTTTTCATCATAACATATAATAACCCATAATTACCTCAAAAGTAAGGATCATATAAACCCTAATGGTTACCTTTATAATTATTCTCTGAACTTCCACATCGATTGGTCATCTCGTACATGATG
Source organism: Viscum album (assembly GCA_963277665.1). Taxonomy (NCBI): domain Eukaryota; kingdom Viridiplantae; phylum Streptophyta; class Magnoliopsida; order Santalales; family Viscaceae; genus Viscum; species Viscum album. The sequence continues at coordinate 261,977,498 of OY728135.1, forward strand.
CATTATAGAACATACCAAGGTTCAAGTGGTTGATCATGACTCCTTGATAGTTTGTTTAGAACAACCACGAGTTTCCTAATTGAATCCCCCATTTTATCTAGTATCTTAATCATAGAACCACCACAGTTTCCTTCAAACCTGTTGTCTCTTTGGTACCTGCTAGATCCAGCCATTTACTAAAACCAAAAAGGTCAGTGTGAGTATATCAACATAACCATCATGTACTAATGAGTAAGATAAACACTAAGATATACTTACTCATTCACTTTATCTAAAAACTACGACACTTTCTAAAATCCTAGCCAATATGGTAATGTCACTTATGCTTAAAGAATACCCTAACCTCTAAAGTTATCTAAACCAACCTTTGATACCAACTATAAGGCCCCAGCCTTAAACCTTACTTAATCTTGAGTTATTACAAGATTACACATTGAGGATCTTTTTAGGTTTAGAGTTTTAGAGAATTAGATCATAAAACTTTCATTACATTCCACATTTAAACAAAGTGGTTACATAAAAGATAGTATTCATTTTTCCCATCAACGGAAACATATTTAAAATAAAACATGGATTCTTTCTTGACACTTCCTTGACACTATCATCATATCATGTACCCTTCCCTTGACCTGTGAAAAACATTTCAAAAACTTGGGATGAGCATAAAAAGCTCAGTAAGGGATATAAAAATATGGAAAGGAAACATGAGTACATGTATACATAAGAATGAAATCATACTTTACCTATAAAACATAAGCACTTTAACGTACCTCATAAAATCATGAATAAATCATATAAATCATAAGACATAAAAGGTAACTTGAGGCATTCATAACATTATTACGTAGGGAGTAACCCTATTGGTTACATTTTTAATACCCACCACAGTATATTCCCTAAATCTATTCGGAGAAACCTTAACGTTTCACTCCTTCGCGTTACCCAATGCATTGGAGAGCTATCTCGCGCTCACCCGCCCTTAGTTTATCACGGAACCACCCGTTTTCATAACAATGCCCAAGAACCATAACATAAACGTATCACATAAAACATTCATAAAGGAAACATAACATTTCCACATTTCAATCATAATATAACATTTTAGTATATTGAAATAATGAATCCATTCAAAAAGAAACCATTTCCAAAACCATTTAAAATATTTAATAAAGAGATTTTTGAATCAAAGTGTCCCATACCACCTTGAAGCTTTTAAAATTTTAAACCATTAATATCCATATAAATAAATCATTAAAACCATTTTGAAAACATGGATATTAATAAGAACAAATAATTAAAACATTTAAAGCGATATTTTGGTTAAATGAGTTTTACCAAAATCAGAGACACTTGAATAAAATAATTGAGGAATAACATTTAGTAAGAACTTTATAATATCATGAGAATAAATTTATTCATGATATAATATTCCAAAGGACAGTATATAAACCATATAAGAGTGAATTGGTGCATAACAACAATGAAGTCTCAATAGAAATGTCAAATGTGATGAAATCCCTTATAAAGAAGGTATCCTTAAATTAAGGATAAATCAATCTCAAAATTATGTGTGACAAATATAAATACACCCAATATAAGTGGATATTAAGTGTAAAACAATAAAAGGTCATTAACACATATTCAAAGGATGACATATTCAATAACTACATGTTGAACCCAAAGAAATCAAAATTGGGTTAAAAAGTTCCCGGTAAAATTCGACAGCCTAATGACATCACTTCAAAATTCAGAAAATGAGTTGATGAGAGATAAAAAGGGCATCTCATCACTTGTACATAAAATTTACATCAATAAGGATATAAAAGAACATATCCCAACATAATAGTATGTGAATTAAAAGACATAACAAAAGAAGTCTTTTAAAAAGAGGAGGGTGAAAGGTCCCCTTACCGAGTTGGGTAACTTTCGAAACGTACACCCCATGGAAGAAGGGTCATACAATGAAGATTTTAATACCCATAAATGAAATTATACTACACAAAGTGTATAATAATGGGCAGTACATACACCACTCAAAGTAAATTGTGGTAAATGTAGCATAAATCTCACGGGAATAAAAGTGAGATGAAAAATCCCTTACGAAAACTCGGCAGGCTAAGAGCGCCACATAAAACTTACAAAAATGGATTGATGAGATCAAATAGGGTATCTCATCATATTAACATAAAGGTTATAGAAAGAGGAATATAAAAGAACATCCCACAACATAACAAAGAGGATCTTAAAAGAAGTGACATAAAGGAGAGTGCTTAAAAAGAAAGAGAGAGGTTAGATCTATTATGAAAATTCGGCAGCCTAACGGCGCCACTCAAAACTTCAAAAATGGATTGATGAGAGAGAATAGGGTCTCTAATCACATGAACATAGAAATTACAGTAATATTAATATAAAAGATCATCCCAATAACAAGAAATATGAGCTTTAAAAGGAATGACATAAAAGAGTGTACTTAAAAAAGAAAGAGTGGAGTAGGATCCCTTACCTCAAGTCCAACTTGTCTTGTTCGTTTCTTTATATTCCTGAATAATAAACTTTGTTCAATTTATAATTTATTAATTACCTCCTATAAAGATTATTATTCATTTCATATCACATATTTTAATGTTAAAATAATAGGTTAATAATATGAGTTCATATCAGACGTTTTTGTCGATGTTTGGTACATGAGTCAAAAATTGAACTTGTTGGAAAATAATTTTCCATGTAGTTATAGGTACATCATATCCAGAATAGTATTGATGTTTTAAATATCATATATATCCAGTATATATTCATTTTATACTATTCCTTATAATTTGGAGATAAAAATTAAAAGCACCGTTCATGGAGACGGTAGGCCGTACGTACGCATGAACTCTACTTTCATTTTTTGTCATATTAATGGAATTAAAACAAAATGAGATATATATATATATATATATATATGTTATAATTACAGAATGATATCCATAATTTAGATGTAATATATTACATATATATCCATTATATATATGTACTTATAATAGTACATAACATTTTGAGATAAGAAATGAAATGTACCGTTCATGGAGACGATAAGCCGTACGTACGCATGAACGCTACTTCCATTTCTATTTCATATTTAATGGAATTAAAACATAATGATACATAATAGTATTTTAATTCCAGTATGGTATCATATATAATGTCATTAAATATACCCTTTATACGTACCACATATGGTAATAACGAATCAAATCACTTTGAGGGGGCGGTAGTCCGTACTTCCTTAAATGAAGATATCGCGTTTACCCATAATGGAAACCATAAAGGTATGAAATAAATGAAAAATACAGAAGATTAAGTAAAAAAATAAACATATTATATATCATATATAAATATAGTGTCATCTTAATGGCTACCTTTGAAGGTGTTAGAAGAATGTTGAACAATCATCGTTTCGGGAGGCAGAAATTCGCCATCCACGGAAACAGTATGTTCTTTAACTATTAGATGTAGGTGTGTGTAAGTGTATCTCGAATACTTATTATAAAAACATCCTAGTATATTTAAGATACTTTATTTGTTACAAAATTAATGAATAAAAAGAGTTTAGGGGGTTGGAGAAGCAAAATAAAACAAAAGGACACAAGTGAAGACATTACCTTAAAATCTGGTAACTCCCTTTGGTTTGAGCTCAAAGGCTTCCTTGGGAAGACTTCTGCCCAAAGTGAGGCTTCAAGGAGTAAGAGAGGGAAGTTTAAAGACAAAATGGGCAGGGTTTGGCCGAGCCAAAGGCTTTGGGAGTGTGGGTAAGGAGGTAGAGGTGGGAGCCTTTTATAAGAGGAGAGGAGGGGCACTCTTGTAAAGTTACAAAATGTTACTTTATTTTCAAAAGAGTTTCCAATTTTAAAGGTCCCACATTGATGTATTTATAGGATAAGGTGATAAGGTTTTGAAATCCACCCATCCAATAGGTTTTTTACATGTTTAGGTCTTAGATATTACATTATCTTTCCATTTTATTTAAATCGTTAAATAATGAGGTCATCGCTGTATCATCATGATGTCATAAATAATTTAATTTATTTAATGTATAAAAATTATAAAAAAATAATATGATGTACGAAATCTTTTTAGCTTTCCAATGAATATTTATAGTCAAAAATATTACTTTTATAACCCCATGTAAAAATTGTTTTAGTAAAACATCTCATGTTTGTGTCATTTTTACTTTAACATTAAATAAAAAGATATTTATGTCATTTTCCAACCAAAGTGGCTCCATGGGGTCCCCAAGTTGACCCATGGATTGTCTTGGTCGGCCATGACACATACAATGAGGTTAGGACATGTGTATAGGTCATTTCATTTTATTAAAACATTATTCTTACCATAAACTACACTAATTACCTCTAATCGCGATTAAAAACTTAATAAGTTACTATTCACCAAAAAAGTATTTTTATCCCATTGAACCACATTTTAATTCTTAATGACAACCATGTATGTCGGATTTTTGAAATTCAAAACACAAAGATGGAAAAATTTCATTTAAACGAAAAAATCAGTTTTTATAAGTACCACTTAGTGGTTTCACTATTCATCAAAAATTGAAGTTTTTCAGAAAAATCCCAAAAATTCACCCTAAGCCATATTTGATATTCCGAATTCAAAAAATGAAGTCTATTTTACAAAATTAAAAACATATAAGTCGCATTAATTAATTTAATAATTAATTCCCGTTATCAGAGCAAATAGCGTGTTTTTATGAAACAATAAGTATCAAAAGATTGACACTAGTTTAAGTCTGATTTCAAAGTGAAATTAATTCCAACGGCCACTATTGGATTTAATGCTAAAAATATATTCTAATTTCACTTTAAAACCAATTCAAAAGATAATCTAATCATATAAATAAATTAGATTAAAAAGAGGTTTTGAATTAAAATACAACATTTTACACTATTCATTAAAAAAATGAACTTTATCGGAAAGATACCAAAAATTTACACAAAGTAAATTTTGATGTCCCAATTCTTAAGAAGAGTTTTATTTGGTCCAATAGAATGTATAAGAGTGAACAAAACTATATTTAATAACGGTTCGCCATCAAAAGGCGATAAGTGAACCTTTAGTGAAAATTAGGGCATATACGCCTAAAATTGAATTCTTTACATATTTTAAGCCTTTATCTTTTATTGGATAAATTTAAAAACATTTAAAAACATATATAATCATATTTTAGTTATTTCTATCCATTCCCGCCAATACAATGGCTATATGTTAACTACCATTTAAAATAATATTATTTTATTATTAGAGTGCAACGTAAAATTCCCAAGAAACTCGTTGTTGTGTGTTGGGTACGCCATCAAGCATAGTGTCCCCTTTAAAGTCATATTAATATTTTATCCACAAATATGGATAAATATGAAAATGTCATATTCTTTATTTACCTGGGGTGTTACAGGAAACCTAAAGCTCTCGTGTAGAGGTGGGGAGACATCCTAATGTCCCATGAGAACAACAGAAGAAACCAAAACCTAGCAAGGAATTATCTACACCCAACCTCACCAGCCACGCTCACCAAAAACACAAAAAAACAGGTAGTAGTAGTATATAAGAACAAGAGTATTGGTTACCCCGCACCATTTCCCACTAGTTAGCTACTCTTCCTAACGGTGAACGTCCTGACTCTACCACACTCTTCCCACCCGTACACACCTGGGCCTCACAACCACATATCCCGCCCACACACACCTGGGCCTCACAACCACATATCCTGCCCGCACAAACCTAGGCCTCACAACTACATATCCCGCCCGCACACACCTGGGACTCACAACCACATAACCCGCCCGCACACACCTGGGCCTCACAACCACCTATCCCACCCACACACACCTGGGCCTCATCCCAAAGATTCTTGGGAAAAGGTAAACCTGTCCGAAGAGTCTTGGGCTAAAACCATCCCAATAGAAACCTATCCAAAGAGTCTTGGGTGTAAGGTCGCCTCAAGCCATCACATCCTATGGAAGAAGGAGCAGGAAGGAGCTAGTAACTAAGGGTAAAACACCCTCTCCCATGAAATGGGAGTGTTCGGCACTAAGTGCTCAACATGGGTGGGGTGCGACAAAACACAAAGATAAAGATATATATATGTATACCAAACACACAACCCAACCTATGGCTTCTAAACAGAGAAATTGAGTACGTGCCTCGACACTGCTATTTCGAAGCATGCATACAACAAAAAACCCCAACCCCATTTAGGTTTCCATGTCTCAACATAATTAGTTTATTAGTTCCTTAACTATTGGGAAAATAACCACAACCATCCATATCAATCGTTCGCAAAACATATCCCTGCCAACCACAAATCAAGTTAGATAAAACACAAGCAACACAAAACCAACCTTTTTATCATTAATCCATCCCTATTTATTGTTCCCACGTTTAATTCATTATCGTTCCCCACAGTTCATTTAACAACTTTCCACTTTCTTTTAATAACACAACCCATCACTGCAGCCCTGCTGCCACTATAACCACATCTCCACAACCGTATCACAAAACAAGGCTCGTTCCACATCATTGCCCCTTTAGAACATTTACCACAACCCTGCTTCCCATCCTATTCATAAGAACCCAGGATTCACCCCCTCTTTTCACACACCACGTAACTAAACCAACACCCACATGTTCATTATTTCATTTTATTCAACCGGGGAGATCACACAAGGGTTCCAGATTTTCATTTAATCAGCCAACTTTACGTGATTAACCAATTTCCACATTCCACAAATTTTCCATCCATAAATGGTCTAGAAAGATAGGGAAGCATTTAATTGTGCAAGAAAAGGCCCCCAACGACTGTGATTTTTAGTAGGCATAAGCCTATTCAATTCATAACATAATATCACAGGATATAAATAATGTAACTGCATTCACAAACTTCCCATCCCCGTTATATAATCCAGTTATTATCTTTATTAAACTGGTTCAACTATGTCTCTTGAAAGCAAGAGGACACCCATCCCGCATGATGCAAAAATTAGAGAGACGAAGGTAAAATCCCTACCTCAATAGGTTTTGATCACAACGCTCTCCCGGATCAACTTTAGAAAACTTCCATCGGCGTCCGTCGCTTCTGGAAAAACCTAGAAAAACCTCCTTGGGTGGAAGGAAAGGCTGAGGGGAAGCAACAGATCCAAGCTCAGAAGTTCTGACTCATCGTTACGATCTCTTGGCCACTGACGGATCATAAATTGGAGCTTATACGAAGAAGTTATGGAAGAAAAGAGCTTCAGAGTCTCTTGGGAGAGCTCCGCTCAAAGGAGAGGAGAGGAGAGGGATGCTTTGAAAAGGAGGAGAGGCACCCTCCTTTTATAGGTGATAAAAACTAAAGTACACAGCGTGTAATTTATAGTACACGACGTGTACTTGACCTTTTCACACGGTCGCCACGCAGATTCCAACACGACCTTCAATGCGGCACAAGGTCGTTGAATGGTCAACACACGGTTTGAGGGTAACGCGTACACGGGGAGGAACTACACGACATTTAGTATGGGCTACATGGTGTGTACTCATATATTTCACACGGCAAGGACATGACTTCAACATGGAACACAACCGTTGACTGGTCAACACACAGTTTGAGGGTAACGCGTACGCGGGGGGGGGGGGGGGGGGGACTACACGGCGTGTAGTATGGGCTACATGGCATGTACTCATTTATTTCACACAGCAAGAACACGGTTTCAACACGGTACATAACCGTTGACTGGTCAACACACGGTTTGAGGGTAACACGTATGCGGGGAGGAACTACACGGTGTGTAGTATGGGCTACATGGCATGTACTCATTTATTTCACACGACAAGGACACAGATTCAACATGGGGTATACCCGGCAAGGTGGTACATGACGTGTACTCACACTACATGGCGTGTAGTTACAAAATTCTAAAAAGTGTGGGAAAAGTCCATTCTACCCTCCAGAACACTTCATGACCTTATTTTCGACAAAGTAATGGGCGAAGAGGTCCAGGCCATTACATCAAATACCGCTTAAAACATTCTCATCCCCGATAATTCAAACCCAACCTAGAGGAACCCAACAAGATACCTCTTAGGGCTCTCGTTATGACAGGATCCTAACCAACAACCCTAATCATAGGTGTTAGGAATTCCTTCCCCTATGTCGAGATATTATCCACTTTAGGCGGCACTGACTCGCCTGCACGGGTTTAATCGCGTCCGCATTAATGCATCTCGATTAAGGATTGGGTCTTCCCACTTCCATATATTAGGATTTTCCAACTTACATCGCCCCCAACACCGTACAACCAACACACTTCCCGAACACATGGTTTGGGGAATTCCTTCTCCCATGTCGAGATATTATCCGCTTTAGGCGGCACTGACTCGCCCGCACGGGTTCAATCACATCCACATTAATGCGTCTTGATTAAGGATCAGGTTTTTCCCTTTCCCCACACATCCGGACATGTTATACTCTTCCAGAGAACAAGGAAACAAAACGTCTCACAATTGACAAGCCAAGCATTCCATATATCAAAGGTACAAAGTATAACATCAAAACAAAGCTCAGAAGAACAAGGAAAAACACAAGTCAAAACAACTCCAGGTACTGAGCATGCATCTGGGCCTCCCGCTCCCATGTGCTCTCCTCGAAGCCACCATGCCCCCACAACACATGAACCAAGGCTATGGTTCATCCACGAAGCACCTTCTCTTTACGATCCTCGATTCTGACTGGTTGTTCCTCGAAGGTCGCATCGTCTCCCATATCTAATTCTCCCCAGTCGATAACATGAGAGTTTTTGTGTAAGTGTCGACGAAGCTGGGAGATGTGGAAGTTGTCATGAACCTTATCCAACTGAGGTGGCAGGGCCAGCTGATATGCCACCTCACCGACTCGCCTCAGCACGTCAAAAGGTCCGATGAACCTAGGGGAGAACTTACTCCCTTTCCCAAACCTTCGCTGCCCCCGTCGAGGGGAAACCTTCAAGAACACATGATCTCTCACCTCGAACTCCAAGGGCCTCCTCCAACGATCAACATAAGACTTCTGTCGGTCCTGAGCCGCTTTCATCCTCTCACGCACAAGCTGTACTTTCTCTATGGTGCTCTGTACTATCTCTGGCCCAAGAGCACATGTCTCACCAACCTCTGCCCAGCAAATGGGTGAATGACATGGTATTCCATACAAAGACTCAAACGGTTCCATGAAAATAATAGAGTGGAAGATGTTGTTGTAGAAAAACTCTACTAAAGGAAAGTGTCGTACCCATGATCCTCCGAAATCCAGAATGCATGCTCGTAGCATGTCCTCTAACGTCTGGATAGTCTGCTCCATCTGCCCATCGGTCTAGGGGTGGAAAGCAGTGTTAAGGCATAGCTGGGTTCCAAAAGTATGTTGTAACCCCCTACAGACTTGTGAGGTAAACTGAGTATCCCGATCTGAGATGATAGTCTTCATAACTCCATGCAAATGCACCACCTCATCTACACACCTCTGTGCTAGGGTACTCACTGGGCCAGACTCCTTAATTGCTAAGAAGTGAGCTAATTTCATCAGTCAATCCACCACTACCCAGATAGCATCATAACCACCTTGAGCTCTAGGTAGTCCTGTGATGAATTCCATTGAGATGTCATCCCACTTCCACTCGGGGAAATCTAAAGGATGTAACAAACCACTGGGAACACGGTGTTCGACCTTTACTTGCTGACACACTAGGCACTTAGCCACAAACTCTGCCACTTCCCGTTTCACCCCGGGCCACCAAAACTGTTCCCTCAGGCCTTGGTACATTTTTGAAACTCCCAGATGTACCGCTAAGGCTGATCTATGGAACTCACGGAGAAATCCCTCACGCATCGCCTCCGGAACAAACAACCTTCCATGAAAAAGCATCTGATGTCGGTTTTCCCCTGACCATCCTTCTTGAGCGTTTCCCTGATCGATATGATCCTGTATTACTTCCACCTTGGAGTCCCCCCCCCCTGAGACTCTTCCACCTACTACAACAAGGAGGAATGCACCGTCATCTGAAACAAACAGCCTTTAATACCCTCTACCCTTGCATCCAAGTGAAAGGCAGCCAACTCTCCCATAGATTTCCAAGCATCAGCGGATTCTTGAACCACTTCCTTATGCGACTTCCTGCTCAGGGAATTATCCACAATGTTTCCCTTACCTTCAGTGTAAGAGATCTCGATGTCATAGTCTTGGTGAAACTCGACCCATCTCCACTACCGTAAGTTTAGGTCACACTGGGAGAAGATATAACGTAATCTCTTGTGATCTGAGAAGACAAAAAAGCACTCTCCAAAGAGGTAATGTTGCCACAATTTCAGTGAGAACACTACTTCTGCAAGCTCTAAGTCATGGGTGGCATAGTTACGCTTGTGAGGGCACCACTGCCTAGACCCATAACAGATCACGCCCTTCTTCTACATCAGTATGAACCCAAAACCAATTCCAGAAGCATCAAAATACACCTCATACAACAAACCTTCCTCAAGAAACCTGAGTACTGGAGCACTGACCAACTTTTCCTTCAGGTAGTCGAAATATTTCTAGCACTTCTCGCTCCATAGGAAGACCTGGTTCTTCCTAGTCAAAGTTGTCAATGGAGAAGAAACTCGAGAGAAGTCTGAAACAAACCTCTGATAATAACCTACCAACCCCAATAAACTACTAACTTCTTCAATACTCTTGGGTGCCTCCCAAGAAACAACTTCCTCTACCTTCGACGGGTCCAATGACACTCCATGCTGAGATACTATGTGCTCAAGTAAGTGTACTTATTGTATAAAGAACTTACACTTCGAAAATTTCCCAAAAAGTTGGTGGTGTCGAAGGACTTCCAAGACTCCCTTGAGATGCTCAACGTGCTCCTCCTCTGATCTTGAGTAGATCAGGATGTCATCGATAAACACAACGACGAACCGGTCCAGAAACTCTTGGAAGACAAAGTTTATAAGTCCCATGAACACAGCTGGTGCATTCGTAACTCCAAACGGCACCACTACAAACTTCAAGTTCCCATACCTGCACCTGAAAGCCGTCTTTGAGATGTCACTGTCCTTTACCCTCAGCTGATGATATCCAGATCATAGATCAATCTTAGAAAACCAACCTGCTCCCCTCAGCTGGTCGAAGAGATCATCTATCCTTGGAAGGGGGTAACGGTTCTTGACCGTTACCTGATTCAACCTTCGATAGTCTATGAATAGCCTGAGACCACCATTTGCCTTCTTCAAGAACAAAACTGGAGCACCCCATGGTGACATGCTGGGTCAAACAAAACCCTTCTCCATCAGATCATCAATCTGAATTTGCAACTCCCACAACTCCGAAGGTTCCATTCGATAAGGGGACATCGAAATCGGATGGGCACCAGGCTGTAAGTCTATCCCGAACTCAACGTCACGTTGGGGGGGTAGAGTCACAACCTCCTCGGAAAAAACATCGAGGAACTCCCCAACAACCTCTGGAACATCCATCATATCTATATCAGCTGAAACCACTGATAACCCGCCTAACAAGGAAAGGAGAGGCTTCACATGCCAGCTTCCCACCTGATAGCTCCTCTCGCCAACAAAAGCTACATGTTTCCCATCCATGTCAGAGAACACGACTCTTCTTCAGAAGCAGTAGATAACGGCACTAACATAAAACAACCAGTCGATTCCTAGGATGACATCGTATGGTTGCATCTGTAGCAAAATAAGGTCCCCACTAGATCGATGTGGTCCTGACGTCAGCCCACATCCCCGGTAAACACAAGATACGCTGGTCTGGAACTGACTCTGAACGTTCCTGAAACCTCCACAAGAGAAACACTTTGGTCCTGGGCTCGTGAAAAAGGGATGAGGACCTGAAGATCTGAAATGGAACTACTGGGGCCTGCTCCCTACTGGCCTAAATCTGGAAGGTCATGTCGTAGGAGACCTGCTGCTGACTGCCTTCCCCTTTGACGAACTTGGCTGGATCCCCTCACGTGGTGCACCTCCCTGCGAGTGCATCCTCTCTACAACCTCTGCCTTCTTTTGTAGTGCCAAGTACGTCAGAATGGTGAAGGGGGTGAAAACATACTAGAGCGAAGGACGAAGCACCTCCTCCAAACGTCTCGCCCGATACTCCTCATCTAGAAAGAGATCTGGAGAAAAGCGTAGGAGATCCTTGAACTTGATCCCCAACTCTCATACTAACATAATCCCATACTGGAGGGAGAGTAAATCCTGCCGCTTCTCCACCTTGATCATGGAAGAAAGGAATTCCTCTCGGAACTCCTTCTCAAAGTCAGCCCATGAAACCTCTTCCTCTGACCTCTCCCCGAGGTAGAGCGTCCACCACTGTCGCACCGCACCTCTCAGCTGACTGACTGCTAGGGGAACCCAGTACTCCCTCAGAGCATAGATCAAAGTAAAAGTGATCCCTAGCTCCTCAAGCCACCCCTCCGTCTCCATATCCGAAGTACTACCCTCATACTTGTTGAGGGTTTTTCGCTGGAAAGAATGAAGAGTCTTCTACCACTGGCCATCTTCCTCCTCTCGGTCAATCCTCAACTGATCGACCGTCTGAATCTACTGGGCCTCAGCCATCTGAGTCACCCGGGGATGACATCGAGGTGCCATAGCTATACGGTAAACAAAGAATGCCTAAGCCCAAGTAGTAAGGGAATTTCTCAAGGTTCCATTTTATCACATTATTTAAATTTCTTTCCAAGAACACCCAAATCAAGTAAAACACAATTATGATGATGCATGTACCTTTCCTAGGGTCGCTACCCTGCAATAAATGTAGTCTCACTTGGTCATTCGGTAGGCTCAGAGTCCTTGCATCAGATCACGGGGGGCCCTAAAATCTCGTGTCCTAGCCGGTCTTCCTTGGCCTATGTCATGCACCAAGATCAGCCAACACTGTTTCCCTACCATCCCATGCAATCCTCACTATGCCTAACTCCAAACTCTATCCTATCTCTCAACCATCACCTCTGATACCATTATCTCACGACCCCCTCCCACCAAAGATTCCCCCCCTGAGATGGAAATGTTGAAAGGGAGATAATGACCCCTGAGTCCCGCCTTCAGTAGGCCCAGGAGTGCCGACTAGCACCAAGGGTATGAGTTTTCACAAATATGGGAGGCATTACCCTTTTTATTATTTAATATCGGGAAATAGGATGAGTCAAAAACCAAAAGAAAAAGGAACAAGTAAATAAACCCAAAACAATCCCATATGCATGTTTAAACAGTTCTGAAACAAGTACAAGTACAAGAAAACTCAAAAGTACAATACCAAAAGAAACAAGAGTAAAACAACTGAAACAACTCCAACTGTCCCGACTAGTAGGGTCTCACACGGCCCTGGCAGTCCTACTGGAAACCTGAAAGTAAATGTAGGGTGAGAATACAAGTATACTTAGTTGGGAAACCTAAATCTCTCGTGCACAGGTGGGGAGACATCCTAATGTCCTGTGAGAACAACAAAAGAAACCAAAACCTAGAAAGGAATTCTATCCACCCAACCTCACCAGCCACGCTCACCAAAAACACAAAACAACAGGTAGTATTAGTATATAAGAACAAGAGTATTGGGTACCCCACACCATTTCCCACTAGTTAGATGCTCTTCCTAACGATGAACATCCTGACGCTACCACACTCTTCCCGCCCGTACACACCTGGGCCTCACAACCACATATCCCGCCCGCACACACCTGGGCCTCACAACCACATATCCCGCCCGTACACACCTGGGCCTCACAACCACATATCCCGCCCGCACACACCTGGGCCTCACAACCACATAACCCGCCCGCACACACCTGGGACTCACAACCACCTATCCCGCCTACACACACCTGGGCCTCATCCTGAAGATTCTTGGGAAAAAGTAAACCTGCCCGAAGATTCTTGGGCTAAAACCACCCCAATCTAAACCTACCCAAAGAGTCTTGGGTGTAAGGTCACCTCAAGCCATCACAGCCTATGGAAGAAGGAGAAAGAAGGAGCTAGTAAATAAGGGGAAAACACCCTCTCCCATGAAATGGGAGTGTTCAGTACTAAGTGATCAACATGGGTGGGGTGCGACAAAACACAAAGATACAGATATATATATGTATACCAAACACACAACCCAACCTATGGCTTCTAAACAGAGAAACTGAGCACGTGCCTCAACACTGCTATTTCGAAGCATGCATACAACAAACAAACCCAACCCCATTTAGGTTTCCATGTCTCTACAGAATTAGTTCATTAGTTTCTTAACTACTGGGAAAATAACCACAACAAACCATATCAATCGTTCGTAAAACATATCCCTTCCAACCACAAATCAAGTTAGATAAAACACAAGCAACACAAAACCAACCTTTTTATAATTAATCCATCCCCTTTGATTGTTCCCATGTTTAATTCATTATCGTTCCCCACAGTTCATTTAACAACTTTCCACTTTCTCTTAATAACACAACCCATCACTAAGACCCTACTATCACTATAACCACATCTCCACAACTGTATCACAAAACAAGTCTTGTTCCACATTATTTCCCCTTTAAAACATTTACCACACCCCCACTTCCCATCCTATTCATAAGAACCCAGGATTCACCCCCTCTTTTCACACACCACATAACCAAACCAACACCCACATGTTCATTATTTCATTTTGTTCAACCGGGGTGATCACACAAGGGTTCTGGATTTTCATTTAATCAGCCAACTTTACATGATTAACCAATTTCCACATTCCAAAAAGTTTCTATCCATAAACGGTCTAGAAAGATAGGGCAGCATTTAATTACATAAGCAAAGGCCCCCAACGACCATGATTTTCAGTAGGCATAAGCCTATTAAATTCACAACATAATATCACAGGATATAAATAATGTAACTGCATTCACAAATTTCTCATCCCCGTTATATAAGCCAGTTATTATCTTTATTAAACTGGTTCAACTATGTCTCATGAAATCAAGAGGACACCCATCCTGCATGATAAAAAAATTAGAGAGATGAAGGTAAAATCCCTACCTCAACAGGTTCTGATCACAACGCTCCCCTGGATCAACTTTAGAAGATGTCCATCGGCGTCCGTCGCTTCTGGAAAAACCCAGAAAAACCTCCTTGGGTGGAAGTAAAGGCCGATGGGAAGCAATAGATCTAAGCTCAGAAGTTCCGCCTCATCGTTATGATCTCGTGGCTGCTGACGGATCATAAATCAGAGCTCGGACAGAGAAGTTATGGAAGAAAAGAGCTTCAGAGTCTCTTGGGAGAGCTCTGCTCAAAGGAGAGGGAAAGAGAGGGATGCTTTGAAAAGGAGGAGATCCCCCCTCCTTTTATAGGAGAGAAAAACTAAAGTACACAGCATGTACTTTATAGTACACGGTGTGTACTCGGCCATTTCACACGGTTGCCACGCGGATTCCAACACGGCCTTCAATGCGGCACACGACCGTTGACTGATCAACACGCAGTTTTAGGGTAATGCGTACGCGGGGAGGTACTACACGGCGTGTACTCATTTATTTCACATGGCAAGGACACGACTTCAACATGGCACACAGCCGTTGACTGGTCAACACACGGTTTGAGGGTAACACGTACGCAGGGGGGGACTACACGGCGTGTAGTATGGGCTACATAAAGTGTACTCATTTATTTCACATGGAAAGGACACAACTTCAACACGACACATGACCATTGACTGGACGCGTACGCGGGGAGGAACTACACGGCGTGTAGTATGGGCTACATGGCGTGTACTCATTTATTTCACACGGCAAGGACACGACTTCAACATGGGGTATACCCAGAAAGGTGGTACACGACGTGTACTCACACTACACGGTGTATAGTTACAAAATTATGAAAAGTGTGGGAAAAGTCCATTCTACCCTCCAGAATACTTCATGACCTTCTTTTCGACAAAGGAATGAGCCAGAGAGGTCCGAGCCATTACACATAGATGATGTATGGCTGATTTAAGACCATAATATAGAACTATCCTTTATTATTTTAATATATTTAGTGATAATTTTCAAACTATTCATAGTATTTAGCCAAAATAATGAACAAATGAATAAAATATTCAAAAAACACCCCTCCCTCAACTATAAATACCGCCCTCACCACCGCTTATCCTCACACCTCCAAAGCCTTGAATTATGTCCAATTTAAACCAAATACTCTCCCAAAACTCTCTCCCCACATCCAAGATCCTTTGTTCTCGATAAAAGACCAATCCCTTTGCCCTAAGGAGGATCTCAAGGAGAAGAAGTTCAAGAGGTAAAACCCACTTCTGTTTTCTTTTACATTCTTTTAAAGTTATTTTCTTTTCTTATCTTCTCCTAACCTCACTATCCCAAAGTGACATGATAAATCCAGTATATTTTATATAATTGAATTTTATTATGTTTAGGGAATGATCCATCATCAATTCTCTTCTCCTCTTCCTTTTATTCTAAAGATGAAAACATCATCTGTGAGGTGCCGATTTACAATCTTTGTGGATGATGTGTTTTTTTTTTCAATTCCTCTTTCAAGGATGGTTATAAAACCATTTTTATGGTTAAAAAAATTATAATATATGTATTACATATTATTTAATGTTATATGACCAGTATATATACATAATATTAATACTTAATAAAAAACTAGTTTACGTTGATAAAAAAACCGCCAAAATAATCTAAACGAATATCACTAACGTCTTATCTAATGATTCATCCTCACCCCAAATAACCAAAGGATTATGTAATTTCATTAATAACATATAATTTCAATTCTATATTACTATTCCCATTTCACATGATCTTTTTTACATGTATACAAGTGAACCAATCATGAAAACTAAGGAAATGAATGCCTCCGAACGATACAATTGTATCTTACAACCTATAAAAAGGCCATAAATGAACTTAATAAAATTATAATAAATAAAATACATATATAAAAGGTAATTAATTAATTAATTAATGGATCTAATGTTATTATCTAGGACATTAAGATCAAGTGCATGACACATTCATACATAAGGTAAGAGTTTTCTCACCTCACTTTTATTTTCATGAGATATGCCTTATTCACCACTATTTTTTATGTGCTGTATATGTATAAAACCATTTGATGCATCATGTAATTAATATAATTATATTTATGGTATTAAATGTTTCATTTTATTATCATTAATTTTATGGGGCATACAGTTTGATTATTGGCAAAGTGGCAAGGGTTTCTTCCCGAACCTCCATTTTCTATTCAGGTTACGCTTCCTCTCTCTTTAATCTAATGTAATTATTCATTATTTTTATATAATTCTTATAAACTATTTGTATATGTTCCAAACTCATATATCTAGATAATTTCATCTTTATTTTACTGGATTATATATGTTTTATAAGGTTCCCTTTTCAATTCCTCCTGATAAGCAAGCCCGATTTAAGGGAACTTCCCAATTTATTACCCATTTTCAAGTACAATCCATAATCTATTTAAGCACCCAATATTTTCTAAAATCAATATTTTTACATTGAAAATATATCTTAGTTTATTTATGGTTTTATATGTAACACCCCAATCTTCCACAATACGTTTCCCTTTGAATAATGCAATAGCTTGCATTGTACACAACTTCGAGATTCTAACACACCGCGACCAATCAAACCAGCTGTTATGAATAGTAATACCCACTTTTTGAAATTTTATAAAATTTATCTTTGAAAATGGAATTCATTTTTGGATTCAGAATATCGTAATTATCTTAGGGTAAATTTTTTTTATTTTTATGAAAACTTTAAATTTTTGATGAATAGTGAAAATACTGAGTTATTGTTTAAAACTGACTTTTTATTTAAATAATTATTTATTTTATTTAAATTTATTTTAGGTAAAAATAGATACAAAATATCTATATAAGTTAAATTTAATTCATTGGAGTCATTTTATAATGAGTTTAGATATATAAAAATTTTA
This sequence comes from Viscum album, assembly GCA_963277665.1. Taxonomy (NCBI): domain Eukaryota; kingdom Viridiplantae; phylum Streptophyta; class Magnoliopsida; order Santalales; family Viscaceae; genus Viscum; species Viscum album. Next base: position 261,995,501 of record OY728135.1, read on the forward strand.
TTGAACTTTTTACCATCTTTTACCCACCTCCTAGGAGAATTTGCAAAGTTGCATAAAACTTAATTTTACTGCTTCTGTGGGTTGAATTTAAAAAATCTAAGAGGAATGGTTAATATCAGTAAGTAAAATTTGGTTCAATAAGATGAAAATAATTTTCGGTGAATAATAACTTTTTACTTTTATTCACCACAGTTAAAAGTAAATAAGGTAATTAAGGGTAAAAATGATATCATAATTACCCTAAAACATGTACTAATTCTATTAGATAAGTATAATTAGACCAAAAAAACCTTAAAAATAAAATATTAACCTCTTGGTCAACTTGGATTAGATTAGGACATTTATTATTATTTTATTTAAAGAAGAGTTAAAAGATTTAAATCAAAGTTTAATAACTAAACCATTTTTAATATAGGGTTATACATACAATAAATTCGACTATAAATTTTAATTATAAAGATAAAAATATTTCCTACATAATGGTATTTTTTTTATAATTTTTAGACATTAAATAATTAAATTTATTTACGACATAATGATGATACATTGATTTTCTTATTAATGAAAGATTAAAATAATTGATATTATAAATATCCAAATAAATCTAATTTGAGACTTTTAATGAATTAAAATAATTTTCTAGTTTAATATGACATTTTAGGGTTGATTAAATGATTTTTTTTCAAAGTAATAATGCTGTTATGAATAAAAAAAACAAAATACCAAATAGTGTCAAAATTGACATAAAAGAGTTTTTAAAACAAATATTATATTATTAATTGATATTCTATTCCTAAAATTATAATGTTCGGCAAAAGGGCTTAAATAATATTATATATGTCATTAATGAACCACTTGAGGTTCTCTTGTAAGTTTATAGTAAGTTTATTAACCATATAATATAAAAATATAAAGAGACATGGTAAATGCCAAACTATTTAACTAAGAGTTAAATCTAAAATATAAGGTTAATATAGTGACCCAAACCTGTTTAAAACCTATTGGTTGAGTGTTTTTAGACCCATTCCCACCTTATTCTTGAAATAAATCATTTTGGATCCATTAGAAACCGAAAATGATATTATTATATAATAATATTTCAATATTTTCCTAAGGTGCCCCTCACCCCTCTTAAAAAAGGTCACTTCCCCTTATCTCAAATTCACACATTCAAAGCCATTTGTCTTGGAAAAAACCTGCCCAAATATACTATCAACTATCCTCCTTTCATCCTAGAGGCCTTCCTTTAGTCAGAAATCCAACCTAAGGAGCCCTTTTGATCAAATCAAAAGGAAAAACCCAAAGAAGAGGTAAATATTTCATCACCTCTTTCAAGTTCTTTTCTTCTTCCACTTATTCTTTATTTATTGTTTCCATTATAAAATAATAACTCCAGTATATTCTATATACTATGATGTTATTATAAAAAATGGTACAACCATATTCATTATTCTATCCATCCTATAAATGACAAAGTCACCATACGTGCGTATGTACGGATTACCGTCTCCACATCATGGTGTAGTTTGTTATTCAAATAATTCATCATTTGGATTGGTATAATAATGAGTATAAATGATGTAAATAATAAATATAACATGATAATTATTCTGTATATATGATATATCATCCAATTATATATGATTTTAATATCAAAAGAATGATATTGTCGCTCGTGCGTACGTACGGATTACTGTCTCCACGAACACGATGAGATCCATTCCCCATCGTATCCATTCAATAATAATTTTCATTTGATGATTAAAAATAATTTTTAAAGACTTAATATAATTCTGAATATGAATAATATACATCCTATTCATAACAAACATTACTTACGTAACAAATCATATAAAGGAAAACAAATTAGTTAACACCCGAAATGATGATACTACTGAAACATCATTAACAAAGAAATATTAGAAGATCATATATGATATCATATTTATATATATAGTTATTTTATAATTTAATAACAATGATTTACCTATTATACAGAAGGTTAATGTACCCTCAACCAAGGAAAAGTACAAGGTAAGGGTTAATTTCAGAATCTCTTTATTATCCGAGGTTGTTTTTACGTAAGTATCTACTGGGAAATATTTATTATCCATGTCCATGTTTCATAAAAGTGTGTTCAAATGGATTCTTTTTAAGGTAAGTTTTACTAAAACATCATTTTAAATGTTTTAAAGATTTATTCTTATAAACCTTTCTCATTAATGTCCATATTTTCAAATGGGTTTTTAAGGATTTATTTATATGGACATGAATGTTTTTAAAATGTTAATTTCTTTCAAAAGTTTCAAAGTGGTATGAGACACTTTGATTCAAAAATGTATTCCTTTATAAATTGTGTGACTTTTAAATGTTTTCATGAAAAAGGGATATTTCTCTCAAAGATTTTTACAAATTATTTTCATATATGTCAACATCCTTTGATTTATTTTAAACTTGTTTGAAGTTGATTTATTATGATACAAATCTTCCATATTGTGTTGAAGGTTTTGTGATATGTTTGACTGTGTATGTGTTATTTTTATACCATTCATGGTTTATGGATAAAATATTGACATTTCTTATGCTAGTTTTAATATAAATGTTTATGTTATGTTTAAACCTTTTCATATGAGGAATGGATTGGACTTAGTAAGTGATGGGTAGAGCCCTCTATAGATCCTCGATGCATCGGTATGTCTCATGAGACAAACTAGAGTCTTGAAACAAGGCCTTGAAAAAATCTTATTTTTAGTCTTGGCACAGGGCCTTGACTATGTGGTTATGAAGTCTAGCATTATGAATTCCGTCATTATGAAAGTGGCTATTGATATTTCATGTGATTATTCAACTAGTAGAATTTCCATGTGAATAAGTAAATGAAATTATTTGATTTAATATTTTCCATATTATGTTGAATTTAAAGTTTAAAAGGATTTTGTTTTAGTCTTATACATTGCCTTAAATGTTTATGCTTATTTATGAAAGTTTCCGCTATATTGTTATCCTTACTGAGCATCTGAGCTCACCCCTTTCTATGTTTTATTTTTCCCAGGATGCGAAGAAGTATATTATGACTAACCTATAGGGATAGTATAAGGGATATGAGTGTGTACTATGGAGACTATGTTGTTGTAGTTTTTCATTTTATAATGTAATGTAAAACTATTGAATGTATCTAGTATTTCCAAGGCTACTAAAATAATCGGTCTTTCAAGAATTAATCTTTTGTGATCATGCCAATGTTATGTAATAATGCGCTGACTCTGGGTCACTAGGGTCAGAGCGTTACATTATACAAATAATTACATTTTTTTCATTTTAATGACTCTTTAATATTTTTCCTTAAACCGCACTAAAGAGGCTCATTTCTAAAGTTTCTTAAAAACTATTTTTACACATTTTCACTTCAGTTGGACAACATTTATGACTCAAACATAATTTAATTGTTCTTATATTTTCTTTTTTTTGTGGATATTCATGTTTGCAGTTTGATTTTATGACCAATTATTTTCCAAAATAAATCTTCTTTCTAAAGTAAAAGGGTATTTATCTCAAGAAATTATCAATGATTTTATTAGAGTATTTTCATCTATGATTAAGATTAAAATATTTCAAAGTGGTATAGGACACATTTATTTAAATATATCTTTTTATTAGACATATTAGGAATCCATTGAACTTAGTAAGTGTTAAAAAATGCCCACTATAGTGAATCAGTAGGTCTCATAAGACAAACTAGAATGAGTTTTGGTTTAGGCCTTACCCATTTATGTAGATTTCTTGGTCGAGGCCTTGATGGTATGTTTATGATGTTCTATATTATGCATTCCCTCATTATGATATTATTAATTTACAATACATGTGATTATTTGACTATTAGAATACCCATAGTTAATTTTCATTATCATGTGATTATTTATATGCCATTATTTATTTAGTTTTTATTCCTTCTATATTATGATCAAGTTTATGTATTAATGGAATGTGTTTTTAGTTATTCACCTTGCATTATTATTTATGTTTATTTATGATAGATTTTTTTGTATTGATTACCCTAATTGAGCATCTGAACTCACCCATTTATTATGTTTTATATTTCCCCAGGATGAAAACATGTATATTATGAATGGATTACACGGATAATCTTGGAGTTTATGGGTGTTTCCAATGGAGTTGATATGTTGTTTTTCCTTTCGAAGTTGTAATGTAAAAATTATGTATGTATCTATTTTTATAAATCTACTAAAATTTTTATTCTTTTGGGATGCGAAATATTATTCTTAATTCCAATTTAATTAAGTAAGACACCAACTCCGGGATACTAGGGTCTAGGTCTTTACAGTTGGTGTCATAGAAAGTTTAGTAGAAACCTTGGAAACTAGATTTAGAAAACATAGTTTAGGGAACATAACCCTAAAATATACATTGAATATAAGCATATAATAACATCCTAGAATTATAATAAAATAGATATTATGTGGGAATTCCTAGAAATACATCAATGTCTTAATACTATAAGTGGATTCAGTTATGGAATAGATGTACTTTGGGGTGACAACTCTGACAAGGTGTGTCGGGCATAACACAGTGTAACCTGGTACACAACAACGGGCCTTACTGTGCACCTAGTTTAAAACTCCTGGGATATATGGTTAGGATAATTCACATTTTCTTTACAAACCATTATGAAGGATTTAATAGTAAATATGTCCCCAAAGAAACTATGTTTTTTGAATAGTGAAATACAATAATTTATGGTATTTAACAAATACATGATTTATTGAGTCATAGATGATGTATGTATGATTTAAGCCCATAATATAGAACTATCCTTAATTATTTTAATATATTTAGTGATAATCCTAAAACTATTCATATTATTTATCCAAAATAGTAAACAAATGAATAAAATATTCAAAAAACACCCCTCTCCTCCACTATAAATACAACCCCTCACCACCTCTTATCCTCACACATATACAACCTTGAATTTTATCTAATTTATACCAAATCCTCTCCCAAAAATCTTCCACACACCCAAGAGATTTTTTTCTTGATAAAATACCAATCCCTTTTCCCTAAGGAGGTTTTCAAGGAGAATAAGTTCTTGAGGTAAAACCCTCTTCCATTTTTATTTAATTTCATTTCAAGTTCTTTTCTTTTCTTATCTTCTCCTCACCTCCCTATCCAAAAGTGACATGATTAATATAGTATATTTTATATAAATTAATGTTATTGTATTTAGGGAATTATCCATCATCAATTATCTTCTAATATTCATTTTATTCTAAATATGAAAACATCGTCCGCAAGGTGCCGATTTACCGCCTTCATGGATGATGTGTTTTCATTTTTCAATTTCACCTTCAAGGATAGTTATAAAACTGTTTTTATAGTTAAAACAGATTATAATATATGTATTAAAACTTATTTAATGTTATGTAACTAGTATATACATAATATTAATAATTAAGACAAAACTAGTTTGTAATGATTGAAAAACCGCTAAAATAATCTAAACGAATATCACTAACATCTTATATAATGATTCATCCTCAAAGAAAATAACCAAATGATTTATATAACCATTTAATATTATTTAAGTTTATTAATAACATATAATTTCAATTCTAGATAACTATTACCATTTCATATGATATTTCTTACATGTATACAAGTGAACCAATCATGAAAACCAAGGAAACAAACACTCCCAAACGATAAAATTATATCTTATAACTCATAAAAAAGACCATAAATGAACTTAATAAAATTATTATAAATAAAATAAATTTATAAAAGGTTAAGAATTAATTAATTAATGGATTTAATCTGATTATATAGGATATTAAGGTCAAGTGCATAACACATTCGGATATAAGGTAAGGGTTTCTCATCTCACTTTTATTTATGTAAGATATTTCATATTCACAACTATTTATTATGTGTGTTATATGTATAATTAAATTTGATGTATCATATCATGAATATAATTATCTTCATGGTATTAAATGTTTCATTTTATGATCATTAATTTTATGGGGTATATGTTTCGATTATTGTAAAAGTGGTAAGGTTTTATTCTTGAACATCCATTTTCTATTTGGGCTTCGCTTTCTCTCTCTTTACCCCAATGTAATTCTTCTTTATTTTTATATAATTATTCTATATTCTGTGTATATGTTCCAAAATAATATATATAGATCATTTAATCTTTATTTTATGGAATAATACATGTTTTATAAGGTTTCCTTTTCAATGATAAACAAGCCCAATTTAAGGGAACTTCCCAATTTCTTACCCATTTTCAAGTACACTCCATAATCTATTTTAAACACACAATATTTTTATAAAATCACTATTTTTATATTAAAAACCTATCTTAGTTAATTTATAGTTTTATGAAAAAATCACACTTTTTTTGTTTTAAATACTCTTTAATACTTTCCCTTAAACCACACTAAAGAGGCTCATTTATAAAGTTTCTTAAAAACTCTTTTTACATATTTTAACTTCAGTTGGAAATCATTTATACATCAAACATAATTTAATTGTCCTTATATTTTCTTTTATGGGATATTCATGTTTACAATCTTATTTTATAACAAATTATTTTCCAAAAGAACTATTCTTTACAAAGTAAAAGGGTATTTCTCTCAAGAATTCATCAATGATTTTATTAGAGTATTTTCATATATGATTACAATTAAAATATTTCAAAGTGGTATGAGATGCTTTGATTTAAATATATATTTTTATTAGAAATATTAGTAATTAATTGGACTTAGTAAGTGATGGGTGGGGCCCACTATATCCCATCGATGCATCGATAGATCTCATGAGACAAACTAGAATGAATTTTGGCTGAGGCCTTACCCATTTATGTAGACTTCTTGGCCGAGTCCTTGATGGTATGTTTATGATGTGTGGAATTATACATTCCATCATTATGATATTAGTAATTGATAATCCATGTTATTATTTGACTAGTAAGATATACATGGTTAAGTTTAATTCTCATGTGATTATTTATATGACATTATTTATTCAGTTTTTATTCCTTCCATGTTATGATCAAGTTTATGTATTAATGGAATATGTTTTTAGTTATTCACCTTTCCTTATTTTTTATGTTTATTTATGATATATTTTGTTGTATTTCTTAACCTTACCGAGCATTTGAGCTCACCCGTTTCTTATGTTTTATTTTCCCCCAAGATGCAGAGATGTATATTATGAATGACTTGTAGGTATAATCCAGGAGTTTATGAGTGTTTCCATTAGAGTTTCTATGTTGTTTTTCCTTTCAATTTTGTAATGTAAAAATTATGTATGTATTTGGTTTTCCAAATCTACTAAACTATTCGGTTCTTTGGGATGTGAACTCTTATTCTTAGTACCAATGTAATTAAGTAAGGCACCGACTCTGGGCTACTGGGGTTAGGGTTTTTATAAAAAAACTGTATTTTTTATATTCACCTAAATATTTAAGTATTTCAAAAAATTACCAAAAAATCATCCTTAAACAATTTTAATGTGGTATTTCAAAAAATAAAATTAATTTAATCAAAATAATTTTATAACATAGGTAATTTTAATTTTCAATATAAAAATTATAATTTCTATGAAATATATTAAAATACAGTTTATTAAAATGTGTTTATGTTTTATTTGAGAATTTTTAATATTGATATTTATTTTATGGAATTATAATATTTATATTTCCCCAATTTAATCATGATAAATTTTATTTATAATACATTTTATTATTTTTAGGTCAAATTACTATTCTAATAATCAGGTTATTATTCCCAATGGCCAACTTACTATTCCTAATAGTTAAGTTATTATTCCAATAGCCAAATTACTATTCCAATGATCATATTACCTCCTATAAATACCACTTAATTACTTTTTGCATTACTATCTGCAATTCCTCCCAAGGTTCTATATTTTCATTTTCTAATATGTTCATTGGTTTATTAATATTAATTTTTTTTCTATAGTTGTTGTTTGTAGGGGTGATGATTCTAGAATATTTTATGGATCCAAATTTTCCCATTATACTTTTCTTATTTCATATTTTTTTACCATTTTAATGTTTGTAATTTTCATGGGTTTAGTTTCTAACTAATGTAACAATATTTATTAATGAAATAAAGTGTTTTTGGTTTCTCTATGTGTTGTATTTGTATAATACTATATAATATAATATAACACACATTTATTCAAGAAAAAATTACCACTTATATACTTTGGCTGATTAAAAATCATTCCATATTTTCATTCATTAATTATAATTACATATTTAGTTTTTTATCCAATTCCATCATGTTTTTATATATAAATATCAATATAAATCACAAAAAAATATCAATCATAATTCAACCAGTAGTAAGAAAATTATAATTTGGAAATAAAAAGGAAAATTGATAAATCATTCCCAAAGACATTATCACCCATTTTCTTTTATTTAATTATGTTTAGTTATTATATTCTTATTAAAGTTTCATATTCTAACCTAAAGAAAAAAAACAATAATAATTCTATAATTTCACAAAAATTTAACAGAGAAAGTTTGAATCCCCTACCTCAACCGAAGCTTCAATAATTACTATATATGAACAAGAAGGAGAATAATGAACAAACACCACCAAACTTGTAGGAACTTCATAAAAATAATATTCACATCAATAACCTATTAAATAATTTACCAACACTAAAAAAACCAAATAAAAATCATTTACACGACCTCATTAAGAAGAGATAATAAGAGAATAATGAAGAAAAAGATAATAGAATCACACCTTAGATCACAAGATCTCAATTATGGAAAAATAAGGATCAAATAAAACTAAATAATAACCAAAGTTAACCAAAGATAAGACAAAAAGAACCTATTATTGAAATAAGGTTGGGGGAATTAGATAGAATTATATACAACACTTGAATTTATATTAAAAATATAGAAACATAAGATCACAACATCATATGTGAACTTAAATAGGGGTATACCATATTCTATGATATACCCATATCACTAGATATGATATTCATGTAATGAATATCACAGGATATGATACATCTATATCATATGATGCGTAATATTCATATGTTAACCTCAATTTTGGTGTATAATTGGGAAGACTATATATGCATTATATACATACAAATCCTCTCGCATAATTTTATCAAACATAATCCAATGAGATTGTTTTATTAATGGCATGACAAAAATTCATTTAAGAGTTTAATGAATATACTATAATGGGTTATAATGTATGGAACTATGATATGGAAATTGATATGATCAATATGACTGACACTCTTCATTTAATGAAGAGTGTTAGGAAGGGATACATAAGGGGTGTGATCCCTTTTATTGGAAAAACCTCATTACATGGAACCCTTCTGAAGCCCTATTATTTCCAAATCAGTATTTTTCCCTTGGTGAAGGTGATAACACCCCTTCAGTGATTCAGGGTACTCATGGTATGATCATGGATTTAAATGAAAATGTACCACCTACAATGGAAGGAAGCTTTTGTTTTATACTTTGGAGATTCCTTTTCACACTCCAAGATTAAAGATGGAGCTAACAGTTTCATTCCATGTATATAGTAATGTTCTTCATTTACATTCATTTTAATTCCATTGAAGGTAGATCAAGTTTATATGGGATTTTTCAACTACCTATGATCATTATATGATCCCCCTAAACCCATCTGTGGTATCAAAGGCTTATTCTTTAAGGAATAAATGTGCGATTCTACTAGTTTTTCAAAGAATTTCATACAAAAAAGTGACTGTGTTTATATCGTATAGTATGATATGATTAAGTTATTATATTTATATTATCCATAACATATGAATGTTTGATATCATAAGGTATGATATAGATAAAACTCATTGTTTTGAACTATGGTTTAGAATATGATATGAGATATCATAAAATATGTTTCAATCCTAAGTTTTCAGAAAATAGAGTATCATAGATTATATATGATATCATCTATATCGTTAAATATTATAGGTTCTATATGATACCATATATCACAAGAAGCGATATGAATCATAGACTATGACTGAATTTTATATCTTAGAATATGATTAATACATGAACAAAAAATCTCTTGTATCTATTATATTTTAGGACTAATAATGGGATTATCATTCATAAAATATTATATACCTAAAAATGTTAAAAATTTTATATTTTGATAAATTTACTTATGTTTTATAACATTTTTATAAATTATAAGTGTTAGGCCATATAAAATATATTTTTTCATGACTAAATAAAATATGAAATGCTCCTACTTGTTTATCATGTTTTGGAAAATAAATAAAGAGATTATTTATTTTTTAATTCCATTAGTATATTCACGTTTATAAATTATTTATTAATCATAAATAATATGTATACTTTATTTATGAGATAAATTTATTATAGTTGATTATTAAGCCTTGAATTACATGATATGAATGACATCATAAGATTTAGTTTTCATCTCCCTTGTCCTTATTTTGTTATTAGAGTTATGTGATTGAATATATTTGTTAAAGATAGTTTACACATATTAGGTTCTAAAGTTATTTTGAATTATATTCTCTCTTGAGTAAAGTATCCCTAGAAAGAGGGACTTGTGGTCAGGCTACCCACTATCCTAGAGATGTATGACTTTATCTATAAAGGTGATGGGTTAGCTATCTATTACTCCAGGCTTACTCATGTGAATATTGTTAATCTCATATCACTATAAGAATTTACATGAAGAGTTCATGTACCATATGATTGAGATGCATTTGTATATGTATGAATATGTTTAACTTCTATTTTTAGGTGAGTAACACAAACTTATGGGTTGTGTAAACAATTACACATTAATGTGGTGTGGACACATTAATCTGGTGGATGGAATAAGGATTCCAAAGCTAAATTATTAGAATCATTCATACAAAAAGGAATAAAATATAAGATATTACGAATTACAAGAGATGAAATGGGTTTAATATTCATGTTATGTATATTAAATTGGTGAGAATTTTAAAATAAAAAACACTTTAAAATAATAAATGTGAGATTCATTCTAGAGAGGCACTTTTCAATTCAACTATCATCTAATCGGGTAAGTTATGCTAAATCTAGGTGCCCATGGATTATCTTTCACAATGAAAGCAAGTAATAGGTGATCCTAATAGTATTAGACACTTATTCTTGGTATTTTATTTGAGATACATCAGATGGGAGATGTAACACCCCAAGGTTTTGAAAATAAATATAGAATGAAATTTTATAATCTATCCATTAAACACAACTTTTCCTCTTCTATGTTTTGAATTTCAAGAAATGGTCATCTAGAGTTGTGTTCAGTAAGTCATTTGGAGTCTGATAGAACAAACTTGATTTTTGGTGAATTGTAACATACCCTTATGAATATGAATGTGAATAGTAATATGAATAGTAATATGACCCTTGAATAGTAAATAATGATATTATTTTATTCTCTTAAGGCAATATGATAATGGTATCTTAATTAATTTTTCAATGTCACATAAAAATAACTGCACTTCAAGATTGTTATTTTTTGAATTAACTATGACCTTATTTAAAAATAAAATTAATAATATTTAGAAAATTATATTTGAAAAATGGATTTCACTTTTGAATTCTACATGTCGAAAAATGGTAGGGGTGAATTTTTGGGATTTTTCTGAAATTCTTGAATTTTTGATGAATAGTGAAATACGATAAAATACCGTATATACAAATTATCAGTTAAATACACTATTTATGACATCACAAGTGATGCAAGTCCACTTGGTTCGAACTCACATGCACGTATTACTATTAGGGGTCACATGAAACCACACTATTGGTTGTCTTGAGGGAAATAATAAAATAATGAATTAAATATTCAAAATTTACTCCTCTCCTCCGCTATAAAAAAACCCCCACCGCTACATCTTATCTTCACTTCTCTAAGCCTTAAAGCTCCTCAAAGTTCTGAAAAATTACCCTTCCCTAGTCACTACCCACTACCATGAAGCTCTTAGTCTTTCCAAAGGACGAAAACCCCTTCCCTTAAGGAATTTTTCAAGGAGGTTATTTCAAGAGGTAAAACACCCTTCTTTCTCATTTGGTTTTATTTCAATTTATCTACTTTTGTTATCCTCTCCTCACCTCCTATGTCCAAATGAACATGATAACTCTATTCACATATATATACTGTATTTATATTATGTGAATGGAAGAACCATCATAAATATTCTTATTCCCTCCCTTTTATTTTTATAAACGAAATCGAGGTCCATGAGGTTTTGATTTATAATCTTCGTGGACGACGAAGTTTCATTCTTCAATTTATTCTTCATTACTGGTAATGAAACCATATTCATGGTTTAACCAGACTATAATATATGTATTATAACCTAATAAATATTCAGGAACCAGAATATGTACATATAAATAAGTTATATGACAAAACTAGTTCCTGATAATCCTAATACAGCCAAATAATCGAAGTGGTTGTCATCTAATGATTCATCCTAATTACAGGTAACCAAATGAAATAAATAACCATTATAAATTATTTATGTTCATAAATAATGTGTAATTTCAATCCTGGTGATTTATAACCATTCCAAATGAACTCCACATACTTAAAAACAAGTGAACTGATTATGAAAATAAAGAAAATAAACACCCCAGAACAACGAAATTCAATACAACAACTTATCAATAAGAATATAAATGAACTAAAAAGAATTATGATAAAAAAATAAATGTCTAATAGGTTCTTAAATAAGTTATTAATAAGTATAATTTTATATTCCAAGAGCTTAAGTACAAGAACGGAACACGTTCGGAGTTAAGGTAAGGGTTTTTCCACCCGAACTTCCACTTTCATTCGGAATACTTTCATTGTCTAATTACATCGATGTAATTATTATGTATTGTTATGTACTCATAATATTTTCTGTTTGAGTATCATATATATGTTTACAAACCATAATCCTTCCATATTTTATGGATATTTACACATTTTAAAAGGAAATTTCAAAATTTTTTAAAAAATGAAAGCCTGATTCAAGGGAATTTCTCAAAGGCTTACCTATTTTCAAGGGCACTCTGTAATATGTTTTTGGAAACCATTATATTTATAAAATCACTCATTTTATTATGAAAATACTATCTTACTTCACTTCTGGTTTTATACAAAGATTTTCCAAAAGAACTCTTCTTTTCAAAATAAAAGAGTATTTATCTCCAGAATTGCTTAATGATTTTATAAGAGTGTTTTCATTTAATTCAACACTCTTATTGATTCCTTGGTATTATTGGGTTTAATAATTTATGAATTCATCTACTTTATTTGATTTAATGGTTTATGACTAACTCTATTGTGGATGATCTATCCTAAAACCATTCACCATATTATTCCGAATGGTTAGTGTTTTATGTTTAATGATTGGGAAAAGATAGTTACATTTCATATGATAGTTTCAATATGAATGTATTTGTTGTTTATGTTTATCCCCGCTCATATGAGGAATGCATTGGGCTTATTATGTGATGGGTGGGGCCCTCTATATCCCCTTGATGCATCGGTAGGTCTTATGAGACAACTAGACGTGAAATTGGCCGAGGCTTTTCCCAATGTGATATGGATTTTGGATGAGGCCTTAATCACTAGATGTCTTGGCCGAGGCCATGAAAAAATGTTTCAGAATATCCGAAATATGCACTTCCCTCATTATGAAACTATCAGTTGAAAGTTCATGTGGTTATTCGACTATTAGAATACCCATGATTATGTTTTATTATGGCATTATTTACTCTTCTCATATTCCTGCCATAATGTGTTCAAGTTTATTATTAAAGACATGTGTTTTCAATTATTCACCATGTCTAATATTTATATTATCTTCCGCTGTATTGCTTACTCTTACTGAGTGTTTGATATCACCTCTTTCTTATGTTTTATTTTCTCAGGACATGAAGAAGTAATTTATGAATGACTTGCAATCATAATCTAGGATACATGATGACTCTAGTGAAATAAATTAGTGTTGTGCTTCCTTTCCATATGTAAAGTTGAATTTATGTATGTATCTTGTTTCCAATAATACTAAACTACTTTGTCCTTCGGTATTTGTATTCCTTGAATTTATTCCAACGTAATCAAATAAGTTACCGAATCTGGGAAACTGGGGTCAGGTCTTTACAGTTGGTATCAAAGGAAGTTTAGTAGAAAATTTGGAAACTATATTTAAAAAACGTAGAATTAGGGAAGAGTCCCTAATTTAGTCTTTGAGGAAATACATATAATAACATCCTAGTATTTTGTTAAGGAATAGATTGTGTGGATATTTCAAGCAATACATCCCTATCTGGATACGAGCAGGTAGAGGCGGCTCTGGCACATATGTATCTAGGGGTAAAACCCGAAAACAACACTTTGAGCTAGACTCGAATGGGAACTAGTGCACGAAAACGGGCCTTGATGCACTCTTGGTTACGACACTCCAGGGGGATATGCTTAGGATAATTCACATTTTCTTTACAAGACATTATGAAGGATTGAAATGTAAAATATTCCTCAAATAAACCATTTTTGTGAATATGGGATTAGCCATGTGTAGGATCTCAATTTTTCTGAGTATTTTTAAGTTAAGATTATACATTATGATTCATAACCTATTATAGTGTATTCCATTATCTAGATATGGCACCTAGTGGACGAAATGGAAATCGCACGAATGCATGTGTCCCCTGTAGGGATTTTCCTCCGACACAAGATAATGATGTTGGCTCTGGTGTTGTGACTGGTGCTGAGAAACTCATAACTATACTGGGACAAATTACTCAGGTTATGAATAATAACCTTACCCATATGGAGCATCCGGATCCACCACGTGGAGGAGCCATGCTAGATCGCTTTATACGACAAAAACCTTCATCATTCAACAGGACTGCAAACCCGTTTGTAGCAGAGTAGTGGATATGTTCCCTTGGGAAGATATTTCTCACTTTGGGATTTAATAAAAGAGAGGAGGTTGTCATGGAAATATATCTTCTATCGGGAGATACGAATAAGTGGTTGTCATTAATCCAAAATACAAAGGAGGAGGAAGAGATAGAAGATATGGAATGGAGGGATTTTAAGGAAATATTCTTAGAAAAATATCTCCCTCATGAGTAGCGAGCAGATATAGAGAGATAATTCTTGAATCTGAGGCAGAAGGAGGATGAAAATGTTTCCAAGTATGAAGCCAACTTCACAGGGTTAGCAAGACATGCTATAGACTATATACGAAATCCAAGGAGTAAAATTGATTGATTCTTTTACGGCTTAAAGCCATTCCTCTGGCGGGCACTGTTCTCCCAAAGTTTTTCATCATATGAGGATATAGTTTCATGTGATATCAAGACAGAAAAATAATTCTCTAAGTCTTATGAATTTAAGGGAAAGTAAGAAAAGAAGAGGGCTGCTGAAAACCCTGGGAAAGGAAATAAGTAAACGAGGAAGAAGGTAAGAGTTGAATTTCAACCATGTGACAATTGTGGAAGGAAACACCCTAGTGCATGCTTAAAAGGAAAAGGAGTATGCTACAAATGTGGTCAGAAAGTCCATCTTTCTGGTGATTGCAAAGGGAAGAATGAATCCAATGATGTTCAATGCTATAATTGTCAGGAGATGGGACACTATTCTAATGATTGTCCAAAGCATCAAGGAAATATACAACATAAAAGGCCAATGGATCAGGGATAAGATTATGCATTCACAACTACAGAATTTGAAGTTCTTAATGATGTGGTGGCATATACTTTAATCATTTCCTCAAATTTAGCCAATACTTTATTTGATTCTGGAACGTCGCATTCATTTATATCTTCCCAGTTTTCCAAGAAAATTCAATATGTCCAATTTAATTTAATAGAGGAGTTATCAGTCAAAACTCCTAGTGGATGTATCATTGCAACAAAGGAATGTCGATTAGTCCCCCTCCAGATACCAAAATGTGCTCTATTTTCTAACCTTATCATCATACCAATGACTAAATTTGATACAATTCTTGGTATGGATTGGATGTCAAATTATGATGCAAAGATTTATTTTAAGAAGAAGGAAGTTATAATTTTTGAAAATGGTGTATAATACCTTGTCTTTAGGGCATAAATTTCACCACCTGATTCTTATCTAGAACCACCCCCAGTAGCTCTACTGAATAGAATCCTTGGATAGGAAGATAAACCAATATCTATAGGCGAGGAAAGAAATCTTAAAATTGAATATGTGCACATAGTGAAAGATTACATTGATGTATTTCCATAGGATTTACCAGGAAATCCTCCAGAGCGGGAAGTTGAGTTCTCTATTGATTTAATTCCTGATGCAAGACCTATATCAAAGACTCCCTATAGAATGTCCACTGTGAAATTAGTAGAGCTAAAGAAACAACTAGATGATTTTAGTGAAAAGGTATTTATTCGACCTAGTGTTTCTCCATGGGGATCCCCTGTCCTCTGTCAAAAATAAAGATGGATCCATGAGGCTTTGCATTGATTACAGGGAAATCAATGCTATTACAATAAAGAATAAGTATCCTCTACCCCGGATTGATGATTTATTTGACCAACGTAATGGAGCTCAATACTTTTTGAAGATTGACCTTTGATCCGGATATCATTAGTTGCATGTGAGAAAAGAATATATTCTTAAGACAACATTTCAGACTAGGTATGGGCATTACGAGTTTACAGTGATGCCTTTTGGACTGAAAAATGAACCCTCTATTTTCATGGATTTAATGAATAATGTTTTCAAGGAATATCTTGATAAATTTTTTGTGGTATTCATTGATGATATCCTTGTATACTCAAAAAGATATGAAGACCATGAGAATCACTTGCGGGTTATTCTGAGAACTCTTAGAAGAAATAAATTATATGGGAAGTTTATCAAGTGTGAATTCTGGCTTCAATCAGTATCTTTTCTGGGCCATATTTTCTCTAAGGATGGAATACTAGTTGATCCCATGAAGAAAAAGGCAATCTAAGATTGTCCCACGCCAAAAAACATAACTGAGGTACGCAGTTTTATTGGCTTAGCAGGTTATTATCGGCGTTTCGTGCATAATTTTGCCTGACTGGCTAACCCGCTAATGAAGCTCACAGGTAAAGGGGTTAAATTTGTTTGAACAAAATATTGTGAAGAATGTTTCAAATAACTGAAGAGAAGATTAGTCAATGCTTCTATATTGACTCTACTATCGGGGAATGATATGTTTGTTATTTATAGTGATGCTTCAAAGAAAGGACTTGGTTGTGTCCTTATGCAAAATGATAGGGTTATTTCTTATGTATCACAACAGCTAAAAATTCATGAGAAAAACTATCCTACTCATGATCTTGAGTTAGATGCTGTAATATTTTCTTTGATGATATGGAGACATTATCTCTATGGTGAAAAATGTAATATTTATACTGATCACAAGAGTTTGAAGTATATTTTTTCTCACAGTAATAACTAAACATGAGGAAAAGGAGATGGATTGAAATACTCAAGGATTATGATTGCACGATACACTACCACCCGGGGAAGGAAAATAAGGTGGAAGATGCCTTAAGCAGAAATAATCATGGAGTTTTGAACAAGATGAGAGTTTAAAGGGATCCAATTTTCATGGATCTAGTAAAGATGGATATGGGAATAACCATGGAAGGTGAAACATCAATACTTTTTCAAATGGTTTCCAAACCATCATTACTAGAAAGGATAGAAAGTTCTCAAGCTCATGATGAGGAGTTTCAAAAGAATATTAAAGTTGTGAATGATGGGAGATTGAGTGACTTCGTATATGAAGATGGAATTTTGAAATTTGGGAAGAGACTTTGTGTTCCCGATATACCTGATCTAAAAAGGGAATTGTTGGATGATGCTCATAGTTCCAATTTCTCTATACACCCCGGTATTACTAAGATCTATAGAGATTTTAAGGAATATTTTTTGTGGGACAACATGAAGAGGGAGATTTCTGATTTTGTGTCAAGATGTATGGTTTGTCAACAAGTGAAAGCTGGAAGGCAACAGCCTGGAGGAGTATTGCAACCTCTTCTCATACTTTAGTGGAAATGGGATAATATCACGATGGAATTTTTCATGGGATTACCAAAGACCCCTAGAAGGAATAATGCAATATGGGTCATTGTTGATCATATTACTAAGTCAGCACATTTTCTTTATATAAGAGAAGATCTACCACTTGAACATCTAGAAAGACTATATATTAATGAAGTTGTGAGACTTCATGGAGTACCCCTATCGATTGTTTCTGATTGTGATCCACGTTTTACATCAAGATTCTGGAAAAGTCTTCAGAAGGACCTAGATATTGATCTTTGTTTGAGCACTGCCTACCACCCACAAACTGATGGACAATCAGAACGGACTATTAAAACATTAGAAGACATGTTGAGGTCTTGTTCACTTGATTTTCAAGGCATGTGGGATCAGTATTTACCTCTCGTAGAATTTTCCTACAACAATAGCTTCCATTCAAGTATTCAGATGGCACCCTATGAAGCATTATATGTGAGGAGATGTCGTACACCAACTTGTTGGGATGATGTTGGTGAAAGAAAGCTCGTGGTCCTAGAACTTGTTGAAGAAACAATGGAAAAGGTGAAGATTATCTAGAACCATATCAAAATAGCTCAAAGTAGGCAAAAGAGATATGCTGATAACTGAAGGAAGGATTTGGCATTTCAAGAAGGTGATCATGTTTTCTTAAAGGTATCTCCATGGAAGGGTATTATACGATTCAGTAAGAAGGAAAAATTAAGTCCCAGGTACATTGGACCTTTTGAAATTCTGGACCGAATTGGAGCTGTAACTTACCGTTTGGCTATGCCACCAAGTCTCTCCAATGTTTACAATGTGTTCCACGTGTCAATGTTAAGAAAGTAAATTCCAGACCCAACACATGTACTCACTTATGAAGAAGTAGAACTTGAGACCGATCTATCTTATTGTGAAGAGCCTATCAAGATTCTTGATACTAGAGAACAAGTATTGAGAAATCGGATGAATCATCTGGTGAAATTTCTATGGAGGAACCATAAGATGGAGGAAGCAACATGGGAGCCTGAGGATCTTATGTTAAAGACATACCTGAATCTTTTTAGGTAATATTCTGTGAATTTCAAGGATGAAATTTTTGTAAGGAGGGGAGAATGTAACACCCCAAGGTTTTGAAAATAAATATATAATGAAATTTTATAATCTATCCATTAAACACAACTTTGCCTCTTCTATGTTTTGAATTTCAAGAAATGGTCATCTAGAGTTGTGTTCAGTAAGTAATTTGGACTCTGATAGAACAAACTTGATTTTTGGTGAATAGTAGCATACCCTTGTGAATAGTAATGTGAATAGTAATATGACCCTTGAATAGTAAATAATGATATTATTTTATTTTCTTAAGGCAATATGATAATGGAATCTTAATTAATTTTTCAATGTCACATAAAACTAACTGCACTTCAAGATTGTTATTTTTCGAATTAACTATGACCTTATTTAAAAATTAAATTAATAATATTTAGAAAATTATTTTTGAAAAATGGATTTCACTTTTTAATTCTACACGTTGAAAAATGGTAGGGGTGAATTTTTGGGATTTTTATGAAATTCTTGAATTTTTTGATGAATAGTGAAATTCGATAAAATACCATATATACAAATTATCAGTTAAATACACTATTTATGACATCAAAAGTGATGAAAGGCCACTTGGTTTGAACTCACATGCACTTATTACAATTAGGGGTCACATGAAACCACACTATTGGTTGTCTTGAGGGAAATAATAAAATAATGAATTAAATATTCAAAATTTACTCCTCTCCTCCACTATAAAAACCCCCCACCACTACCTCTTCTCTTCACTTCTCTAAGACTTAAATATCCTCAACGTTCTGCCTAATTACCCTTCCCTAGTCACTACCCACGACCAAAAAGCTCTTAGTCTTGCCAAAAGACCAAAACCCCTTCCCTTAAGGAGTCTTTCAAAGAGGTTATTTCAAGAGGTAATGCACCCTTCTCTCTCATTTGGTTTTATTTCAATTTATCTACTCTTGTTATCCTCTCCTCACCTCCTCTATAAAAATGAACATGATAACTCCAGTAACATCTATATACTGGATTTATATCATGTGAATGGAAGAACCATAATAAATATTCTTATTCCCTCCCTTTTATTTTTATAAACGAAATCGACGTCCATGAGGTTCCGATTTATAACCTTCGTGGACGACAAAGTTTCGTTCTTCAATTTATTCTTCATTACTGGTCATGAAACCATATTCATGGTTGAAATAGACTATAATATATGTATTATAACCTAATAAATATTCATGAACCAGAATATGTACATATAAATAAGTTATATGACAAAACTAGTTCATAATAATCCAAATACCGCCAAATAATCGAAGTGGTTGTCATCTAATGATTCATCCTCATTCCACGTAACCAAATGAAATAAATAACCATTATAAATTCTTTATGCTCATAAATAATTTTTTATTTCAATCCTATAGATTTATAACCATTCCACATGAACTCCAAATACTTAAAAACAAGTGAACTGATTATGAAAATAAAGAAAATGAACACCCCGGAACAACGAAATTCAATAAAAAAACTTAACAATAAGGATATAAATGAACTAAACAGAATTATGATAAACAAAATACATGTATAATAGGTTCTGAAATAATTTATTAATTAGTATAATTTTATATTCCAGGAGCTTAAGTACAAGAGTGGAACACGTTCGAAGTTAAGGTAAGTGTTTTTCCATCTGAACTTCCACTTTCATTCGGGATACTTTCATTGTCTAATTACCTTGATGTAATTCTTATGTATTGTTATGTACTCATCATATGTTCTTTTTGAGTATCATATATATGTTTACAAACCATAATACTTCCTTATTTTATTGATAGTTACATTTTTTAAAAGGAACTTTCAAAATTGTTTCAAAAATACAAGCCTGATTCAAGAGAATTTCTCAAATGCTTACCTATTTTCAAGGGCACTCTATAATCTGTTTTTGGAAACCATTATATTTATAAAATCACTCATTTTATTATGAAAATAATATCTTACTTCAATTCTGTTTTTATATAAAGATTTTCCAAAATAACTCTTCTTTTCAAAATAAAATAGTATTTATCTCCAGAATTGCTTAATGATTTTATAAGAGTGTTTTCATCTAATTCAACACTCTTATTGATTCCATGGTATTATTGGGTTTAATAATTTATGAATTCATTTACCATATTTGATTTAATGGTTTATGACTAACTCTATTGTGGATGATCTATCCTAAAACCATTCACCATATTATTCCGAATGGTTATTGTTTTATGTTTAATGATTGGGGAAAGATAGTTACATTTCATATGATAGTTTCAATATGAATGTATTTTTTGTTTATGTTTATCCTCGCTCATATGAGGAATGCATTGGACTTATTATGTGATGGGGGGGGACCGCTATAGCCCCTCTATGCATCGGTAGGTCTCATGAGACAACTAGACGTGGAATTGGCCGAGGCCTTTCCCAATGTGATATGGATTTTGGCTGAGGCCTTAATCACTAGAGGTCTTGGCCGAGGCCATGAAAAAATGTTTCAGAATGTCCGGCATATGCACTTCCCTCATTATGAAGCTATTAGTTGAAAGTTCATGTGGTTATTCGACTAGTAGAATACCCATGATTATGTTTTATTATGGAATTATTTACTCAGCTCATATTACTGCCATAATGTGTTCAAGTTTATTATTAAAGGCATGTGTTTTCAATTATTCACCATGTCTAATCTTTATATTATCTTCCGCTATATTGCTTACTCTTATTGAGCGTTTGAGCTCACCCCTTTCTTATTTTTTATTTTCTCAGGACATGAATAAGTAATTTATGAATGACTTGCAAGCATAATCTAGGAGACGTGATGACTCTAGTGGAATAAATTAGTGTTGTTATTACTTTACATATGTAAAGTTGAACTTATGTATGTATCTTGTTTCCAATAATACTAAACTACTTGGTCCTTCTGGATTATTATTCCTTGTATGTATGCCAACGTAATCAAATAAGGCACCAACTCTGGGAAACTAGGGTTGGGTCCTTACAGGAGACCCTAATAGAATTAGGTTACTAGAGGAATGGATTTGAGTGAATCCTTATGAAATAATGGGATAAAGAGTTATCTTCTCAACTATACAATAATCACAACTTTATGATTGGATATTTTTCCCACCTAAATAGATAAGTGATGTGATAAATGCTAAAATAACCTAGATTTAGTGAAATATGGGTCTTGGTCACTAAATGGATATGATTTAAGGGGCTCATTATTTTTAGTGGGAGAATCTTCATTAAAATTCCTCAATGAAAAGATATAAAACATGATACTGACCCATATATATTTCTTTATTTGAGATTACAAAATACTTCATGTTAATCATTTTGAGATGCCTTATAGGTATTACCTATAAAATAGTTCAATATTAGTATATAAGGTTGATATGTTTTCTCAAAGATAATCACTCTAAAAATCTAAATGTAAATTATATTTGAGTCAATTTCATAAACTCTGACTCATGGGTATTAGATATTGAGTGTGCATATCACATTTATGCTGATAAACACAGAATCAATGATACGAGGGAATTAAAAAAGGGTAAATTATATATTTGCATCATAAATGGAGCAAGAGTTTCTGTATTAGAGGTTCTAAATTATGATCATAATTTACTATGTGGATTAGTTATAAAATTGGAGAATAGTTATTAAGTTCCCTCTATAAACAAAAATATGATTTCAGTATGTTGTTTGTACAAGAAAGTATTTTCATCCACCATTAAGAACAAGTGTTGTTATATATATATGAATGAAATGTTTTATGTAATTATGAATATATTAAATAATTTATACATTATAGATACGAACAATCTTGTCTATAACATTCAGAATAATAAGGTCATGGTTGATTCTAATACCACCCACCTTTGGCATTATCACCTTGGACAAATAAATAAGAAATGCTTCCAACAAATCTATAGAGATGGATGGATGTAACCATTCAATTTTGAATCATTTGAATATTGAATTTTTTTTATTATAAAAAATGAAAAAAACAACTTATAGTGAGAAATTAAAAAGGGATAGTAGGATCTTGGATCCCATACATAGTGATGTATATTAACTAATGATTATTCAATAAAGTGGTGGTTTTATGTACTTAATTACTTTGAATGATAATTTTAATTGTTATGGATATGTGTTTTTGATGATAAACAATAATGAATTTTTATAAAATTTCAAATAATTTCAAAACTAAGTATATAATCAACTAGAAACAAGTATTAAGATTCTCTGAACAAATTATGGCGGTGAATACTTGAGATAAGAATTCACTGAGCATTAAAGGGATTTTGGAATTGTTCTGTAAATCACTCCCCCTAGAATAACACAGTGGAATGGTGTTTTTGAGAGGAAGAATAATACCCTATAGTATGGGGTTATACTCTAGAGGCTGATGTGTTCCTTCTAATCAATGTTCCATATAAAGCTATTATAAAGAATCCATATGAGATATGAACTTGGAAACATAACACAATGTATTTTATAAATATTTTGGGTTAAAAAGTAGTCAAATGATTATTAGATTCTGACAATATAGGAACTAAATCAAATAAATGCTTATTTTTTGGTTATCCTAAGGAAACTATAGGATTTTATTTATATAATCCTACTAAACAAAAAGTGTTTGTGGCCCAAACTATTATATTTCTTAAATAAAGGATTCAGTTAGAGGATATTTAAACTTAGATAATTCTAATACTAATAAATCAGAAGTGTTATCAAGATGGAAGTTGATTCAGTTCCATAAATAGTTGCGGATGAATAACCACATCAATTTATATAAGAAACTTAAAGGTTTGGTGGGATTCATCAGGAACTTGAGAGACATGGATTTCTCATGAAAAATAACAATGAAGTAATTTTAATAGTATATGAACTTACTACATACTGATATACCATTGAGAGCTATAATTATAAGAAATGGTTAAAATCCATTAAATCTAAAATGGAGTCTATGTGCACTAACCAAGTTTGGAACTTGGTGGATGCACTTAAAGGGGTGAGACCCATAGGGTGAAACTGGGTGTTCCATAAGAAAACTGACATTGATGGTAGATTTTCTACCTATATAGAATTCTCAGTGGTAAAGGATTTCAAGTAACTTCATGGTATTAACTATGAATAAATTTTTTCACCTATAGCGATGATAAAGTAAATTCATATATTTATTTCCTTAATAACTCATTTTGATTATGAGATATTTCAAATGGATGTCAAAACTGATTTAATTAATGGGAATTTATTTTGGGGCATGTATATGATACAAAATGAAGGTTTTTAATTACCAAATAATCCTGTTAAGATGTAAAAGATATAATGGTCCATTTTTGGATCCAATTAGGCTTCTCATAGTTAGAATATCTAGTTTGATGATGCAATCAAAGAGTTTGGATTAAAAAAACATGAATGATTCTTGTGTATATAAGAGGATTTGTGGGAGTGTAGTGGTATTTCTAATATTGTAAGTGGAAGATATACTACAAATTAGAAATCAAATCCAAACTTTACATTCTATAATTATGTGGTTGGGTAAATTATTATTGATGAAATACGTGGGTGAAAAAGCCCCATACCAGGTATGATGATCTATAGAGATAGATTTAAGAGGTTTCTTAGACTTAGTCAGGTCACATATATTGGTAAATTTCTAGATATATTCATTATAGAGAATTCAAAAAATGGGTCTTTACTAGTGTTTCATGGTATGAATCTTAAGAATATTTATGATCCTTATATAAAGTTAGAAAGGATGGATATAATTCCCTATGATTTTTTATAGGCTATATCAAGTATATCATATTGTGTACTCAACCTAATGTCACCTATCTTATTAGAATTAATAGTAGATACCAATCCAGCACTAGTGAGAGTCACTAGATTACTATTAATAATATCCTTAAGTACTTGATAAGGATTTGTGATATGTTTATAGTCTTGGAGGTGAGTATGAGATTTGTGTTAAATATTACAAAGATTTTATTTTCCAATCCAATAGAGATGACATGAGATCTTAATCTACTTTCATATTTTTTATGAATGGTGGAGCTATTAGTTGCAAGAGTTATAAATAATCTACTGTGGTGGACTCAATAATAAAGACATAGTACATCATTGTATCAAATGCTACGAAGGAAACTGTTTGGATCAAGAAGTTCATTTTTAAACTTGAGGTGGTTCCTAGCATTGAGGGAGAAATAAAGATTTAATATGATAATAATGGATCCATTTATTAAAAAAAGAATCCAAATATCACCAAGGGACCAAGAACATATTTTAAAAATTGGTCTCTCCCAATTTTTCTGAAGTTAATGGTTGAAGCAGTCACTTGTAGCATATATTGGGTTTTTAAATCCTTAGAGTCCTAAGAAGAAACCTAAAAACATAAACATTATACAGAGTGGTTTTGATATAAATTATCCAAATATAGGGTTTTATTTTATTTTTATTACTAAAAAACTAATTACTAAAGTGAATTAAATTGATGAGAATGAGTTAATCCTAAGTTATTTCTAGGGACATATTGGATGAATTTATTTTTGATGATTTTAGTTTCACTAATTCAAGAATTATTCAATAAATTTGTTAAAACTACCCACACCATTCAATAATTTAATATCTTAATAATTACAAGTATAATCACCTAATAACTTAGAGGATCACTTTCATGATCACTCAAAGGCTTAAGTCCATACTATCAATAAAAATATGTAGTTTTTAAATTTAGTGAATATAGAGAAGAAAATAATTCATCGAATAGAACAATCAATTCAAAGAACTAATTAGAGGTTTAAATAACATAAAATTTAAGGACCCTAGAACTCTCTAAGAGGGGAGGGGTGAATCAGGGTGTCAACTTTTTATTCTAAAGTGATGGATATTTTTCCCACATTGGTAGGAACCTATTAAACCTGTTTGATGGTAATGTGAAGTCATTTAAACATTCACATGCAGAGAGACAACACAACAATTTTACTTGGTTCAATAATAAGAGCTAGTCTAAGGAGCATATGCTAGAAGTGTGTCAGTTGTACCTAAATACACTAATCTTCAATAGATGTGGAAAACATAAGTTTAGACACATTCACTCTATTCTAGGAACACTACCTTTACAAGATTTTAGGGATAAAACACTACATCCCTTGGAACAATTCAGTCAACTCACCTTAGCTTGTTTCTTTGAGAGAAGTCTAAAATAGTTTATTGAATTGAAGGTCACTTAAATGGATTGAAATTAAATTTTTTGTCCCTATATAGCATGAGAATATTATTTCACTATAGAACTGATTTGATTCACTCTAAAAGCACTAATAATTAAAAAAACTGATGTTATAAAACTACCTTTTGTGAAGTTCCTTCACGAAGCTCAACCCTTGAAAAAGATATCTGCCTTAGTTGAACTGACTACCTTCACGAAGCTCACTGAGTCAATGAAGAATACCTAATCATCACGAAGTACCCTTTACTCAAAAGTATTGGCATCAGTCAATACTAAACTAGTATTTTCATGATTCTCAAGCTCACATAGAATTTCAGATTTGTGGAGCTCCCCTAGCTTCGAAAAATTAGAGAGATTTTGGATTTTCCTTGGAAATTTTCATATCAATGAAGTGGGGTTAGCCTCATATTTATAGGCTCAACTGTTCGCGATGCTCCACCAACTTTAGTGTATTTTCTAGATATTTCAAAAGTATCTTCATGATTCTCCTTCAGTCGTGAAGCTCCATTCATATTTGACATTATCATGAATATTTCTGTCAAACCATCACATACTTGTGATTATCCAATTCTCATAAACACGAAGAATACTATCACCATTTTTATGCTACAATTCTTGTAATCATGGAGAACACTGTCACCATTCATGATGCTTGTCATAATTACAGAGCTTTCCATCAGAACCTTCCTGCCTTTGTGAACTACCCTTTGCGAATCCCATTCTCCATGAAACTCATGCCTTTTCCATATTTTCATAAG
Source organism: Viscum album (assembly GCA_963277665.1). Taxonomy (NCBI): domain Eukaryota; kingdom Viridiplantae; phylum Streptophyta; class Magnoliopsida; order Santalales; family Viscaceae; genus Viscum; species Viscum album. The sequence goes on from OY728135.1 coordinate 262,022,698, forward strand.
GTATTCAGGGAAATAAAATTTTTACGATGCAATCCATCCTACAAATTTTGGACCTCAAAAATTTGGAAAACACTAGGAAATGATGACACCTTCAAAACTATTGTCATCTTGAACTCTAAGATCGCTTTCCTTGTAAAATCCATGATATTCCATGTGAGGATTGACAAAAAACACAAAACATACCCCATTTATAGAAAATAACAACCATGGTTCCAATAATATCCCCCTTTGGGTTTGTTGGAAATCTACAAAAAAAATCAATGAAGCACCAGCCACAATCAAAACCTAATATGTGAGAAACAAATCATCCAACACTTTAAGTTTATATGAGAAAATATTGTTGTAGAAAATAATAGGAGAAGCATGAATTGGGTTATTGTGTCTTAGAATGCTTAAATATGTACAAGATAATCTCTGATCACATTATAAAAGAATTTTATGCCTCGAACTCTTTCCTTATAACACCTGATTCTCATCGTGTCACAAAAGTGTTGCTTGAACTCTTTCCTCATAACACCTGTAACTAGAAAACCATAAATTTATCATTCTCTCATTCTCCCCCTTTTTATCAATTATCCTTCAACTTTATATCATTGAATTTATCCATTCTCTCCCATTGGAAAAAAAACCCAAAGAACCAATTATTGAATGTGTGTATCTCAAAACACATCCCCATGGATCGTATCTCCCCCATAAACCTGCATCACTAACACAAAAAGATTAAAATATTTGAAAAAATTTGGGAGAGGGGAACATGCGTGACCTCCTCATGAATTGGGAGGTGGTTGAACATTGAGGATCAACCGATGTTTCCAAAATACATGTAACAATATTGGATTGGTTAGTATGTTAGCCACTTGATCATCAGTTCCAACATGATCAATTTTAATCATGAATTGTTCAAAATTTTCCTTGATGAAGTGATATCTGATTTCAATGCGTTTTGTATGAGAATGCTAAATAAGATTATTTTTAAGATCAATTGTGCTCTTGTTATCATAGTGAATCACTATTGGCTATTTCACCTTATCACCTATATTAGTCAGTTATTACTTTATCTAAAGTAGTTGAGTGTAATCCTTTGTAGAAAAAATATACTCAGCTTCAGCAGTACTAAGAGAAGTGATTTATTGATTCTTACTCAACCAGACCACACATTTCTTGCTAATAAATAATGATCCAACACTTTTGGAGTTTCTATCTACCACATATCCACCCCAATCAATATTAAAAAATACCGATAGTTCATTATCTCTTCCTGAAGCAAATTATAGTCCATAATTGTGAATACCATGAATGTACCTCCTGATTCGTTTAACTATTTCCATACGTTCTTCCTTTAGATTACTTTGAAAGTGGGCCACTAAGCATGTTGCAAAGACAATATTTAGCCATGTTTTAGTTAAGTACAATAATATTTTGATAATTCTCCTATACATGGTGGGATCTACATAAGTCCCATCCTCATGCTTTGCAATTTTAGTTCTAACTGCAATCAGAGTTGACATTGGTTTGGAGTCATGCATATTGAATTTATTCATCAACTCTATTGTATAATTTTCTTGAGAAATAAAAGTGCAGTATTTACTCTCAATAACTTGCATCCCCAATAAGTATATGAGTTCACTAATCATAGACATTTAAAATTCTGATTGCATGTGAGTGGAAAATTCATCCACTAATCCCTGTCTGCTTCCAACAAATATAATATCATCTATATACATTAGTACCATGAACTGATCTTTCTGAGAATTCTTTACATATATATTTCAATCTAATACTCCTCTTTTAAATTAGATCTTCTTTATATAAGAATCCAGTCGAGAATACCATTCTCGTGGTGCTAGCTTCAAACCATAGAGTGCCTTCTTTAATATGAAAATATTTGTTTCCTTATTATAAGTAGAAAACCCCCTGGTTGTTCTATATAGAATTATTCTTCAATAACATCATTTAATAAATCTATTTTGACATACATTTGATACACTTTGTATCATATTTGAATTTCCATTGAAATATTTTTTTATCGACTCCAGTTTAGTCACCAGAGAAAATTTTTCTTCTACATCCACATATTCAATTTGTGAATAGCCTTTACACACCAATCACATATTATTTATGATCATGTTTCCATGATCATTGAATTTATTTTAAAAAATACACTCCATACCAATCACATTGTGATTTTTAGGTCTCTTAACTAGATCCCATGTTTGGTTCTTGTCGATCAGATCCAACTCTTCATTCATGGATTTAACCCATGATTCATCCTTTGTAACTTCTTCAAATGAGGATGGTTTCAAAACTGATAAGAAGGAAGATTGTGCATTATTATTTATTCTCCTTATCTGTGTGCATGTTGTCCAATCCCCAATGACATTGGATTGATCAATTTATACTCTTCAATTTCTCCTATGAGGTTCAGAAGAATTTTCTTCAGCCATGGTTTTCTCTTATGATTCTTCTTCTGAATCAACATCATGTTGTAACCCCTAAATGTTTTTCACTCCTTCCTCTACTTCATCATTTGAATATGTTCCATGTCCACTATCTTCTACATCTTCATCATTTGAATCTGTTCCATGCTGTAACCTCTAAATGTTTTTCACTCCTTCCTCTACTTCCTCTACTTCATCATTTAATCAATTTATACCCTTCCCTTGATTTCCTTCTTTTTTTAGAATTAAGCATTTACTTCTAAAAACATAAAAATACTTCAAAGAGGGATTCCTTCCATGACACAACTCATATGGTGTCTTCGTTTCTCCCATATAAATCCTTGTTCAATTTTGATTATACACTGTAGCTTGAACAACCTCTTTCTAGTAATGGAAAGAGATATGAATCTCAATTAGAATAGTTCTATCCATATTGTTCACCTACCGATTCCTACACTCAACAACTCTATTTTTATGTGGGGTTCCCACAGTAGCCACCTCATGTTGCATTCCATGTTTCTGTTGGTAATTTTTAAATTCAATGGATATGTATTCCCTTCCATTGTCAGATCACATAACATTGATTATCCGTCCAATATCATTCTCAGTTATTTGGTGATACATTTTCATGAAATCAATAATTTTCTATTTCCTATATATAACCATAACACAATAAATTCTACTATAATAATCAATAAAAAGAATGAAGTACCTTTCTCTAAATGTTCCAACAACATTTATCAGACTACATACATATGTATGGATGAGATCAAGAATATTTGATGCCCTTTTCTTCTTTGGATGATATAAACTGCAGGACAACTTCCCTCATATACAAGCATCACAATTATTTTACTATTCACACTTCAGATTGAGAATATCCATGAAAATGTTCATCTTAGATATCTTTTTCATGTCTTGTTGATTAATGTGACCTAACCTCTAATGCCATAAGTTGTTTTTTTCTTCACCTATCATATAGTAAATATTCTCTTTATTATCAACCTGATATAAGTTTCCATATGTTCTAGATCCTTTAATGAGATAATTCAATGTCTTTCCTATGATAGCACACCCAATTTTATTAAATGTCACTATTAGTCATGAGTCATATAGTTTAGTCACACTTAGGAGATTGTGATACAGACTGTCCACATAGAGAAATTCAATTTTCTTCATCTTTCCATTATCTAATTTAGTAATTCTACTACCTTTGATCTTCAAAGTACCATCATTACCGGACCTTACTGTTCCATTAACCATTTTCTTAATATTCATTAATAGGTCTGCACTTCCTGTCATATGGTATGAGCATCCACTATCAAGAATCCAGGTGCTGCTACTCTTTGTAGCTTTGAGGTAAAGGTTGGATTTTTCAATATTTTTATTTTCCTTCCATGAAATATTAGATTGATTTAAGGATAAAGATGGAATTTTAAATATATTTTCCATGTGAGAAGGTTCATCATACTCATACTCTTCTTCCATAGGAGAAAACCTATTTGTAAGAGAAACACCATCTGGTTGATGAGTATTGACTTGTCTCTAAGTTTTGTATGTATTTTTCATTTCTTTCCTCTACCTACAATAAACATATTTATGGTCAAAGTTAGAATAATGAAAATAATATCCATAGAAATTATTTCTTCTATAAGAATTAGGATACAAATTAATTCTCCTTTATTGACTTCCTAGATCTTCCCCATTCAAATAGATTCTTTACTCTTCACAGTATGAAATGGTATGCCCTAAATAGAAAAATAATTGACATTTCATGAGAGGAAATGTATTCTCACTTCTATTCCTTCCCATGTATTATACCTTAGGAAAATTGTTTGACTACTTATCATTTTAGGAAGCTTGTGGATAGTATTCAGTTCTCCTTTCAGTTTGATTTGAGGTACTCTTTGTTAGTACTTTAGTTGACTTTGTGATATGTTCAAATTTTGATTTCCCTTTTCTTTGATTTAACTTATTTCTAGCCTTTGATGTTTCAACATAACAACCAATTCCACTATTTCCCATGTATATGGATATTTGATCATTCAAAACCTTTTCAACTCTATCAAAACTCTGTTCGTCTCTCTCCAGCAACTCAACTTCTGAGAATATTCCAAACTATATTTTATTATTTGTTTCTTTTGAATTTGATTCACTTTTAAGTTTAATCATAAGAGTAACAAATTCTTATTCAAGACCCTCAATAGTCTTTTACTTCTCCTCTAGTTTGGATGTAAATTCATTGATGAACTTTTCCTGTTCTTCAATTCTGAGTTTCATTTCCACTACATCTTTTGTGCTTTCAAAGGTTGTTGACTGTTATTTTAAAAATTATTCTAGTTGATCAATTTTGAATTCAAGTATATAAACCTATTCGGATGAATCTTCCAAAAATTATTTCTACCTTTTAGTTCTATTACTTTTATTCTCAATATTACCAAGAGCATCCTCAAGTTGCAACTTGATATCATTATCAGCAATCAACTAATTATATCTAGCTTTATATTTTGATGATTTTGACTTTTCAACTATAGCCATCATAGATTCTTGGGTTCCATATTTAAACTCTGGTTCTTATAACACAAAGAATTCATTATCATTATCTTCTTTTTTATAGGAAAAACTCTTCCTTTATACTTTCTTTCCATATTTTAAGTCACCCTTTTGAGAAAACCTTTTCTGAGACTTTTTTGAATTTCCAGCTTCAATTTCTTTATCATCGATCTTCCTTGAGCACCGAGAGGCAATGTACCCAACTCTACCACAATGAAAATAGGCCAAGGGAATATTTCCTTCAAATACCTCTTTTCCTATCTTGAATTTCATGGAAAAAAGAGAAATAATTTTATCTTCCACATTATATTCATTAACTATATTTTAAGACACCTTAAGTTTTTTAATGGATTTGAAATCCATTTCCTTGCTTACTTAGTTCTTCGTATCTTCAAGTTTGAATCTCATTTCATATTACACAAGACTTCTCAATAGATCATCCAAAGAAAGTTTAGAAATATCCTTGTCCTCAAGGGATGAAACTTTTAGATTGTAAAGTAGTGGAAGCCTTCTCAAGATTTTCTTCATAATGTAAATGTCTTTGATTTCTTCACATAGTCCTTGAATTTCTCCAAGAACTTATATAATATGATTAAAGAATGTATCTACATTTTCATCAAGATGAATCTTCAGATCATCGAACCTATTGTGCCGAACTTGGAGCTTTTACTCCTTCACTTTGTTTTCACCTTCATATATATTTTCAAGTTTTTCCCACATAGACTTGGATGAAGTGAAACTCATCACCTTTAGATATATTTGATAAGATAGAGCATAAGTAAGGGAATTATGTGCTTTAGAATTTGCATCAAGCATTTTCTATCTGTTTCAGTCATAGATAGTACTATTGCATCTATGACATGAATCCCTTATGCAGTAGGAAAGAGTACTTCCATTCCAAGAGATCTTATATGAGATCTCATACAATTCTTCCAAATCCAGAATTTTCTTCAATAAAAGATGGGGATTCCCCTAACATTTATTGAATTATCCATCCCTACTAAAAAAATGACCTATACCCATGGCTCAAAACCGTGGGTATAACCCCCAAAACCATGGGTATAGGCTATACCCACAGTTTTGGGAACCTTGGGAAACAGAGGTGTCAGTATATCTCCACAGCCTATACCCAAGGTTTTCCAAAACTGTGGGTATATATTTTTCCACCGTGTAATAGGCCTTATACAGGCGTGCCACCGTGTCAAAGCCTTATACCCATGGTTTTCAAATTGTGAGTATTAATATTAGAAAAAAATGGAAACTAGATTTTGAACCCACAACCTGTACTTTCCCAACAAGGCATATCACCACTCCAGCTATTCCACTTATATACATATATATGTATATTTAGATAAATATATTAATTTAACTATCCATAAAAGAAAAAAAACTACAGTGAGTTTTGAACCCGCGTCCCCAGGTTGCACTATATAGTGGCTCGCCAACTGAGTAATATAACTTCTGATTAATTATATATACATTTATTAATATATATTTATATTAATCATCTATTAGAAAAAAAATGGTCAGTGAGATTCGATCCCACAACCGTCGTTAATAACAAACAATACTTCACCAACACACCTACACAGCTTATATGTTTATAAATTTGTATCTACCTATATATATATTAACCGAAACCATGGGTATAGGAGGGAAAATCATGGGTATAGGTTTTTCCCTCCAAATATTTTTTATGTCTCACAGAATTGTTTTTCCCTCTATAACGTGGGGAAGCTATACCCAAAGTTTTACAAAACTGTGGGTATAGGTCTTCAAAAAAAACCCTATACCAACAGTTTTTCCAAAACTATGGGTATAGGCCTTGAAAAAACACCTATACCGACGGTTTTCCAAAACCGTGGGTATAGGTTCCCATAATATCCCTATACCCATGGTTTTGGGAAAAAACATGGGTATAGAGATATTTTTAGTTGTTCATGACAACAAAGAAGGATAAATTTACCACCATCAACCTAGCTCTGATACCACTTAAAGGACCCTGAAACACCCTGAGAGAGGAGGGGTGAATCAGGGTGTTATATTTTTCTACCAAAGTGATGGATCTTTTTACCATGTTAGTAGGAACATATTAAACTTGTCTGAGGGTAATGTGTTGTAATTTAAACATTCACATGCATAGAGACAACATAATAATTTTACTTGGTTCACCACTGAGGGATAGTCCAAGGAGCATATGGTGATAATGTGTCGGTCATACTTAAATACACTAATATTATATAGATGTGTAAAATAGAAGTTTATACATAGTCACTATGTTCCAAACACACTTCCTTTACAAGATTTTAGTGATAGCACACTATGTCCCTTAGAACACTTTCGTCGACTCCCCCTAGCTCACTACTTTGAGAGAATTCTAACTCAATTTACCGAATTGAAGGTTATCTCAATGGATTGACATTAAATTATTTTTACCTATCTATAATGAGACACTTCTTGCACTATAGAACTATTTTTATGCACTGTGAAATCACTGATCCTTGAAAAACAAATGTTTTAAAGCTACCTTTCATGAAGCTCCTTTGTGAAGCTCAACCCTTCACAAAGATAACCTTCATGGAACTAAAATCCTTCCCAAAGATCACTAAGTCAATGTGGAATACCCCATCATCATAAAGTACCCTCTATTCAAAAGCATTGGCATCATTCAATAATAAATTAGTATTTTTGTGATGCTTAACCTCACATAGAATGTCAGATTCATAGAGCTCCCCTAGCATCATGAAATCAGAGAGATTCCGGATTTTACTTGGAAAATTTTGTAGCAATGAAGTGGGGGTAGCCTTATATTTATAGGATCTTAAATTTTCAATGCTTCACTACCTTTAGTGAATTTTTAGGATCTTTTAAAAATATCTTCATGATATTCCTTCAATCATGAAGCTCCATTGAGATTTGATTTTGTCGCGAAGCTTTCTGTCAAACCATCACACAATCGCGATGCTCCAATTATCATAATCATGAAGAACACCATCAACATTCAAGATTATACAATTCTTGTAATCATGGAGAACACTATAAATATTCATGATGCTTTTCGTAATCACGAAACTTTACATCAGAACCTTCATGGCTTCGCAAACCGCCCTTCACAAAGCCCATTCTTTGTGAAACTCATGAATTTTCCATATTTTCATAAGGTCTTCAAGGAAATAAAATTTTCAAAATGCAATACATCCTCCAAATTTTAGACCCTATAAATTTTATAAACATTAATAAACGACTTCACCTTCAAAACTATTGTCATCTTGAACTGTAATATCCATTTCCTTGCAACCTCTATGATCTTCTATGTGAGGATTGGAAAAAAACACAAACCATACCACATTTCCATAAAAGATAAGCCTTGATTGCAAAGAAAATAATATCTAATACAACCCCTTGAAACATAATTGGATCAAATAATAAGAGTTATATCCCTACATTTATGCAAAGCTCTCAATGAAAGATGAAAGTAAACTCATTAGGGAATAATTAAAGAGGTGAAATTAAAAAAAATAAAAAACACTCCACCATTGTGTGAATAGTTTTAAATTTTTTTAATTTACACCTTGGTAAAAAGGTATAAAAACATTAATAAGAATAATAGAATATAATAATGATAAGAATTTTTATTTATAACTAATGTGATTTAAAGCAACTGACAAGTGAAAAAATGAACTTGCAACAACAAAGTGGTAGAGTAACATTACAATTGAAAATAAAAAGAAAATTACACACAAATCCTTCACATCTACTACCTTAAATAGTAATTTTAAGAGCCTTGGGTTAACCCCAATACCATTCTAGGTTTTCCCCATTGATTAAGGTAGGCATAGTGTGTTGGAAATCTTGTGGAATGTATAATTTTATTCCCTTGACCTGAAATTGGAGCCAACTTGAATCCATAAAATAGAAGTTATAGAATGAGATTTTATATGGATGAATTTGGGTGGTTCATAGAAGAATAAAAAATTTCCTAGTATTTATTATAATATTTATAAAAATTTCATCCAATTTGGCCTCTTATTCATGGATTTATGATCAAAATGGTGGGATATCATCATGGGCCACCAAATCGGGACAAAAAAATTTATCTTCTACTTGGGATTATTAGATTTAAACCTTATAATTAGATCTATAAAAAGTTAAAAGAAAAATTTTATACAATTCACTCTATCTAAAATTATAATTTCAAATTAATTGGGATTGTATCATAGCAACTATATACATTTTAATGGGTTGCTATCCAGTTCACTTTGCCCAGAATTTTATGGATTCAAGGCATAAGATGAGTGTTTTCTATTGTGAATCTCCAAGCGACCCATAAGGATGAAATATTACCCATAAAATTTGTAACATTATCCTATAATATCAAAAAAAAATTATAAACATGGGTTGTTTTACAAGGTGTTGAAAAAGGTACAAAGTATTAGTGAAATTGAAGAAAGAATTACAAACATGATGTGAAAATAAGCTAAAATTGTAAAATGAATGAATACCAATGTTTATGAGTAATTAATAAAATTAAAGTAAAAATATAAAAAATGAATATTAGTCTCTTATAGTGGCTAATCACAGCCCCCAACTTGAGTTTTTCTTGTCCCAAGAAAAAATTATCTTAAAAAGTTGAAACTTGATTCCTCTTTTACAAACACATTTTAACATACAATACTCACCAATAATACATGAAATAAAAAAATAATTAAACCCATAAAAATCATTTACTAAAATATAGGTTCACAAGCATATCCCAATCATAATACCATTCCTTTGTTCAAATTCATCACCACATTTCATCCAATTTTAGTTAGGCTTGATGATGTGTTGTGCATCATAAAAGACATGGGGGTTCATTTTTATTCAATTGGAAAAAATGGAAGTTCTAGATGAGGATCACATTTTAATCCTAATATGGGTATAATTTTTTTAAAAAAATTTGTTGTTTTTTATTTATAGTTTTTCCATGGTAATTGAAATTTCACTCAATCAAGTTAACCAATATAGCGAGACTTTGCTAATGACTCCCAAACACAATGGACTTAGAACACCAAGTCAAGCTCACAAAATCAGGAATCATCTTGATTTATCTCAATAAATAACAAAATAAAACTACCAAAAATAGAGATAAAAGGACTAACTATGGGATAAAAACTATAGATTCATGATCCCTAAGTGTTGAAATCCATGCATTAATTCAGTCCATTGTTCTATGTGAAAATTTATTATTTTTTTATCTATAATATTTCTATTTTTTTTGAATAATCATGTTAAGAATAAAATTATCACCAAACCTATGTTATTTATTAGTTACCCAAGAAATACACTAATAGCCCACAATCCAAATTATGTGTGTTTTATCCCCATTGGACAACCCCACTTTTCAAAATTTATTCTCATGAACTTATAATTTAATTAAAATAGAATCAAACTATGAAAAGTTACTTGATGTTTAGTTTTAAAGATCATAATGTATATTATCACATGTAAGGTTAAATAAAATTTTCATTTATGTATACAATTTTTTTCATTAATAAATTTGTTTCTTTCTTTTCACCCCCAAAATTAGAATGAAATTGTCCCTAATGTTAAAAATAAAATTTATAATGGGGATGATATAGAGTAGAGGAGTTCCAAAATAAAATTTTAAAAAAAATTATGGAATAATGTCACCTGATGGTTTTTCTAATGAGGGTCATACCATACCCAATTACTCATTTGATTCCCATGTTTTTATAGACTTTACACAGAAAATGACAAAATTGGTATAAACTTATGGATTCATGTGACTTAAATATAAGTTCTTTGAACTTTTAATCCTCTATATCTTATACAAAAATATAATTAGATAAAAACGGAAACACCATAGGGTTCCATGGATTTTTGTGCTCTTGTTAGTAGATATAAGTACATGTTTTTTTTGAGAATTTATTTTTAAATTTACAAAAGTACTTCAGGTATTTTAAATACATAGGTATAGTTTGTATTTCATCAATAAGGGGTATGTTAATCTTAAATTGTGAGAATATTTACACCAATGTTTCATTCATTTTAGGTTTGGGTTTTCCTCTCATGCATTGAGGGTATATGGTAGGTTATTATATTGTTTGGGGAGGAATAAGTTCCTCTTGTCATCAATTTTTTCAGATTTAATAAGTGATTCTCTATCATTATCATATGATATTGAAGATTTTGATGGTTTGGGAATGACTAGTTTAGGTTTCTAAATGTATTATATACTTCTTAATATGGTCACTTCATTGAGTTGTTTAAGAGATGATTGTGTGCCACTAGATTCTCCCCTTAAGGTTGGGGATGGTAAAACCTAAATAGGAATGGGTTCCTTTCCAATTTTAATGGTTTATAGTTTATATTTTAAATATGACACTTTATAATTTTTTTCTATTTTTTTCATAATTTTTGAGGTAATGGAAGTAAAATAGATTGGAAGACATTTGAGTTGGTTGGTTTATTATCCCAGGTGGATATTTAGGCTATCATATTTGTTGTTGTATTGGTTATTGGAATTAGACTAGGGGATCTTATTATTGGGATGGTTTTGAATTAAACTAATTATAGGTTGGAAAATTCTATAGAGGGAAGGGGTTTGGTCCTTGTGGATGACTAGGTTGTTGGTTATCTTTCTAATGGAATCCTAGATGGTTATTATACCTTGTATTAAAAGTGTTTTGGTATTATGGATTCTGAAAGTTAAATCATTCACATCCATTGTTGGTATTCCTAGAATAAAATCCTTTATATAAATAATGGTTTTGAAATTATCAGTCATGTGGTCATATTTGTCACAAATTGTGTAAAAAGGGATGAAAATTTGGATTTCTTGGAATTTCCTAAGATTAATATCCCCAACCTTTCTAGTGAAGGAATAAATTTTATCTCTAAGGATTTTTTCTTACCTAAGACTATGCATTCTACCAATTTTGGGAGGTTTCTCATATTAGAGAGAACTTCAACATGTTTGGTTCTATTCCTAAAAACATTCTAGATACTCATAAAAATAATTTGGGGATTTTTTTAAATGGTTCCATTAAACATCATGTCAATGAACTATTTATTTAATAGACCTAACCCTTTATAAAATATTCCCACTTATTCTAGGATTGAAAAAACATAGTGCGGTACTATATTGAGAATGTCTTTAAACCTTTCCCATTTTTCATAAAATGACACCCATTATTTTTTAATAAATTTTTGAATACTCTTTTTAAGTGAAATGGTTTTGTGATTGGGGTATTTTTTATAGAATTTTATTTATAATTGGTTCTATGAATGAATGAATTATAGTACCATATTGTTTAGACAGTAATTTAATTTATATTTTAGTAAACAAGGGAATATACTCATTTTATATTATTCAAGTTATTATGGGGGGAACATGGTCTCAACTATGTCATTGAATTCCTTGATATGAAGGTATGTTTTTTCTAAATCCATCCCAGGAAATGTTTTAAGGTGGTTTATGGTTTTGGGTTTGATGAAAAATTGGGAGTCTAATTGGGTAGCATGTCTAATGAAATAGGGTGAATTGGTCTAGGAAGGTGTAAGGTAGTCGTTCATGGTTTGATCAACCAAATTCCCTAAGTTTGGGGATACCTGATCTATGTTTCAATTTTGGTCCCTACCCAGGTTGATGATGGGGTTTCATGGAAGGAAATATCCATTGAAATGGAAACAATTTTAGAATCTATATTCTTAGTAATATTATAATCTAAAGTAAAACTAACCCTACGTGTATTTGAATCCTCAACACTAGAAATTTCCACCCAAACTAGTCGGTTTGAATGTTCATGGGTTTAAGTGGACATGCACCAAATAAATAAAATAAAGGGGAAAAGATAATATAAATGGGGTTAGAATAGAGAAATGGGGTTGAAATAGAATTTGAGTCTATAGAAACTTGCTTTTTCCCCAAAAAATAGTGCCAAAATTTAGTCTCTACCAAATTTACCCAACTTTAGGGTTGAATCAGTAACTTGTAGTATAGATTGGGTTGTCGAATCCTTAGAGACCTAAGAAGAAACCTACAAACACACAAACTATAAAAGTGGTTTTTTTCTATAAAGTGGATAAAAATGGGGTTTTATTTTATTTTAAATACTGAAAAAATAAGGATCTAAGTGAATTAAATTAATGGAAATGAGTTGATACTAGGTCATTGCTAGGGGTAGATCAAATAAATTTCTTTTTCATGATTTTAGTTTCACTATTTCAAGAATTATAAAATCAATGAGATAAGTCCCCCACATTATTCACCAATTTAATATCTTCATAATTAAAACTCTATACACTTATGAACATATATGATCACTTTTATGATAAATCCAAGTAATAGGTTCATACTATCACTCAAAATATGTAGTTTTTAAATTCAGTGAAGATAGAGAATAAATAAATCATTAAATGGAAATATAAATTAAAATAACTAATTAGAGGTCAAAGAACATAAAATAACATCCAATAAATCCCCTTTAAAATCTATTAGATCAAAACTTAAGATCGTTATCCCTATATTTATTAAAATATATAAATGGAAGATGGAAGTAGACTCATAAGGGTGGAATTAAAGAAGTGAAAAAAACAAATAACAAACATTACTCCATTGTGTGAATAATTTCACAAATTTTGGTGTGAAAAAACTCACACCTTGATATAATGGTATCAAAAAATTAAAAATAGGAACAAAATATAAGAGTAATAATAACTTTTATTTATAATTAACATGATTTAGAATAACTTACAAGTGAAAATTTGAACTTGCAACAACAAAGAGGCAGAGTAACATTAAAATTAAAAATAAAAAATGAATTCCTCCCAAATACTTCACCACCACTACTGTAAATAGAAATTTTATGAGCCTTGGTTAAACCCCAAAGTATTATAGGTATTTCCACTTGATTAAGGTAGGAATAAGGTGGTAGAAAGCTTGTGGAATGTAGAATTTTCTACCCTTGACTTGAAATTAGATCCATCTTACATCCATTGAAAAAAACTAGAATGATAATATAGATAGATTAATTTAGGTAGTTAATAGAATAATAAAATGTGTACTAGGATGTATTCTATCATATTTCAAATTTTCATCTAATTTTACTCATATTAACATAGTTATGATAAAAATGGTGGGCTATCATTCTCAACCACTGAATTTGGGATAGAATTTTATCTTCCACTTGGGATTCTTGGATCACCCTTAAAACCTAAAAATTTGATCTAGAAATAGTTTATTAAATTTTTTGAAATTATTTCCTTTATATATAGTTATAATTTAATCTTAATTTGTCTTGGATCATGGACACTACATTTATTTTAATGGGTTACTACCCTGTTCACCTCAACTAGAATTTTTTTTTGTATTCAAGTCCCAAGATGAGTGTCTTCCAATGCAAATCTCAAAGTAATCCAGAAGCATGAAAAATTACCCATAAAATTTTACCCTGATCCTATAATATAAAAAAACTTATGAACAAGTGGTGTTCTACAAGGTGCCTAAAATATGATGATTATTAGTGAAATTTAAGTAAGAATTACAAACATGATATAAAAAGAAGATAAAATTTTAAAACGAACTAATATAATTGTATATGAACAATTAATCACATGAAAATAATAATATAAACTATTAATATTATCCTATTATAGTGAAAAATCACAAATACCATCACATACAATAGATTATTGAGAGGGGTGATGTTAGGATTAGTTGGGTGGCTACAAACGACAATGTAGCAGATCCACTGATGAAACCATTAGTGTAGTAGAATCATGAAAGTCATATTAAGTATCTTGGCATATGATACATAAGGTATCTATTTAATGGTTTCATAATGTATCATTATTTATATTAAAGGTAGTATATATTTATAATTTATTCATGTGTGCTAAAAATTTACTTAATATGAACAGTGGGATGATATTATCCCCTCAAAATAAAACTTTTATTTTTCCCTAGTAGAAGATCATAATGCAGTATTATGAGTTGTGATGATATGTCAGAATTAAAATGAGTAGTGGAATCATGATATAATAATCAAGGACTTTTTATTTAGATTTATCCACCAAAGTATATCCAACGTAATCTCATACAATCATTGATATACTTAGGGGTGTATGCTTATTATCAATCCCTCTTACTTGAGGTTGGTGAGATACCTAGAGTGATAAAATTAATATTCTGATACTTTTCTTATAAAATATATTGAGGTTTAACTAATTAGGGGGGGTTGGGTATGTTTCTGATCATATCATCGGTTGAAGCTCAACCAAGATGGGATTTTTACACTCATTTGACAGGAAAATACATCTAAACCATGATTGAATTGGACCAAGAAAGTGAATGGAAATTTTATGATTTGTTCAAATACTTGTATGAGATACATGTGATGTGATCATAAAATAAATGAATGAAACATGATTTATTCATCAACCATGTTATTCTTCTTTAGTGAATCAAGAAAGTATGAGATAACCCATACTATATTGTCATTGTTTATTGCTTAGTGGGCACTCAATTTCATGAGAAAATGGATTATATTGGTATATATATGATTTATACAATACATATTATGGTTTATATTTTAATATGATATATGAGTATGTTTGATGGAGATCACACCAGACCCTTTAGTATCTTGAGTATCACATATGCTTTTCTAAAGGGTGGTCTTTGCTTACATAAATGAAATATGAATTTAATATTTGTTTTCAATTCTAATAAGGTCCATAGGGTCACATAGTTAGGCCTTTTAATAAGGATTATGTTTTGGAAAAAGTGATTTTTTAAAAATTAATTGATTCATGAAAAATATATTCAAAAGAGGTTTGGAAGGATTCATAAAGAGTTGTGAAGTTTTTTATAAAGTCTTTTTGGGATTTTAATTCAAGTGAATGATTGTTGGATATTCACTTAAATAGGGGTATAACATACTCTACAATATGCCTATATTGATATATATGATATTAATTTAATTAATATCGTAAGCCATGATGCATATATATCATATGATGCATGAGATTCATCTGTTAGCCTCAATGGTAGAAAATAATTGGAAATACAATATGAGCATCACATTCATGAAACTCTTCCCTAGTGGTTTTATCAAACACAAACCAATGAGGCTGGTTTACTTATGGAATGGAATATATTCATTAAAGAGTTTAATGAAAAATAGTCTAATGGTATGAAACGTGTGGGTTCCATGAGATGTCACCCAATATAATGATATGGTCTATGATCTTTATTTAATAAAGATAATTAGGAATGGATATATAAGGGATGTGATCCCTCCTTTTGGGATAAACTCATTACATGTAAGACTTTGAAATTTCTCTTCTTTCTGAATCACTATATGTCACTTGGTGAAGGAATTATCACCCATTCATATATTTTGGGTCCTCATGATATGATCAGGGATTCAAAGTCTAGTGTACCACCCTTAGAGGTAGGAATATTTTTTTTTTCTAATTTAGTGATTCCATTTAAATGTTCTCTATCAATGATTGAAGATAGAGTTGATAGTCACATTTTAGGTATGTGGTAATGTTCTTTATTTTCATGTATACTTATTTTATTGAAGATATATTAGGTTTATATGGGTTTGTTTCCTCTACTTATGATCATTAGATGATCCCCCTAAACCCATAACATAATGTAATGAGGGCCATCGTGATACAAATGGGGGGTTTGATTCAAAAATCATGGCATGATCACCCCATAATTTAGGAGTAAAAATAGTTTAAATTTTATATAAAAAAAATAAATTTATGAATTAGAAAACACTTACACACCGAAATGCTTAAGACTCCAAGAATCATAGAAAAAAAATTGGATTCCTACACTCAAACCAAATCTACCTCAGAAAAAGAAAATGATGTCCACCACCATTAAGCAAGGGATTCCCCTTCATAACCCAAGGGACACCAAATAATCACAACATAATCCCAAACCACAATTCAGGACTTTAAACCATAATATAAGACATCATGGTGAAAATAAAAAACCTTATCCATTTATAG
Organism: Viscum album; assembly: GCA_963277665.1. Taxonomy (NCBI): domain Eukaryota; kingdom Viridiplantae; phylum Streptophyta; class Magnoliopsida; order Santalales; family Viscaceae; genus Viscum; species Viscum album. The sequence continues at coordinate 262,039,722 of OY728135.1, forward strand.
TAACACAAGAATTCCATGACTAATTCTATAAACTATAACACTACCCATCATGCCACAATTTCATCAATCACATCATAGGACACTAGAAAAAAATATCCCTTATCATACATCAAACCAATCAAATCACAACACCAATGTTTACGGGGTGATATGATATTATAGATAAAATTTATGCTAAGGCCCTACCTTTCTCCCACTATTCACCTCTAACTCACTCTCAAACACCCCCTACACCTAAAAAATGAAAAGTAGAGGACCATGAAAAATCCAAAACCCTATATTGGATAACTATCAAATAATTTTCTTACTCAAGAATCAAAACCAAACCCATAAAAACACAATGCAACCTTAGAAACCCAAATAACCCCATTAGATACCTCAAAAACAAGGCTGAAACCATATATAAATCTAAAATTCACACCCCAAAGGAAATACTAATAAATAAACTCCCTAAATATATACATTTTACACCCTTAAAATAAAAACCATTTTACTCCATCAATACACTCTTATCTCTAAGTACAACTACACCCAAAAGGAATCACTCAATAAATACACATCAGACACACCTAACCCAAGGGCTACACCAAAACACTAGCCCGAATCCATTAATAGAAATATTAAATATAACTACGACATGAGATATCTCTCAAATAGAAATATTGTAATAAAAAGACTCAAATATAGAAGATAAGAGTAAAGTTAACATTAATTAATCCAACCCAAAACTCAACCCCCCTTACCAACCATTACTCCTTTTAGATCAAAAAGAAAAATTTACATTTATAAAATTTTCTTTAAAACAACCTGACCTTTAACCAAAAATAACATCAACTTATTAATAATTTACATACATTTTCAAAACAGGTTAAGATTTATGAAAATAATAAAATTTCCTTCACCTCCATTTTTTCTTTTAAAATAAACTAAAGTCAAATCAATACCTCTTTCAAATAAGATACAATAATTGAATTCTAAAATCACTTTAGAAAAAATAGAGTTAAAATATACCATGCTAATATTAAATTAAAATCTCAAATATCATTTAATTTTGTTTTTAATGAAAGTAATAAGGTTATCGACTCATAATATAATCCAATAATCAAGACCAAACACACACTACTATAACTGACCACCCATTGGGTACTCACTACATCACTGAACAAAAGAAGCACTCACCTCGACCAAGGATTACCATGAATGTTGAAGCCCCACCACATCATAATAGAAAAATATTGACTTTCCCAAGATAGTAAACCTCAAGCTACTCAAACCCAAGCCTCAAATATGTATTCAATCTTTATAAAACCACATCACTCTCCACTTTTTTCTATCATATGACCCACAACTTGAAGTATTCTCCTAAAATACATTGTCATTACATAAAAACCTCATTTTATCATTTAGCATTATCCATCACCTCTAACTAGTGCTTTAATCACAAAATCACCATATTATTTCAATTATATAGACTCAAAGTAGACTCAAAACATCATAATCACATGTAATCATTAGCCAATAGGTATCTAAATTTATTAATCAATATACATAAGTTATTTCTAATCTCACACTATAATAGCCTAAACTTTTCAAGTATATTACGCCTTACTTTTGGATATTCTATAAGTTTTTTTGAATTATTATTTTATTGGGTAAAGTATAGAGTAAATTATATTAGGTTTTGTAATATTTTAGAGGATTTTAAGGGGGAATATAGTTTGATCACGGTTTGGGAAAACTATGTGGTTCTCCCTAAGAAACCGTGAGGCTTGTTGGGGAGGGGTAGTGGATAGAACATTGTTGGTTCATAGTTAGAGTAAACCATGAAATATTCCTTGGGAAACCATGTAACTAATAATTGAGTAAAAATCATAGTTTGTGTATGGTTTAATAAACTGTTCATCCAAACTATAAAAGTGACTTGAAGAGGTAGCATGCATTGCACTATTGACACATGATCTAGTATCATGTGACCAAACCATTTATGAAAAATTAATTAATCCAAAAATTTGGATTTTAACTCAAAACCTCATTTAAACCATTAATTATTCCACTTATGCCTATGGATATCAAACCTAGGTACTCTAATGGATGTTTTTTTGGAAATTTCTCTCCCTTTAAACTCTAATTTTGATGGATATAGAGGCTTGGCCTCATGAGAATTCAAGGTAAGAGGTTATTCTTACCCTATTATTCATGTTTATTCCAAATCTCCTATCCTATTATTGGAAGGAATCATTGATTTAGGATATCATTTCTAGATATATGAATACTATTGTGATCTAATATGGGATTATTAATTTATTGATGGATATGTAGTTTGATTTAGATAATTTTCGTCTTCCCTTGAATGAATTTATATTTACCATTAGTGAAGGATCTTATTGGGTAAGTTGATATATATCTAAGACCATGCCACATTATCTTTATTGAATCTTGATTATAAAACTCTGATTGTGATGAATTGGGATTGGTTATATTAATCCTTGGTGCACAAACATGGTTTAGTTACAACTCATGAAAATTAACATTGGTACACTGAGGTAGGCAGCCCTTACCACATAAGGCCTTTGTATAAGATTTTTCAACATGATTGGAATGTGTTTACATGAATGAATATTCATGAGAACCATTGTATGATATGGAATTATTGGTATTTCATATATGGTGTGCATGTGTGGCCCGTGATACCTATGCATTGTGTGCTATGTTTGTGCCCTTATATACTATATCCTATTGCATCAGAATGATTTTATTATGGAGGTATGTATTCAATATTAATGTGAAAGGTGGAATCATAATGAATTGGTTATCTTATATAGGGGGAGAATGTTCTAGTGTGATATGTGATTATGATAATGAAGGGAGCTAGAGATAGGTTAGGGGTACAAGGGACTTATTTACGGACTCAAGATGGAGCACGGGGCATGATGGCCTTATGGACTGACCCAGTAGAGGTAGGGTAATGAGGGTATTATGGCCTAACCTAAGAATAATCTAGGGGTGTGATGGCCTTATGGCCTGACCTAGTAAAGTTAGGGCATGATGGAATTATAACCTAACCTGAGGCTGAGACAGGGGTGTTATAACCTTATGGTTGACCTAGGGATTGATTTTATATAAGACTTATTATGATACATGTGTTTTCCTTCTATCCTAATATGATATGTGATGATGTATGAGACATTCCATATGGCATGGATCTAAAGCAGGTACAATTGGGGATCATAGAGGTCTGGTTAGAACACGATCTCCCAATATATGGTTGTTTTATTATTTGTACATTTACATTAGATCATGAAATATGAACTTATATATATATATATATATTCACTTTATGTTAAGTATGAATTTAATGTGTCCTACTAGATTTATACTCACACCTTGAATGAGAAACTTGATCCATATTCATATTTCTTAGTCTAAGATCTAGATAAGGGCAAGGGCCCTGCGTCGGGGAGATGATAAGGTGGAACTCTCTGGATGGAGATAATGTTGAGATAAACTCTAAAATATTTCACAAGTGTTTAGTTTATTTCTTTTAGTTATAAAATATTGGTTGAATTACCACATTGGGTGTCTTTTTTGTTTATATTGTATAAAATGGATTCTATTTATCATAGCATGGTGATTTTCTTCTAGTTTCTATTATTCTATTCTGGGATGTTTACTTGAACTTTGTTTTTATTTTTGTGTATAAATATTATTATCAGGGGTATAGTCTCCCCATGGAACCATTAAAACCCTATATACTAGTCAGAATCATATTATGTATGGGGAGATTCACATTAATCCATACGACACTTCGGCCCATACTAGGTGATCCAGGTCGGAGCGTTAAAAGTGGTTTCAGAGGATTTTTTCTTGTATTTTATTATTTACTATGTTTGGGGAAGTTAGAAAAGATATAATATTTGTGGAACTTGGGTAGGGGATTCATATAAGTGTATGGACAAATTTTATGTAACGGAACTTTGAGTTATTGGTGATGGGATTATTATTATTGATTGTGGTGTTGTAGTTTAATATTGATCATAAGTACTTTTTGTGATGTTACAATTTATGGTATTTGGGATACATTCATGAATTATTCTTAGACCCATAGGTTCACATTTCATTTATATGATTTCTTTCCATATATAGTAATTAAATTAATTAAATTTAATTAGTAACATGTGATTTGTGCTTCTATGATATATCTGTACTATAATGTTAATTTATTGAACTGAGCATGCTATGTTTTATATATGTACCCGAATGTGACTACCATTAATGTACTAGAGACTTGGGTTAGGCCCTGGGTAGTGCTAAGGGGGTTATGCCTTGTGGATGTAGTTAGCCTCCTAGGATAGGTCTTCTAGTAGAAGTCCCTTATGTGTGCCTATAAACTACTTGAGTTGTTACCTTAAGTGAGCTATTATAGGAATTTCTAAGTGTTTTTTATCATTTTAGATAATTCTTCCTCAACTTTGTCTTAAGGGACCACATAGGGAAATGGGTTGTATTTCCCCCACAAGGGAGTACATTCCTATCATACCACCAAATGTGTAGGAGGATGTTGATGATCATGCTCATGTACCCACTCAAGTAGTTCATAAATTAAAACTTATTTAACTTAGATTATTTTGCGTAGTTTCTATTCAAGGTGCAGGAGCTTATAGGATAATTATTGATCATTCTTGAGATTTATCTATTTTGAATCTCCCATCCTTCCAGGGTAATAGAGGGCCCCATGATGCTAAGTATTGGATCAATATAATTGAGGGAATATTTGATTTGGTGGAGACTCTAAAAGATCAAAGAGGTAATTGGATGCTTTCATGTTTCAAGGATCCAGGATGAGATAGTTTAGCATCATGAACTAGTCAAAGAGATATGAGGGGTTTACTTAAGATACATTCAAGAATCTATTATTTAGGGAGTTTTCCCAGATATAATGAAGTTGGACCGATCTCAGGAGTTTTAGAGATTTAGAAAGGGATGATTTCATTATCTACCTATTCTACTTATTTCTTGTAGTTTATTTGTATGGATCCTATTTTGGCTAGGAATGAGGCACATAAGACCCAAAAGTTATAAATTATACTTTGACTACAGATGAGGTTCTAGGTCAGTAGTTTCAATTTTAAGACATTTTATAAGGAGTTATGTAAGGCCTTAATGATAGAGAAGGGTATAGATGAGGACAAAGCAACAGGTCTTCATTTATCCCTTGATGAAACAATGAGAAGGACTCCTTGAAATTTGGTGAAAACCTTTTTCAGTAGTATGAAGAGGAAGGATAAGGAGGAAAGGTAGGGTGTTAGTAGGGAGTCATAGTGGATTAGGTTTTCCTAAACACCCTACAAGGAATAATGTGCCACCCCATGCTTCAATTGTGAACAAAGAAGACACTATCACAAGTTTTTCACTGAATCTTAGAGTAAGTGTAATTGATGTTGGAAGATGTTTCATCTTTAGTGTTTCTATTTTAGGGTGATGCTATTTTTCTTCTAAAGAGGTGCTAGGTAAACATGAAATGTGGTTCATTGGATTGATACAGGATATCAGTAGTAAAACCAAACTCTACAAGGGTTGGTGAATTAACTGAACTATGTGTTTTAGTGATAGAATCATGGAACTGAAGTAGGAAGAGTGTATTCCATGGACTAGGTTTAGTTGATGGTGCAGAGGGAATTTATACAATTAGAGGTACAGTTTTGATTACCACTATTCTTTCTACTACTTTGTTGGATAAAGGATCTTCCCCTTTTTTATCTGCTTAAGTCATTGTTGGGTTAGACTTACTAGTTAAGTAATATTTTTAATTTATTTCTCTTGATATACCCTTTGGGAAGAATTTAGACTATCTCTAAAGATGTATAGAGTGTCATTTATTAGTTTTTGGTTATGGATATTTATGGGAATTTATGATCTTAGAGATGATTAGTTTTGATGTGATTTTTTGCATGGATTGGTTGACTAGTTATCAATTTAACATAGACTTTTATAGGAGATGAATATCCTTTATTATGCCTAAGTGGGAGAAGATTATTTTGATAAAATAATGGTATGTTAGAGTAGGTAGAACAAGACTATATTTGAGTTAGTTTAGATCAATACAATGTAGGTAACAAGCATGGTACTTGTATAAGATCAATAATTAGATCCCTCTACATTTCTCCAATGGTGGACTATTACCGGGATGTCTTTACAAATTATTTATTAGGACTTAATAATAACATAGGAATTGAATTCAACATTGAACTCATACCGGGATTGTAACCTATATTGATAACTCAATACCATATGGTGTAGACTTATTTGAAGGAGCTCAAGGTTCAACTTGATGATATGGAGGTGAATAGCTTTATTATATTGAGCAATTATCCTTGGGATGCTCTAATTTTTTTCACTAAGAAATTGTATAGGGGAGTTTAGCTACGCATGGAATATTTGAAGCTGAAATAGGTCATAGTAAATAATAGACACCCATTGCTGAGGATCGATTATTTTTTTGATTAGTTTAGGGGAGCTCTATGGTTATTTAATATTGAATTGCAATCATGATACCACCAGATTCAGGTTAGAGAAGAGGATATACCCTATACCTGATTTAGGAGAAAATATGTAATGTATGAGTATATTTTCATGGATTTTAGTTTAATGAATGCTCTGATGGTGTTCATGGATCTCATGAACTAGATTTTCCATCAATATCTTCAATATTTTTTCATTGTATTCATTGATGATATCCAAATATCCTCATAGAACTTAGAGATTCATGATAGAAACCTTGATATTTTTTTATTATACTTCAATAAAATTGTATTTATTCTAAATATTCAAAGTTTCAATTTTGGATTCAATATGTGCACTTCATTGGGTATTTATTTTTTACAGTGGGAATCTCAGTTGATCCAGAGAAGGTAAAGGTAGTGATATCTTGTGTATACCCTAGAAACATATTTTAGATTAAGAGTTTCCTAGTCTTATATGGGTAATATATATGGTTAATTAAGGATTTCTCCCATTTGGAAACACCTATGAATATTCTTACTAGTAAGGGGGTAAAGTTTTAGTAGAGAGATCAGGGTGAAGAAGACTTTATAGAGCCAAATATGAGATTGACATCAGTTACAATTTTGATCTTACATGATTCTAGGATTGGATACATGGTAAACTATGATGAATTAGGTATTAGTTTGGGAATTTTTGATGCATATAGATCATGTATTTTCTTATAGATCTCTTCATCTATGACCTCATGAGTAGAACTAACCTAAGCATGGTCTATAGTTGGTTATGGTGGATCATGACTTGAAATTTTAGTGACACTATCTTTTCAGTGAGATATTTTTAATATCTATAGACTATAAGATATTATGGTATTTCATATTTTAGTAGGTATTTAATATTCAAAATAAGATTTGGGTGGAGTATCTTTAGGGATTTGATTTTTTAATTAATTTTTCTTCGGGTAATGGTAATGTTGTTTCAGATTATCTTAACAGGAAAACATAGGACCTTAGAGAGTGAACTTTTGATGAGGAATGATGGTTGATGATCTTATTGGTTGAATGGTTGGTGGATGAATCTGAGGACTAATGGGTGATGGAATGTTCTCCCTTGGTTATCACATATTCCTTGGTGAACCGGGTGAAATTTATTTAGGAGTTAGATTTTAAGTTCTTAGTAATCCAGGAATGGTTTGTAGGGAATGGAAAATTTCTAGGATGATCTTTAGATAGAGATTCCATGATCTATATTCATGGAAGTGTTATGGTTCTTACTTACATGAGGGATGAGATGATGGGAGAATCTCATGTTTCATAATGTTAAGTGAACCTAGGATTGATGAGGATATATCATTATATTAAATGACAATTATTATGGCCATGTATGAAGTGGGACATCACTGGTCTTGCATATCATTGTCTTACCTATCAGAGGGTTAATACCGAGCATCAGTGACAAGGTGTTTGGAATTTTAATCTTTCTGTACTTATGTTAAAGTGGGATGAGGTGACAATGGAATTTTTTATGGGGTTTCTCAAGACCCTAATATGTTGAGATGTTGTGTGTTTTGTGGTTGATCAGCTAACGAAGGTGGCACATTTCTTGTGGATATGAGAGACTCATATTGTAGACGAGTTGGGAAAACTATATGTTTGAGAGATTGTACAACTTGATATAGTGACATTGAGAATTGTTTTAGATAGAGACTTTTTTTTACATTGTGGTTTTGGAATGAGTTACTGAAGGTTATGGGAACTCAGTTGAAGATGATTATAATGTGTAATCCATGGACCAATGGGTAGTTAGAGAGAATGATCTAGATTTTAGAGGATATGCTTTAGGTTTCATACAAGATTTTTGTGGATCATGGGATGATCATATATCCTTATTATAGTTTTATTATAATAATATTAACCAATCTTCGATTCATATTTCACCATTAGAAGCACTTTATGGTTGGCTGTGTTGTTCACTGTTGTGTTGAAATGAGTTAGGTGAGGTAGTTGTTGTCAGGACAAGTATGGTGTAAGAGACATATGATTTGTTCCAGTTGATTTATAAACAATTGGTGACTAATTAGAGTAGAAAATGATTATATTCTAACTAGAGGATATTATCATTGGAGTTCTCCATGGGAAACCAAGTTTTTTTACATGTTTCATCTCTGTTGGGGCATCAATGATTACAAAAGTAAGGGATGTTGGCGCTATGGTTTATATAACCATTTTAGATCATCAAGCATATCAAGAAAATTTCCCACTTATTAGATATTCTTCCATGGTATCAAGGTACGAATAACATGTTCCATGCATCTCAAATTTGGATGTATGAGCCTGATCTTGCACATGTGATCGATAATGAGGAATTTGAGTTGGAACCTGATGCATCATTTATGGAATGTCTGATCTAGGTTAAAGAACGGAGCGAGAAGGTTCTATGAAGGAAGAAATTTCCCCTTTTTTGAGTTTTATGGAAATAAGTTTTCATCTAAGAGGAGACATGGGAGTAGAAATTTGATATACAAGTTCAATGGTTTGAGTTTTTTGAGAAAAAACTCCAGAGACACTTCTAGAGGATGAGGATTCCTTAGAGGGTGATATCATAATGTCCCATAATATTTAGGTATATTAAGCCCTGATTTCACCCCTTCACAAGTTTTTTTGAGTTATTATTTTCTTATTTGAATTATATGGAAACGTTTAGAAGGTTTTGGAGGGTTTTGGAGGATTTTAAGGTGGTTTATGGTTTTAGCATGGTACTTGGTTCTCCCCAGGAAACCATTTAGCTTATTAGTGAGGGGAAGTGGATGGAAAAAAATTATTCCATGGTTATATAAAACTATGGTATATTACCTAATAAGCTATGTAACTTAGAATAGATGAAAAACACGGTTGGTTCACGGTTTACCAAACCGTGTAGTTAAACCATGCAGGTTCCTGAAGGGGTAGTTATCCTCATACAATTGGTGCAAGGTTTAGTAAACTGGGTTTCCAAACCATGAACAAAAAATTAATTAATATAAAAATTGGGATTTTAACATGGAACCTCCTAAAAAACTTTTATTCTTCCTTCTACTCCTAGGGAACTTGAACCTAGGGACTCAAGTGGATATTTTTAGAAATCCCCCCTCTAAACTTTAATTATAGTGGATCTAGGGGATTGGGAACTTGAGAATTAAATATAAGAGTTCATTATTTCTCTTTTCTTCATGTTCCCTATAGATATCCTATAATATTTATAGAAGGAATCATAGATCTAAGATTTTGTGGATAGAACTATGAATCCTATTGTGATCTGATATGAGATTCTTGATTTATTTATGGATAGGTGGCTAGATCAAGATAATTGTTATCTTCCCATGAATAGGTCTAGATATAACATTGGTGGAATATATTATTGGGTATGTTGATCTATATCTAAGACCATTTCATGATCCCCTTCTTGAATCTTGATTCTATAATCCCTATTGTGATGAATTGGGATCAGTTATAGGAATCATTGGTGCACAACCATAGTTTATTGATGAATCTTGGCAATTGAAATTGAAACACCAAGGTAAGAATGTTTTTACCACCTATGGACTTTATATAAGGTTATTTAGCATGTTTTTATGTGATTGTGTGCATGCATAGATGTGAGAAAAAATTTATGATATGAAATGATTTTGATTTTAAATATGGTGTGCATGTGTGGCTCATGAAACCTATGAATTGTGTGCTATGTTTGTGACCTTATGTTCCATGCCCTATTGTGTGTGAATACTTAGCCTTTGGAGGTTCATATTTGGTATCAAAGTGACATGTGGGATCATTACAGTTTAGTTATCCACTAGAGGGAGAGAATGTTCTAGTGTAATGTGTGATGATGATGATAATAGAACCTTGAGATAAGGCAGGGGTATGAAAATATTGTGTCCTGACTCGAGATAGAGAATAAGGTACAAAAACCTCATGGCCCGACCTAGTAGATGAAGTAGTATGATGGACTTGTGGCCTGACCAGAGAATGAGTGATGGGTGTAACAAAATTGTGGTGCAACCTAGTAAAGGTAAGGGAATTATGGTCTTGTGGCCTGACCCATGCAAATTTCATGGTTACAGATCCATCTAAGGGAAAGGTCCCAACATCAAGGAGATAAGTAGTAAGATCTTGGTGGGTAGAGGTGATGTCGAGATGGACTCCAGATTATTTTTGTAGTGTTTAGTTTATTTCATTTGGTTATAATATATTGGTTTAATTACCATATTGAGAGTATTTTAGTTTATATTTTACGACCTATATTCCATTTATTATAACATTGTTATTTTTTCTAGTTTTTTATATTCTATTCTAAGATGTTTATTTACACTTTGTTGTGATTACAATGTATGGATATTGTTACCAAGTGTATTGTCTCCCCACATAACTATTCAGACCCTCACTACTACTTGGTGGTCTCTTTCTTATGGATAGATACACATGAGGTCATGTGGAACTCCATCCTAGACTAGGTGATTCAGGTCAGGGTGTTACACACACACACACACACACACGCACACTAGATTCTACTTACAAAAACCTTTGTAGCTATTCCACACACTCAACCTATAGTAATCTAGAAATAAATTCCATCTTGAATAATTCATGAAACTCTCCCTAAGAAACCACATTAAGGTGGCCATGACCTATATTTCACCACATTTAGGCCACTCTTCAAAATAAAAACACAAATAAATAAACATTTAAGTGATCCATAGTTTTCATTAACTCAAAGGTAACTTCAAACTCTTATATCTGTTATTCAACCTCAATATATGGCACTCAAATAAAGAACTTCAAAAGTTATTCCTATTGAAGGCTCAATAGTTCTTTTATCCCCTAACATCTCCCTTGGATTCTCTTACCAAATGAAACCAACCAACAAACCTCTTCAATTGAAAAATAATCAAAATAACCCTATATATTTCTCCCTAATCATGTCCCCTATACAAAAAAAAACAATGATTTTCAATCATGGGAAGAATTTAGAAACATATTTTCAAGGAAGTAACTACTTAATTCATATAAATACTAGCATGAAATCATAAAATTATGACATATCAATTTAAAATACAATAATTCTTATTGAAAACCATGCAAAATATTCATAATTCAATTTTTTTCAAGATTTATTTTTAAAACTTTGTTTTATTAAAACTAAATTTAAAAGAAAAATCATAAATACTTTTTATAAAACAATACACAAAAAACCTTTAAAGAATATTTACAAAACCCTTTTCATAAAAACCTCATTTAAAATAAAAAAAACTTCTTATTAAAACCTAAAAAATCATTATCCTCATTCTTTGTTTAAGGAATTGACATTACCAAAAAAACATGTTATTATTAAACAATTCAGGAAAAATTATCAAAAAACACTCAAAAAATATGCACACACCAATTCATATTTAAATAGGAGTTTTGAAAGTCATGAACCATACAAAAAATCATAGGCATAGTTCATTTTCTATCCAATAAAATTATAAAAATTATATAATAATTATACACCAAGTTCAGTATTAACCACATATTCTAATATCTCACAATACTTAAATATTATCAAACATGTATTTAACCCAAAAGGAGATAATTATTTTAACATTCACTTTTACTTCCTTACTTAAAATTAAAGGGTTTTCCAAAATTCTTTATCACTACTCAAGCATGATCAATAAAAATATATAATTAATAGTTTTTAAATAATGGAATAATAACTAAAATGTCATAAACTTAAACATGATTCATCAATAGGTTATATAATAATATAGAGAATTTCAAAACATATTAAACCTGATGATAGACATGCTTTGTTAATAACTCACATATCAAGTAATGATAAGAAACATGCTACAAATTCAACATATTTTTAATTTATCTCAAAATAATAATAAATCATTATTCTATAATTCTATTTGTTTAAATATATTTAACATGCATCAAACCTTAAAATTTAGAAATCCATCTCAATATATGGAACATTAATCTCATAAAATCTTAAAAAATGAAATTTAAATAATTCATTATATAGATATTATCAATAATTAATAAAAATTAATTTAAACACATAAACCACAAATTAAAAAAATATATAATGTGTTTTTTAAGTAGGTTTCAATAATTTCATAGTTTCTACTTATTTTATACCATTTACCTTCAATAAAAACCAATGCTTCTTAGAGTTTTAATTCTACACTAGTTTCATATTTTTTTTAAAAATATAATCATATAATAACTATAAGCACACCAAAAACAAAACCACATAAAAAAATAGATTTAACATAATCAAAAGTCAATGAAAAAAAGAACTAAAAAAACCATGGAACAAGATAATATCTCAAGACAATAGAAGCAATACCAATATAAATTAATACAAGGAATCCTTATAACATATTTACACCCCTAAATCCTTAACTCATTCATAAGCATGAAATGAATTACTAAGCTTGAGATATGGACCTCATTTAAGATAAATTAATTAGATTCATTTTAATTATTACCAGAATCACCGCAATTCAAACACAAACACAAAAACAACATGACACATGCACCACACCTAGGTTTTTCTCTATAATAAGTAACATATCACCTAGCATATTCATTAATATTAAGGGTCATGTATCAAATCATGGGGGTCCCTAAACGTTTGTTTCCTAGTTTTTCACCCTTTATATATCACATGATAAGATTTATATATACTATTTAACTACCAAAACTATGCATTCCTTAGTAGTGTTTAACTCCAAATTCAATCTTAACTCTCATCCATAGCTCTGATACCACTATGTCATGAATCAACCCCATTGGAACCCCTATTGGTCCTATAGTGAATACAATTGTAACCCCCCAATTATTTCCACCAATAGACCACAAGTTGGTTACTATTATTGAGGGTATAAAACGCCCATATGGGAGGCATTTCCATCATAAATACTAGGAACAAAAGATAAAATCACTAATAAAATCCATCACATAAATATAAAATAACATATAATTCCACAATGCATAGAAATTTAATACATAACCAAAATCTTCAAAATGGAAATACCAATAAAAAGATCATATGATAGTGATTTTGATAACAATCACAAGTTCCACAAGTTATAAATGTTCAACCAAGTCACTAACACCCTCCTAAAAATTTATAAAAAAATAGGACATATATAAAAAGGGGTGATAATACAAGTATACTCAGGAGGATACACCCCAAAATAACTTATACAATAGTTGAATAAGTATATAAATTCTCTATGAATAAATAGTGAAACCAACTCATTACCTTTACCATGTCATTTACCACCCAACTTCACCAAGACCCACTCACCAGATCTACATGAAAGGTAACAACATAGCGGTCAAAAGAATATATGAATAATGTTACCCCTCATAAAATCACCCACTTAACTAGTCACCCTTATGCATTAATGCCTTATAACATGTCACTACAATACCTTCCATAAACTATACAAATCCAAATCACATAATCACATATCTGAATCACCACCATAAACACATGTCCCCACAAAATACCATACATCCACGTATCACCACCACATAATGGTAGGGAAATGTAAACATGAATGAAAACCACTTTTCCTCCTCCTTCCATGTATTCCCCCACCCACACCATAGCCTCATTACATATGTACAACAACCTTAAGATATTACAACCAATGAATCATGACCATAAATCCATCAAAAACTATATTACATTTATAAAAGAGAATAAGGAATGGGGTGTAGTTATCCATCCATGTCACCACCATCCTATATATTAGGGAAAACACTTAGAAACTAAAGCCTCACATGGGAATTAGTGAGGTTACCTAACTCAGGTGGTGGTGTGTGAGAAATAACATAAAATATATTGTATACAATAGGCCACACAAGCCTAACCTAAGGGTCATTTCTATGACTTAAAACAACCACTTTCATCCCAACCAATTCTCATAAAAAACCACTACCACAACTACCCATAACAAAACTAACCACACAATCACCACATAATAACAACACATAAAACAAAACATCCCATTTTATCACATCAATTCCAATTTCTTGACTTTTCATTATGAATTTATTTACTTTCATTATTTAATAATTAATTCCATTTATTACAATTTAACTTAAACACTTTCACTTCATCATTTATAATTTAATTTACAGTATTTATTTTATCCAAAAATTATTTTAATAATTACATACCATCATCCATACCATCAAAACCCATTACAATGTTAAATTTCAATCATTTTAGAAACATTACATATCCTTAGAATATATTCTATACAGACACATAAAACTCACCACACCACCACAACAACATAGCCACACAACCATACCATCTACCTCTACCATAATAAACTAACCACGAAATCCACCATCATAACCTCCATATAAATTTTAATTACAAAAAACATCATAATTGGCACAAAATAACAAGCAATTGTTTTTATAAATTTTCATTATTTCTTTAAATTACCATTTTTAGTTGTTAATCCAATTCTATCACATTTCAAATATCAATATCAATATAAAACACATAAGTAAATCACTTAAAATTCAACCAGAAGTGAACCTAAAGATCATAGAAGGCTAGGAGAATTAGAGAGAATTTAAGATAATAGTTGAATTTATATTAAAAATCTAGAAACATACGATCATAATGCAATGAGGGTTTTAATAGAAAATTGGGATTCCGATATAAGAAATATAGAATGATCTCCCTAAAATTTAAGGTCAAAAAAAATTTATATTTGATATAAATAAGTAATTTTACAATGAAAAAACATGTCCTCGTTGAAACTCTTAACCCTCCAAGAATCATAATGAAAACCTCAACCTCCTATACACAAAAACTGATCTACCCCAAAAAATGACTGTGGTACAGTTCCCATTGATACATTTAAAAGGCTTCCCTTCCTTAAGCCGAGGGACCCAGAATAATCCTAGAACAAGACCCACACTGTAACCCAAAACTATATTCCACAATACAAAAAATCATAGTGAAACAACAAAAAACTAGTTATCCAGAGGCACACAAAAATTCCATGACCAAATATCCATGCCTCAATAATGCTCATCATGCTATAATTTAACCAATCATGATCTATCACACCAGACAACTAAAACCCTTATCCTCCAACTAAACAATCATAGTGCACCACCAAACTTAATGGAATTATCTAAGAATAAAACTTAAATTTTAGCTAATTTTCCACCTTTCTCCCTCTATTCACCTTTATCTCACTCCAAAACACCCATAACACCTTGGAAATTTAATGTAGAGGACCAATAGAAATTCATGCCTCTATAATGTTACCAAAGGTTGATTAGTTTAATTTTTTAACACTTTAATAAAATATTTACTATTATATATTTCTAATTTCCTATATTGTTATATAGAAACATACAATTGATATTATGAAATATTGGTTGGGTTTTTATTGAATCCATGGAAGTTATATTTGAAGTTGAGATATTTTTAAAGTCATAGAAGTCATGTTTGATATTTCAAGGATATTATGTTAATTCATTAGAGTGTGTGTTGATTTTTTTTCAATTCATGCCAATGTATATAAAATATTGATTCATATATATTTATATGTGAAGGAAATTTTTTTAAGAATTATTAAAGATCAATATAAGAGAAGTTGAAGATAAAGGAAGGAGTTCAAGAGTAGTAAAGAATCCTATGAATACTACTTACCTAAAAAATTTATAGTGGCCAGGAACTGTAGTTTTGGTGGACATGGTTTTTTAGAAAGAAGAAAAAATTGCTTTCATTGAAGGTTTAGTGGATATGCACCATAGTTTCAGGGATAAAAAAGGTTGTTTTTTAGTATAATTTACCTCCAATGAACTTCTGATACTCCTTAGTAGGGTTCTGGTAGGATTCAATAAATTGCATTATTTTTAGTGTATTTTATGATGTATCATGGTTATTGAAACCTATGATGACTCAAATTTTACAATTAATGTCCCTTAACATAATAAAAGCTGATTTGGTGGGTTAAAGTGATTCAAGGCTCAAAATTAAATTGAATTTGTTGGTAGTTGATGTTGGTTGATGTTATTTAAAATTTAAAGATGGAATAAGAGTTAGAGGATATGTGAGTGTGTTTTATGATTATTTGAGTGTGTACCATAGTAGGAAGAGGAAAAGGACACCCAAGAGTGTGAATAATTATAGTGAATATTCATAAAATTATTCCTTGAAGTTGAATCACTCAAAAGTAAATATTGAAGTTACTCTTGAAGAGGATGAGGATTTCTATGGTATATGAAATAGTGTTATGAGATTACACTTATTGATTAAAGTTAAAAGGATTTTTAATTCATTAATATTTGTCACTGAAGAAGCGAGGGAGATGTTGGGCTGTTAAAGATAGAGTTTACTCACTATTTTATTAAAGAATTTAGTGTGATAAGAAGTGAATTAAAGTAGGTACTCATCTATAACACAATTTAGTTTCTTATTGAAGATTGAAGACTCATTTTTTTCACAACTTAAAGTATTTCATTTTCAATTTTCAAGAACATGTTACAGTAGTTGGGAAACATTTGAATATAACACATGTTTAAGGATAAAACCTTCTCATTTGTATTCATGATAATTATAATAGATCATATGATCATGAATTTTCTGAATTATATCAAGGATATAGTAATTAATATTAAATGGTTAACCTTATTAAAGTTACCGTGTAAGAGTTTCATTTATTTTTAATGAATTAGTATGTGTTTGGTGAAGGAATACGATGGTGATTCTTAGAGGATTGTTATCGATTCATGTGTTTTCATTGGATTTCATACATGATAATGAATCCAAGTCCATAAGTTGAGTAAAATGATATTATTTTCAAATGAAAAATTATTTCTGAGTCAATAATTTGAATAACTCTAGTAGAGAGGTTCAAGAAAAAGTGTAAAATTTATAGTGATGATTAGGATGTTTTTCTTCAAAGGAAATTGTGAAAAGTGTTTTCGGATAAATAGAACTATCTAAAATAATCTATAAGTGTTTTTTGAGTGATTTAGAAGGCCTAAAGATAAGTTGAAAAGTTTTTGAAGCTGTTTGAGTTTGATAGAGTTGAGTTGAATAAGTTTAAGTATCTATGTAAAGTTAAATCTAGAATTCTGTACTGGTTGTGTAAAGGAAGTCCTCTTGCATAATCATAAAATTTGTAGCATAATACCTATGTAAAGGTAGTAAAGTGCTATATAAAGGTAAAATATAGAAAAAGAACATTTTTAAAGGTGATTCAATACCTCTATAAAGGTCACTCCAAGATTCTAATGACTATGTAAGGGTAACACTGAATTTTAGTGCATTTCATAAAGGTGATATCATGTTTCTGGAATCTACATAAAGGTAATCTAGAAAGTAGAGGCTACATGAGGATAAGAATATGGATAAAAAATGTAAATATAGAATTAAACTATATACATAAAGGTAACTGAATACCTACATAAATATCACTCAAAGTTTATGCTTTCTACATAAAGGTAACACTGAAACCAAGCGATGTGTAAAGGTCATTTCTAGTGATACATAAAGGTGATATAGCAAATCAGTAAGCTACATCAAGGTAATTTAGTACCTGTAAATATGTCATATAATATATATGATGCTATGTAAGGGTAATGTTGAAGTGTTGTAAGTTTTTTAAGGTTCAGTAAGGACCTATGTAAAGGTAATAAAAAGTTTCACAGGGGTAACCAATGTTTCAAGAAGCTGTGTAATAGTAAAATATGTATTAGAATTATATAATTTTAACAAATGGAGAATAAATGGAGGATAAATAGAGAATAGATCATGATGATGATTTTGTGATGTTATTTATAGATACAAATATTATGATCAATCAAATGATCATAATCTAAGACGGTATTGAAGAATATCCACCTGAGGAAGAAGCTGGAGTCTGAGTTAATCCATTTTAAAGAAATGGTTCTTCATGCCATAGACTATACCATGTTGGTGTGTGATAAATGAAAAAAATATTTAAATGTTTTTAAGGAAGTGGGATCATTGGAAAATATTAGTTGAGATATTTGAATATTGCCTAGGGTAATGATGTAACACTCCGACCCCAAAATCCCAAAGCCAGTGCATTAATTTATTACATTGTCATGATTATAAGAAATAAAATCACAAAGGACTGATTATTTAGGTAGTCTTGAAGAAAATTGATACATACATGTACCCCATTTTACATTGGAAGAAGAAAAAACATACAATACATAACAAAAGCTAACAAACTGCATCCTTGAAAACTCAAAAATTGATCTATTTTTCATAACCTAAGGAAGGAAAAAAAATAAAAGGTGTGAGCTAAAATGCTCAGTAAGGGTTAAATAAAGTAGAAGAATGAAAAAATAATAATTTAATCATAATCAATTAGACATAATCAATATGGTATGGTGAATAATTAAAACACACACACCATCAATAAACTGAGAATGAAAGTGCATCCATAGATTTTTCCCATAGTGAAAACCCCATAGATAGTAATAAATGAATAATGAATAAAGAGAATTATTATTATTTGGATTTCATGTATTTGTCACATGAACCATCATATCGTCGAGATAGTTTAAATATGTGGGTAGAAACCCATCTAATTTTTGGAAATAAACTCGAAGGGTTTGTTGCCAAATAGTTTGCCTCATGAGACCTATCGATGCATCGAGGGGCTATAGTGGGCCCCTCCCATCACTACCAGTCCAAATAATTATTTATACGAAATGGGTATAATCAACATATAAACTCATATTAAAAATAACATATTAAATGTAAATTACATTCCCTAATCATTATACATAAACACTAACCATTTGGAGTAATATGGTGAATGATATCAAGATAGAACATCTACAGTCAAAATAATCATCAAATCTTTAACAAAATATTTTAGATGATATAATAATAGATAAAACTAAATGTAATATAAGTTTCAACAAAGGATGTTGACATAGATGAAGATACTTTTAAATGAGACAATTGGAAAATTCTTGAGGAAATAATCCTTAAACATTCCAAAGTTTCCCATACCACCTTAAAACATTCAAATCATAATCCATTAGAATATAATGAGAATAAAGAGACTATTTATATGAAATAAAAAAAGTTCATTACATACACCACATGTAATGAATAAGTTGTGAATAAGGCATATATCTCATAAAAGTTAAAGTGTGATGAGAAAAATCCTTTTTACTTTGGAAAGAAGATTTTTTTTTGAAAATCATTTATATTTTCCATGAAATCAGATTGTAAATATGTATATCCCAGAAAAGAAAAGTTAAGGACATATAAATAATATTTTAGGCATCGTTTAAGTTAAATCATGTAAAAAGAGTTTTTAAAGAAGCATTAGAAGTAAAACATTTTAGTGTAGTTTAATGAAAATGTTAAAGGGATTTTAAAGTGGAATGACATGTTTTCTTTAATTAAACCAGATATGAACAAATATATTTTTTCATGATAATTTTTTTTATTTTAAAAATATAAATATGTCTTAAAATATATTATATAGTCAACTTCAAAATATGTAAGAATTCGAGAAGTTCCCTGAATCAGGCTTGCATTTCAGAACAATTTTTTTGAAAGATTCTTTTAAAACATGTAACTACCCATAAAATAAATAAGGGTTATGATTGGTAAAAATATACAGAACATTCACACATAATTTATGAGGAGTAAATAGTAATAAATAATAATTTTATTAAGGTGATTATATAATAAGAGCAACCTGAATAAAAACGGAGGTTTGGTTAGAAAATACTTAAAACTTTGTAATCAATTGAATCATATGCCCCAACATTGATAATCCTAAAATGATACATTGAATATAATTAAAATAAAGATATTAATGATATGAAACATAAATGGGAAGTATACATACACCATACACAAGTAATATTAGTGAATACATAATATCTCACAAAAATGGAAGTGAGATGAAGAAACCCTTACCTTAAGCCCAAATGTATTCTGCACTTGGTCTTAATGTCCAAAATAATAAAATTATATTAATTAATTATATATTAAATAAACTTATATACATGTTATTTATTTATTATATCTTTATTAATTTCATTTATGGCCTTTCATATGGGTTAAGAGATTCAATTTCATCATTTGGGAGTGCACATTTTCTTAGTTTTCATGATCGTTTTGCTTGTATAAGAGTATAGAAGTTCATGTAAAATAGAAATTGAAGTAAAGAATTGAATTTATTATTTATTAATGGTAAACTATAAGGTTAAATAATCATATAAACCCTTTGTTTATTTTGGGAGAGTATTAAACATTATATAAAATTTTAATGATAAATGCTTGGATTATTTTGATGGATTTTCCATCGCGATGAACTCATTTTGTTTTATAATTAAATACCATGTATAAAAATGATTATAGAACATTAAATATTATATATTAAATATATTATGATGTGGATCAACCATAAAAACTGTTTAATTACCATAATTGAATACAGTAATATAAATTGAAAACTCGTCATCCTTAAATGTGATAATTAACACATCTCGAATGATGTTTTTATTTTTAGTATAAGAGGGGGGAGAAATAAAGATGATGATGAAATATTACATTAGCATAATAAATATACATTAAATGTAAGGTACTATAATTATCACAACATTTGGATGAGGGGAGGTGAGGAGAGAGAGAAACAAAAAATGGAACTTGTAAAAGAAGTTGAAAGGAAAAGGAAGAGAGGTTTACCTCTTGAGTACTCCTCCTTGAGAATCTCCTTAAGGCCTTTATTTTTAGCCTTTTGGTGAGAAAATAAGGTCCTGGATGTGGGGGGAGGTATTGGGAAGTGTATTTGGTAGAACATAGGCAAGGAAAAAATCTTGAGTGGTGTGAGAGGAAGATGGGGTGAGGGGTGGTTTATATAGCGGCGAGGATGGTTTTTGCATTATTTTAATTATTAATTTATTATTTTGCCCAATAAAAGGAATATTATTGATTATTTTGAGAAGAAATAGTAATAAATGCATTTGATTTTGAACCAAGTGTGCTTAAATCATCATGAAATCATCCACGACTCAATAAATCTTGTATTTAGCATTTATCGTAAATTATTGTATTTTACTATTCACTAAGAATTCAAGTATCTTAGAAAATTATCAAAATTTCACCCTAACCATTTTTCAACATGTATAATACAAAAATGAACTCCATTTTATGAAAATATTTTTCTAAATATGATAAATTTAATTTTTTATTAAAATCATCATTGAATTGAAAAATACCAATTTTAAAATTATAACCGATTTTATGACACTTTGAAAAATTAACTAAGGCCTCATTAAATTATAATAAAATCATATGGAAAGAAAATATTGATTTATGAATACATTTTATGAAAATTATTTATATTTTAAATTATTTTATTAATTATAAAATCATAATTAAATATTCATTTATCTCAAAAATACCAACACTTAATTATTAATTTTTAAAATATCCACTTTCATTTATAAGGTGCCTAAATTTTATTTATACTTATATAGGTATGGTTACTATTCATATGGGTCATATTTCTATTCATAAGGGAAATTAATATTCCTAAGGTTACCATTACTATTCATAAGGGTAAGTTACTATTCACCAAAAAATAAGTTGATTCTATGAGACTCCAAATATCATCCTGAACGCAACTGTGTGTGTTTATTTTTTGAAATTAAAATCATAGAAGTAGAAAAATTATGTTTATTGGCTAGGTTATAACAAAGTATTTTTTCGTAGTGGATCAATGTTTCATGCATTCTATATTAAATTTATTTGTAAATCCTTGGGGTGTCATATTAATAGTGAATATATTCATAGCATGATTTAGTATTTATAATTATATTATCCAATATATATTATTTCTATTCATTTAAAATATTTAATTAAGTAATATTTTTATAAAAAGGAATTTTGTAATAAAATAATTATATATATTCATATTAAAATATTCTTTTACACAAAATAATACTGAAAAATATTATTTGTTTTTAGAATATTAATTAAGAAGAAATAATTATTTATAATTGTTATTATTATTAATTAAAACACTTAATTTTAAATTATTATTTTTTACAATAGAGTTTATTTAAAATTATAAAACAAAATATTGAGGTGTTACAATATTCCCCCCTCAACAGAATTGCGTCCTCGCAATTTAAAATTGCACTTCAAAAGTTAAAGGTTAATACATGAAAATTACCTTGTGGTAAACCGACATAAGAAACAATGTTAATAAAATATCATCTTAAAACAGGATAAGGGAAATGAGGTGGCCACCACAAAAATTATGCTTTTTAATGGGGTGACATTAGTTGGAAGTAAAAACTTGGACATGGTAGAAAAATCAAACTATGAACTTCTGATGGAAAGTTATAGAGAACATGTTCAGATGAAATTTGATTACTACAAAACTATAAACTACTGTAAGGAAAAAAAATTCATTGACACTATAAAAGATTATGATAATAGGATAACATTTTATTTAAGACTCTTTTCCTTGAGTTGATCAATTATTCCACTCTATAAGAGTATAAATATATGTCTCTATTTAATTAACACAATCTTATCCTTTGATTGCACCTTGAACTATTTATACTTAATCTCTTAGCACAGGTTGCGTCATGTGGTAAAGTAGTACATTAACCTATAAAACCTTATACAATGATCAACTTAAACCTTTCATAAATAGTCAAACTTTCTAAAATATAATGATACAACACTTTAGAAACAAGGTCACTGAATTTATAAGATGAACTTATCATAATACCTTGATCAACATGAAGCAGCTCTAATTTTTCACATTCCAAACAAGTTAATAACTTCATAATGTATCCTATTGAAATATGGTAATAACTAAAATTACCATAAAACCTTATTGGAAACATGCTTTCTTCCATATTACTTAAGTAAGATACATGTTATTGGATATATTCCTTAAATCCAAAAGTGTTGTAAACTCTATCGATGATAGCATATACCACTTGTCAAAAAGTCAACAATCAGTTCCATTGTAGTCAGTACTTATCCAAATCAATCATTTATTTATCATTATCTTAACATCAGAAATATATTAAGGGTTTTCTTTCTATCAATCACGTGTTTTTTCAAAAAGTTTAACTGTCTACCAAATATCTTTTCTTAGTACTATTCAACATATGGTCTCAAATGTTTAATGAAAAAGGAATGCAATACAATCCTTATATATCCCATAATTATTATAACCAATATATTGCTGATAAAACATTCAAATAAAATGATTCTTGACTAAGAATATTCATCATTCTACTTTATCTTTGGCAGAATCATAACTTGATCATTATCCAATAACATCATTTGTGATATATTTATTTGATACTTGGGACATTGATTCACATAGTGTGCCATCTCCTTGAATTTGAAGCATTGAAAATTATTAATTTGTCTCTTCCCCTTGCATTCAGTAGATCATTGACCATTTTCTCTACACTTATAACAAACTCCCATGCCTTTCATTCATTTTTCAGGGTGATTCTTTCCACATTTATCACATGTGTGAAAACCCTTATTTCCATTCTTACCTTTATCTATATTTTTATCTACCATCATCTTCTTCTCTTACTTACATTAAAATCCATAGGACTCAGATAATTCTTTACAAATCTTGTTAACACGTGATACTATTTTTTTCATATGATGTTGATACCTTATAGACTATTTCCCTTCAAAATTTTGGGTTAAGACTATGAAATATATGATCCTTATTACTCTTTTCATCACATGTATTGGTGAAGATCTCATTCCTTATTCTAGGATCCATTTCTAAACAATTCATATACTAGATTATCTCATAATATTGTGAACTTTCTATAACTTTAAACATGGTATAACATGCATCGTAAATCCTAGAACCAAATACTTTGGTAACTTTGGAAGCATAAATAATTCACAATGTTAAGAAAAATGTAAATTATCCTAAGAATATACCCTGGGAGTGTCAATATAGGTGTGTAGTAAGTATCATTGTTTTGTTCCATGTTACCCTGAGTCAGGACCATAATACCTTGTTAGAGTTGTTACTCCTCAGTACATCTATGCCAGAACCATGTCCACTTATAGTATCCAGATAGGGATGTATTGTTAGGAATACCCATATAATCTCTACCTTACCAAAATTATAAGACTTTTTTCTATACTTATCCTCAAATTATATCTTAGGGTGATGTTCCCTAATCTATGTTTCTTAAATACATATCCCAAGGTTTCTACTAAACCTCCCTCTGATACCAATTGTAACACCTCAACCCTAGAAGCCCAAAGTCGGTGCATTACTTTGTTACATTGGTATGATTACAAGGAATAAAATTTCAAAGGACTTACCAGTTTAGTAGTCTTGAAGAAACTGGATACATACATGGACCCCATTTTACATTAGGAGAAGAAAACAACATATAATACATAACAAAAACTAACAATATGCATCCTTGAAAACTCAAAAATTGATCTCTTGTTTATAACCTAGGGAAGGAAAAAAATAAAAGGGGTGATCTCAAATTCTCAGTCAGGGTTACATATAGTGGAATCATGAGACAATAATAATTGAATAATAATTAATTAGACATAATAAATATGGCATGGTGAATAATTGAAAAACACACACCATTAATAAACTGAGAATGAAAGTGCATCCATATATTTTTTCATAGTGAAAACCTCATGGATTGTAATAACTGAATAATGGATAAAGATAATGCTTATTATTTTTATGTCATGTATCTGGAACATGAACAATCATAATGTCGAGACAGTTTAAGTCTGTAGGTATAAACCTGTCTAATTTTTGGAAAACAACATCGAAGGGTTTCTTGCCAACTAGTTTGCCTCATGAGACCTATCAATACATCGAGGGGCTATAGCGGGCCATGCCTATCACTTCCAACCCAATGAATTATTTATATGAAAGGGGTAAAAATAATTGAAATATACATTCATATTAAAACTAATATATGAAATTTAAATTACATTCCCCAATCATTAAACATAAACACTAACCATTTAGAGTAATATGGTGAATGATATCAAGATATAATATCTATAGTCAAACTAATCAAAAACACTTTAATAGCATATTTTAGATGATATAATAGGAGATAAACCTCAATTTATTACAAGGTTTAACAAAATATGTTGACATAGATTAAGATATTTTTAAATGAGACTATTGAAAAATTCTTGAGGAAATAATCCTTAAACATTCCAAAGTGTCCCATACCACCTTGAAACATTCAAATAATAATCCCTTAGAATATCATTAGAATAAGGAGACTCTTGATATGAAATAATAAAGGTAAGTACATACAACACATTCAAGGAATAATTTTTTAATAAAGCATATATATCATAAAAGGTAAAGTGTGACGAGAAAAATTCTTTTTTACTTTGGAAAGAATAGTTCTTTTGGAAAATCATTTGTATTGGTCATGAAATAAGATTTTAAATATGTATATACCAAAAAAGAAAAGTTAAGGACATATAAATCATATTTTAGGTATAAATAATGTCCCATTTAAGTTAAATCATGTAAAAATAGTTTTTAAACAAGCATTAGAAGTAAAACATTTTAGTGCAGTTTAAGGAAAATGTTAAAGGGATTTTAAAGCAGAATGACATGTTTGATTTCATAAAACTAGAGATGAAACAAGAAATTTTTTCATGATAAAATGTTGTATTTTAAAAAGATAAATATTTCTTAAAAAGTATTATAGAGTCAACTTCAAAATAGGTAAGAATTTGAGAAGTTCCTTGAATTAGGCTTCCATTTCAGAACAATTATTTTGAAAGATTCTTTTAAAAAATGTAACTCCCCATAAAATAAATAAGGTTTATTATTTGTACAAATATATATATAACATTAAAACATAATTTATGAGGAGTACATAGGAATAAATAATAATTATATTTAGGTGAGTAGATAATAAGAGCAACCTGAATGAAAATGGTGGTTTAGGTAGAAAATACTTAAAACTTTGTAATCAATTGATCGTATGACCCAAAATTGATAATAATTAAATGATACATTTAATATAATGATAATAAATATATTAATGATATTAAATAACAATTTTCAGTAAACATACACCATACACAATTAGTAGTAGTGAATATTAAATATCTCACAAAAATGGAAGTGAGATGAAGAAACCCTTTCCTAAAGCCCGAATGTATTTTTCACTTGATGCTAATGTCATGAATAATAAAATTAGATTCATTAATTATGAATTAAATAACCTTATATACATTTAATTGGTTTAATATATCTTAATTAAATTCATTTATAGCCTTTTATATGGGTTAAGAGATTCAATTTCATCATTTGGGAGTGCATGCTTTCTTAGTTTTCATGATCGTTTTGCTTGTATAGGAGTATAGAAGTTCATGTAAAATGGAAATTGAAATCTATAATTTAAGTTATGAGTTATTAATGTTCAAAAATAAGGTTAAATTATCATATCCTTTGGTTATTTTTGTAGAGTATGAAACATTATATAAAATTTTAATGATAAATGCTTGGATTATTTTTATGGATTTTCAATCACCATGAACTCTTTTGTTTTATAATTAAATACCATGTTTAAAAAATGATTAAAAAAATAAATATGATATATTACATATATTATTATCTGGTTCAACCATAAAAATTGTTTCATGACCATAATTGAATATGGTAATATAAATTTAAAACTCATTTTCCTTGAATGTGATAAATTAATACATCTCAGACGGTGTTTTCATTTTTAGTATAAGAGGAGGGGGACATAGAGATGATGATGAAATACTCCATTAGCATAATAAAATTATATTACATGTAAGTTACTGGAATTATCACATAATTTGGATGAGGGGAGGTGAGGAGAGAGAGAAAAAAAAGAATGGAGCTTATAAAAGAGGTTGAAAGGAAAAGGAAGAGAGGATTGCCGCTTGAGCACCCCTCCTTGAGAATCTCCTTAAGGCCTTTTTTGGAATTTTGGTGAGACCAAAAGGTATTGGACGTGGGGGGTGGATTGGTAAGTGTATTTGGAAGAACATAGGAAAGTATAAAATCTTGAGTGGTGTGAGAGGAAGAGGGGGTGAGGGGTGGTTTATATAGTGGAGGAGAGGAGGTTTTTTGCATTATTTTAATCATTAGTTTATTATTTTGACCAAGACAAGAAATAGCATTTATTATTGTGACAAAAAATAGTAATAAATTTATATTAGTTTGAACTAAGTGTGATTACATTAGTAATACATCATCCATGACACAATAAATCATGTATTTAGCATTTATCATAAATTATTGTATTTTACTATTCACTAAGAATTCAAGTATCTCAGAAAAATATCAAAAGTTCACCCTAACCATTTTTTGATGTATAGAATCCAAAAATGAACTAAATTTTTTTTTAAATAATTTTATAAACATGAGAAATTTATTTATTTTATTAAAATCATCATTTAATTGAAATATACCAATTTTAAAATTATAACTAATTTTATGAAACTTTGAAAATTTAGTTAAGGTCTTGTTAAATTATCCTAAAATCATAGGGAAAGAAAATATTTATTTATGAATAAATTTTATGAAAATGATTTTTTTAAATGATTTTATTAATTATAATATTTTAATTAAATATTCATTGCACTCAAAAATACCAACACTTAATTATTAATTTTTAAAGTATTTACTTTCATTTATATAGTGCCTAAATTTTATTTATACTTACATATATGTGGTTAATATTCATAAGGTACATATTACTATTCATTATAGTATATAACTATTCATAAGGGTAACAGTACTATTGATAAAAGTATGTTACTATTCACCAAAAATTAAGTTGATTCTATTATACTCCAAATATCATCTTGAACACAACTATGTATGTCAGTTTTTTGAAATTAAAATCATAAAAGCAGAAAAATTATGTTTATTAGCTTGGTTATAACCAAGTGTTGTTTCATAGGGGCTCAGTGTTTCATGCATTCTATATTAAATTTATTTATAAATCCTTGGGGTGTCCTATTAATAGTGAATATATTCAAAGCATGATTTAATATTTATAATTATAATACCCAATATATATTGTTCCTATTTATTTAAAATATTTAATTAAGTAATATTTTTATAAAAAGGAATTTTGTAATAAAATAATTATATATATTCATATTAAAATATTCTTTTACATAAAGTAATACTGCAAAATATTATATTTTTAGAACATTAATTAAGAAGAAATAATTATTTATAAGTGTTATTATTATTAATTAAAACACTTAATTTTAAATTATCATTTTTCATAAAAGAATTTATTTAAAATTATAAAACAAAATAATGTGGTGTTACAAACGAATCCTGAAATTAATGAGGAATTAAATGAATATTGTTTCCATAATCTTTATAAAGGAGATCATCCTTGGTTATTCAAATAACACATAGAGATAATCAACTAAGTATATTTTAGATATTATATTATAAATATAATATCTAGTTTAATTTTTTTAAATGACTATTTATGTAGGTGAATTAAAGTGAACATTTCATCGAGGAAATATTGACTCTATTATGTGAATGTATATATATATATATTTATGTAGGAGAATAATAACCTTTGTTGATAATTATATGAGTAATGAGAGTCCTAATAATATATAGTACCAAATAAAGTGAGAGTCAAATCTAGGGAGGTTCTCAATATAAATGGAACTGATGCACCCTAGTGTTCATGAAGGATGGGGAAGATATAGATTACTCAAGATCTAGGGAAAGTTTCCAATAGACCTGATCCAGACTATTGGCTATTAAAGATCTTGAAGAAGATATAAAAGAGAAAACTTGATCCTGTAGGCTTGGGAAGGAATATCAACTCAAGGAGGCATAAAATCATCTCTAAAGAGGATGGAGGTCCTTCTATCACTAGATCAAAATTGTAGGAGCTTGTGATTGAGGTGTCTAATCAGTCACTGAAGTGGATCTTGAAATTGGGGTGTATAATCAATTGTTGAAGATCTATGATTGGGATGTATAACTAGTTATTGGAGGATTATAGTTGGGGATTCTAATAAATAATTGTTGTAATTTATTGTGTTTATAGAGGTTAATACCTGTTGGTGTGTCTAATAAATATCTCAAGGAGCAAGTCATTAAGTCTAAACCTTATAAACCATTTGCGCTTCTCTCTATTTTATTGGCACTTCACATGAGGTGAGGATGTGAGATTATATTGAGTAGATTAGGACCTTAAAAATTCCAATAGGTTCTGTTTAATTATAATAATTCAAAAATAGGACCCCTGATTCACCCCTCTCAGTGATCCATTCAGACTTGGGAACTTCAATTGGTATCAAAGCACAAGTTCCATTTTAAATATCCAAATAAGAAACTAAGAAGGAAGAGATAAAATTCCACAAAAAATCAAGGATTACCTGCCTTGTTCGGAATAAACTACCATAATTTGAGGAATATGATATTTTCCAATCCCCTTTTACTCATCCTATAAGTTAGAGATGCTGCTACAATGGGTTTTTTTCACATATTTATGAAGGTTATCCTATGAACCTTGTTGATAAGATAAATATAGAGGTTGATAGAAAAGAACAAAATGTTATCTTGATGTCTATGTCAGAGAAGGTTTATACAAAATTCATGGGACTCAAAAATTATAAATTAGATTTAGGATAAATTGAGAAGTAATTATGAAGGAAATATAAAAATCAAGGAAACCAAGCTATAAGTCTATAGGAGAATTTTTAAATACATTAAAATATATAATAATGATAATATATATTAATATTTCACCAGGGAGAATGAGATAGTTATCAATATTTGAGGATTTAGTGATAATATAGAGGATTCTACCATATTAAAGAATCTTATGAGAAATTTATTAGAAAAATTTGATCCTAAGTTTTCAGATTTAGAGGATAAGGAGGATTTTTTCCAAGATAAACATAATAATATTATGATAGAATATGAGATGATAAAGTAACTAGATTTCAAGAAGAAATAAAAATATGATATAGCCTTTGAATCCATTAGAAAATGAAAAATTAAAAAGGAATAACTTGTAGAATCCAATGATTCAGATGATATGGATGATGAAGTTCTTAATGTGATTATTTTTCTTTTATAAAAAGGGTTCAAAAAGGAAAGTGGAAAGAAATAGGTAAACAATAAACATTGTTCTATAATTCTAATAACACATTTAATTTTCCCATTAACTATCCAAAGAAGAAGGTGATTGAATATTAATCTAATGCGGAAGATAAAAGACCCCCAAAATAGAAAAAAGGATAAAAAGAAGAAGAATAATTTCATAAGTAGGAAGAGTACGTTTATGAAAAATCATGATAAAAAATATTAATCATCATGTAACTCTTCATAAGATGAGATTAATTTATTTATAAAAGTTGAAGAAGGTTTTGATTAATCATGAAAAGATTATGATGATGAATAAATAATTAAACTCGAATAAATGCTTAATTCTTTTGAAATATTCTCTTAAGAAAAATACACATCTCAAGAAATATTAGAGGAAACTTGGGAAAGAAAACAAGAAGGTGGATGCTGAGAAAGAGGAGTATGTTAAGAGAGAAGTGAATTTTATTGAGGTGATGAAGCAATATAAATTTAGGGTAGCTGAGCTTGATAAGATGATACAATATTGATAATTCTATTTCATGAAAACATTTTTTTATAATTTAAATTGATAAATTCATTTATAATTTATTTTTTCACTAAATAATCATTATTTTTTTCAATCATTAGCAGGAGATGTTTGGATTTAGAATTGTGAAGCTAAACATACTTTGTGATGTGGAAATTTGTTCTATGATATGACACCAGAAGAATGACATGAGTTGAGGGATATGATTTAGATCTTATTGGGTTTCACATCATGAATCATATATTCATAGCATGAGTTATGCCACATAAATATCATCTAGCTTGTAAATCCGATTCAGGCCACATATCAAAGGATATCCCATCATTGAAAATCATACACAATGGGACACTGTTCATACTGTGATATTTTATGGGAAAATAATTCTGAAGAGTAGTCCACACATTTCATGACATGAAATATCTTTTAATGTTGTGAATGTTTCGATTAATAGAGAAGTAAAAGATTCAGATTTGTGAACTTTTAGGGGGAATTGAAAGGGGTTTAATTGCGGATCAACAAGATTGAATTTGATGAATTCAAAGGATATTTTATGAATATTGAAGGTTGACCTTAGGTGTTTTAGGTTGATAATATTAAGTCTTGAACTACCATTAGATGGGGATGGACAGTAGAGAAGAATCTACTATTGGGACATCATCCAGACGTATTGTGCTTTACACTCATGCTAAGTCCTTTTAGATTCTCTAACTCTCTCATGAATAATATAAGGGGGTAAGTTTACTTATTCTAATAAATGTATTAAAAGGGGAATATTATAGTGAGTTTTAAATTTTCTTATATTCAAGTTTTGTTATGAATTAATTTTTATTATTTCATTTATTTCATTCTTGTGTGATTGATCATTGCCTATTATTTTAAAATGAATACCTAGTTGATTTATTCAATATAATATAATTGTATTAATTAAGGTAAATAAATTTAAATATGGGTTTGGTACACCTATTTCTTTAACAAGATGAAGTAATTGAACATATGAAAAGGTAAATTATCAAGCTAGATAGGGGATATCAAAACCAAGGATCCTCTTAGTCCCAGTTTTGATGAAAACATAGATGACTCGCTATCTTTTATAAATTCACTAGTGCGTGAACCCGATCATATGTTTCTTGAAAATTATTTTCTAATTGTTTATTTCCAAAACAACTTTATTTTTTTCTCACTCAAACTAATTAATTTTCCTAAAAATATTATTAAACCATATCATGGGTTCAACCTTGAACTCATCAATTTATTCACTTGGTTAGTTAATAGTAATAATTTGAGTTTAATTATAAATTTATAAATTTTATTTACCCTACAACATTTAAAGATTCCATACATTCACATCAAATGTTTGGTTCTATTTCTAGAGGTAGTTTCCTATAATTATTCGGATAGTTATAAATTTTTCACATTGTATTTTTTTAATTTTCTTTATTTATTTTATGCTTGGTCTTATTATGATATGATCCCAGGTCCACGTTTACATGAGTACTCAACTTAGGAAAGTATAAAGGAAATTATAACTATGATCTTGATTTTGAAATGAATTTAAAGAATCAAAAGAACAAATAAAAAACCATGGCTAGAGCATGTTGATATCAAGGAATATTCAGATGTGTACCACCAAGATATTTGGAGCAACAAATACTCATATACTACATAAGGATAACAAACATGGGACAACAACCAATAATTCTTGTATCACCAATTGTTGTCAATAATTTCAATATCAAGCCTTCTATAATATAAATTATCTCAAACTCTATAAAATAATCTAGGATATCACATGAGGACCCAAACTCACATTTAGGGAGTTTCCTCGAGCTTTGTGACACATTCTGGTTTCATAATATATCAAGTGATGCAGTAAGACTTTGAATTTTTTGATTTTATTTAATAAATAGAGCCTATTAGTGCATATAAACCCTACCTGGGATGAGATGATAAGAAAATTTTTAAACTATTTCTTTCTACCCTCAAAATAAATGGATATATGCATCCATATTATTAACTTTGATCAATTTTATAGTGAATCAATTTACACTACATGAGAAATATTCAAAGATATTATTAGTAAGTGTCCCACCATGGTATAGAAATATGGATGATAATCCAAAAAAATTATAATGGGTTTTCATAGGGTAATAGGTCAATTGTGGATGATATAATGGAATGATAATTTATGGAAAAGTCACTAGAGGAGATCTACAACTTACTTAATGAGAAAGAGATAAAAAAATATCAATGGAAATATGAAGGTGGATAAAGAAGAGGAGTTGACATGGTTGAAAACAATAGATGGATGCAAGCTCAAATGGAAGATATGACTAAGAAGATGGATACCATGATGGCCCAAAAATAACCCCAAGGTATGTACACTGAAGATGTA
This sequence comes from Viscum album, assembly GCA_963277665.1. Taxonomy (NCBI): domain Eukaryota; kingdom Viridiplantae; phylum Streptophyta; class Magnoliopsida; order Santalales; family Viscaceae; genus Viscum; species Viscum album. The sequence continues at coordinate 262,073,349 of OY728135.1, forward strand.
AATTATGTTGATTACAACCATCAAAACCAATCTTAGGGTTGGTGGCCACAATAACAACCAGGTTAAGGGTATCAATAAATAGAACCAAGATATCAAGAATCATACAGCCTATCACTAAAAAACCTAATCAGTACCCTAGAGGATACTTTTTTCATGTTTCTAACCACCACTTAGTATTCTATCAAAGAATTGATAGATTATTACAAATACTATGAGGTATATTTAAGTATCTAAAAGAAGAGTCAAGTAATTAAAAAGATGTATTAAGAAATATATAATTCCAATTTGGATAAATTTCAAATCAGATTAAGTATATACCTAGATGAGTTTTTCTAGGAGATATAGCAATTTATCCATGAGGATACTTTAATGTTATCACCTTGATAAGTGAAAAACCCACTATGATAAATACTAAAACAATTATTAAAAATCAAGAACAATAATTTGAAAAAGAAACAAGAGTTGTAAAAGAAGAAGGAAAATGAGAAAGATGATGAAGAATCAGAAAGAGAAGATCCACCACTACCATACAAGACAAGATTACTATTTATAGAGAGGCTGAAGTAAGAGAAATTTAATGCACAAAACTTATGTTTCTAGAACATTTTTAAAAATTTCATATTAAAATCTCTTTGGAAGAATCCCTTACCAACATACTAAAATATGAAAAATTCATGAAAAAATTAGTGTGTAATAAGAATAATATGGAGGTGATTGGAATAATCCAACTCATAAGGTAATGATCCACAATGGTATCTGTAGATTCACTAAAAAAGAAGTAAGACCTGGACAGTTTTTCAACTCATATAAATATTGGGTATATAAAAATCAAGAAAGCGCTATGTGACTTAGGTAAAAGAGTGAACATTATATCATTCACCATATCTAAGAGACTTGGATTAGAAAAATTAATAACACAAAAGTTTCACTCCAGTTGGAATATTGGACAATGAAGTACCCTCAAGGATTGATTGAATATATTTTGGTCAAAGTGGAAAAATTCATCTTATTGATGGATTTCTTAGCACTGGATATCAAATAATAATGAACACCCCTCATCTTAGAGAGACTATTCTTGGATACTATAAGATCATTAATAGATGTACAAAATGGTGAGTTATTCTTGAGAGTTGGTGGTGATTAGGTTAGTTTCAACATTCACCGAGTGATAAAGAATTATGATGTAAAGGATGTTGATATGGATAAATAAAATAAGGTAGAAGCTAAAGATATTCCTATAATTGAAGAAATGAATGAGGTAGATGTTGTCCAAAATAAATAAAAAAATGGAATTATTGAATAAAAATAAATAATGATGAGGGATAATATCACTGATGATATATGATAATCTTGGATAAACAAGTTTGAAGAGGGTCAATAGGTATGGATGGTAAATGATCTAATCTTTGGGTTTTTAGGCCTAACAAAGAACTGGTGGATTGGACCAAGGGATGTGGAAATAGTACTACCCCAAGGGATATTAAATCAATTTTTAGAAGAAGTTCAATGACCCATACATGTTGAAAGATCCCAACTAAGACTATTTATTAATCTATATAGAGAAAATTCTTTTCAATCCCTAATAAATTGAGCTAAAAAGTTGAAATGTCAAGATAAAAAACCATAAAAAAGTGATTTTGAGAGGTAACCCTAAATTTTTATGATTTATTAGAATTTAAATTTATTTTTTAGGATTTAGGTGAAGGGTTTTGTAAGTGTCTAATAAAAATTGTTATAAATAACCGAAGTAATTTAAACCCTTGTCCTGGGATCTCCATGTAAGATAATATGAAACTATATATAAAACAAAAACAATTAATTAATTTAAATAAATGGAATTCCATACATTGAAGAATAATTTTCCTCATTTTAATCTACTTTCAGACACATTTGAATATTTTTGATAAAGATCATAGAGAGGTAAATAAAATCATCCCATCTATGTAGTGTATCCATGGTTTGATCTGAATCATGTGAAATTCAGATGGGATTCACCTTTTATCTATGGTATTCTAGTACCACTATATACAAAGGTTGAAGATTAAAGAGATATTTAAGTTCCTAGGATTTATTGACTGAATATCCTCACAAATTTCCATCACATGGATGAAGGTTTTATATAGAACCCAAGGACACTCTAGGAAGGTGTCTACATTAACTCCTATGTGAAAACTCAGTTATAAATTCCATATATAGTTTATGAATTGTATGAATTTAATCCCTATATATTCCATATAAATATGAAATGATTTTATTCAATGATAGATTATGTGGGTGAATGGTTTAAATTTCCAACACACATGAAATAATATACCCAATGCATAAAAATCATAATTTTCATGCAAGTAAATATACAACCCATAAATATGTAATATAAATATAGATTTAGGGAATATCTCTTTTAATATCCCACTTTCACTAAATCCTAATATTCCTTGTGCCATTTCACATTATATTTCATTGTATACAATAACTTATAAAACTATATCAGAAACTCATTTTGGATATCTTCCAAAACCCTTTTGGAAATCTATCATTAACTTCACCTTGTATTTTATCATAAAAAATACCTTTTGAATTATCATCCAAAAATACAATTAGATTAACTCTAAAACACTTTTAGAGTCCCTCTCTGATTCAAACTCAATCCTCATTCAGTCAACCAAAAAGTGTGACCCTATAGGCCTTTATAGTATTGATATAAAATACGAATATCTTGATCTATATAGGTAATCAAAGACAAGTCCATAGCAAAGAGTCAATGCAACTCAAGATAATAAGGGATTTTACATAATCTCTATCAAATACATGTATATATATAAATGTCTCCACTAGTATTCATTATATGTAAACATGAATTCTCATATTTTCCATTTATCCAAGACTTTGAGTGACCATGGTACATAGAGCATGTAAACCCCATATAACAAACTTATCTATTATTGATTCATAGAGTATAGACTGATCTGATCAATGAATACATCACATTTCATTCATCCTTATGAATAATCACATCACATGTCCCTTATTTATATAAATATAAAATCTCTAGGTGTGGTCACACAATCCCATAATATATCTTAATCAAGGTCTCTAATTTCATACTCATTATACAAGAGGATAAATCCCATCTTGGTTAAGCTCTAACTGATGACATGATAAAAAAACAAAAAAAACAATGTATTAGATAAATAAATGCATAGAATTTTTTAAGTAGGGTTTTAATGTATGAAGGTTCTCATGATAGGTATCTCTCTAATATTAGGTAGTGGGGAATTAAATATAAACCATACACCCCTAGCATACAAAAGACATCTATATGAAAATCCATGTAGTATACTTAGTGGGTTATCCAGTGCACACAAAGAATCTTATTCTTTGTCTTATACCTCATAATAATATTCTATATCTATATACAAGAATTGTACTCATTATAAATTTAACATTTCTTCATAACCTATAATACTCAGTGATAAAATTTGGTTAGGGATAAAATCAAAGTTATACTTTGAGAGGTCAATTATCACTGTGATTCAAAAAATGTATATTTATTTATACATTTATGTATCCAACATGAAAGAATGATAAAATTGATTTTGACTTTAAATTTAATACATTTTAATATTCTTAAAATCCTTAAGTATATTAAAAAAACTCAATATAAGCATCGTTTTAACATATCGTATATGATAAACTTCTAGATCAAACTTATGTTTGCTACACTTTATGATTTTTTAACACAATATATCATATGTAATCCTTATCACATATCTATTTGATCATATAATAAAGCACTCTCAATAAATATTTAATGAGAATCATCTATAAAGAAATCTAGTTTGAATAATGGTGATATTTAGGAATCATATTCCACACTGTTCAAAATTTTTAAACATATTAAAAATTATTAACTTTACAACAACATTTTTTATGATGTCAACTTATGTTATGTACTTATACCTCTTTCTAAGTTTATCATCATCATTTTTGGAATTTTATTCCATCAAATATTTTTATTGAAATAATATAGTTACTTAAATTATTGTTAACTAGTCCTCCTAAAATATTTTATGACAAAGTGAAAACCACTTTATTAATGTAACTAATGCGACTCTTTAAATTTCTATTTACTAACATACCCTAAACTCTTTTAGGATATCAATTTTAATTCTATTTTCATTTTAAATAGAATAATACTTCAAGAAATAGTGAATTTTATTTTTCAAAATAACTAAATAGAACACTTTATATATTTTTATTTATCATTACATATCCTAAAATCATTTAGGATATTGATTTAAAAACATTTTAATCTTAGACTAGTATAATCCCTTTGGGAATATTGATATTCACTTTCTAAATGGAAAGTAAATATAAAACTTTACATTTTTATTTACCATCACATATCCTAAAATTTTTAGAATATTAAGTGAAAATCACTTTAACTTAAGATTGGTGTTATACTTTATTTATAAATTTTAAACTCATCTACATTCAAACATACTCCAACTAGAATCTTATATATTATTTTTTTCCAGAATATCTTGCTAAGATACACAAACCCTTTTGTGTTAGGAAATAAAATTTATTTTCTTTTAATAGAAATATTTAACAAATAAACTATTATTTCCATATCATATATGGTATACTATGTGTTTAAAACATTTTCATTTAAAAATAATAATTTATTAAAATATACTACCGATGGGTGGCGGGAATAAATTCCCACATATTTAAAAACATATTTGGATGAACATTTTATCCATATCTTCTTATCAAAACATGTTATATAAATTGATGAATCATAAACCATGCGTATACATTAAATCCTAATAACTCATTGTTATCAAACATCTTCTCTTATCACATAATAGAAATGATATGATGATATATATATTTTACTTAGATTCATTTGAGCTTCATAAAATCCTTTACATTCATATATAGAAACTCTTTGCTTTATGAATGTAAAATATAATCTCAACCAATTATTCCTTTCATTTTTAACTCCTATATATAAAAAAACTTATAAAATATACATTTGGTATCATATACCTTTAAAAAATAAAGAATTAATTTATATAACATCCTTACATGAAATAGACATTTCATGGAGTTTTACAAAATCCTTCATGTATTCTGAATAATCCCATTATATAGAATTATTATTCCTCATTCCTAAAAACCCTAGGTTTCAATGAATTTGATTGGATTATTAAAGAAATATTATTAAACTTTTCAACTAACTTTTCTTTTTCCAATTTGAACTTTTACCCACTTGTATAGTCTATACATTACCATAACCTAGACATCATATACCCAGTTCATCCATTCTCAACACTTTGAGAATATAATGTAAATTTTTCTTGAATTCAATCATATTGTCAGAACATTTCCATAAGCGATAATAGGAAAAATTACAAAACTAGAAAAATCCATATTTATTCTCCCAATAAATAATGTCATATAATTAAACAAATCATAAACCATGTGTATTAAAAACACCCATATCATTTCATTTAAAAAACAATTGTTTACATGCTCTTCTAAAGAGTTAAATGAGATAAAATACACATCTTATAATGGGTTTATCTAGGATTGAAGTATCCAAGTTATAAATACAACAAATACTTTTCCCCATTATTGGAAAACAAAATTCAAGCTTTAATTATTTTCATCTTATGAACTTATGTATATTTAAATTACTTTTTAAAACATAGATTTGATATTATATATCTATCAGAATAATAGAATTGTTTTCTATAACCAATAAATATTTAGGGAAAACTTTAGACTCACCAATTCATTTATTATATTAAATCATATTGAATGTAAATTGTTTTACCCAATATAATTGAGTATATGAGACTAAAATCATTGATGTACCCAATCATATTGAGTACATGAGTGGAGACTAAGATTTATTTGGTTATTTTTCATCTTATGCATTTTAAACCTTAAAAGAGTCACTCTATGCTTCCATAATCATCTAGATTTACTTATTGAATAATTTCAATACTTGGTTACTAAGGAAGTAATTGTTTTTACACATATAATTTTCCTTAATAACTTTTCTTAAATCAACAATCTTAAGAACTTTTATTAAGTTACGAGTCTTAGGATTAAATTACATTAAGTCGCTCTTTTAATAGATTAACATCCAAGTTTTATAATGATGATGCTATTTATCTACCAAAAAAATATTTTATCAGATGGGTATCATATATTAATAACCATTTAATAAGGACTTTTATTAAATGGAGTCTCAATAAAATGATGTACCCTTTTAAAATTCATCATACCAATTAGTAGACAAAGATCCATATTTCCCTAAGAAATGAGTTCACTATGGTGTTTTTCTCACCACTTAGTTATTTAGACAAGGAATCATCCTAATCATATCATATATGACTCTTGGATAGTCACACAAACATCTCTTTTTTCCAATCCACCATATGGATAAACCCAGCTCTATTCTTCTAGTAACCTTATCATATTGGGGTCTCTCAACTAGTGTAACCCAAAACAAGTGCAAATAATACGATAATAAAGCATAATCCAGGGTAAACTAACATTGTAATAACCTACCCAAGGATAATCCAGTGTCACCCATCCTTTATTACCTTATACAAGATAATCCATGGGCACCTAGATATGGAATGACCTACCCAATTAGACGATCTAGGTCTTAATAAGTTCTGATTTTTAATAAATCTAACACTTAGTATTTGAAGTGGATTTTAATCTCACTATCTTATCTTATGTTATTCCATTTTATATATTAATACTTATAGTAATTTATTTTGGAATATTATTCCATCCACCTAATAAATATGTATAAACCATATTGATGTGTAACTCTTTACACAACCCATAAGTTTGTGTTAATTACCCAAAAATAGAAGTCAAACATATTCATACATATCCAGATGAACCATATGCATAAGGTATATTAACACCTAAATGTAAATTCATAGAATTATATGAGATAAAAAAATATTCACATGAATAAGCCTAGAGTGATAGATAGCCAACCTCATTCACCAGCCTAGAAAAGGCATAAGCCTCCATGTAAGTAGGTAGTTCGAACCAAAGTCCCTCTACTTAGGGATACATTACTCAAGAGAGAATCCAATTAATCATAATTTTTACACATAATATGAACAAACTATATTCAAAAAATAAATTCAAGTTCAAAACTTTAATTAAAAACTGAGGTCAGGGTAAATAAAAAAATAAATTCATTATCATACATATCATGTAATAAAAGGCTCTCTTTAAAAACAGTTGAATAATTAAACTAAATCATAAACCATTCATCATATAAATATTTTATAACTATGAATAAATTATGGAATAAAATTTTAAATAAATTACCAATTCATATATTTAAACACGAGATAAAAATTTATGAACAATTCAAAAATAAAATCTAATTATAAAAACTTTATAATTTTAGATTTAACATTATTAACTTTATATAATTCTGAATATAAAAATTTTATTTTCATTCAAATATCATCTCTTTCATATCAATCATTATATGGCATTTCTATTTTAAATATATGATATTATATGAATTATAAACAATTTATAATTCATTTTCTATTATGTAAACATTTTACACAATCTAAATATCATATATTTAATCATTATTTAAACCTCAATCTTATTAATTATCAAAAAAACTTTTGATGTGGCTTAAATAATATCCAAATAAGGCGCCCTTTTATCTTTAACAATTAAAAATATTTAATTGTGAAAAAATCATAATGTAAATATAAAACCTTTAGATTTTGATCTTATTTCATAATTTATAACCCTTCATAAATTATTACTTATGATTTGTAAATAAATAATTTTATTTATATATCATAAGTTATGCTATATAATTTGTTAAAAGGTATTTCAAATATTAACATTTTATATTTGAGACTAATAAAAGTTTCATAAAAAATATTTAAATAATTATAAACCATTTATAATTAATTAATTAAAGTTATAAGCCTTCTATAAAATAAATATTCCCAAAATACCTTTTATAATGATTTATAAGCATTTTATAAACCATTGAAACCATTTAATAATTTAAAAAAAATTAAAATCTTTTCTATTTACCTTTATAAAGGAACTCATTCCTATATAATGGTAAGTTCGATCTACCCTTAAATAAACACTATGCATAAGGGTAATATGATTCCAAAGACCTTGCATAAAGGTAATAGATTGGTTACCATTGCATTGTGATGTTTTGTGTAAGGTTAAGTGGATGGTTACCTTTATGTGACTATGATAATAAAATCGGCTACCTTGACGCAGAGACCGGTTACCATAATGTGAGGAGGTTCTTACCCTAACACAACGAAGGGAATAAGAAGATTACCATTACACATGATAAGGTATTACTCTTACGTAGACCACTTTATATAAGGGTAAGTGCAGATTACCCTTATGCAAAACACATCTACATAAGGGTAATCTATGTTGACCCTTACATGAACCCTTTCACATAAAGATAAGTCACAAGTTACCTTCACATAACCAATCATGTATAGGCATCACCCTGGTTACCCTTACCCAATTAATTTGTTTAAGGGTAATGACTTTTTTATCTTTAAGAAACCCATCTATGTAAAGGTGATACATCATTTACATTTACGTATCCTACTACGTAAGTGTAAACCATAAAAAAAAACAAATTTTCAAAAATGAAAATACTATTCTATTTTTAGTTTTTTATTTATTTCAACATATTATTTCATAAATCGAAATCATGGTTTTTCTCTTATACCATTTAAGGGTTTTGTAAGAGTCTAATAATAATTATTATAAACAAAAAAATCAATTTAAACCCTTGTCCGATTATCTCCATGCAAGATAATATGAAACTGCATATAAAATAGAAATGAAGAATTACTATAAATAAATAGTATATTGTACACCGAAGAATAAACTAAATCATCTTTATCTCCTTTTAAAAACATTAAAATATGTTATATAAATATCATATAGTGGGAAAAAAATATCCCACCTATTTAGTGTATCCACAAGATGATCTGAGTCATTCGATGTTCAAATGATATTCACCTTTTCTCGATGGTATGTTAGTACCTCTATAAGGAAAGGAGGAAGATAAAAGAGTGATTTCGGTTACTAGGAGTCATTTTATGAATAAAAACACACAAACCATATCATTATATAAATTTAGGGTTTATATAGAACTTGAGGACACTCCAGGGTGGTGTCCGTATTACTCATGCATTAAAACATGTTGGTCAGAGTGATTATCTCAAGAAGGGGGTGAATTGAGTACCCAATAAAAATTTCCATTGAAAATAGATTTAAATAAATCCCCCAATAAATGTAAAACATTCAAGTTAACCAAAACTTATGATCTATATAAGACTTGACCATTTAAAAGTATTCTTAAAGATTGATTAGGTTTCAGTCAAAAATATATATAATATTACATTAAACTTTGAAATCAATTTACTCAATCAAAAACTTATATAAATACTAATTAAGGTTAACTATCAAAGTGTGGTTTTTTTGTAGTTTAAAACAAATTCATTTTTAATGATTAGAAATAAAACAAACAAAAAACATAGAATAATTGAATACAAGAGGTTCTATCTCAAGATAAGACTTAATCCTCCCCACTTGGAAATCACCTGCTGCCAAGGAATTTATATAAAAATAATATTTGATCCACAATTTGGATAAGGTATACAATAATATGAAAACTATCCATGCCACACATGGAACTATTCCACAATAATAATGGGAGTACAAAAGATAACAATCCACATAGGGACCTCTTCCATAGTAATAATTGGAAACATAAGTAAAATAGTGTTTGAGAAGATATCAAACATCTTCTAATCTAGGTGTTGGAGAAAGTGGGCATGTAATAAATAGAGTATACACGAACCTATCACAATGTAAATATAAATAGAATAACAAAGAAAGTAATAGTGTGCAAATAATGATGTTTCTCTTTCTGATAAGCACTAAAGCTTGTGAATCCATGAGTGTAGTTTGAAATGATGGTCAAGTCATATTTCTGAAATCTTCTATAGAATAGAGTGTATTAAACTCCTTCTATTATGACTATAGTAAGTAGTCCAAATGTTCAAAATGTTCTTCAATTCAATGGTATAGATGCGTCGTTTAGGGCACACTTCAGAGCAACTCATCTCTCCTCATGTGTATTTGTATATATTTTTTTCATTCAGAGTTGTTCCCCCATCATCTGCACGAGTGAATCTTCTTTCTATTTTATCAACATCATGCACTAGCAAATAGAATCATATAGATATTATGCATCCTTATACTCAGGGATGAAACATTATTTAATACATCTCTATAATATATTTAAGAACAATCATTAAAATAATAAATGGAATTAAATTTGATAATATAGCCGTTAGTATTATTTAAATCCAAATAAACAAAAACACTATAAGTGAGTCTTTATAATGGTGAAACTTTCTAAAAGTATCTAATTATAGTGTTGAGACACACTCTGGTGGTGTATGAGTATGGCAGTGACATGGGCTGGTGGTGTGTCAGACTGGAAGCGACTCTTCTCAATGGTAGGTGACTCCAACACTTAGTTGTATTTTTGTTTTGGCAGTGAATCTCACTTGATGATGTGTCATCCCATACTTTTCCAAAAATCTATTCTGGTGATGACACATAGTTGATGGTAGGTAATTCCAATACATAGCTGATTTTGGATCTCAACAGTAACTCATTCTTGATGGTGAGACTTCCTTGTCAGTGTCTCAACCTCAACAGTGAGTCTTTTCCAGACTAAACCAAAATCTTTATAATCTATCTTATATAGTAAAATGATATGATAAAACATAAATCTCATTAATATCTTAATAAACATGATTTGGTGATCATTAAAATAATTAGGTCAACAATCAACCCTTTTTGATGATCATAAATCATGAAATTTTACATACACGACATCAAAGGTAAATTCAGACATTGTATGCATATGGTATCAAAGATAAATAAATAACACATTGTATTTAAAATAATTAGATAGTAAACAATATCAAAGAAAAAGATAATATCAAAGGAAGATATTTACACATATATGGCAAATAATATTAGTATAGATCATAAGAATATATATAGTATCAAAGGAATACTAAGATAAAAATAGATTCCATAGAATCTTCTCCCCCTTTTGGGATTATCAAAAAGTATAAATAAAATATAAAATTCATAGAAAAACAAAATATGAATAAGGGAATATTCATTAGAAACCAAATGAAGTCTAGCCACAAAAAATTACAGCAAAAAGTTTTACAAAAACATAAAAAAATCCCCATAAAAGACCAAAGTATAAGATCAATGATTATTCTAAGGATGGTTAGAAGGAATCAAATGAGATTTTCCCTTGACTTTTTCTAAGGTATAGGATGTAGAAACTGAGACTATGGTTTCAGTAGGAACAATATTAGGAACATCAGTCAGAGAATGAGGCTCTTTGATTAAAATAGGTTTGAGGTGTTGTATGACCTATCTGGGAGATAAGGCAAAGGTTTGGAAATGGGATGGAAAAGGAGCGTGGGGATTTCTGGTCACACCAGATCAGAAGAACTCTAGATTAGTGGATGGTGGAGTCAAATGGGATGTCACTGGTATAGCCTCATTATCCACAACAACAGTTTCATGAACATGCAAAAATGGATTCATGTGATTTAGGAAGTCCATGATGATAGAACCACCCCTCTACATTTCACTGAAGAAGACTCAATTTTATTCCATAAAATAATGAATCACTGGATTCAGGACCTTCAACAGGTTTACTTTCACTTTAAAGTCTTGAATTACTGGAGGCATCCCAAGATTATCTACCAGATACCTGAAATGAGCATTCATCTCATGCTTTGAGCATATTCTTGAGAGATAATACTTGATTTCTTTGGTAATGGTCACTATGTATTCTTTCATATCTTTCATGTATTACTTGATCATCATATGGTAATGATCATTATTATGCTTGAATTTTCTCAAAGTATATTGATTTAAGGCAACAACATCACTTGAAGCACTACTTGAAGAAGCTCTAATCTCTTATCTGATAACAGATCTGATCATTTCAACATAAAAAATAGGAGGATGGTCATTGGAACTAGAATCCATATAAGTAATATTTTCAATCCTTTTTAACAAGGCTACCAAGGAATAAACAAACGAAGACTACATCACCTCCTTAGTTGATTTTAAGGATTCCAAATCCAACTTTATATTTTCTATTTCAACTTCTGGGATATGATGCATCATTTTAGCTGAATATGTTGGATCAACAGTTCAAAAAAATATCAAACATCCTGTTCAATTAACTTATTAACCAAGGCATGTTGATTCCCCAACTTCACATAAAACTTAGATAAAACCTTTTCACCAAAATCATTTTTGTCACCCTTGGTTACAACATCCACTAGAATTGTAAGTGCACTATGAGTAAGTAAAGGAGTATCATACTCATACCTAGTTGGAACATCAAATTAAAACTACTAAAACTCACCAAAAGCATCAATTTTATCACATAATGACCCCTTAGAATCACTTTCATTTCAAAGATCAGGTCCACTATTATTTTGTAGAATCCCTTGAAACATTCCCTATTCTTTAGACATAGGGTTAATCCAACTTTATGAAGGCTTACCAAAAGTCTCAACAACTGAATAATTAGAAACTGAAGATACCACCACATTAGGTACTATAATAGGGGCCTCAATAGATATCTATACTTCACATAGTTTCTCAGCAGTAGTAGGGTCATCTCCCAACTACTTAGCAACCAACTTCTAAAAAAATAAACCTTCTTCTGATCATCCACTAATTATTCAATAATAGTCTTCTCATCAACCATATGAAAATCACCTATAGGATCATTGGTATCCATCAAAAATAAGATCAACTGGATGACTTTAAAGACTTGGGGATTTCTCCCCCTAAAATGATACATATTTATTTTCTCTAGCAGCTCTTTCCACATTCTTAACCAAGCTTGTAATTTCTTCAGATCTAGAAACAAAACCTCCATGAGAAGGGAAAAGATCCTGAGGTATTTCCACATCCTCGTCTCTAATTTTTCCATAAAAACTATCAAGGTTTTATCCTCCATCACCATATCCATTTTCATCACCATTACCATCTTCATCATCTCCCTCATCTTCATATTCACCATTTCCATTATCCTCAGAATATTTGGATGAACTTTTGAATTTATCTTCACTTGAAACTTTGGTTTTATCCTCGTAACTTCCTTCCTTTAAAATTTTATCTCTTTTAGGGAGAGTCCTAGGCAGACTAGGTGCTCTATAGGTTATATTAGGAGGAATTTTGGGCAAGTCTGGATCAATTCCTTCATCAACAAAAAACTCTTTCTCCTCTTCACCTCTAGAGGCATTAACCTCTTCTTATTCTTCATCAGAATATTCCACCGCTACATCTGGTTCTGAAATAAGGTCCATAAGGTCTTTTAGTCTTAAAGGATGGTCAAATAGGTTAAAATCATCATAAATATTTTCACTATTATCCACCCATTTCTTTTTCCATAGATTCAAACTGATTTTTATCCTTCTGCAGATTATTCTTGTGATGAAAAAACAACCATAGTCTATAGAAAAATATTTATCTTTTGAAACTAAACCTTTTTCTTATAACATATCTGAGATGAACATTAGGTAAATTAGGGTGTTATATCTTGAAGTTGTCTTGGTTATTTCCAACATGTGAAGCATGAGATATATGCAAAGGTTGATCTTCTCACTTCTCTTCATCAAGAACAATAGGTAGACATCCTGATATATCATAGTTCTTTTCATGGACAAAGAAAATGATATCTAAATTTGAAAACTAACTGGTATTCACCATCAAGTTTTGAAGCTACAGGTCTTATAACTATGTCATCACTAGTTAACTCAGCCAATGCATCTTTATAAATAAAATTATCACTATCATTTGGAATGGTTCCTTGATAATATTTTTCTATTCATTCATGAGGAGCCTTTAAAAATCAAGCCCACTTACTTGAGTAGAACACAAACTTGCGGCCATTAATTTGAGTTTTTATCAAATATTCATATTTCTCAAAGGAAAACTCTACAAAGTGGTAAAATTCATGCACTAACCTAGGATAAAAAAGGACTCTCATTGGAATAGAACCATTCCATCCATCCTTGGGTTTGAAAAACATTAAAACCCAAATATTTACTTGAAATAATCCACTATACTTGAACTTCTTTTTCAGACACTGGCACTCTCTTCGAAAGATCGAGATTTACTAGCTCAACTATAGTATGATGAATCGGCTCCCCTTTCTTCTTCTTTGTAGGGTGTGACTCGTCCAGTAAAGACACTTAAGGACACTTCAATTTGGATATAGAGATCTTCTCAATCGGTTCAGGTGAATGTGAAGGAAGAAAAATGGTCGGGAGAGGAAATTATGAAACAAGGTTTGAAAGAAAAGGCACGAGATAGGTGGACGTTCGAATAAGAAAAAGTGTCTAATTTATATCATTTAGGAATTTAGGGATTCAAAAAATTTAAAAATAAGAAAACATTTGAATTGAAATATAAATTAAATTAACCATAAAAATATTAAAACTAGTGGCTTAAAACTTAACAGCGTGAAAAATTGACAAAGGCATGATATAATTTTCCAATGGTGAGAAATATCATCAGTGTGAAGTATCAATGGTTAGAAGTATCAATGGGGAGAAGTATCAGTGGGGAAAAGTATCATTAGTAAGACATTCATAATGGTGAGAAGTATAAATGAAGAGACATTCAAAATGGAGAGAAATCTACAATGGTGAGAAGTCTAAAACGGTGAGACATTCACAATAGTGAGATATACACAATGGTGAGAAATATAAAATGATGAGACAGTTAGAACGATGAGACATTCACAACCGTGAGACATTCATAATGGTGAGTAATAGAAAGTTAAACTTAACCAAAATTGATCATACATAACTCATGTTTGATGTAATTCATTCTATCATAATTCAAAGGCTTAATAAAAATATCAGCAAATTGATGTTTTATACCAATGTATTCAAGAGTGATATCACACTTTTGAAAATGATCTCTCAAAAAGTGATGTCTTACATCAATATGTTTTGTTCTAGAACTTGAAATAGGATTATTAGAAATATTTATAGCACTTGTGTTGTCACAATTTAAAGGGTAATATCAAAATTGATATCCATAGTCTAGTAATGCTTGTTTCATCAGAAAATTTTGTGAACGATAACTACTTGCAGCTATGTATTCAAATTAAGAAGTAAACAGTTAAATAGAATTTTATTTCATACTACAAAAAGAAACTAGTGACTTTCCTAAAATGCGACATGTTCTAGAGGTTATTTTTCTTTTTAACTTACATCCATTAAAATCAGCATCAAAATAACTAACTAAGTCAAATGATTGTCCAATTGGATAAAATAATTCTAAAATTTTAGTATATTTGAGGTATTTGAAAATTATTTTTATAGCAACTAAGTGTGAATATTTTTGGGTTTTATTGAAAATAAACACACTAAACATAATATATGGTCAGCTAGCAGTCAAATAGATAAGACTTCCAATCATACCTCTATAACTAGTTTGGTCCACTGGTTTTATTGCTTCATCAGTATCCAACTAACAAGTATTACTCATAGGAGTATCACAAATTTTAGTTCTATCCAAATTAAAATGTTTTTAAAGATCTTTTATATATTTAATTTGTTTGAAAATAATTACTTATTTATTTTGAAAATTTTGAAAACCAAGAAAGAATTTTAGTTCACCCATCAAACTCATTTCAAATTCATTTTTCATTATTTTTGAAAAATTAGTACATAAAGAATTTTTTGAAGAACAAAAAATAATATCATCTACATAATTTTTTACAACTAAAACATATTTTGAAATTATTTTTATAAATGGGTAGGATCGACTATACCTTTTTGAAATCCTTTTGAAATAATAAAAGTGCTCAGAATATCATACCAAGTTCTAGGGACTTATTTCAAACCATATAAATATTTTGTTAATTTGAAAAATCAATTTGGAAAAATAGGATTTTGAAAACTAGGAGGTTGTTCAATAAAAACATCCTTAACTATATAACCATTTAATAATGAACTTTTGACATCCATTTGATAAAGCTTAAAATCTAGATGTGTTTCATAGTCAAACATTATTCTAATGGATTGAAGTCTGGATACTGGTGCAAAGGTCTCCTCATAGTCTATTCCTTCTTCTTGACTATACCCTTATACAACAGGTCTATCCTTGTTTCTTAGTATAATGTTTGATTCATCTACCTTGTTTCTAAACACCCATTTTGTGCCTATATCTAAGGTGTATTTGGGTCTATCAATAAGTTCCCATAATTTATTCTATTAAAATTGTTCTAGTTTTTCTTGCATAGCCATCACATATAATTCATTATTAATTGCATCATTTATGTTCTTTGGTTCAATTTGTGATAAGAAAGATTGATGTTCAAACTGACTTCTTAGAGAAGATCTAGTTTGTGTACCTCTATCTAGGTCTCCAACTACAAACTCTAAAGGATTATAATTAAGGGTCCCAACATCTCTAGAAAAATAAGGGCTTTTCACCTTAGGATTCTCTATAGGTTCAGGTTAAAGTTTTAGAATTTCATTAGAACTGGATGATTTTTCTACTTACTTTCTAGAAGAATTAGAAGGTTTAGAGTTTAGGTATAAAGAATATATCATCCTAAAGTTTTTATAAAGAGGTTTTGGGATCATATGGATATGTATCATCAAATTTTATATGAACTAACTCTTCTACAGTCTTGGTTATCTTATTAATAACTCTATAAGATTTTATAGAAGTAGAACATCCAAGTAAAATCCCTACACTTTTCTAGGAATTTTTATAAGATTATCCTTATTATTAACAATAAATAATTTTCAACTAAAAACTCTAATGTAATTAACCTTAGGATTTCTATTGTTCCATATATCATAGGGTGTTTTCTTCAAGATAGGTTTAATTAAAACTCTATTGATTATATAACAGGTTTTATTCATAGCCTCAGCCAAAAAATATACAGGTAAGTCCTATTTATTTAGTATAGTACAAGCTATATTTTGAAGAGTTATATTTCTTCTTTCTACAACTCCATTATGCTAAGGGGTCCTAGGATCAAAGAAGTTATGAATATAACCATTTTTTGAGAAAAAGGATTCAAAGTCTTGATCTTCAAACTCACAACCATGGTCACTTATTAAGGTCTTAATTCTAAGTCCACTTAAGTTATCTACAGATCTCTCATAATTGGTAAAATACGAACAATCTTCACTTTTATGAGCTAAAAATAATACCCAAGTATAACTAGAAAAATTCATCTAGTAGTACATATACATAGTTATTTCCATTTAGACTAGAAAATCTGGATAGTCCAAATAAATCCATGTGAACCAACTCAAGAGGTTGTTAAGTTGAAAATTCTTTCTTTAATTTTAAAAAAAAATCTTGGGTTGTTTCCATTTTTTATAGGGGTTATAGACTTGGTCATTTGGGAACTCAAGTTTTGGTAGATCATTGACTAAACCTTTCCTAGAAAGCTTCCTAAGTCAGTGAATATTAAAGTGGCCTAGTCTCCTATGACAAAGAAATGGTTCTTTATGAAAGGCGCTTAGGAAGGAAACATTTTGAGAAATTAAATAATTAAGATTAATAATATAAACATATTCATTTATTAAAGAAGTAAATACTAAAGAATATTTATAATAAAAAATATTACATTCATTATTTTCAAATTTAACATGAAATACATCATCAAATAATTGTGAGATTTTAAGAAAATTATATTTAAAACTATAAAAAATAGTACTTTGAAAATTAAAATAGAATTAGTATTACCAATTTGGCCAAGGCTGGTGATCTTTCCTATTACATTTTTAGAAAAGGTGAAATGACTACCATCAAGCTTTATGAGGATTTTGGAACATTAGTAGTATCCTTTCATATGTATTGAAAATACACTGTCCAAGTAACATAGACTTTTAAAGGAGGTCTTCAAGAAGCTTTCCTACAAAAAAAATTTATACATGGAATGATTTTGGTACCAAGATTTTCTTGGGTCTATATGTGTTAGTAATTAGGGATTAAGGAATCCAAATTTGTTTAATAGGTATCTTATAAAAAGACTGTAATATTTTTTAAATAAAAACTTTTTTAGGTCCTCTTGAATAATAACTGGTAGTAGAGGTTTCATATTTATATTTAGGTACAAATGTGATCTTAACTATTATTCTTTGTCAAGGTTAGTATCCTATACCTGTAACATACTTAGGATATTTTTTACCTTGAATCTATGTAAGTGTTTCTCTACTATTAGTAATTTTTTCTAAACCATTATTTAGTTGTTTATTGGACAATTTAAGTTCAGTTTTCTCCTTCAATAACTGAGCAATTTTATCTTTCTCTATAGTAAGATCCGTTTTAATATTGTGATAAAGAACATGCCTTTTATCACATGCATGATATTCTATATCCTTATACTCAGGGCTAATATATTCTTTAATTCACATCTATAATGGATTTAAGAACAATCATTAAAATAATAAATGAAATTAAATTGATAATTTATCCATTAATATTATTATTTTTTTAAAACAATGGTGGTGAGTCTTTAGAATGGTAACACTTTCTGGCAGTGTCTAAGTCTGGTGATGAGATACACTCTAGAAGTGTCTGAGTTTGGTAGTGACATAGGCTGGTGGTGTGTCAGTATGGCGGTGACTCTTATCAATGGTTGGTGACTCCAACACTTATCCTTTTTTTCTGGTGGCGACTCATCCCTGATGGTGATTCATCACATACTTTTACAAAAATTCATTCTAGTGATGACACATAGCTGATGGTAGGTAATTATAGTACTTAGTTGATTCTAGATCTCAGTGGTGACTTATCCTTGACAGTGGGACATCCTTGATGGTGTCTTAACCTCAATGGTGAGTCTTTTCCAAACTTAACCAAAATTTCACCGATATGTCTTATATAGTAAAATTCTATCTTAAAACTAAAGTTCATTAATATCATAATAAACATTATTTGGTGATCCTTAAAACAAGGAGATTAACAAAACTCATGTATAAATTCCATGGATAGTTCATGCATCATATCTATTTATTCCCTATATATTTCATATAAATATGAAAAAAAAAATTATTTAATGATAGATTATTTGGGTGAATGGTTCTGGCATCTAGGACACATGAAATAATATACCCAATAAATCAAAATCATAATTTTCATGCAGGCCAATATACAACCCATAAATATATCATATATAAATATGGATTTAGGGAATATCTCCTTTATTAGGTTAAATTTCCCTTGTTTTCTTTGATATTTAAAGGACATGGAACTACACTTTTATTTTATTATTTTAACTTTTCAATTCCATGATGATAAAGACACAAGGCACACAACATGATGGAAACTAACAAGGCTGTTTGCAGGAAATTCTGACTGTGAGATACAAGTTCACACCATGAATTATTACAAAATAGAATCTATGAAAGGGAATCATAAAAGGTCATGGTTGTGAGCCAAATAACATCAATTCAACAAGGTATTGTGATTTTAAATTTATATATTTTCTATTACTCCCCTATTTTTTTTTGTTTTTTTGGAATTTTTAATTGAAATTTCATGCCCCACTCTTAGAATTTTTTCTTTAATCAATGATCTAGGTGAAAAAATTATTTAAGATGAACCTCCCAACATGTTTTAGATTTATTTTTCAATAAATTTTAATGATAAAAATGTGGTAATAAATTATTAGGGTTATGAATAGGGGAATGAATTTGAAAAATCATGATTTAAGGGAATGAGTTGGTCTATATAAATGAAACTTCTCCTAGATTTGGTATGTTTTGAATCTCTAAAATATGTATTGATTTTTCTGTTTTTAGTGTGAATTTATCTATATTATTTAATATTTATCAATTTTTTACATTCCCAAGAGATTTCTAAGCCTAATATTTTCCATTATTTTTTGAGTAAATTTCTTGAGTGACACTTGCGACATGTTTTCTTCTAGATTTTTCTTGTAAAATTATCAAATTTATGAAAATAAAAAGTCAATTTTAATATTATTGATGCATTATTTTTTAAAATACCGTTATCCTTGAACCCACCCTTATATTAATCCTTCCTTTTCCCCACATAATCCGTGTATGAACTTTTTTAGGAAGATCCACACTATAATACCATTTTCCCTTCCTACCCTAATTTGGTATTTTCGCATGATATTTATTGGTTTAAGTGTAGGGGAGAGGATGTTAATGGTGGAAAGGGATGGTTTAAATTGAATAAATAACGAGGGTGTGTTTTCATGGGATGTATAAGGTTCATGTTTTCATTACATTACATTATCTTCACCATCTCTAAAAATAATAAAAAAAATGAAAAAATCACATGTTGTGTCTTGGGTAGTCAAAAACAACCATTACTAGAACAATTTTCTTATTATAACTATTACAATTAGTGTCCTGAGGTGATCATTATGGGTCAAGTGATGAATGTGATACATACCCCAAACATGAATTTCTAAAAAAAGAAAAAAAGAAAAAAAGAAAAGAACAAGAGAGGGGGGAATTATTTCATTGAATTATATTACTTAATAAACCTTGAATTTAGTTGTTGGGATTGAGTTATTTGAAGGAATTGTTTTTTGAATATTTAAATTGATTATCATGCAATTTACTTTAGAGTTAAACCCTACTTTTGAGATTTATATCATTTTTTACATCATTACCCATCAACCCAAAGACTTAGAATCTTTTTAACCTATTTTCAAATATTTTATTATTATTTTTGACCTTTTTTATTAAAGGTTGGATGTTGGGACCAAGAATTTTGGAGATGTTTTAAAAGGAAGGTTAAGGAATAAGGGTTTCTCAATGTGTTGTATTTTGTTGTCTAACACAAATCACCGTACCTTTTTACGCTTTCGTTTAAAGTTGATAATATGAATTTTATCAACTCGAGTGTATCACATAGAGTCCAATGGATTAAGTTCATCAAATGTATGTTGCTGATATGATGTGATCGACTAAAGGTTTTGAATGCTTATCCAAGTTCAATCCTGAGTGTATAAGACATAATGTTTGGTGAAGTTGAAAATAAACATTGCTTTACTATTCTTATAGTTCCTAACATCATGAGTATTGAAAGATATCGTGATTCTATCTTGAGTCAAAAGGGGGAGAATAACATTTGTTGGTATAATGTTTATGCAATAAAGATATGTGGAGTTCACCAGATAGATATTTTCATCCAAAGGTGCAGTTTGATAAAGATTTTGATATGAAGTTTGAGGTTCCAAAGGATCAAATGAAAACTGGGGGGGTAAAGCAGTTGTTCACTTTTTACGAGTTTCAAAAAAATTAGAAACTTAACCCCTATAACCTGTTAATATTTATTTCTTTATCAACTTTTAGTAAATAATTATGCATGAAAAGTGGGAAAGAAAGTAAATCATACAAGTTTTATAAGGTTTGGCCTCATTGTGAGAACCTACATCCTTTCCATAGCCACTCCCATGGGTCTATGGAAATACACTATTATGAATAAGTGAATACAACTTGTGCCAACTCCCGTTAGACACCTTATATCTCCCGATATGAAAGAATATACTCACTCCCATTAGTTTACAAATTTTCTTATAAAAAATATAGAAAAAAAGAATAAATAATTTGTTCAAACTGATCCATAAATGCTCAATTTGGATCCTCATTCCAATTTGGATAGATTCGATTCACTCAATCTGATGAGGTTAATACGATTATCCTTTACTCAATATGAACCTATTAAACTCTACTCAAACACTTAGTCTGATCTTATTTAGTCTAATTGACTCAATACGATGGACTCAATACGATGAAATCAATATGATGAACACATTCTCAAACTGAAAAACTTAAACTCTAATAAAATTCTTAAAATGATCTTACTCAGTCTGATTGAATCAATATGATCTTCCTCAGTCCGATGAGAACTTTCCCTTCCAATTATTTAGTTCTCCACCTTTTGTGTTTACGTGAAAAGTTACTATGAACAAATGATCCTAGAAATTATTTATATACAACTCAGAAAAAAAAAGCAGAAAACATGAAAACCTTCCCCACTTCCTCAAATTTATAAACCTTCGAATGTCACTCACATTTAAACTTTAACTTTTACTTCTTCAAACCTTCTCAAACTTCTCAGAGATTTACACTGACTTAAATATCAAGATTTACCACTTCAACTCTTTACATATCTACTTCTTTGTAATCATCGTTCTTGAACTTCTTATCTTTTCTTCAGTATGATGAATCCTCCTCTTCTCATTATAATGAAACTTCCTCAACTTCAGCTTCCTATTCTTATAATGATCATATTTTCTTTCTCATCTCATTACTATATACCTTTCTTTATCACGACCCATCCCTCGGGGCCCATAATGTGACTACCCCAAGCCCGCCTTCTATAGGCTAGGGGATGGAGACCCACACCAAAAAGGTGTATCCCTATAATGGGAAGGCATTTCCTTTAAACTCGTACAAACACACACAATCCTAGAACACAATAAGAAACAACCATGAAGTAAACTGTTGTAGTAAAAAGTGTACTGAATGTAAAGGGGTAGGAATACAAGACCAAATTAAGAGTACAAGTACAATTGAAAAGAGAAAATATCTCCTGGATCGTCCACTAAGGATCCTACCTGAAGGGTAGGTACAAATATTCTCCATATAACTCTACATCAGCCCATATCTTTCATGTACCATCTGGTCCTGGCTCCCTCAAGTCTCAGCCCAACTGCTCATCATCTGCACAAGACACAATAAGGTGCGGGCAAAGCCCATGTAGGGGTGAGTATAACAATACTCAGTAGGGACCCCGAGACCCCCAAGGGTCTCCCAGAGTTCCACAAAGTAAAAACCACAAATTAAGACCTCAATCTCAAAGCAAGAAGCAATAGTCATCTCACACTAGGTATACAACTCAGATATTATGAATATAGATGATTAGTCTTAAGCTAAATCATCTTATTCCATTTAAAAGTTCCATAACTAATTCACAAGAAGTTTTTATATTATCAATACACTCTTGGACATGAGTCATTGTTACACAATAGGCCACTGTAAGGTGGGTCCTTGTCGGGTCATTCTACTACTGATCCACATTGGGTCTCTAGATGTTGATCCACACAGGGTCTCTATAATGCCAATTCAAACAGGGTCGCTATGATGCTGATCCACATAGGGTCACCATGATGCTGATCCACACAGGGTTGCTATGTTTCTGATCCACACAGGGTCTCTAGATGATGATCCACATATGTTCGCTAGCACAAAGGTAAGGATGATTATTCGTATAACTAGATCATCCCACTTTGGAGTTTCTGATGTTGGACCACATTAGTTTATCTTCTTCTTCATGTCACAACCAACCACTGGATTCTGGATCATAACATGATTGATCTTGGGAGAACCTCTCCTCAAGCCATCAGTTGTATTTCAACTGGTACGAAGTCCTACAAAAAATATTCCCAAGGGACCGCCCCATCATAGGGTTCCCAACGTGACAGATGGAGCGTTGTTCAGACGCCCAGTCTGTGAGATATAGGCACTTTTGTAAAAAGTCCCCGATTGGATTCAGGTATAATCCAGCCCATGTCGCACGTCAAACTTCGTCAAAACTTACTTAGAGTATCTCTAAAGGACCGACTTGTCACAAAGGTCCTTATTTCATAGACGATGCATCAATCGAATGCTCAGTCTATTAGTTACATCCCTTTCCATAAAATGGGGGCGATTGCACCTCGGTTCGACCCGACTCGATCGGGCCCACTGGAATATGCCAAAGAGACTGCTTCCCAAAAGGGATCCCAATGCCACTAGCAGCTTGTTGAATGGACACCTATTTCATTAGTTATGGGTGTCTCTTTATTTAGGGACCGGTTGGGTCTGGGCCTGGTCCGACTCATTCAGACTGGCCAAATGCAACGGGTCTTGGGGTTTACCTGACCCCGCTCGGGTCTGGCCCGGTTCACTGAGTCCGACCTACTGGGCAGGTCCAGTCCAGCCTTATAGCGGGTCTGGTCCATGGGGTAGGTCCAACATGCTTTTTTGGCCCACGTCCGGCTCGGTCCGCCCTATGGCGGACCATTGTGTCCTACTAGCCCTGCAGTTGCGGGGCGGTTTCACCAACTGATGGGGCACTGCCCCGCCCCATGAACGGTCATCTGTTTGGCCGACTGGGTTCCGGAAACGTGATGCGGCGTGGGGCCTCACTACTCCTTCATGGTGCAGCCTACTGACCGTGGCGGCATCACACCACTCCTTCAAGCCACAGCCCTCTGGCCACAGCTGCTCAGCACTGCCCCCTTCAATCGCGACCCGTTAGCCACAGCCGCTTTGTGCCACTGGCAGCGCCTGTAGGGACCACCCTTGTCCTGCATGGCTAGCTTGGGTTGACCGCCTTCAGCCACTGTGGCGCACTGTCGCGCGCCACCTTCTCTGCCCGCGGCCGGTTATCGAGGTCTCCTCTGACCACCATCGACCGTCGTCGACATGGCACACAACGGTTTCTTCCACGGGTCACCAGACGTGCTTTGGTGTCTGTTCTTAGTGTCGTATGCACCTACGACTCTCCCGCGCTTCCACCGTCATAGCGTGACCCACTATTTCTTGTTGCCATCAATCTGAGGAAACCATCCCCGAAGAACGGAGCATGAGTGAAGTGACAGAGTGTACAAGTTTTGTTCGTTTGGCCAACACCATCCACGTTATTGTGATAGTAAGCAGTATCAAGGTAAAACGTCAAATATAACTTTTAAACAATCCCCCTACCTAGAAGAGACGTTTGTTGACAAGAATCGATAGAAACTCCTTCATCGTTGTCATCTCTTCGTGATTCGGTGGCGCTCATCACCGCTTACTGAAATCGGTATCGTCCTCCAAGTGGTTGGCGTCGTGGTACTTTTCTAGATCTTTGTCACTTGGTGAAGTCGTTCCAACACTCCACCCCGAGATCTATATAAATAGGAGAGGGGGAGGGTGAGTAATGCATGTGGAATTAATGGGGTTCATTTAATTATTGAACCTTCAAAATTCCAATAGTGCAGTTATAAGAATAAAGGGGAGTCAATCCATTTAATGTCTTGACGTGTTGTTGGTCCTTCCACCACCGCTCATCCACTGGAGAAAAATAAAAGAAATAAAATAACATAAGATGTTATTTTATTAATCTTTCAAAAGTCCACAAAATTAACTTTTTCACCTAACCTACTATGGTCAAAGTGAATCCCCCATTAAGATTCTCCTGGCACTTCAAATTCAACAGTTTCCTTAAATTTTTAGTCTGAGCACTGATTCAAAAGATAGGAAATTCCACCCGTGCATTTACTGAACGCACCTTAAAAAAAGTTTGGAAATACATTTTGGGAACACCGAGCTTCAGAATCATGCGCCGTCAATTTTTTCATACTTGTAATAATTCCATATAATTAAAAAAATAAATTACACTCAAAATGAGGGTCTTTAAATTCTCCCCACCTTAGAGATTTTCGTCCCTGAAAGCTACAACATAGACTAAGGAAACAAATGGTGGTACTAAGCACGAATCTGAGCCTCCCACTCCCATGTGCTCTCTTGGAGGTCCCTGTGCTGCCAGCAAACGCACACCCGATGTATCAATCATCTATAAATGACCCACTCCTATCGATCCTCAATCTCCACTAGAAACTCTGTAAAAGTTTCCCCATCATCAATGTTCAACTCTCCCTAGTCAATAACGTGTGATGGATCATGCACATACTTCCTCAGCTACGACACGTGGAAAACTTCATGCACCCAATGCATCTGTGGGGGGAGAACTAGACAATACACCACCTCACCAACTCTACTGAGGACCTAAAAGGGTCCGATTAACCTTGGAGATAACTTTTTACCCCATCCAAATCTCTGAAAACCTTATCGAGGTGAGACCTGTAGGAAGACATGGTCTCCCTCCTTGAACTCCAAAGGTCTCTATCTCCTGTCAGCATAAGAATTTTGTCTTCTCTTTGCAGTCTTCATCCAATCTTGGATGATCTTCACCTTCTCTGTGATTGCTCGTACCAAATTTGGACCCATAAGTGATGACTCCCCCGGGTCTGTCCAGCATAGAGGTGATTTGCATGGTCGACCATAAAAGGCCTCAAACGGTGCCATACCGATGGTGGAGTGATAGTTGTTGTTGTATGAAAACTCCACCAAGGGAAAGTGATCCTCCCAAATGCGGCCAAAATCTAGGATGAAAGCACGAAGCATGTCCTCTAATGTATGAATTGTCTACTCTATCTGACCATTCGTTTGTGGATGAAAGGTAGTGAAAAAATGTAGCTGAGTCCCGAATGCCTCCTATAATCCCTTCCACAAAAGAGATGTAAAACATGCTTCATAGTCAGATAAAATCTTCAATGGTACCCCATGAATTTTTAAAATCTCTTATATGTAGAGGCGTCTCAATCCCTCTACTAATTCTTTCTCTCAGATGGGTAGGCAGTGGGCCGACTTGGTGAGTCGGTCAATGATCACCCAGATGGAATCATGTCCCCTGGACATCTGTGGTAGCCCTATCACAAATTCCATGGAGATACCATACAACTTACACTCTGGTACCTCTAGTGGCTACACTAAGCCTGTTGGAACATGATGCTCAGCCTTCACTTACTAACAAGTGAGGTATCATGAAACAAACTCTGCCATTTCCTTCTTCATCCAAGGAAACCAGTGTTGATGCTAGAGGTCC
Organism: Viscum album; assembly: GCA_963277665.1. Lineage (NCBI taxonomy): Eukaryota > Viridiplantae > Streptophyta > Magnoliopsida > Santalales > Viscaceae > Viscum > Viscum album. The sequence continues at coordinate 262,100,199 of OY728135.1, forward strand.
TGGTACATCTTCGCCACACTAGGATGTACCACCAAAGGGGATGTATGGAACTCCCTCAACACCTCCTCCCGTAGCTCCACCAAGACCATGGTGCGTCCTCTAAAGTGGATGACGTGTTCCACACCTTCATAAAATCTATCAGGTGCCTATCCTGAGGATATTTGAGCACGTCGAGCCTCATAGTAAATGTACCCAAGTTGTGCCTCCCAAACTCGCTGAAGAAGTGGGGGAGTGATAGTCATAAACTATAGATAAGATGCTCCATATCTATCCATAACGGATATCTGTAACATGGATAACTGCTCTGTTGCCTCACTTAGCAACTGTAGACCAGACCTCCTGCTGAGTGTGTCTACTACTATGTTCCCATTCCCAGGAGTATATACTATCTCAAAGTCATATTCCTAGAGTAACTCTATCCATCTTCGTTGTCTCAGGTTCAATTTATTTTGTGAGAATATATACCTGAGACTCTTGTGATTAGAGTAGACTGTAAAACACTCACCCATCAAGTATTGTCGCCACATTTTCAAGGTGAAGACCACTACTGCTAAATCCAAGTCATGGGTAGTGTTGTTTTGATAATTTTTTATAAGTTGTCATGAAACATAAGCGATCAATTATCTCTCCTGCATCAGGACACATCCAAGTCCGTTCCCTGATGCATCACAGAAGACTACATACCCAAAACCCTCTTCTGGTACCCTCAAGATGGGGGAACTCGTCAATCTATACCTCAACTCCTGAAAAATATACTGGAATCTCTCCGTACATACGAAGGGTTGTCCCTTCTTTGTCAATGCTGACAAGGGTGCTGCAACTCTGGAAAAGTTAGGTACGAATCCCTGGTAATACCCAGCCAAACCTAGGAAACTTTTCACCTCGGTCACACTCCTGGGTGGCTCCCATGAAGGAAAATCCTCTATCTTCTCCGGATCCATTACAACTCCAGCCTCTGAGATAACGGGTCCTAGAAAGTGGACCTCCCATATCCAGAACTGGCACTTCAAGAGATTACCATAAAGCTGGTTCTCTCAGAGTGTATCCAGAACTATCTACAGATGATAGGCATGCTCCTCCTCCAACGTTGAGTATATCAAGATGTCATTGATGAAGACCACCACAAAGTGATCGATGTATGGCTGAAAGATACTCTTAATGAGTCCCATGAATACTGTAGGGGCATTGGTCACACTGAATGGAATAACCAAGAACTCATGGTGGCCATACCAACATCTAAAGGTCGTCTTCTTAACATCCTCATCTCATACCCTAAGCTGATGATAGTCTAATCTGAGGTCTATATTAGAAAACCAACAAACTCCCTTCAGCTGATCAAAGAGATCATCAATCTTCGAAAGTGGATACTTTTTCTTCACGGTCACATGGTTCAGGCACTGATAATCCACACAGAGCCTCAAACTCCCATCTGCCTTCTTGGTGAACAAAATCAGGGTTGCCCTTGGAGAAAAACTAGGCCTTATGAACCCCTTCCTCTACAAGTCCTCCAATGTACCCGTAACTCATGAAGCTCTACAGGAGCCATCCAATATTCTGGTGTAGATATCGGTGTCATCCTGGGGTATAGGTTGATATAGAAGTCCACTTCTCTACGAGGAGGTAGCCCCAAATCATTAGTAGGGAAGACATCAACATACCGGTACACCACTATAGGATAGCTCGGACTCTGAACATCAACTGCTCTGAGGATAAGGATATCCAACTAAGGAGTGATCTGCTACACCCTCCTCCGGGTAAGTCCATCTTGTGCTGCTAAGGTTCCCTTCTCGCTAGTAAAGGAAAACTTAGTCCCATCCTCGCAGACACACCACACTTTGTGCCTAATACAGTCAATATGACCATGGACTATGGATAACCAGTCCATACCCAAGATGACGTCGTAAGGCCTCGACGCCACTACTAGAATATCCCAGCTGAAGCTCTCGCCTCCTGGAGTATGCTCGCACTACCGAAACTAGTGTGTAATCGTCAAATATTCTCCCATAGGAGTCTCTAATCGCAAGGATAGAGCCAACGAATCCACCAGAATCTCTAAGCTCCAAATGAAATCCATGGAAATGAAAGAGTGTCTAGAACCTGTGTCTATAAGTATTGCAGCTAAGGTGGAGTAGACACAGATCGTACATTGAATTATCTATGGAGCATCATGGTCGCAGGCCTCAGCTGCCTGGAGCTGAGCTCATCCCTGTCCACCTGCTCCTTGTGGTTAGGGCGGAACACCTGGAGGTGGTGATGATGAAACCTCGAATCGTCGGCGAATGCCTACTACACAACCATTTCCTCTACCACATCCGCCACCCTGTGGACCTCCTCACTCAAATCTCTACCTCTACCTCGACGATCTCTCCACCATTTTCTGGTTGTCAGTGTGGCTGGTTGGGTAGTCGCGAGCCATGTGACCATGCCCGCCGCACGTGAAGCACAGTCTGCTCCTCTGCTGGCCCGATCTACCTCATGATCCTCACACCTCCGACCCTACGTCTTGGAGTCATCCACCATAAGGTCTGGTCGACTTGGACCTCTATGTCATCTGCCTACTACCAACCACAGATGACTCTGCTAAGTGTCGCTCGGTGGTGGGTCTCACCATCGGTGTCTACTCAGCAAGGAATCTATCTACCAAGAGTGATCTCTCCAGCACTTCAACGTGCGTTAGGATGCTAATAGATACCATTGAAGCTATGATCTCCCTTCAGAGTCCCTACTCGAAGGTTCTATCCCTGAAGAAAGGGTCCCGCACCATGTTGGTGGAGTAGCGTGAGAGGTCAGTGAATCTCTCCAAGTACTAGGCCACTGATAAGCTGCCCTGCTATAAGTGTAGCAGCTCCTGGATACACATAGTGCATAGAGTCGCTAGAAAAAACTCTACCCTGAAGAGGCCCTCAAAATCTGACCAGGTGAGGGTCACCTCGTCATGTGTCTCGAGCATCAGACTCCACCATCTCCCTGCTGGTCCCTGGAAAATACTGGAATCTAGGATAACTATCTGGTCGGATGGTGTCCTAACAAGGCAAAAAACTATGGCCACAGCCTCCAGCTAGTCCTCAGCCACCAGTAGATCCATCTTGCCTTATAATCTCAGAGGCCTCTGTCACTGGAACTCATGAAACGCGCTCAGTTAACATGCACCATCTACTGGTGGGGATGGTGGAAATGGCTACCCAATGAGTAGTGGTGATGCTGGTACACCACCTGATGGTACTATTTACATAAGAAGAGACTGCACTGAAGCCTCCTCGCTTAGTGGATGGTCATCGTGTACTCTCTCAGGAATCCTGGCTGGCTGTCTACATGGAGACATCCTGAAAGGAAATAGGTGCGCCACTGTCAATAATTTATACATGGTGAGATGACTCAAAGAGATCAAAAGTAAAAAATTTCCAAAACACATGCAATAAATGTTTTTGTGCATCGAGTCATAAATCAGAAGTCATGGTCTTGGTGTATGGATACGTCGTCCACGACACCAACACTGGAATCCCCAAACTAAAAACCACACTTGAATAATTTAACACTATTGCTCCATTGGAAAAATCATAGTCCTATTTCTTTAGTAGAACTAACTCCTCTGATACCAATTTGTCATGACCCATCCCCCGAGGCCCGTTCTATGACTACCCCAATCCCACCTTCCATAGGCCAAGGTCTGGCGACTAGAACCAAAAAGCGTATCCCTATAATGAGAAGGCATTACCTTTAAACATGTACAAACACACACAATCCAAGAACACAATAAGAAAAAACCATGAAGTAAACTGCTGTAGTAAAAAAGTGTACTGAAAGTAAAGGGGCTGGAATACTAGCCCAACTAAAGAGTACAAGTACAACTGAAAAGATAAAACAGCTCCTGGATCATCCACCGAGGATCCTAACTGAATGGTAGGCACATATCGTCTCCACAACACTCCACGTCATCCCGTCTCCTCTGTATACCACCTGGTCCTGGATCCCTCAAGTCTCATCCTAGCTGCTCCTCATCTGCACAAGACACAACATGGTACGAGTGAAGCACATGCAGGGGTGAGTATAACAATACTCAGTAGGGACCCCAAGACCCCGGGGGGTCTCCTAGAGTTCCAAAAATGAAAAACCACAAATAAAGACCTCAATCTCAAAGCACAAAGCAATAGTCAACTCACACTAGGTATACAACTCATAGATTAGGAATATAAATGATTAGTCTTAAGATAAATCATCTTATTTCATTTAGAAGTTCCACAACTAATTCCCAAGAAGTTGTTCTATTATCAATACACTCTTGGACATGAGTCATTGTTCCATGAAGGGACACTGTAAGGTGGGTCCTCATCAGGTCACACTACTGCTAATCTACACAGAGTCTCTAAATGATGATCTATATAGGGTCGCTAGAATGTCGATCCACACAGGGTCGCTATGATGCTGATCCACACAAGGTCACCATGATGCTGATCCACACGAGGTATCTATGTTAGTGATCCACATAGGGTCTCTAGATACTGATCCACAAAGGGTCACTAGCATAGAGGTAGGTATGATTAGTCATACATCTAGATCATCCCACTCCAGAGTTTCTGATGCTGACCCACATTGGTCTCTCTTCTTCTTAATGTCACAACCAACCACTAGATTCCTGCTCATAACACGTTTGATTCTGGGAAAACCGATCCTCAAGCCATCAGTCATATTTCAACCAGTAAGAAGTCTGACAAAAAGTATGCCCAAGGGACCTCCCCATCATAGGGGTCCCAATGTGACAGACAACACATCATTTGGACGCCCGACTGTGAGATATGGGCACTTTTATAAAAAGGGCCCAGTTGGATTCAGGTCTAATCTAACCCAGGTCTCATGTCAAACTCTTTCAAAACTCAGTTAGAGTATCTCTAAAGGATATCCTTGTCACAAGGATCCTTATGTCATAGACGGCGTGTCAGTCGAATGCTCGGTCTGTTAGTTACATCTCTTTCTGTGAAATGGGGGCGATCACACCTCAGTTCGGCCTGGCTCGGTCAAGCCCGCCAGAATATGCAAAAGGAACCGCTTCCCAAAAGGGATACCAATGCCACTGACGCCATGTCAAATAGACACTCGGTTCGTCAGTTACGAGCGTTTCTTTATTCGGGGACCAGTTTGGTCTGGGCCCGGTCCTACTCAGTCAGACTGGCCTGACACAATGGGTCTCGGGGTCTACTTGATGCCAACCAAGTCTGGATCGTTAAGGGTTGGCCCGGTTCATTGGGTTTGACTTGTTGGGGTCGGCCCGGTTCGATTCACGGGCCCGGGCCGCGGTTGACCGGGCCCGCCGGGTGTGGCTCGTCCCACCCATGCTGGCCCGTTGGGCTGGTCCACTGGTGGATCTGGTCTGCTGGGCGGGTCCGACCTTCTTGGCTGGCCCACGTTCGGATCGGTCCATTTGAAGGCAGACCGTTGTGTCCCAATGGCCCCGCGGTTGCGAGGCCGTTTCGCCAGCCGGTGGGGCGCTGCCCCACTGCATGAACGGTCGGCCATTTGGCCGACCAGGTTTTGCCAACACGGTGTGGCGTGGGGCAGCACCTCTTCTTCCTATCACAACCCGCTGGTCGCGACTACTCTATACCACCCGGCTTCTGCCATGGCTCGCTGGTTGTGGCCGTTTCACGCCACCGGCCACCTTTGGCCACCACGGAGTGCCATCGTGCACCGCCTTCCACACCTGTGGTTGGTTTTCATGGGTCTCCTCTGGCCACCGCTGACATGGCGCACCGGTAGTTTCTTCTGCGGGTCACCGGACGTGCTCCAGTGTCCGTTCTTGGTGTCGTCTGCACCTGCGACTCTCTCGTGCTGCCACCGTCATAGCGTGACCCACTATTTCGCATTTCCATAAATTTGAGGAAACCATCCCCGAAGGATAGAGCATGAGCGAAGTGGTGGAGGGTCCGATCCTTTTTCGTTTGGCCCACACCCTCCGTGTTAATGTGATAGCAAGCGGAAGAAAGGTAAAATATCAAAGATAAATTTTAAACAATCCCCCTACCTGGAAGAGACGTTCGCTGGCAATGATTGAAAAAACCTCATTTTTCATTGTCGTCAGTTCATGATTTGGTGGCGCTCATCACCGCTCTCTGAAATCGGTCTCATCCTCCAAGTGGTTAGCGTCATGGTACTTTTCCAGTGCTTCGTCACTTGGTGAAGCCATGCCAACACTCCACCCCAAGCTTTATATAAATTAGAGAGAGGGAGGTTAAGTAACGCATGTGGAATTAATGGGGTTCATTTAATTAATAAACCTTCCAAATTCCATTGGTGCGGTTACAAGAATAAAGGGGAGTCAATCCATTTAATGGCTTGATGTATCATTGGTCCCACCACCACCACTCATCTTCTGGAGAAAAAGAAAAGAAATAAAATAACATAACATGTTATTTTGTTAATCTTTCAAAATTCTACAAAATTAAAATTTTCACCCAACCCACTATGGTCAAAGTGAAGCCTCCCTTAAGCGAATCTTGGCACTGCGGATTCAACGGTGCCCTCAGATTTTTAATCCGAGCACCGATTAAAAATATAGAAAACTCTGCCCGCATGTTTAATGAACGTACCTTAAAAAAAGTTCAAAAATTCATTCTGATCACACCAGGCCTCAAAATTATGCACCGTCAATTTTCACAGACTCATAATAATTCCATATAATAAAAACATTACATGGAAAATCCAGGTCTTTACATTCATTCTCATCTCATTATGATCTACTTTTCTTTCTCAGCTCATTATGATCTTCATTTCTTTCTCATCTCATTACAATATGCCTTTCTTTCTCAGATCATTACAATATTCATTTATTTCTTAGCCCATTATGACTTTCCTTTATTTATTAGCTTATTATGATCTTCCTTTCTTTCTCAGCTCATTACGATATTTCTTTCTTTCTCTACTCATTAAGATATGCCTTTCTTTCTTAGAGTCAGTTCAATGGAAGTTCATAACAATAAAATTCTCATTACAATGAAAATATCATTACAATGAAATTCTCATTACGATGAAAGTCTCATTATGACGAAATTATCATTATGGTGGAAGTCTTCACTCTGTAACTTTGAAATTATTCAAACTTCATCAGCTTTACACATTCTGACTTCTAGAAACTTATGAGTCTAATATTTATGGATTTGATACAATCATTACAATTCCTCCATTTATTTAAAATATTTTATCATGATAGTTTTCAAGATTTGTGAGAACTTCATGACCAACAAAGCATCATCTGATTTAGTTTAGAATGTTTGAGAACTTTCTTACTTCTTACTTCAATTTATTCAACAAACCTATTTAGCATCATTACATCTTCTTCAATCAGCAACATCTAAATTTCGAACTAGTGTCTATTATAATGAATCATCATGGAGATGGATATGAATCTGACAAATCACCTGATCCAAAACTTCATTTTTCTAATTAAAATTACATCTAGTGTTGTTTAGTCTGAAAACATGAGTCTAGAAACCTGTGTCTAGAAATTAGATTTCTTAAAGACAAAAACTTTTCTCCCATATTATGTTTAAGTTTGAATATTCATCAACTTTCAACTTTCTTACATAAATCATTACGATGGACTGGGTCCCATTCCTGAATAACAAAAAAAATATTATAAAAAAGATTAGTTTCCAACAAATACAAAAAATTTGTTAAAACACTTTATCACAAAGGTTATTCAATCCCCCCCTTTGGATTTGTTGAAAACCCTTGTTAATAAATTTTTCAACTCTTATATTTTTTTTCATAACTCAACTTTTGTAAACAAATCATGTTTTTTTAACATTTATCAAAGCATATCATTTCTCAAAATAGAGTATCCTAACACCACACTGCTAGATAAAGTAATTTTTTTGAATAAATTTTATCCATCAGTGATAAGAAAATTTTACAGCCATGTAAAGATAAACTCCCAATCACTTTTATATTTTCCTCTCAATTTTATTTTTCTCTCCCCTTTTATGATAACCACAACTTCAGATTCATTGAATAAAGATAAGTAAACTTTTCTTACAAAGTGAAAATTTATTACTTTATCTCCCCATTTGTCAACATAATACAAAGCACAGTGGGGGTAATTTTTTATGAGGTTTAGGAAGTCATGAGAGGAGGATAAACATGAATTTGCAACCTTAATTCCACAAATCTTTCTTTCAGCATGGATTTTGTGAAAATATTATCAATTTGATACTGTTGACGCTCCTTTCGTCACAGAATCTAAAGATCGGAAAAGGGAATATCTGATCTCAAAGTGATTCAGCCTTTGAAGAAAACATCAAAAATCAACAAAGGAAGGAAGAAAGGATCAACAACAACCTCACCGCGCAAGTTATCTAACTGGCGCGCAAGTGTACTTGCACGGCGACCTTGGTCGCGCAGGTGACTTGCGCGACCTAATTGGTAACCGCCCGGTAACCGCCCGGGGTCTTCTTTTGCCTATAAATAGACCCTGTGGGCCCCCCATTCGAGAGGAGCTTTTGGCCAGAAACTCGGATTGAAGCTCCCGACGCCCAAGTCTCTTCTCAAAGCTTCCGGAACACTTCTAAGGTAATTTCTTACCTAGAACGGAAGATCTAAAGAGAAGAAGGAAGGCCTAAGTATTGAAACTTATCAAACACTTGCGCGCCGACTTATTTCCTTCAATATAACTTGCGCGTCCCTTTTCTGGAAGAAACTCAAGAAAATTCTAAAGGGTTTAAAAAAGAGTCGCTCAAGTATTTCAATGCTGGTTGAAAACCGCGCAAGTACACTATGTGTCGCGCAGGTATACCTGCGCGACCAATACTTGCGCACCCACGGAAGACTTGCGCGCCTTGCAAGACTTGCGCGCCCCTATCTTTTTGGGTGCCCATCTTGCCCATTTTTACCCCTCTTAAGCCATTTCACCTTTCCTTTTCAAGATTCAGTCTTCAAGACACTCTTCAAAGCCATTTATGGCATGATTTCTTGATTTGACTTTCTTATCTAAAAGGAATTCTGTGGAATCTCTCTCAAAGTCTAGTGATTTAAATATCCTTATGTCACTAAAATACGGAGAGTTCATTCATTCAACCTCATCCTTTAATATGAGAGAATCTTAACCTGGGTCTCCTTTTCAGGAATAATCCCCAGTTATAAAACCTTTAATCTGGGCATCTTCCTCAGGAGTAAGCCCCAAATTCTTAAAGTTCCCAATCTTGGGCATCCTCCTCAGGAGTAAGCCCCAATCAAGTCCTTTAATCTTGGGCATCTTTCTTAAGAATAATCCCCAACCTCAAATATGGGAATCCTCCTCAGGAGTAAGACCCAAACCTTAATCCCTAACCTGGGTCTCCTTTTTTTCAGGAATAAGACTCAGTCATAATCTTGGGCTTCCTTTTCAGGAGTAAGCCCCAAGTCCCCTAACCTGGGTCTCCTTTTCAGGAATAAGACTCAGTCATAACCTTGGGTCTCCTTTTCAGGAATAAGCCCCAAGTCCCCTTAAATTTCTCTTAACCAGTCATAATTTACCTTTGATTTGGGTTTCCTTTTTAGGAGTAAAACCCCATCATAAGTCCCCTCCTAACTTGGGCATCCTCCTTAGGAGTAAGCCCCAAGATTAGAGTATTCAAATCTCCATGAAGCACATATAACTTTATGGACCCTGTTCATGGATTTTCTCCCTAAAAGTAAATCCTAAACCTTCATCTATCTGGGCAGTCATCCATACATAAGCCCCAAACAAATTCTTATGATTGCATCTTTCATGGCAAAATTGTCTAAATTTTACCAATACCTCTTGTTTCTCACACCGAGCATAACTCACGTGAGCTTAGAGTGTAAAAGTAATTATGACATTCATCTTTGAGCCATCAATCATAAACATCATACTTCATTTCTCGAACTACGTGGGTTCTGATTCCTTTTCCAAAACAAAGGATACGTAGGTATCCCATTTATGGGTTCGATCCCAACTTTGAAATAATCCCTATCCTTCTGAATGACGATAAACTTCAAGTGCCCCACTGAGTGGCTTTAAAACCAGTCTGGTCATCATAATGACCAAGAGACTTTTATATAAATGTTTTTAAGGATACCATTGACCAAGAATCTCTAAACAGATATAGATGATTCTCTATTGATGAAGAACCTCGAATACATATAAAAGATTCTCTAAATTTCTTTCATATTTAATCATTGATTGTTAAAACTAAAGGAAAGCGCATTTTATACTTGGTAATATAATAAGGATTCACGAACATAACTTAAATCTATAAAGAGAGTCCCGGAGTAGACAATAATTCCCCTCAAAAAGGTGTGATGAGTCTGACCTCCCATCCTCTCGACCAATGCAAATTCCTAAGCCTCATTAGTCCACAAGCTAATGAGCGCCTACCTTTGGAAAGTAGGTCCAAACGGATGTGGAATCATTGGATGTTTCCGGTTCTACGAACAAACCCGTTAGAAACCGATCGGAACATTTGAATCTCCCGTCCAGGAGGTCATCCCCGGATTCCGTGCGAAACAAAAATGGTGAACCCGACGTGAATCCTTAACCAAGTTAAAGTGATGTTATTCTTATTTGTTAGGCCCCTTGGGTCAACAAAGCAATCATTGACATGTGCTCATCCAAAAGATGCAGTGGCCGGATTCATCTTGATTATGTCTGTTACATGAAACAGGCACTCTTTTCTCAAAATCTTCTGCAAAATGGCTTTCCTTAAATTCACCTCTGTGAATACTGCTGTTGTGAACACCTCTACTGTGAGGTCTGCTGCTATGAAAACCAATGCTGCTACTCCTGTTGGAACGTCATCCGCTCTGAGGATGACATCACCAACTCAGCGTATTCAATGCTGGGTTTCTAATGCACTGGTTAAGGAGTACCGTCGCAACGGTACTATCCCAACTCTGGAGGCCGCTCGTCAAGCCCTCCAAGTTAACAACTCTACCTGGTCGTCCGGACAACGGCGGCCAGCAATCAAGAAGCAGGCGGTGCTGACTACCGTCTCCAACCGTTTCGGGTCGTTATCCCCGGAACGCAATTTCCATTCACTCCCTTACTCTGAGGAAGTGAATGAGCAGGTCCCACAGGACCTTAATTCAAAAAGACAGGAGTCCTTCTCGAGGGCTCCCATCAACAATCACCGCCAGACTTGTGCGGTAGTGCGCCCTCAACATGATGAGGGTACCGACTCCAGGAATTCAGCTCAGGTTCCTCGAACCCAAGCAGGCAAGATGAACCGCCAGAGACGGAATCCGGCTAATAATAAGTAGGTTGTCATCCCTGACATCTCCGGAGAAGTCCACCAACCTAACTTGGTGGCAAACAACGAGCAGGCATACACACCTGTTCGTTTTAATTCCGTTGTCCAGCAGACTCGTCTGACAGCATCAAGCCTATCCCGCCAGGCAATTCCGGCGGAGTACCATAGGCAGGAACATACACCTGCTTATACATCACCAGTTAGTCAGCAGGCTCGTATGACTACATATGATGGATCTCGTCAACCGCGTTTGGCGAAGTGTAATCAGCAGGCACATACACCTGCTAATACTAATCAGGCCTACCAATAGTCTCGCTTGGTAGCGCCCGGAGAAGTCAGTCGGAAAGTCCTGACGACAAACAGGAGGCAGACTCAGCTCTCTGCCTCCACACTTGAGTACTGTCAGGATTCACTGACAGGAAAAGGAGGACATGAGCAGGCACATACACCTACTCCAAGCCCGGAATGGACGTATATCCCTGTTCCGGCGGCTGAAGTCACCAAGCATATTTTGTCAATGGTGAAAGAGCAGAAGCAAATTCTTGCTCATATTCTGGATGCTTGCCAGGATATCATAACAGCTTCAGCATCATCTCAGGGACAGACACATAAATCTATCCCTAGCAATGGAGTGACACATCAACGATTCACTCCGGAACAGACACACACATCTGTTCCAGTCCAAGAGGGTTATGGGGCATACTCCCCCATATCATACGGACAACCAAGTCAGGCACATACACCTGATTTGAGTGGAGATCGTCAGCCTAACCTGACCATCTTTCCTGATCAGGCACATACACCTGCTCAGAGCAATCACTTTCGTCATCAAGTGGTTTCTAAAGCGAGTAAGAAGGCATCTAAGAAAAAGATCCGCCCAGCACAGTCAGGAGATCAAAGGCCAATCTGCAACAAGGCCTTGCTCGATGCTGGAGTTCTTGAAGCCCTCAGACATTTATCTGTCGTAATTCAAGATTCTACTCCCTCAGTTCCCAATAACGGGAACATTAATTCTGAAGGTCTTCAACAGACACTTCCTCATGAAGACTTGCTTCATGAAAATTCGGTCAATCTTGAAGTTTCTTCTTCAGATGAGAGCCATAGGAACCCTCTGTGTGGTCAGAAGACCAAGGAGCAAGAGATTTCATCTTTTGCTGTAACCCATCATGACGGTCCTCCTCATGGTGATGAACTTCACTGCGAAAGTCCTCTCCGTAGTAGTGATTCACGTTGTCTCGAAAATTCTTCAGAAGGCAATGTAGTGATGAGAAATCCCTCCTATCTCGAGGCACTTGCAAATGTAAAACCAGTCATGTCTGATGCTTTACTATCGGCAGGTGAAACTATTTCTCCATCAGAAGATAGCCTGGGGTTCAGGTTATTCTCCGAACCATCCCTGGGTCATTCATCTTCCAGCATGAATAGTGATTTCTCTACCAATCTTGTTGAATCCGATGAAGCAACAAGGAAACACCAACTCTGGTCCAAACAGGTAGAAGAATCTTCATTTAATGATAAAGAGGAAATGTTGAACATGAGGAAAAAACTGGCAAAAGGTGAAGTACCAGTCATGTTTTGGCCTTTGGCTGACTCCCAGTACGACATTCCAAATATGTTGACGGATGATGGAATCCATGATATTCGTCTCAACATATGGAAAACTCTTTTTCAATTAAAGAAGAAGGTATTATCTTACGATGAATATGAAAATCGTCTTAAGATAATAGAAGGGTTACAACGCCAGATTGATTTGGCATCTCTATCAGTCTCTCGGTATCCGAAGGCTGAAAAGAAACAGAGAACCCTTCAACGTTCATGCCTTAGTGCACTAAGAAAATTGCGTCAGTTAATTGCCAATGCTCCATCTGATGTTCATATCAGAGGATGGGGTGTTCACGGAGCACTACATTTCACAGTGCCTTCCTGTCAGCAAAGCCCGCCGAAAATGGTCTCATGCAATGTTATTGCCCATGGCCGGCCACAGTCAATGGGCTTTGTTCATAATCAAAAGCTTGCTCAAAAACAAGCTTCAACTAGTTCCTCTCAAAATCAAGTATATAGAGAACAGGTTGTTGAATTGCTCCTACATTAAGCAGGCGAGAATATTGCACAAGCCTCTCGTCTGGAGCAAACACGTCATCAAATGACAGAAGTTTCGGAAATCATCCAACGGTCTGTTGAACCAGGTGATAAAAGTGGATACAGGTTAATGCATCCAGTTAATTTCCGAACTAAGATTCGCAAGATCAAGAGAAATTTTAAGAAGATCTCATACATAGCATGTCAAGAGACACCCCAGCTTGCCAGACTGGAGACTTCTCTAACCCAACCCTCAGAGTCAATGAATGGGATTCGAGGAGTTGATCGGAATCAGCAGGAACATCCCCAGTCCACCGAACTGGGGACTTTTTCAAATCCTCAATCCCTCCCTCAGAGAAAGTCAATATTCTCTCGATTAGGGAATAAGCCTCAAGAGGAACGAAGAGCCAAGCTGTCAGGAGATTCTCTCCAAGTGACGGTTCTCCAAGAAATTCCCGAGGGATCAAGTCAATGGAATGCCATCTCTCATCATGGACATGGAAGGAGACAATATCACAGAAATGCTGATAGAAAGGATTCCATGCAATATGCATCCATTAATGTCATCAATGTCGTTGCTGCTGATTCACCAGATGAGGCTCAATCAGAGGGATCAGACGAAGAGGTTCCTGCTCAAGAAGTCGCGCACACAGACCTAAATGAAGAAGGTGTGCGCACACGTAATCAAAGGCTTACCCAAAATCTGGGTATTCCTTCAAGTAACCCACTTCCCCCTCTCCGAAAAGGATCCAATAAGGGGAAAGGAAAGAATCAGGTTACTTCTCACCCTTCCTCTGAAGGAGGTCAATGATAGAACAAATATTTTCAATTATTTTATTCTAAATTTCAATGTTTTTAATCCCACCAATGTGTTATTTAAGGGTCAATTGTCACATTTTATGTTTTAGGAGTATTTTTGAGCTTAATTGGAAAATGGCTTATTTTGGATTTAAACAGTTTTCATTTATTATAATGTTTCGGCTATAACTTTATCTAAACTGATCCAAATTGCAAAATTCTTCTTTTACAGGTTTCTATGTTCGATGGGATTAATTTTATCCTTCTGGACCAAAAGCTCAATCCATCATTTGGAAGCTCAAATCTAGCTCACAAACCAGGCCTCGAAAACTGTGTACAGAACTGCATAATGTTATTGTGGGACCATATCTCATAAATGGCCGACCCAATGGAGCTGAAAATTTACATGGCGCTTAAAGACATCCGGATGAAGAACTTTCATTAAGAAGGCCGCGCATTAGTCTTTCATTTTCAAGGACATTAATGCGTTGGAACTCGGTGTATTGGAATACGAACAGTCTGCCTGGACAGAATTAAATACTCTGAGTGAGGCGGCCATAACTCCTTCATTACATGTCCACTAAAGCTGAAATTTCGTGGGTCGACAGAGGAGAAGTTTTGGAACAACTTTCAAGAAGGACCAAGTTGCAAATTCGGTCATTAAAGAATCCATCCACGCGCCTACATTCGGGGATGATTTTTGGAGCCAAATTTCCACACCCTTTCCCTATAAAAGTGTATCTCTTTTTCATTCCAAAGGGTTGGCAACTTAGGAATAGCCTTTGTTGGCCATTATATGTAGTTTATCTTTGTATTTTATTTTACTTTCATTATGTAATAACATTTCATATTTTTATTCAAGTGTTCTCCTTTCACTCTTATTCTTTCTCTCTTTTGTTTTTCTCCCCCCGTTTTCTTTTCACTGTGAACTCTTATGCTCGTGATCATGAGTAGCTAACCCGAGGAAGTTCCCGGGGGAGTAATCCAGTGATGAACCCAAGTATTTGAACATTCATTCTTAATGTTTCTTATTTACTTAGAGTTATACCGAGGGGGATCTTAGTGGGTAAGGCGCCTTTGTGTCTCCACTTGCCACCCGAGGTTTAGCTTTCACTTCTATCACATTTTCCCTCGATCGAGGAGGTGGATGTATGGTCTCTCGACGATCGTTGAGTGTATCATACATTCACAACCATAGGCAGAAGGGGATGTTCATGCATACTATGGAGCATGTTCATTAAGTAAATTTGAAACTAATAATGAGACGATGAAGGTTCACTCTGGGTGATGCTCTCGGGAATGTCTCCTTTCTGTCTTAACATCATTCTGTTTGCATTCATTCTGTCTGCATTGCATCTGCATATTTACTTTTAGTTTTGTATTTTTAATTCTCAAATACCATTTCTGGTCAATTTAGTTTATATATATACAGTGAATTATAAGTAGTGAGTGACTGACTGCAAAAGGCTCCTCAAGAGATCGACCTAGGTCAGCCACTGTGCTGCACTTAGTATAAATATTTTTGAGAGCGTGCACGACAACGCTAAATCAAATTGGCGCCGTTGCCGGGGAGCCAAGTGGTCTTCACTCGTTATTTTTATTCACTTATTGTAAATTATTTTTCTTCCTTTAATTTAAAAAAAACACAAAAAAAATCATAAATTTCAAAAACTAAAAAATATTTGTTCATGATGAATTTCAATTCAAATTATTATGCATGGACTGATCAATCAAAGGTGCATGAAGAAGTTCAAAATGATTATGAATCCAAAATGAAAGAAATTCATGAAGAGATTCAAAAACTGAAGAGAACTGAAAAAAGGTTTGATGAATATATTCGTTCACTGATGGAACAACCCGAACCTGAACCAGAACCACAACCTGAACCCAAACAAGTGGTGGAAGAGATTTCACCGATTATTTTTTATGTCAAAGAACCTGAGGAGGGTGAGAAGGAGCTTCTAAACGAATTAATCATATCATCCCAAACTCAACCATTGCTCAAGGAGGTCCCTAATGTATACATTCTAGCTGATACACTTATGGGAGGTCAACAATTTTTGGAAGAATCATGGAATCACTTTGTTGAAGATAACCTGAAACTTGATCTTCCCATGCTTGATATTGAACAATCAGAACCTTTCGAACTCTATTTTGACTTGGAGGATGATGAAGAATATGCACCTGTTGAGATGGAGATGCCAATGGTCCTGCCAGAAGAGATCAATTTTCAAGATGACTTACTTGAAAGGGAAGATTTCTTAATTGATTCCTCTTGTTTTAATCTTATTCAAACTGAATTGTTTTCTAACTTCCCTTTTCCTGAAATTTCTGATACAGTAGAAATGGGGCAGACCTTGGATGATATGAAGGATACCACTCAAGTGGTGGTGATAAAGGAAGAAGAGTTAGAGAAGCTAGCGGTGGTGCGATTGCCTCCTCTACAACAACTTTCATACCATTTGGAGGAGGACACCATAGATGTTCACAGGGAGCACCCCTATATTCTATTCCCTCTCACTCTGGATCTCAAATTATATCTTTCTTATTTCATGGGGGTTGGGAACTTTCTTATTTTTTTTGGGGTTCTCCAATTTCAGTGTCTACTGATGGACACTGGAAAAAGTCACATGTGGTGGTTTATCTCAAAAAAACCACATCCACCATCTGATTGGGGATAATCTGCTGCAACTGCCTGACTAGGGGCAGTAAAAACCTAGCACCCGCTTGGGGGGTCAAACCAAGCATTATCCCTTTTCTATTCCTTTTCTCTTTATTTTTATTTATTTTTCTTATGAGTTGTCATTTATTTTGATTGTGATTTCATTTTATTTTTCATGTTGATGTTTTTGAAATTTTCTTATTTTCCTTTTTCATTTTTTTGGTGTGTTTTTAGAAATCTTGAGCTG
Source organism: Viscum album (assembly GCA_963277665.1). Classification (NCBI taxonomy): domain Eukaryota; kingdom Viridiplantae; phylum Streptophyta; class Magnoliopsida; order Santalales; family Viscaceae; genus Viscum; species Viscum album. The sequence goes on from OY728135.1 coordinate 262,117,222, forward strand.
AATCGAATACTTTGGAAAATTCAAACCATCTTGGTATTTTTGGCCCATTTCTTGATTTGATTATTTGAGGTTTTAAATTATTGCTGAATGGATTTTGTTTTTGATTTCCGATCTTTTCATTTGATGACGTTTGGTTGATTGTGAAACTCATGTGCACTAGTGCTGTCCAAATTGAAAATCTTGCCCAACCCGAGAGGTTTCTAAACCTGTTTGACATATTCTTACATTTCTATTTTTCTTGAGAGTCTTGAGACATGTTGTGTGATCCAGAACTTGCTATTTTTCTCTTTTTCAAAGCTGTTAGAGTTCATGGAATGTGTCACGTATGATTGAGGCATCACTTTGAAAGCCCCTTTTTGCATTAAACACTTATTTTGGCCTACCTTTTCATCTGACATTCTTTAAGCCCCTAGTAGCCATGAAATACCTTGTTAGGTAGCCACATTATAATCCATTTATCCCTTTCCAACCTTCTCTAGAAGTTAAATGCATGATTATTGTTGAACTCAAGTGTGGGGGAGGGAGAAGATGAGCTTTATTTTGCTTTCCTGAAGAATCTTTTTGAGCTGAATTGAAAGTGTTTCCATATTTATTGCTGCTTGGGTGGAATAAATGTCATGATGGGAAGATGGATGGGTGGCCCAAAATATCATCACATATGGGCTGGGTGTTCACCAATTTTTGAAGATCAAAAGCTGCCTCTCTTTTCCTCCAAAACATGATTCTGAAGAGAAATCCAAATCTGAATTCAAGCTGAAACAATGCTACAAATGGGGAAAAGAGGGATGAAAATAATTGATGCTGAAATCCCAAGTGTGAACTTCCCGAAAGAAGAGGTGTTTGGAGGTGATTCGTTTTTGAGCTGATTGAGGAGCACACCATTCTTGAGCAAAACTGTTTTCATGCATTTACTTCACTTTAGAGCTTAACCCTCCTCATTCTGCCTCAGATGTTTTTACATTTTAAACCTGCCAACCCTCAGCTTCAGAACAACCCATGAAAAAGACCTCATGATTGAAACATTTGTGACTCAGTGAAGTGGAGATACTAGGAGTATAACAAGCCTATGGAAATCACACATGTTCTTGGGAATGAGAAAAACTCCACATTAAATATCCTTGAGTGAAGAGAGAAATAATTTTCCGGGGAGGTAGGTACGACATGCATGTGAGGATTAACATGAGATTGAATGGATTCATATGATTTTTGAGGAGTTCTGAAATTTTTATCCATTTAGGAGGCATGATATTTCCTTTGATATGATAATTGAGCTATGTTGTCATTTATGCTTTGAGAAGTTTGTTTTTGACCTTGGTATAAGATGATTGCCCAGGAGTGCAATGTTTAAGTGTGGGGGAATTGATAGAACAAATATTTTCAATTATTTTATTCTGAATTTCAATGTTTTTAATCCCACCAATGTGTTATTTAAGGGTCAATTGTCACATTTTATGTTTTAGGAGTATTTTTGAGCTTAATTGGAAAATGGCTTATTTTGGATTTAAACAGTTTTCATTTATTATAATGTTTCGGCTATAACTTTATCTAAACTGATCAAAATTGCAAAATTCTTCTTTTACAGGTTTCTATGTTCGATGGGATTAATTTTATCCTTCTGGACCAAAAGCTCAATCCATCATTTGGAAGCTCAAATCTAGCTCACAAACCAGGCCTCGAAAACTGTGTACAGAACTGCATAATGTTATTGTGGGGACCATATCTCATAAATTCCCGACCCAATGGAGCTGAAAATTTACATGGAGCTGAAAGACATCCGGATGAAGAACTTTCATTAATAAGTCCGCGCATTAGTCTTTCATTTTCAAGGACATTAATGCGTTGGAACTCGGTGTATTGGAATACGAACAGTCTGCCTGGACAGAATTAAATACTCTGAGTGAGGCGGCCATAACTCCTTCATTACATGTCCACTAAAGCTGAAATTTCGTGGGTAGACAGAGGATAAGTTTTGGAACAACTTTAAAGATGGACCAAGTTCCAAATTCGGTAATTAAAGAATCCATCCACGCGCCTACATTCGGGGATGATTTTTGGAGCCAAATTTCCACACCCTTTCCCTATAAAAGTGTATCTCTTTTTCATTCCAAAGGGTTGGCAACTTAGGAATAGCCTTTGTTGGCCATTATATGTAGTTTAGCTTTGTATTTTATTTTACTTTCATTATGTAATAACATTTCATATTTTTATTCAAGTGTTCTCCTTTCACTCTTATTCTTTCTCTCTTTTGTTTTTCTCCCCCCGTTTTCTTTTCACTGTGAACTCTTATGCTCGTGATCATGAGTAGCTAACCCGAGGAAGTTCCCGGGGGAGTAATCCAGTGATGAACCCAAGTATTTGAACATTCATTCTTAATGTTTCTTATTTACTTAGAGTTATACCGAGGGGGATCTTAGTGGGTAAGGCGCCTTTGTGTCTCCACTTGCCACCCGAGGTTTAGCTTTCACTTCTGTCACATTTTCCCTCGATCGAGGAGGTGGATGTATGGTCTCTCGACGATCGTTGAGTGTATCATAAATTCACAACCATAGGCAGAAGGGGATGTTCATGCATACGATGGAGCATGTTCATTAAGTAAATTTGAAACTAATAATGAGACGATGAAGGTTCACTCTGGGTGATGCTCTCGGGAATGTCTCCTTTCTGTCTTAACATCATTCTGTTTGCATTCATTCTGTCTGCATTGCATCTGCATATTTACTTTTAGTTTTGTATTTTTAATTCTCAAATACCATTTCTGGTCAATTTAGTTTATATATATACAGTGAATTATAAGTAGTGAGTGACTGACTGCAAAAGGCTCCTCAAGAGATCGACCTAGGTCAGCCACTGTGCTGCACTTAGTATAAATATTTTTGAGAGCGTGCACGACAACGCTAAATCAAATTGGCGTCGTTGCCGGGGAGCCAAGTGGTCTTCACTCATTATTTTTATTCACTTATTGTAAATTATTTTTCTTCCTTTAATTTAAAAAAAACACAAAAAAAATCATAAATTTCAAAAACTAAAAAATATTTGTTCATGATGAATTTCAATTCAAATTATTATGCATGGACTGATCAATCAAAGGTGCATGAAGAAGTTGAAAATGATTATGAATCCAAAATGAAATAACTTCATGAAGAGATTCAAAAACTGAAGAGAACTGAAAAAAGGTTTGATGAATATATTCGTTCACTGATGGAACAACCCGAACCTGAACCAGAACCACAACCTGAACCCAAACAAGTGGTGGAAGAGATTTCACCGATTATTTTTTATGTCAAAGAACCTGAGGAGGGTGAGAAGGAGCTTTTAAAGGAATTAATCATATCATCCCAAACTCAACCATTGCTCAAGGAGGTCCCTAATGTATACATTCCAGCTGATACACTTATGGGAGATCAACAATTTTTGGAAGAATCATGGAATCACTTTGTTGAAGATAACCTAAAACTTGATCTTCCCATGCTTGATATTGAACAATCAGAACCTTTCGAACTCTATTTTGACTTGGAGGATGATGAAGAATATGCACCTGTTGAGATGGAGATTCCAATGGTCCTGCTAGAAGAGATCAATTTTCAAGCTGACTTACTTGAAAGGGAATATTTCTTAATTGATTCCTCTTGTTTTAATCTTATTCAAACTGAATTGTTTTCTAACTTCCCTTTTCCTGAAATTTCTGATACAGTAGAAATGGGGCAGACCTTGGATGATATGAAGGATACCACTCAAGTGGTGGTGATAAAGGAAGAAGAGTTAGAGAAGCTAGCGGTGGTGCGACTGCCTCCTCTACAACAACTTTCATACCATTTGGAGGAGGACACCATAGATGTTCACAGGGAGCACCCCTATATTCTATTCCCTCTCACTCTGGATCTCAAATTAGATCTTTCTTATTTCATGGGGGTTGGGAACTTTCTTATTTTCTTTGGGGTTCTCCAATTTCAGTGTCTACTGATGGACACTGGAAAAAGTCACATGTGGTGGTTTATCTCAAAAAAACCACATCCACCATCTGATTGGGGATAATCTGCTGCAACTGCCTGACTAGGGGCAGTAAAAACCTAGCACCTGCTTGGGGGGTCAAACCAAGCATTATCCCTTTTCTATTCCTTTTCTCTTTATTTTTATTTATTTTTCTTATGAGTTGTCATTTCTTTTGATTGTGATTTCATTTTATTTTTCATGTTGATGTTTTTGAAATTTTCTTATTTTCCTTTTTCATTTTTTTGGTGTGTTTTTAGAAATCTTGAGCTGAATCGAATACTTTGGAAAATTCAAACCATCTTGGTATTTTTGGCCCATTTCTTGATTTGATTATTTGAGGTTTTAAATGATTGCTGAATGGATTTTGTTTTTGATTTCCGATCTTTTCATTTGATGACGTTTGGTTGATTGTGAAACTCATGTGCACTAGTGCTGTCCAAATTGAAAATCTTGCCCAACCCGAGAGGTTTCTAAACCTGTTTGACATATTCTTACATTTCTCTTTTTCTTGAGAGTCTTGAGACATGTTGTGTGATCCAGAACTTGCTATTTTTCTCTTTTTCAAAGCTGTTAGAGTTCATGGAATGTGTCACGTATGATTGAGGCATCACTTTGAAAGCCCCTTTTTGCATTAAACACTTATTTTGGACTACCTTTTCATCTGACCTTCTTTAAGCCCCTAGTAGCCATGAAATACCTTGTTAGGTAGCCACATTATAATCCATTTATCCCTTTCCAACCTTCTCTAGAAGTTAAATGCATGATTATTGTTGAACTCAAGTGTGGGGGAGGGAGAAGATGAGCTTTATTTTGCTTTCCTGAAGAATCTTTTTGAGCTGAATTGAAAGTGTTGCCATATTTATTGCTGCTTGGGTGGAATAAATGTCATGATGGGAAGATGGATGGGTGGCCCAAAATATCATCACATATGGGCTGGGTGTTCACCAATTTTTGAAGATCAAAAGCTGCCTCTCTTTTCCTCCAAAACATGATTCTGAAGAGAAATCCAGATCTGAATTCAAGCTGAAACAATGCTACAAATGGGGAAAAGAGGGATGAAAATAATTGATTCTGAAATCCCAAGTGTGAACTTCCCGAAAGAAGAGGTGTTTTGAGGTGATTCGTTTTTGAGCTGATTGAGGAGCACACCATTCTTGAGCAAAACTGTTTTCATGCATTTACTTCACTTTAGAGCTTAACCCTCCTCATTCTGCCTCAGATGTTTTTACATTTTAAACCTGCCAACCCTCAGCTTCAGAACAACCCATGAAAAAGACCTCATGATTGAAACATTTGTGACTCAGTGAAGTGGAGATACTAGGAGTATAACAAGCCTATGGAAATCACACATGTTCTTGGGAATGAGAAAAACTCCACATTAAATATCCTTGAGTGAAGAGAGAAATAATTTTCCGGGGAGGTAGGTACGACATGCATGTGAGGATTAACATGAGATTGAATGGATTCATATGATTTTTGAGGAGTTCTGAAATTTTTATCCATGTAGGAGGCATGATATTTCCTTTGATATGATAATTGAGCTATGTTGTCATTTATGCTTTGAGAAGTTTGTTTTTGACCTTGGTATAAGATGATTGCCCAGGAGTGCAATGTTTAAGTGTGGGGGAATTGATAGAACAAATATTTTCAATTATTTTATTCTGAATTTCAATGTTTTTAATCCCACCAATGTGTTATTTAAGGGTCAATTGTCACATTTTATGTTTTAGGAGTATTTTTGAGCTTAATTGGAAAATGGCTTATTTTGGATTTAAACAGTTTTCATTTATTATAATGTTTCGGCTATAACTTTATCTAAACTGATCCAAATTGAAAAATTCTTCTTTTACAGGTTTCTATGTTCGATGGGATTAATTTTATCCTTCTGGACCAAAAGCTCAATCCATCATTTGGAAGCTCAAATCTAGCTCACAAACCAGGCCTCGAAAACTGTGTACAGAACTGCATAATGTTATTGTGGGGACCATATCTCATAAATGGCCGACCCAATGGAGCTGAAACTTTACATGGAGCTGAAAGACATCCGGATTAAGAACTTTAATTAAGAAGGCCGCGCATTAGTCTTTCATTTTCAAGGACATTAATGCGTTGGAACTAGGTGTATTGGAATACGAACAGTCTGCATGGACAGAATTAAATACTCTGAGTGAGGCGGACATAACTCCTTCATTACATGTCCACTAAAGCTGAAATTTCGTGGGTCGACAGAGGAGAAGTTTTGGAACAACTTTAAAGAAGGACCAAGTTCCAAATTCGGTCATTAAAGAATCCATCCACGCGCCTACATTCAGGGATGATTTTTGGAGCCAAATTTCCACACCCTTTCCCTATAAAAGTGTATCTCTTTTTCATTCCAAAGGGTTGGCAACTTAGGAATAGCCTTTGTTGGCCATTATATGTAGTTTAGCTTTGTATTTTATTTTACTTTCATTATGTAATAACATTTCATATTTTTATTCAAGTGTTCTCCTTTCACTCTTATTCTTTCTCTCTTTTGTTTTTCTCCCCCCGTTTTCTTTTCACTGTGAACTCTTATGCTCGTGATCATGAGTAGCTAACCCGAGGAAGTTCCCGGGGGAGTAATCCAGTGATGAACCCAAGTATTTGAACATTCATTCTTAATGTTTCTTATTTACTTAGAGTTATACCGAGGGGGATCTTAGTGGGTAAGGCGCCTTTGTGTCTCCACTTGCCACCCGAGGTTTAGCTTTCACTTCTGTCACATTTTCCCTCGATCGAGGAGGTGGATGTATGGTCTCTCGACGATCGTTGAGTGTATCATACATTCACAACCATAGGAAGAAGGGGATGTTCTTGCATACGATGGAGCATGTTCATTAAGTAAATTTGAAACTAATAATGAGACGATGAAGGTTCACTCTGGGTGATGCTCTCGGGAATGTCTCCTTTCTGTCTTAACATCATTCTGTTTGCATTCATTCTGTCTGCATTGCATCTGCATATTTACTTTTAGTTTTGTATTTTTAATTCTCAAATACCATTTCTGGTCAATTTAGTTTATATATATACAGTGAATTATAAGTAGTGAGTGACTGACTGCAAAAGACTCCTCAAGAGATCGACCTAGGTCAGCCACTGTGCTGCACTTAGTATAAATATTTTTGAGAGCGTGCACGACAACGCTAAATCAGTCAATCGCTCTCATTAGAGCAAAGGTTTGCACAACAGGAGGAAGAAATGAAAGAATTAAGAAGGTTGAATGTAGAACTACTTCAGAGTAGTCTTCTTCTTAAGAATTCTGAAGTCCGACAGCTGAAGGAATTTGTTGTAACTACTGAGATGGATCAAGAATATCCTCCTTTATCAGTACACCCTCAGAGGTCTAATCCTACGGGTCAAACGCTACAACGGTTGGCAGCACTACCATTAGTTGCAGCACCAACCACCACGTCTGTCCAAGCTCCATTCATTGCACCTACCCAAAACCAAGTTCAACCTGACGTTTCTCAAAAGTTAATAACTACTATTGAGTCATTAACAGCTCGGTTAGAAACTATGGAAGGGAAACGGGCCCAAGTTCAACCTGAAAAGAAAGTTTACCCTGAATGGGTAGATTCAATTTCTCCTCCATCCAGTTTTGGAAACCCTATTTTTCCTACTTTCATTGGATCAGGCGACCCTGAACAACATTTGACGCATTATGTGTCTTGTTGTGATCCTATGATGGGAACTCCAGAGCAGCAAGAAGCAGTGAAACTCAGATGCTTCGTGCGAACCTTGCAAGGACCAGCTTTTTTCTGGTATACAAGCTTGCAATCCCGGTCAGTCATCGGATGGGAGGATCTTCGTCAAAAATCCCTTCTTCAGTTGAGCTCAACTTTGCCAAAAACGACAGTTTTCGATCTTACAAACTGCAAGCAAAGTGAGAATGAAAGAGTCTCTGATTTCATTGCTCGTTGGAAGGGATTAACGTATTCCTTGAGTTTAGCACTCCCTCAGGAGGAATTGTTGCCAATCTGTGTGGCAAATTTGCGTGACGAATTACGCACGCCATTGATCCCTGTGAAATACACAGGAGGGTTTCGAGACCTTACTTCAATCGCTCAACAGATTGAAGATTCCCTTATACAGGCTAAGGTTAAATCTCGTGTAATTCCATCAGCTCCAGAAAGAAGAATGGGTAAAGCAGAAACTGCTACAGTTATGCTTAAACAGACACCTGTACCTATTTCTACTTCAAAACCTTTATCTTCTCGAAGGGCTCCACATCCTGAACGCCAACAACAAAGGCTGTTTCGTCCAAATGATCAAAAAGATCAACGACGAAAACAATTTGAGGATATGAATAGTAAAACATACTCTTTCCGAAGTGAGCAAGTTCCTGGTTACTTCATTTCAGCTCTGGAAAATAATTTGGTTCAATTACCAGTGCCGAAGAGGCCAAACAAGGAAGGAGATGAAGACCGTCCCAATTATTGTCCCTTTCATCAAATTTTGGGGCATCCCATCCAGGAGTGTTTTGTCTTTAAAGACCTCCTGCAAAAGATGGTCGACTTGGGACAAGTCAAATTGAAGGGTTCTTCAGCTAATGTAGCGTGTATTACCGCTACAGATCCAGAGGAAGGAGGTGAGTGGCAGGAAGTCAAAAGCAAAACTGCGAAAAAATATGATGATTGGATGGTCAGAAAGACAATCAATCGGACCCATTCCATTTTGCGAACACAATTGAAGAAGCCAATTGTGTCTCCAACAAAAGCTGCAGTAAAGCCTCCATCAAAAGAAAAATCCTCAAAAGGGCAGCGCAATTCAAAGAAGAAAGAGGAATCAGGAGAAGATGAGTATGTAGCAAAGCCTAAATTGTCTTTGACTCTGGCAGATTTCATGCCATCTACTTCGAAGCCACGGGCACCGTCCCACCAAACGGCGCAGCCTAAACAGGTTAACCAGGCAGAGTCTTTATCAGACGAAGAGTTAATCTTTGGTTCTGTTAATATGATTCAATTAACAGATTCATATTCCAGTCTTGATGAGCCTGAATTCCTTGTATCAAATAAGGGAACCCGAGGAAGTTCTAGAGGTTCAGGATATAGGGGAAGACGTGGATCTTTCCGAAGCCACTACTCTAATTCTACCCCTGCTAGCACTATATATGCAGCAGAAACTCGTGGTAGAGCCCTTCAGCGAGCTCAAAAAGAACAAGCAAGTTCTTCTGCCAATGGCCAACTCAGCTTCGGCACAGTTATTTTGGAAGACCGATTAAAAGTTCCATCTTCTTTATCTCAGCAAGTAAATGGATCTAATCAGTCTAATTTTCCAAAACCAAGGATGTTGCCAACTTCAATACAAGATGCATCAGCTTCCAAAGCATCTGCTTCCAAGGTACCTGCTAAACCGCATATTCCTATTGGGAAACGCAGACCTCTAGATCAAAAGTATGATATATTGAAACACTTGGCCCAAGTACCAGCCAAGTTATCAATTTTGGATGCTTTGAATCTGTCAAGAGATCTTCGGGAAGCACTGATCGAAGCTTTGTCAAGTCCTCAGGAGTTTGAAGCTGAAATTGCTACAGCTGAAATCTATCACATAGAGAATAATCCTGCGGAATGCCATGCAGTGATATCTTTTACTGATAAAGATGAAGATGATGTTGTGCATGGGCACATAAAACCTTTGTACTTATCTGGCAAAGTCAATGGTATAGATGTTCGAAGAGCTTTCATTGACAATGGTTCAGGAGTCAACCTCATGCCCATTTGCACACTTCGTCGATTGGGCCTCACGGAATCTGATTTATCTCCTTCTACCATGATGTTGCAAGAATATGATAAAAATGAACAAGAACCACTGGGAGAAGTTACGCTCAGAACTCAGTTTGGAGATCTTGTTTCCAATTCGGATTTCATGATTGTTGATCAAGACTCAGCTTTCAATATCTTGCTTGGAAGACCCTGGCTACATCAGCATGCATCTATTCCGTCATCATACCATCAATGTCTCAAATACTGTTTCGATGGTCAAGTTGGAACATTGTATGGTGATAAGGCCCCCTTCAAGACATGTGAGTCTCAATACATTGAGGCGGAATTTTATCACGTGAAGGGAAGAGAAAAATCTACAATGAAGGAAACTACCAAAGTTAATGCTCCATATGGTTTGGAAAAAATTCCAATAAATCCATTTTCACATGTGAGTACAGATTATGTGTTACCTATCAGTCAAATTGACAAAATAGGCCCAAATCAAAATACTCTTATGGAAAGATCCATAATGTCAATTACGGCAATCGATCCAGACAACATGGGAGAAATTGGTAACTTACCAAGCAGTGATGAAAGCATAAGTGGTGACGTTTTCATTTCGTCTGCTGAAATCCAACAAGTCTATAATTCGCTAATCAGGCCATAAGAAGTTATAGCAACACCAGAGGTGAATATTGATGTCGATTCTCAATCCATCATCTCCTCTTTATTTCCCAAAGAAAACCCTTTATCATCAATAGGGTCGGAAATGGAAGCTTCTTCTTCAAAATGTGAAAATTTTGACATCTCTTATGATCATGAGAATTTCGTTTTTTCATCTACTTTGCAAGTAGAAACGGAAGAAATAACACATGATGAAGAGGAAGAGGAAGATCTTAGAGATGCTCCTCCAGCATTTGAAGAGGGTATCTCTACCACTGTGGATGAACTCAGAGAAGTAAATCTGAGTACAGAGAAAGATCCACGCCCCACTTTAATTAGTGCGGCCATGACCCTTGAAGAGCAAGAGATGTATATTTCTTTTCTAAAGCAAAATAAAGATATTTTTTCTTGGAATTATATAGAGATGCCTGGCCTTGATCATGATGTTGCCACCCATCATTTGGGTTTGCCAAAAGAACATCGAGGATTCAAGAAAGCCGCGAGAAGAACACACCCAACTTATGCTTCCAAAATCGAGGCTGAAGTGGATAAGCTTATCAAAGCTAACTTCGTCAGAGAAGTTCAATATCCCAAGTGGTTGGCTAATATTGTCCCTGTAAAGAAGAATAACGGACAAATTAGGGTTTGCATCGATTTCAGAGATCTTAATCGGTATTGTCCTAAAGATGATTTCCCAGTTCCGATTACAGAACTCTTAATTGATGCGACGGCTGGCTATGAAGTACTTTCTTTTATGGATGGATATTCTGGATATAATCAGATCCGAATGGCCCCAGAAGATGAGGAATATACAGCCTTCAGAGCTCCTCAAGGTGTGTTTTGTTACCGGGTGATGCCATTTGGTTTAAAGAATGCAGGTGCAACATATCAACGCGCCATGCATCGTATCTTCAAACCTTTTCTAAGGAAGTTTGTTGAATGCTATGTAGATGATTTGGTGGTTAAATCCAAACAACGTTTTGATCACTTGGCTGATTTGGAAGTCGTATTCCATAAGCTTCGACAACATAATTTGAAGATGAACCCCTTAAAATGTGCTTTTGGGGTAACCTTAGGAAAATTCCTCGGCTTTGTTGTACGCCATCGTGGTATTGAAGTTGATCCTGAGAAGACCAAATCAATCCTTGGTATGTCACCTCCTCAGAATTTGAAAGAATTAAGAGTACTTCAAGGACACTTAGCCTATATTCGGCGTTTCATCGCCAATTTGGCAGGCAAAAGTTTACCCTTTACCAAATTATTGAAGAAAGGAGTCACTTACCAGTGGACTGAAGAATGTCAAGAAGCATTTGATGTTCTCAAGAAATACCTCTTGAGTCCACCAGTACTTATGCCACCTGTTGAGGGTAGACCTCTTATCCTCTACGTAACAGCTTTAGAGCGATCATTGGGTGCCTTTCTCGCTCAAAAGAATGATGCTGGGAATGAAAATAGTCTCTACTATCTTAGTAGAACTATGCTTGAAGCAGAAACCCGGTATTCAAGTATTGAAAAGTGCTGCCTAGCATTAATCTTTGCAGTTCAGAAACTGAGACACTACCTGCAACATCATGAGGTCCAATTGGTATCTCGTAATAATCCGCTCAAATTTATCCTTAGTCGTCCAATGCTTACAGGACGTCTGGCAAGATGGGCGGTTATTCTACAGCAGTTCGACATTTAGTATGTGTCTCAAAAGGCAATTAAGGGCCAAGCTCTGGCTGATTTCCTGGCTGAACATCCTTCAGTGGAAGACACGTATTCAGATATCGAACTCCCTGATGAGGAAGTTTTCTCTATTCAAGAGAGTCCTCAAACATGGGAAATGTATTTTGATGGTGCTTCTAGAAGTCCAACAGGGAAGAAAATGGAAAATCCTAAATTCAACAAAGTTGGTTTAGGAATTGTGCTCATTTCTCCAGATAAGGCAGTGTTACCTTATTCCTTTTTGTTGTGGGAAGGTGGTACCAATAATGAAGCTGAATACCAAGCTCTCATTACAGGCTTGGAGTTAGCGCTTCAAGCACAAGTGAATCACTTAAAGGTGAAAGGTGATTCAGACCTGGTAATCAAACGAGTCAATGGGGATTATGCCATCAGAAAAGAAGAATTAATCCCTTTGTATGATTACGTCAGAGAGTTAATGTCAGAATTCCTTTCAGAACCGACATTTTCTTATGTCCCAAGATCACAAAACGCTCAAGCTGATGCACTGGATAATATAGCCACAGCTTTACCAGATCCAAATCGGGACGAAACAACCATCTGTATTGCCCACTGTCGTGCAATTTCACCTTATGTTCAAGTCAGAACAGAGGAAATTAATGAAATTAGTCCCATTCCTAAACCGTATGGTCATACTACAGGATGGATGTCACCTATCAAGGAATACCTTCAAAATGGAACACTTCCACCTGATAGAGCCGAGAAAGAACAAATTCGGCGATGTGTGATCAATTTTACTCTTTATGATGGTCCAAACCACCTCGAGAAAATTCTCTAGAAACATGGTTTTGATGGAGTTCTCTTCAGATGTATTGATGGTGAAGAGACAATGGCTGTCATAAAAGAAGTGCATGCAGGAGTCTGTGGTGCCCACCAGTCTGGACATAGACTGTCTGATCAAATTCGAAGGCTTGGATACTTCTGGACTTCAATGATACAAGATTGTGTTAATTTCACAAAGAAGTGTCATTCATGCCAAGTATATGCCAACTTCATTCATCAACCTCCAGAGTTGCTTCATACAGCTAAATACTCATGGCCATTTTCCACATGGGGAATGGATGTGGTGGGACCTTACCCTTCAGCTACGGCCAAGCAGTTTAAGTACATTATTACTGCTACTGATTTCTTTTCCAAATGGGCAGAGGCAGTACCTCTCAAAGAAGTCAGTTCTAAATGCATTGTTAGCTTCATCAAGTCTAACATCATTACTAGATTTGGTGTCCCTCATACCATATTGACGGACAACGGCACCAACTTCTATTCTTCTGAGGTAAAGAAATTGTATCAAGAATACAACATTAAGTCCAACCATTCATCTCGATATCATGCAGCGGCTAATGGCCAGATAGAGGCCTTCAACAAGACTCTTTCAAATATACTGCAAAAGATGGTGGATAAAGATAAGAGGTCATGGCCTGATAAACTCTTTCATGCTTTATGGGCTTATCGGACTACCACTCGCAATGCAACGCGGTCTACTCCATATTCATTGGTATATGGAACAGAAGCAGTCTTGCCAATTGAAGTTCAATTTCCCTCACTCAGAATAGCCAGTTGTGATCAGTTATCAACAGATGAGCAATCCCAAAAGCGGTTGAATGAATTGGAACAGTTAGATGAGAAAAGATTGTGCACTTTGCACCACTTGGAAATCTATCAGAATCGGATAGCACGAGCTTTTAACAAAAAAGTTCATCTTCGTTCATTCATTCAGGGAGAATTGGTATTGGTTCTCAGAGCACCAATGATACCAAGAAAGAAGCCTCCCAAGCTTTAACCAAAATGGGAAGGACCTTATTCAATACATAAGGTCTACTCCAATGGAGCGTATTCTCTGATCTCAATGGATGGAGGACACATCACGACTCCAACTAATGCCAGATTTCTGAAGAAGTATTTTGTATAAACACAAAATATTGTTCCCAGATCCAAAACAATCACATTGGTTCATGAAATGTCCGATATGACATTAAACTATATATTGTCCTACATGACATTAAACTGTTATTATGTCCTATCTACATGACATTAAACTGTACAGAAGATCCTATATTTTGTCCGAGATGGCATTAAACTATATTGTGTCCTAGCAACATGACATTAAACTGTGTGGCACTTTCAACGTCCAGAATGACGATAAACTGTAAAAAGTACCCAGAACTGATATCCTCATATTGGTTCACCTTAGTCCTAGCTATATGACTTTAAACTGTACAGCAATGGTCCAGTATGACTTTAAACTGCAACTTCGTCCCACACGACATTAAACTGTGAAAAATTTCCCTAAACCGTCCAGCATGACCTTAAACTGCATCATCCCTGGTCCATGTATATGACCATAAACTATTTGCAAATCCCTTATGTCCATCAAGACGTTAAACTGTGACGTCCTAAACTACATGACGCTAAACTGTATAAAAGTCCCTCACGTCCGAAAAGACGTTAAATTGTATAATCATCAAAGGTACAGCATGACATTAAACTGCACCATCCACGGTCCATGCATATGACCTTAAACTATTCACACTTTCGTCCAACATGACATAAATGGTGTGTTATTTTGTCCTTACGGCATGACATTAAACTGCACAGTCTCCCTTTCGTCCAATATGACGTTAAACTATTTTATCCCCATCGTCCTAACTACATGACGCTAAACTGTACAGAAAATCCTTGATCGGTCCTACATGACATTAAACTGTATTTTGTCCCTGCTACATGACACTAAACTGTACAGCACCAATAGTCCTAACTGCAAGACTTTAAACTGCATAGTCCCTTTTTTATGTCCTACATGACATTAAACTGTGCATCGTTAAGGTTGTTATTACCTCTTGTTTCTCACACCGAGTATGACTCACGTGAGCTTAGAGCAAACATCAACCATAACATTCCCTTTGGGCCACTAACCATGTGTAAGTCCCAATAATTTTTTTTTATTAGATCATTGTACACTAGAACAACTTGATCATTAATTAATTCTTTAATTGAACTACACGGACTTTGATCCTCGCCCTCCAGGCTGGGTATGTAGGCAACCTCCCAGGGTTCAAGCCCAAAAACAATCTCTTCACATCGGTTCACCACAACCTCATATGATGTTGATTTGTGAAACCGCCCCTGGAATCAATATCTTTACATTGATTCACTTTCGTCCTTGTTATATGACGTTAAACTATACAACACTTTTGTCCGGTACGACAATAAACTACAATATTCTTTGATTTCCTCATTTGAGAAGGAAGCATTATTGACATTGATTTTTTTTTAAAAAATCATGTTTCATTTTCAAAAGACTACGTGCATACATGGTAATGCCTAAACTTTTTATCTCAGGTTAAACCATCATTGCACTAAAGTCCCCTTTCACCCTTCACATGTACGAACCAAATTTGTACAAAGGGTAGTTCTAGAACTACGTGGACTTGATTCCCATCCTTATGGGATACGTAGGAACATTCGAGTGTCCCTCGAATCCAGTCCCAAGTCTTTTGGGCCTAACCCCAAATTTCACTTTCAGTCCCTTGGCTGAAAAGTCCTCATGAAAACACACATTGTGTATTCATTATTATGGTCCGAATTCTATGACCCTAAACTAAGATCACTCATACTTTCGTCCTGCACGACGTTAAACTACATTTCAAGAACTACGTATGGCTTGATTCTCATTCTTATGAGATACGTAGTGAAGTCCAAGTTTCAATTCAGGACCCAACCACAACATGATTATGGTTTTCATTGACCTATGTATCTCTATATACATTGGACAATACCCATATTTATGTGTTATAATCCTAACCTTAAATATTTTCATATCTTCATAACCCTTTTCATGACTTCTAGTCACAAAAATGTCAAACTTCTGAGAATTCTTTTGCCTGACTATGCAGCACGTGCCCATAGGTGGCCTTACATAAACAGTCCACATAACAGACTTGTCAGCCAAAAGATGCTATTCATTTGACCATGCAGCCAATGCCCATAGGTGGCCCTGCATATTTCAACCCCCTAACGGGTTTTGTTAAATAATAGTAACTTCATTCTTGGGAAGAATGCCTCTTTTGTCCTTATTTGTCTTAAACGACAATATGTAGGGATCCGCAAAAAATAGCCATCCTTAACATATTTGTCCCATATCCTTTTTCATGATCTGAAAGTATTCAAGTCTATGGTTTATTCTTCTTCCCTACGTTTGGGTCAGACCTTCGTAGGAGTGATATTCATCCAGTTCTTCGATATTCTTGTTTGGAAATATCTTCTCCATATTCAAGTACCTCTTTCCATACAAAAAACTCTATACTTTAGAAAATTTGAATCTCCATAAACTTTCACTGGCTTTTAGCACTAGGAAAGTAAATTTCTGGGAGTTCTTTTGCCTGACTATGCAGCACGTGCCCATAGGTGGCCTTGCATAAACAGTCCACATAACAGACTTGTCAGCCAAAAGATGATATTTATTTGACCATGCAGCCAATGCCCATAGGTGGCCCTGCATATTTCAACCCCCTAACGGGTTTTGTTAAATAATAGTAACTTCATTCTTGGAAACTACTTCTTATAATGTCTTTTAGCTCTTTTTGCATATCATTCCTCAGATTCAAATATTCTTAAGCCATAGTTTACATTTTTTCCCTCATACTTGAGTATGGTAATATGTTTTCAGATAAATTATCAAGGAATTGAATCCATTTTTAATCCATTTCGGTCAAAGCTATTTCGACCTTAAACATTATCCCCTTTATGTCTGACATGCATGACTTTAAACTGCCAGATTCCTTGTTTTTCTTTTTCACCTCAGAGTCAAATCCTCTTTTCTCTCCGGATCCAACTCTGAGGGGGGACTTTTGTTGACGCTCCTTTCGTCACAGAATCTAAAGATCGGAAAAGGGAATATCTGATCTCAAAGTGATTCAGCCTTTGAAGAAAACATCAAAAATCAACAAAGGAAGGAAGAAAGGATCAACAGCAACCTCACCGCGCAAGTTATCTAACTGGCGCGCAAGTGTACTTGCGCGGCGACCTTGGTCGCGCAGGTGACTTGTGCTACCTAATTGGTAACCGCCCGGTAACCGCCCGGGGTCTTCTTTTACCTATAAATAGACCCTGTGGGCCCCCCATTCGAGAGGAGCTTTTGGCCAGAAACTCGGATTGAAGCTCCCGACGCCCAAGTCTCTTCTCAAAGCTTCCAGAACACTTCTAAGGTAATTTCTTACCTAGAACGGAAGATCTAAAGAGAAGAAGGAAGGCCTAAGTGTTGAAACTTATCAAACACTTGCGCGCCGACTTATTTCCTTCAATATAACTTGCGCGTCCCTTTTCTGGAAGAAACTCAAGAAAATTCTAAAGGGTTTAAAAAAGAGTCGCTCAAGTATTTCAATGCTGGTTGAAAATCGCGCAAGTACACTATGTGTCGCGCAGGTATACCTGCGCGACCAATACTTGCGCGCCCACGGAAGACTTGCGCGCCTTGCAAGACTTGCGCGCCCCTATCTTTTTGGGTGCCCATCTTGCCCATTTTTAACCCTCTTAATCCATTTCACCTTTCCTTTTCAAGATTCAGTCTTCAAGACACTCTTCAAAGCCATTTATGGCATGATTTCTTGATTTGACTTTCTTATCTAAAAGGAATTCTGTGGAATCTCTCTCAAAGTCTAGTGATTTAAATATCCTTATGTCACTAAAATATAGAGAGTTCATTCATTCAACCTCATCCTTTAAGATGAGAGAATCTTAACCTGGGTCTCCTTTTCAGGAATAATCCCCAGTTATAAAACCTTTAATCTGGGCATCTTCCTCAGGAGTAAGCCCCAAATTCTTAAAGTTACCAATCTTGGGCATCCTCCTCAGGAGTAAGCCCCAATCAAGTCCTTTAATCTTGGGCATCTTTCTTAAGAATAAGCCCCAACCTCAAATATGGGAATCCTCCTCAGGAGTAAGCCCCAAACCTTAATCCCTAACCTGGGTCTCCTTTTTTTCAGGAATAAGACTCAGTCATAATCTTGGGCTTCCTTTTCAGGAGTAAGCCCCAAGTCCCCTAAACTGGGTCTCCTTTTCAGGAATAAGACTCAGTCATAACCTTGGGTCTCCTTTTCAGGAATAAGCCCCAAGTCCCCTTAAATTTCTCTTAACCAGTCATAATTTACCTTTGATTTGGGTTTCCTTTTTAGGAGTAAAACCCCATCATAAGTCCCCTCCTAACTTGGGCATCCTCCTTAGGAGTAAGCCCCAAGATTAGAGTATTCAAATCTTCATGAAGCACATATAACTTTATGGACCCTATTCATGGATTTTCTCCCTAAAAGTAAATCCTAAACCTTCATCTATCTGGGCAGTCATCCATACATAAGCCCCAAACAAATTCTTATGATTGCATATTTCATGGCACAATTGTCTAAATTTTACCAATACCTCTTGTTTCCCACACCGAGCATGACTCACGTGAGCTTAGAGTGTAAAAGTAATTATGACATTCATCTTTGAGCCATCAATCATAAACATCATACTTCATTTCTCGAACTACGTGGGTTCTGATTCCTTTTCCAAAACAAAGGATACGTAGGTAGCCCATTTATGGGTTCGATCCCAACTTTGAAATAATCCATGTCCTTCTGAATGACGATAAACTTCAAGTGCCCCACTGAGTGGCTTTAAAACCAGCCTGGTCATCATAATGACCAAGAGACTTTTATATAAATGTTTTGAAGGATACCATTGACCAAGAATCTCTAAACAGATATAGATGATTCTCTATTGATGAAGAACCTCGAATACATATAAAAGATTCTCTAAATTTCTTGCATATTTAATCATTGATTGTTAAAACTAAAGGAAAGCACATTTTATACTTGGTAATGTAATAAGGATTCACGAACATAACTTAAATCTATAAAGAGAGTCCCGGAGTAGACAATAATTCCCCTCAAAAAGGTGTGATGAGTCCGACCTCCCATCCTCTCGACCAATGCAAATTCTTAAGCCTCATTAGTCCACAAGCTAATGAGCGCCTGCCTTTGGAAAGTAGGTCCAAACGGATGTGGAATCATTGGATGTTTCCGGTTCTACGAACAAACCCATTAGAAACCAATCGGAACATTTGAATCTCCCGTCCAGGAGGTCATCCCCGGATTCCGTGCGAAACAGATACTTTGTTGAGATGTATTCTAGCATAACATCTCTATAAAAAACATTCTCTTTTATAAAGTGAAACTTTATATCAATTTATTTTTATCTGGAATGTTGGAAAATATTTTTAGAAATAAAAATTTCACTTTGATTATCACAAAGTATCTTCAATGGTTTAGAAAAATTCACTTTCAAGTCTTCTAGATAAAATTTCATCCATAAAATTTGAGTACAAGCCTGAATAACTGCAACATATTTAGAATCAGCTATGCTCTGGGTTACTAAACTTTGTTTCTTACTATGTCAACTCACACAACATTCACCCAATAAAAATGTTTCATCCTGAGGTTGAGTTTCTATTATTACAATCTTCATCCCAATCGATATCAGTATAACCATGAAACTTCATATCAAAATTTATTTTGTATAAAAAACCATGTGAATTTGTTCATTTGATATATCTCATAATCCTCTTTGTTGCCAACATATGTGATTATTTCAGATTAATTTGATACCTAGCACATAATGTCACAACCTAAAAAATATCAATCTTTGAGGCTGTAAGATAAAGTATAATTTCTATCTGCTATTGAAAGTCTCTTTGATTCACACCTTTTTCGGATTTATCTTTACTCAACTTTGTTCTCACAGATATATGAGTAAAAACTTCTTTTGAATATTCTATCCAAAACATATTTAACAATTCCTCTATATACTTTTATTGAGATAAGAAAATGAAATTTTCTTTTTGTTGAACTTGTAATCCAAGGAAGAAACTTAATTATCCTAATATAGACTTTAAAAAATATTCTTCATTTCCTCAGAAAACTCTTTGAAAACTTTTTATTCCTGACCATAAAAAATTATATCATCCACATAAAAAATTACAATTAGAGTTCTGGAGTCAACAACTTTCACATATAAATTACTATAAAGTTTTCCTTTAGAAAATTTCAACATTCCCAAATATTTTTTAATCTTAGAATATAAGGAATGTGGGGATTATTTCAACCCATACAAGGATTTCTTCAATTTAAAAACTTTTTTTTTCATCCTCATTATGTAGAAACCCAAAAGGTTGTTCAATATAAAAATCTTCCTCAATCTCACCATTTAAGAAGGATGACTTTACATCCATCTGATAAACTTTGTAATTATGATGTGTGGCCACTGGTATAAACATTCTAACAGTTTAAAATCTTACCACTAGTGAAAAATTTTCTTCAAAATAAATACCTTCCACCAGTGCATATCCTTTATAAACAATCTTGGATTTCTTTATTGAAGCTTCTCCATGTTCATTCAACTTTTTTTTGTAAACCCACTTTATTTCTGTAAATTGTTTTTTCTAGTCATGGATCAAGTTCCCATGTTTCATTTTTCTCAATATGATCCAACTATTCATTCATAGAATCCACCCATTATTTTTGTTTAATCACATCTGAAATTGATTCTGATTCAACTTTCGAGATAATTGAAGTATGATTTTTTTAATGTCAAATTTATTCTTGTCTAAACTGGAGCCTTCTGATATCCAATAATTTTTTCAGAATCAACATGTTTTTATAAAGTAAGAAATTTCAAAGTTTCTTTCCCAACTAAACTTTCTTCATCACATGAATTTTATGAATCTTGATAAGGATGTTTTGAATTACTTTCACTATTTTTAGAAATCTCCATTTTATCCTCCTCACCATTCTCAACAATATTTTTTAAGGAATTTTGATTTTCAATTGTTTTTACAACATATGATTCCAATAACTTTTTTAAATGTTTGTTCCAATATTTTTAACTTCTTTCATTTGGTTAATAACTCATAAAAGTTTCTCCCTCATCTTTCTCATCAAAATTTTCCAAATCTATATTTTTGATTTTAACTAAACATGGAATTATAAAAACTTTGAAGTACTTCAATGAATGTTTTTTGTTATAAAAAATTTCATAAGAATTCGTGTTGGATTCTTATCTCAGAAAACATCTATTTTGAACATGTACCACAATACTGATAGCTTCTTTCTAGTAAAAATTTGAAAGTTTGTATTCTGCTAACATAATTCTTCCCATATTCACCAAACTTTTGTTCTTTATTTATTAAAATCCAATTTTTTGTGGAGTATAAGGATGAATATACTGATTTCTGATGCCATGTTTTCTTATATAAGCTTCAAAATCATTGCTAGTGAATTCAGTACCATTATATGTTCTCAACTTTTTTATAGAAGCCCCCATTCTTTCTCAACTTTTTTAAAAAATTTGAAAATTTCCACAACCTATGACTTGTGTTTCATAAACATTATGTTTTTCATCTAAGTGAAATAATCAATAAACTAATAAAGTAAAAATATCCTTTTGTTTATTGATGTCTCATCAGCCCACATAAATTGGAATGAATAAGTTCAATAGGTTTGGAAGAATAAATCTCAACTCACTTATGAATTCTATTAGTCATTTTTCCTTTCTAAAAAGTAATAAAAACATGCTCTTCTATTCTTTTCAATTTTGGAAACCTTCTAAAAGCATCAAATTTAGAAATTTTGTTCATGTTTTTCTGTCCATTATGGACAAGTCTTTGGTGTCACAATTTATTTTCATCTTTAATACTTAATTAACAAGAGTTGTTAAATTATACTTTTTGGAAAAGATTCCCACTGTTTCTTTCTCCTTTTGTATTCACATTTCCATCTTTCACTCTTTTGATAACATACAAATATTTTTTTGAAGATTACTTATTTTCCATCATCAAAAAGTTGACTTATAATAAGTAAGTTATGTTTTATCCCATCAATAAATAAAACTTCCTTAGATTTAAACTTTTCTTCTTCAATGTTAGCCATTATGATTCCTCTAATTTTTAAGGAACTATCACTTCCAAAGGTAACTGGTCCTCCATCATGGCTTTCAATATGTTTTAATATTTTCATATCACTTGTCATATGTGAAGAACAACCACTATCAAGTATCTATGGTCTATTCCTTTTACTTGCTTTTAAAGCTGTATCAATAACAAAAGTTCTTTCTTCAACTTTCTTCTTTCCAACATCCTTTTATTTTTACCATAAGATACTTGTTCGAGAAATTGTTTTATAGATTTTTCATCATGATGAACAACCTCATCACATCTTCCACAAAATTCTTTTAGACATTCAAATTTATTTTTTGTTGGAAGGTTTCTTACATATGGAGATTTTTCTTTTCTAACTTCACATAAATTATGAAAGTTATTAATTATTCTTTCATCAGACATTATTCTCGGAATAGATAGGTTATGAAAATAATTATAAGATCTATGGTCATATATTACACAACACTAAAAATGTCCATCAAGTCTTGATTTTCTATTGAAGTAATATCTTTATTTGTACTAGCTTTGTTGAGGTTGATAAATTCTTCTCGTTTCAACATAATATGGTCATGGTCCAACTTTCCTCCTGAGTGAGTTTTCATATTTTGTAGATATGATAGTTTTCTCAAATCCTTTCTCCATCCATGCTTTCCAAACACTTTTCTTCTCCCCTAAAATGTTAGAAAAATCACATGAAACATTATTTTTGGTGGGTGAAGATTTCACCTGATTATTGACTTTATTCTTATCAGAAACTTTAGATATCTCATATTTTACTTCAAAGGGTTTGTTGAAGTTTTCATTCATCTTTATAAAGGTATTTTTGGACTCAAGAAGTTTTTATTGAAACTTGTTAACTTCTTCTTTCTTAATTGTCGTCTCTTAAGGAGATCTTCAACTATATTTTCCTATTATACAATTCTAATTATGTAACTTAAGATCTACTGAATGTATTGATCCTCCTAATTGATAACATATTTTTTTCATTTATTAAATCATATTTCAAATAACAGCAGTATCCATATAAATCATATTTCAAATATGTATGTTAAGAAAAATGATAAAAATAAGGTATATAATTCTAGAGAGTAGGTGAGCTACAAAGAAAAATATGATTTATATGGATACTGCTGTTACTTTGGTAGATTCGGGAATATAGAGAAGATGTGTTGATTTAATCATCAACACTACAACGATTTTAGGATAAAATAGAGGCAGAGTTTGAGGGGGAGTCAACCCACTCAAAAAATATAGCTATAGAAAGTTTGTTTGAAGATTGAAATTAGATTCCAACCTTTGGAAGCTTTTTATGAAAGATTTGATCAACTTGGATATATTGATAAAGGACGTATTGTGATGTTACTGAAACAATAAAGTTTGTATAAAAAATCTCAAAATCTACCTAAGAAGGATGAAAAGGGAAAGGAAAAGTACTTAGTTATTGAAACTACACCAAAATATATAAAAGAATAACAACCTTAGATACTGGATAGTGGGTGTTCTTCACATATGACCAAATATTTGAAGTTGTTAAAGAATGTGGAAGATTATAAATAAGGTAAAGTGACAATTTCAAGTGACGAGTCAATCAAAATTAAAGGCATTGGATCTGCTATCATTGGGGAATAAAAGTTAAGATCTAAAAGAGCCTTGTTTATTGGTGAGCTAAAACACAATTTTTTGAGTGTTTTAGAACTTTTTGATAAAGGTAACAAGGTTTTTTTCATAACATATGGTCTTTTGGTAAAAAAATTAAATACGA
This sequence comes from Viscum album, assembly GCA_963277665.1. Lineage (NCBI taxonomy): Eukaryota > Viridiplantae > Streptophyta > Magnoliopsida > Santalales > Viscaceae > Viscum > Viscum album. The sequence goes on from OY728135.1 coordinate 262,141,052, forward strand.
GGAATTTATTACAAGATGGAAATGAACCAAGGAAAACTTGTTTCAAGTCGGTGATGCATGGAGTTCATGCTATGTGAGCATGATGGATGGAAATAAACTATGAGATAGAAGGTTGGGGTATATGTGTAAGAGGATATGAGAAATCTAAAAAAGAGAGAAAGTATTCATGATATTCCTGACATGAAAAGAGGAAGATATTATTGTTGTTATATACGCCCGAAAGGGGAGATTATTAATATAGTATATAAGAAGGTTGAGATTCATTCAACTTTCCCCTTGGAGCTAATACACTCTAACACATGTGGGAGAATGATAAAGAAATTAGTGAATGTAGATAAGAACTTTATTTCCTTTATTGATGATTTTATTCTCATTACATGTATTATTTTTTTAAAACATAAGTCAGAGGCTCTCAAAATGTTTAATAATTTTAGTGGAAGTACTAAAAAATAATGTGGATATTCTGTGAAGAAGATTCAAACTGATAATGGCGTCGAATAATCAAATGGAATGTTTATGAATTATCTTGAAAATCATTTAACTTCTCATGAGTTTAGTTTACCATACACACCATAATAGAATGGTGTTCCTAAAATAAGAAATATAATTTTAGTTGAGATAGAATGAACTATATTGATTGAACATGATACTTCTCGACACATTTGGCAGAAAGATATTAGAGAATAAATTTATATTCATAATCAATATTTCTACATTTCAAAATCTAATATGAATTATTATGAGATTTATGAGGTGTTTTAAGGAATGTGATGTAGCGGCGCGGGGAGCTCCCGCTGGCCTAGGGTTTTCACCCCCAACCTTCTCCAGTGCCGCCGCCTCCGTCTTCTCATCCCGCCTCTCTCTCACGAGACACTGATCTGGTCTGCTCTCCCTCTCTATCCGCTGGACCATCCAACATCGCCCGTTCTGTGCTTCGTTTGGATTTCCCCTTGCGCGAGCAGATTCGACGTCCTGTGATGCTGACCCGTCTCCCTGGATCCCGCCGATGACAACCTCCCATGATGGCGAGTGCCGCCCTATGGTCTCAGTGTTCCCGAGCAGCGCTGTCCACCGCCGACGGCCCCCTGGATCCCACTGCCGTGAGTCCAATGCCTTCAGTGCACCCTTAGGCCCCCCGAATCCCAAGTGTGTGGCGAGCGTAGTTTCCCATGGAAGCGATACCACGAGCTCCAGCTCCTCTTCCTGGTTTGGTGTTCCTAATCCGTCCAGTTCTGGTCACGGTTGTGCTTCATGCTGTAGGTCCCTCTTTCTAGACCTATTCAGATCTATTGTGTTCATTCTCTTTTTCTTTGACACTGGGTCGACTCTTCTAATGTGCTGCATTTCCTTGGTTCCCTCTTCTATTGCATCGTGCTCCTTCGTGCATGACCCCAATTTGGTTGGATTCAATGGATTTCATGATTCTTTGGATTGCGTAGGTGGGGATGAACTTTTTGAGTGCTTTTTTTTGTTGGGTTTGCGTGTTTTTTGTGGTGTTTTTTGGGTGGGTTTGGCCTTGGACAAGGTCACCAATGGATCCCTGTGTTGGCATGCTGGTTCTAACTTTTCCTCAAAAGTGATTTTGTTCTGGTAGGTTCTCACTTAACCAAAAAGTGTTTTTCAAAATAAAAAAAAATGAATTTTCAGTTAGGCGCTATAATAAAAAAATAGGAAAGATTATTGAATCTTCATATGTAAAATTTCTTGAACAATCTGGTAAGAAAGTTTCACAGAAAATTGTAAATATAGAGGAAAAATAAGATGCATTGGTTATCGATATACAACATGACAAAGTTCTTGAAAAACGTAATAATATTGAAATAGTGAAAAATGTAGATTTTGAATCATCTATCTCAAGTGATGAGGAAAAGTTGCACCCATCTCATCCTTGGATAAGGAAGTAAGTGGAAGACCAAAACATTATTGGGGATCAATGATAATTGGTTCAAACCAAAATAACATCAAGGTTAGTATCACATACTTCCTTATATTCCTTATATTCATAGATTGAGCGAAAAGATATTGATAAAACTTTAAAGCATCAAGAGTGGATTGATTCCATGAATGGGGGGCTTGATCAAATTTAGAATAATGATACATGGGAATATGTATCCAAATGAAATTATAATAATGTGATTCATATAAGGTGGGTGTTTTAAAATGAGTTAAATGAAAAAGGTAGAGTGATAAAGAATAATGAATGGCTAATTTGTAAAGGTTATTCTCAAATTGAAGGAATTGATTTTGATGCGACATTTTCTCCCGTATAAAGTCTTGGAATTATAATAATATTTCATCCTATCACTTCACATCAAATATAAATATGTTCTTGATGGATGTCAAGTTGGAATTTCTTTATTGAGGGTTCAATAAAGAAGTTTATATTGAACAACCATGTGTCTTTGTGCTTGGGAAAGATGAAAATTTTGTGTGCAAGTTGAAAAAATATTTGTATAGGTTAAAGAATGATTTGAAAGATTTGTATTAAAAATTGGATAACTTTTCTAGGAATTTGAATTTCAAGAAAATAAGGGTTTATAATAACCTCTATATAAAAGAAAATCAAGATTCTTCCCTCATTGTAATTGTAATGTTAGAGCCACTGAAATGATTCCCCGATCCAATCAGTCATGTGGCCTCAAGCGTGCCTCCCCGTATGCTAGAGGCTGCTGACTAGAAGTGAGAGTCTAAAGGGTGTATGGTGGGGAGACTATACCCTTATGATAATATTAACACATTGGTAAGATAATGAATAAATCAATCAACTTCATAAGAAGTATAAATGAAGGCAACGAATGAAAATAATAACTGATAAAATAAAATATTGCCAATTGGCCAATGCCAAATAATACAACTATGCATATCCATGTGAAGATACAATATATAAAAAAGAAGATATATAATAGGATTACATAAATCGTACACAATAAGATAGAAAAAATCCCCAAGGTCCATCTCTATGAGCATCTTGAGCTCAAGCTCAGTCATGTGCTCCTAATCTCCCATGTTCAAGCATAGTATCACATAACACAAACCACGATCTTAAACCTGAAACCATGAGGTCTATTCGAGTACCAAACGATAACCCGAATAGGGTGTGAGATAAACGAAGTAGGATAGCACCAATGATGTCTAAATCTATCTATATATAAAATACAAAAGTGTGTAGGTATATCAATAAAGTTGTAAACAAATAAATAAATGTAAACTAGTCAGGATCTGGTTCCTCAATGATGCCTAGCCAACCATACCTGCTTTGAAAAAAGTCGAAATATCTCTGATAAGGTGTCACCATATATATAAGTATACATATATAAATATGAGGTTATAGGTTTATATATATATATATATACACTATATATGTAGTAACATATATAGCCATATATATAGATACGTAGTGCTATCTAGGACCTGAGACACAACTCAGGTGTCCAAACTTAGTCACAAGTATCATGGAATAACAGGGGATGCCAAGCCTGAGTATCATAAAAGTTAAGGGACTCAATGTCCAAGTATCACATTATATGAGAGACACCATTCCTGAGTATCAAATTATATAAGGGACACCATTCCCGAGTATCGTAGTATATAAAGGGACACCATGTTTGAGTATCACAAAAAGTAAGGGATGCCATGCCCAAGGGTCAACATTCCCAAGTATCACAATATATATGGGATTCCATTCTTGAGTATCACACCATATAAGGGACTCCATGCCTAAGTATCTCAACATATAAGGGATGCTATTCCTGAGTATCATAAAGTCATATAATTAGGGCCAGTTGAACTGTTCATAAGTAGTTTACATCATACATGCAAAGGTATATCATAGGCTATGAAATTATCCATGCAGAACCAATTCTCCACGATCTTTCTTTTTTATTTAATTCAATTTACTAATAACTAAGAGGGCCATATGAGCAAACATGCCCTACTGCACTTCAATTCATTAAAATCAATATGACCATGTCCATAAGCAATTCATTACTCAATTAAATAATATCATTTAGGCTATTTAATTTATATGAAAATCAACAAGGACATGGTAAGATCCATGCCACTCATTATTCAAATATTCCCATTAAGATTCCCATTTTTATTTAAGAAGTCAACGCACCTCCTAGGTGGTTTTATTATATAACGGGTCATGTTGGATATTATGTCCAAACTGCTTAATCCAATTTAACCATCCCTTACACGAGGGATTAATCATCAAGCCTTAAATGGTGAACACATGTGTCCAAGGAATTATAATTATAAGCATAAAGAATCACCCAAAAGGGTGTTTTAATCTTCTAGATGAAGCATATGTCAAAGTCATAAAAGCAATACAGCCAAAGGGGTGGTTTGGGTTGAGGTGAACAACCACCATCGATTAAATTAAAATCATAATGGCTATTTAATATAAGAAATTAGCTTTTACATTATTAATTTCATATTTTAGGGGAAACACATAGGAATTCCAGTGAGCGACACAACGACATAGAAATAAGCTAGAATTTAAGTAAAAATTTATAGACCACCTACCTTATACCAATGATGTTTCAATCATCTAATTTCAATATATTATTTGAGATGGTTGAAGAGAAATTAAATAATTATACAAACACTCTAAAAATAGGGTGGATTAGCTTGCACATATTTAGAATTTGATATGGCTAAAGAAAATGTGGAAGGAAGAAGGAGGAGTTTTAGATTCACTGATGCGCTTCCAACACACCCAAAAATGTTTGATTTGGATTTCAAATAGAGGAGATATCTTCATGGAAGGAGGAGAGGAAGGAGGAGCTCGAGCAACCCCTACTATGTGCATGGAGAAGAAGAAAAGCAAGGAGGAGGGTTTAAAGGAAATATGGGAAAAAGGGTAAAATCAACCCTTTTAATGAACCACATGGTTTGGATAACTGTGCGCCAACCATGCAGTGCCACTGCCTAAGTGGAACTAAGGGTGAATTCTAGGTACACAATTAGAAAAACCATGAAAAGCATATGTCCTCCCCTTTACAGTTTTATACAGACCACCCCACACAACCATGTGCATCCTCTCTCATGGTTAGAATAAATTTTGTGAGACCCTAAACTCATATGGATCAGGCCACACAATTTTATCTAGGGTCCATATAGTTTCAACAAACCATGCCCCTATAGAAAAATAGGCCACACAGTTTCTCCTGGAGGGCCACACGGTTAGTACTAACCGTGATCCTCTTTCTATTTCTCTGGAAATGGAGTTTTAAGAGACCAGAACTCCTAGAACTCATCCAAGTACCCAAGACACCTATCGATCTTTTAACCTCATCTAAAGATGACACTTTTAAGTGTTCCAATGCTCAGATTTAGATTCTAAATCTTGGTGTAGATAATGTCCTGTCCACTAAAAAAATAAAATTCAAATCCCCTTGGAAATTACAACATGGTCCAAAATGTGGGATCTTATAGTCTCCCCACCTTAGAACTTCTCATCACCGATAAGACTTTGGGAATATTGAAAAGAATCAACCGAACTACTTGGTTTGTGAAATTTTATTCAATCATCCACATTTCATTTCCAAATTCCCAATGCACCTCCAAGCATCACTTTAAGTGTATGGTATATAAGCTGATAAAAATCAAGCCGACGTTCATATTCTATAACTAAAACATCTAGATGATGCTTACCCAATCTCATCTAGATGGAGACATGATCCGATCATCGTCTTTTTCATCATTTATCCCATGGCACTCTTCACTATAGGTTCTAGCATCTAATAGACAAATCATAATCATGATACTCCCCTATATCATAATTTCCTATTCAAGAACACCCTTAGAATTATAACGACACTCCCTGCGTGATTCTCAACTTGATCAAACAGTTGAATTCCAATCAACCTCAATTATCCAGATCAATCCATATTTAAAAAAAACCCTCAACTATCTCTACACTGAACTCACCTCATCCCGACGATGTGCTCGAAGCAGTTCCTTACCAACCACATTCCACAAAACAAGAGGAAAACAAGTCGATCTACTTTTAGATGACTATTTCTGAAAAAATGATCAGTTTAAATGGACGATGCATTTCAAAAACTATATCCTAATGCCTTGAAACTAAGGTACCTTGATATTTCTCTAAGCATACTCACTGAAGCCTGTATCCAGCTTCTAGTGACGTAGTTAGCAAAAAAAATCATTTATGTTGTCATAGAATAGTATGAAATTAGGTGTATACCTGATCCAACACCCTTGGATATTCACCCTCAAAACATCTCAACTGATCCTAACTGTAAGTTTTTTGTAACCTTAGAATCAACTACCAGAGTCCAAGGATCTCATAAAAGGTAGTCCACACTCCAATAAAAACACCAACTGATCTAAAAAGCAGTATCTCACCTAGAGATTAAGTCAACGAATTGGATGGTGTCCCTAAGTCCATCCAAGGCCCCCTAACATGGAAATCCCAATACCACTCAAGACAACCACACCTCAATAACAAACCAAATTTCTATAGTGCAACTCCCACAAAGTCTATTTATCGAAATAGAAGGGAATTTAAACTTCTTTATTTAGCCTGACATATAACTGACACTCTCTCAGTGTATCAAGGACAATGTCAAGATAGGGGACATGATCATCATTAAGAAAAGAATAAACTAAGAGGATATAAAATATTACCATGGACACTAGAAACACTACCATCATATATATTATTAAGTGCTCGGTATAGTTTCAAACCAATTGTATCCAACTACTCATAGGAAATAACAGTCAAACCAACACTAGTTGAATTCCTTTAAAGATATTGGTTTCACCTTCTAAAGCATCATTATTAACTGACCATGATTCCTTTAAAACTTGAGGCATCCGGTGATCACTCAAGAATAACAACCAAAGTCCATCCCTGACTAACTGCATTTTCCAAAGGTTTTATATAGAGAAAAACATATCATTTTCATGCTTCTTTGCAAGATTGACACATTTCCAAACTTACCATCCCCACAGGCATTCAAAAGTAATTCCAACCATTTCTAAATGGTCATCCCTGATTTTTTTTCCTCTATATGGAATGATACACTTTTCCATAATTGATATGATGATATCCACCTTAGGAGTGTCCTAGTCATCATTTACCGAGAATAAGAACCCATCCAATGACACATTCTCCATTGACCACTAACCATTGGTCCTGGATGTGGTCAACACGCTTTTTCCAAGCACCAACTTAGAAAGAGAAGAAAAATAGCTTCTTAAAAGATATATAGATCATATTACTCTAGATTTAACTGTGACAATCATCCTGGGTTATGTCCACACGTGCCATAACATTTTCATAAAATCCAAAACTAAACTAAAGAATGTGTCAAAAACACCAGATCCTCTTTGGAATTTCATCTTGAGCATTGGGAAGAATCAAATTTCCCTTAACGCCCAAATCCCTCTACCTCAGATATGACCAGAGATCAAAGCATAGAAACTCAAGGCTCTAAAAATCATCATTGAACTCATATGGTTTGTTGTACCATTTAAGAAACTTGATGGGTACCGCATGTATCTACACATAATACCCTGTGATTCATCAACACAACGACACATTATTTGATACTATCCATAAGCCTATTATCCCCATGCATCCTTGTATCTAATGGTTCATATAAAATATTTATCCTAGAGTCTTTTTATTCCTTATGACTATTAATTAGGATGAAAAACTACCGAGTCAACCATCCCTGAAGAGGAAGAAAGTTAACATGACCTACTAAGTAGCCAACTATTCCCTAAGCAGGTCTAACCCACTAAAACTGAGCATTACATGTTGCTCACACCCATAACAAGGTTCAGATTACTGAATAATATTCCTCTTATATTGGGCGTCATTTTAGAAACTAAGAGTCATACTCAGTAAAAATGACACCCAAATAGAACCTCATGTCTGAAAATGTTCACAATAATTTTGAAAGGCTGTAAGTTATGAGGGTGATACCTCTTCCAGGATAGTCCCATACAAAAGTAGAAAGCATTGCCCTTATAGATTGGTCAAGCTAAATAGGTCATTAGGCTCTACCACCTATAATTTATGTTTAACCAACATAATAATAGGCCTATAGGAAATGACCACATTATCGTTCTAAGGAAAGGATTAGGGAAGCATTTAAACTACCCTCACATGAAGTTTAAATCTAAAAAACCACTTTAAGGGTTCATGTAATTCATTATACTGATTGGTATTTATTCTCAAACATCTTAAAGGCTTGGTTTTAAATAACATATAATACCATTCATGAAAAAACACTATACATGGAACTTTATTTAGCCAACACCACAAGGAAACAAAGACAAGTTATATTAAACTTATTTTTAAGATTTATTTATTTAACTGAAATCCTATCAAAATTTTAGGAAATTTATCTAATAAATTATTTTTATCTAGTTTATTTATCCATAAGATCTCACATTTGGACTTAGTTAAATAAAATTTCAAATCCAATTTATAGAGGGAAACACCCTTTTGGTTGTAATTGGAATTTTTAATTAACTAAAGCCTCATAATAATAATAGATCTCAAAAAAGATAAATTTTTTTATTAGTAATATGGGACTTTTCAAGTAATACACTACCATAAAAATATATACAACAACATATAAGTGGATATAGAAACTTTAAATAACCATCCCATTTATCATGAGCATACCCCCATGAGGTTAAGTACTAAGGCACATTAAAAGGAATAAGGAAACCTATGAGGGTCCTGTTATTCTAACCTAGGTCCATCTAAAATGCCACCCAATAGAAGGTGATTTAATAATTAAAGTTTCAAAACACCCTTAGTGGGTTATCTCATAAGAAACATTCCCCAACTAACCTACTTGGGTCTAATTGTGAATTTAGAAATTTAGTCACACGAGTCATCATACCCAAATTATATAGGTCCTAGACTTCATAAAGGCAACCATTATCTATAAGAATTACATTTCAGAATATACCATGGTTTATTTAGATTCACTTCCATTCCCAATTTATAAAGATACTTTCCTTTATATATTACAATTAGCATGCATGTAGCTTAAACCATTTTTTATCTTTGATATCAGAATATAGGAAGTTTGTATGCAATGGATTGATTTTATATGTCACACTTACCAATTTATAAGGGACCATACACCTTATAAACTACTATTGGAACCCATTTAATCACAATCATAAATGTTTCATCCCATGCCGCCAATGGTCCCTGGATCAAACATGTAATGATTAGTTAATTAAGGTGCTTCCATCAAGCTATAAGAGAAAACAACATTTAGGCTGACATTGAAACTTTAATAACCAATTGTATCTCACAATTATAGTCAGACATGCTATCACATAACAATAAATAAAAGCATATAAGCAGGTAATCCACCAAATAATATTATACAAGAATGTATGCTAAATAATCACCTAAGCATCATATGCAGATAAACATACTGCAAAATCACACACTGAACATTTAACATGTATCAAGAAATAAAGAAATGGAACCTATATAGTATGGAATATGCATGGAATGAGAATCTATAATTTCCTAAAATGATGTATTTAGCAATTCGTCCTTTCCATACTTAGACAAGATAAAAATGAAATAAATTTTATAAATCAGTAAGAATCCAAAAGTAAACCAATCACTTGAGGTGAAATCATAATCCACTATAAAAAATGAACATCATGAAAAACAATACCATCCTTGGACACTTGTCTATTTCCCCATGCATGGGTTGATCACTCCTAAATGAATCTATTTACCAAATGGAAACACATTCATAGACTCATTTCTACAAACCCTAAATAATAAGGCAAAGGAAAATAAAACTTTGATACCACTTTGAAACATCCTGATCTAGGAGCCACTGAAATGGTACCACGAGCTAGTCAATCACATGGCCTCAAGCACACCTCCCCATATGCTAGAGGATTTCTTCTAGCAGTGAGTGTCTAAGGTTAGTGTAGCGGGGAGACTATACCCTAATGATCAGTGTAGTATGGTGGTAAGATAATGAATAAATCAATATAAAGTGGGAGAAGTATAAATGAAGGAAGTAGAAGATAATAATAATTGATAAAATAAAATACTCACAATTGTATAATTCCAAATAATACAACAATGCATGTCCATGTGAATCTACAAAATACAAAAAGAATACATATAAGAGGATTACATAAATAAGACAAAAAAAGATAGAAAAAATACCCAAGGGCTATATCCATGAGAATCCTGAGCTTCAACTTAGTCCTATGCTCCTAATCTCCCACATATAAGCATAATATCACATAACAAAAACCATGGTCCTGAACCTGCAACCATGAGGTCTGTTTGGGTACCAAACGGTGGCCCAAATAGGGCATGAGAGAAACTCAGTAGGCCACCACAAACAATGTATAAATCTATCTAGAACATGAATATAAAATATAATAGTGTGCAGGTATATCAATAAAGATGCAAACAAATAAGGAATTATAAACAAGTCGGGCTCAGGTTCCTCAAGGATGCCTGGCCAACCATAACCACTTCAGGTAGAGATGGAATATATCCGATGAGGTGTCAATATATATATAAATATATATATATAAATATAAGTGTGTAATTATATACATATATATATGAACTATATATGTAGTAATATATATATCCATATATATGGATACATAATGATATCCAGGACCCGAGGCATAACTCAGACATCCAAGCTTAGTCACTAAAGTCTCATGGAATAATGATGGATTCTATACTTGAGTATAAAAAAAAGTAAGGGATTCCATTCATGAGTATAAAATTATATAAGGGACTCCATGAACGAGTATCACATTATATAAGAGATTCCATGCCCGAGTATCACATTATATAAGGGAATCCATGACCGAGTATCATAGTATATAAAGGGATTCCATGCCTGAGTATCAAAAAAGTAAGAGATGCCATGTTTGAGTATCACAATATATAAGGGACACCATGCTCGAGTATCAAAACATATAAGGGATTCCATGCCTAAGTATCCCAACATATATGGGATGCCATGCCCGAGTGTCATAAAGTCAAATAACTAGGGCTAGATGAACTGTTCATTAGCAGTTGGCACCATACATACAAAGGTGTATCATAGGACATGAAATTATATATACCAAAGAAATTATCAATGATATTTCTTTTTAGTCAATTCAATTTACTAATAACTAAGAGTGTGTGTGAGAAAACACTCCATACTGCACTTCAATTCATTAAACTCAAATTGGAAATGTCCACAAGCATTCCATAACTCAATTCAATCATATCGTTCAACCCATATAATTTATAATAAAATCAATAAGTCCATGGGAATATCTATTCCATTCATCACTCAAATATTCCCATTTATATTCCCCATTTTATTTAAGAATACAGTGCACCTCATAGGTGGTATTATTATAAAATGAGTCATGTTGGTTATCATTCCCAAAATACTTAATCCAATTTAATCAGACCTTACATGAGGGATTAATTATAAGAATTTAAAGTATTAACCAAAGGGTGTTTTAATCTTCTAGATGAAGCATAGATCACAGTGATAAAAGAAACAAACCCAAGGGGGGTGTTTCAGGTTGAGTTGAAAGACCTCCAATGGTTAAATTAAAATAACAATGGTTATTTAATTTAAGGAATTTTCTTATACATTATTAATTTTACATTTGAAGGGTGACACATGGGAATTACGATGTGTGGAATAATAACACAGTTTATAAATAAGCTATATTTTAATAAAAAATACACGAAACACCTAAATTATACGAAGGATTCTTCAATCATCCAATATCCAACTTTGATTCGATTTGGTTCAAGAGAAATCAAAGAATTATACAAACACCTTTAAAATAGGGTGAATTAGCTCCCAAAGATTTTGCATTCAATAGAGATAAAGAAATTGAAAAATGAGGAAGGAGGAGTCATAAACTCATTTATATGGTTCCAATTCACCCAACGACATTCGATTTAGATCTCAAATAGAGGATATCTCTTCATAGAAGGGGGAGAGGAAGGAGGAGGTTGAGCGACCCACTGCTATGTGTGTGGGGAAGGAGAAAAGTGAGGAGGAGGTTTCAAAGGAAATAAGGGAAAAGGGTAAAATAGACCCTTTTAATGAACCTCATGGTTTGGATAACATTGCACCAACCATGAGGTTGCATATCCTAAGTGGAACTAAGGGTTTGGTCTAGGTGCACAATTAGACAAACCATACACAATGTGCTCCCCTCTGAAGTTTTTTGTAGACCACCTCGCACGACTGTGTACCACCTATCATACAGTTAGACCAAATCATGAAAGATTCTTGGATCCTATAGTCTAGGATGCATGGTTTTATCTAAGGGTTTTACGGTCTCAACAATCTTTGTCCCTATAGAAAAAGAGGTGACACAATTTCTCTTAGATGTCTTCATAGCTAGTACTAACCATGTCCCTCTTCATGCTTCTCCCAAAATGGAGATTTTTAAGATCGGTACCCCCAAAACTCATCCAAACAACTGAAACACCTCTTAGTATTTAAAACACATATAAAAACAACACTTTTAAGTGTTATGATGCCCAAATTTATATTTTTAATATTTTTTAGAGAACGACCCATCCACCAAATAGAAAAATTCAAATTACCTTGGAAATTCCAACCTAGTAAAATACATGGTATCTTACAGTAATTGTTTATGTTAATGAAATTATTTTCATAGGTAATGATTAAGAAATACGTGAAAAAATTTATGAGGAGATAAAGAAGTTATTTGAAATGCCTATTCTAGGTGAAATGAAATACTTTATTGGCTTAAGAATCTATCAAAAGAATAATTACATTTTCCTATCTCAAGAGAAGTATTGTTATCCCAAAAAAGTTAAATACCATGAGAGGGGGTGAATCAGGGTTTGAAAAATTAAAACAAATTCCCTTTTGGAACTTGTTTCATTGTTAAATAAAACACTCTTCTCTCCCTTTTCCACAATAATGTATGAGAAGAAATAAAAATATACATGAGGCAATTTTTTTTACTTGGTTCACCCATATTGGGATAAATACAAGGAGAATACACATAAAATTTTCCTATGAACCAAATCTACTAAGGTGAATTTATATTAAAAATTTTATACTAGACTCACCATCCCTCTAATTTCACTGCCAATCACAATTTGAATGCTCACTACTCTCTCATTTGAAGTATGATCACTACTCATTGAGAAGATTATTATTTTAACCAACTAAATCAATATTGTTCACACCTCATTTGGTGCATCATTAATCTCTACTTTCATTAACTAATGAATAACTCTGTACCATTTAATTTCTTGTTAAATCCTTCAATTTTGTGTAAAATTCATTTTCATGAAACTTTATAACAAATTTCATGAAATTCTTGAATTATTTGAAAAACTATTCTCTTTAGTATAACCCATAACCTTTCGAAAAGATCTCTAAACTTTGATGAAACTTCATTTCTTCACAAAATTGAGGTTCTTAAGAATCCTTTATGAAATAAAATACTTCACAAAATTCTTTCATGAATTATGATCATTGGGATATTTTTTTGGCTCACTCTCTTCAAATGAGGGTGGTAACCACCTATTTATATATCCCCATTTGAAAAACTTTATAGATCACCACTACATTTTCACAAATCTCTTCAATATGTTTTCAAAACTCACCACCTTTGAGAAAGTTTTTACAGAATTTCTATAGTCACAAAACTTACCGTATATCATGAAACCTTCTTCCACAAACCTCCAATATTTCGTGGAATAAACTAACATTCACAAATTTCATGAATTTTTCATATTTTCATGAGGGAGTCCTGAAAATATATTTTTATGAAACTTTTCCGTTTATTTGAATTTTGGACCCCAAAAATTTAGAAAACACTGGGAAATGATACCACTACATACATGAAATTTTAGGTACCACTTCCAGAGCTTCCATACATATTACTTAATGATTTATCAACATACCAAGTCAATAATTGTGTTGGAAATCCACAACTGACCTTGCATGCCTACTTTTTCAACAAACACAATGAACCCAAAAATACTATAAACCCACCTTGAGGGATATTTTCCCTAAAATATCCCCTTTTGGGTTTGCAGAAAACTCTTCTCCCTTTGATACCACTTTGAAAATTCTATTTCCATCTTATGAAAAACACATTATTCTCTTTTATATTTTACCACAATTCACTTCTTGTGATTATATATAGTGATCAAAGATTTACTCGAAATATACTCTAAACCCACATGAGTCATGCTTGGTGAGAGAAAAAAGTGTTTTAGGTTGGATAGTGTAATGAAATATGGTTTATGGGGGGGGGTGAATTGATTATTTAAACTAATTATGAAACTTGATTATTATAGTTAATTAGTAGAGGAATAAAAGAGAGAAAAAAGAATGTTTTTATCATATTTCGGTCCAAATTGGGCCTACTATACTCTCACACCTCTCTACTTGGTGAGAGATATGTTGTGAACTATACTATTTTTGATGTAGAATCATAACCTGATTACAAAATAATTTTCTACAAAGTGGAGGGATAACCATGAAACACTGACTTGTGTATAGGGAGTCACAACCTAAGTACAACTTGACTTTAGATAATGGGAGTCACAACCCAAACGAACCTAAATTTAGAAACCAGGAGTCAGAAACTAATGATATATGTAAAAGTATAAATAGAAAAAATAGAGTATACATGAATGAGATTGGAAATAGTGTTATAGACACAAGAAAAAGATGAAGTAAAAGGTAAATGAAGAAATTATAGTTATTGGTTCTTGAGAAATTTGGATGTATCATAAAGGAATTAGTAGTCATAGAAGTTTTCATTCATCTTAAGATACTATACAACATATGATAACTTGATCATATAGGTACTATATTGTACAACACTTTAAAGTTAAAGGTATAGATCTTTTGATTCTTAAAGGTTTGTGTTCTCATAGTACATCTTGGTATGTATGTCGGATTTTTTTTTCACTTGTGTACTTATATATCCACAAGAAAATATTGATACCATTTTAAAATAAATAAACTTATCATAGTCAAGCAGTCGTTTGAAAATTTAAAATTCAAATATAATAATAATGTATTATCAGAGAGAGAGAAAGAGATATTATCATTGTATAATAATATCTCAACTCATGACCAAAATTTGAAAGAATAAAGACTAATTTAAACCAATTTTGAAATCATTCAATAAATAATTGAAATGGTATCCATAATAATAGTTCAAAGATAAATACCATGAAAATATCATGTTTGAATTTGAAAATAAAAAATTCAAAAAAAATTCATTTAAAACAAGTAGTAAACATGCAGAGAATATCAAATAATTAATAACACTACATTAAAAATATTAAAATAGTTTTAGTTGAAATTAATATAATCTAATATTAATTTAGAAAAATATAATTGAATAAAACCAAATTAAAAAATAAAATTGTTTTTTGACTTGTAAGTATTATGTTTTTTGCATGAATATAGTATAACTTTTGATCATAAAAAAAACTTGTTTCAAATAATGGAAAATAGTTTTCATTGGTTCTACATAATTAATATAGATTTATAAATCCATTAGAACAATTTAAATATATGAAATAAATATGAAATAAATAGATATATGAAACACAAAAAAAAATAGAGCATTTTTCTTGTAGGAATCACGTAATAGATTTTTACATAAGAGTTTTTCTCTACATAGGAAAATCAATGTAAGCGATTCATGTAGGTGATTCACATTGGTGAAATTGATGTAAGAAAATCACGTAAGAGTTTCATGTAAGAGAATTAATCATGCATGTAATTTATGTAATAGAAATGATCATATAGGTAAATCGACGTAAGAGATTCACTATATAGGCATGTCACATATGGAAATCACCACACTGGCGATTTATGTAAGAGAATTCCTGAAAACTAAAAATAGATTTCCTATTTAAATTTCAGAGCTAAAAAGGACCTAGATAAAGGAATAGTTATATTTTTTTTAGTTATAAATATAAAATTTCATTAGATTTATAAATAAATAATAACCACCATAATTGGATTTATAAAACTCAAGTTATGATTAAAAAACATAATAAAAACAGTTCTAAAAAAATGTAAAAAATCTAACTAAAAATATTCAGTGAATTAAAATCTAATTTTAGACAATAAATATATCTAATAAGAAATTTTTTTCTTCTAATTAAATGTATGAAATATTATTATCATTCCAAAAAATAAATAATCACTCAATTTTAAGTTCCGTGTCTTAAGTTATAGAAAAACTACATAGAGAAACCAAAACTAGAAAATTGGCTACGTGGATTCAAAATTAGCTATCTAAATTTCATTTGGCTACATGGATTTCCAGAATGGCTACATGGTAATAGTAAATTTACTTTGTACGAATATTAAAAAACATCTATAAATTATATTTTATTTTCTATAAAGAAATATTTATCATAGGAACTCAAAATAAAACTTATAGAATATATTATGAAAAATCAAAACATAAAATCTAAATAACTTTTAAGTATAGAAATATTATGATATAATAATGATTAAGTATACTTTAAATAAAAAAATTAAAATATATAATATATATAACAATATTAAAACATGTAATTGAACATTTGATAATATTAATAAAACATGGGAAGATTTGTTATCAATGAAAACAAAAATACATGCAAGCACATGCACAAACAATCTCCCCCTTTTTTGTTTGATTACAAAATGAACATCAATAAAAATAATAATTCTCCATCTTTTTTTAAGTAAATAAAAAGAAATAATTTTTTTAAAACATGTATCAAAGATACATGAGAATGTCATAAACTTTTAAAACATAGAATTAAATTCAGTGAGCAGAATTTTTGAAAGTTCTTTGAGAAAAATAATAGGAAATATTTTACAAAATAAGATTTTATAAAAAATGAATTTTTAAATAGAAAGTTTAAATCATATAGTATGTATGATAAATTTTAAAATAGTTATATAATGAACAAATATGTATATAAATTAAACAGATGTAATCTAAAAAAAAGATTCTATATTTTATATACTGCTTGTTAATATGAAATTTTCAGCATATAATCATACTCAACCCCCACAATTTTTTGAAAACATAAAAAATATATTATTATTAAAAAAATACAAGATCAAATTTAAGTTCATAAAAATGATAAAAGTCTAAATTATTAGTGAATATGTCTTCAAGTTTATCTTTCATAGGGTTAAACTCTAAAACAATATCACCCTTATTCACATGATATTTAATAAAATTAAATCTAACATCAATATGATTTGTTCTAGAATGATGCAAAGGATTATTATAAATAGAAATTAATATATGTATTGTCAAAATAAATAATAAATTTGTCAATATGAATATTAAAATAACATAAATTTTTCTTAATACATAAACTTTGAGCATACAACTAGTAACAAAAATATACTTAGCTTCTCCACTAGATAGAGAATCAAATAAGGGATTTTTAGAAGACTAAGAAATTAAAACTTTTCCAAGAAAATGGAACATATCCTATGTGATTTTTCTGTCAATTTTACATCCTCCAAAATTAGAGTCAGAATATAATATTAAATCAAAAGAATCATACTTAAAATAAAACAAACTAGAATTAAAAGTTACTTTAATATGTCTAATTATTCTTTTCACATATTTAAAATGAATCTCTTTAGGATCAACATGAAATATTTCACATAAAAAACAAAACATGATATTGGTCATTGATGTAGTTAAATAAATTAGGTTATCTATCATGCCTCTATAAACTTTAATATCAATAGATTTTCCAGATGAATCAACATCTAATTTATAACGAGCACTCATAATAGTTTTTATAGATTTATAACCTTTTAAACAAACCTTTATAATACTTATATTGATTAAGAAATATCCCATATTTCCTGTAAGTTTAAGAAAGAGATTAAATTCTCCCATTAATCTCATGTTACACTCAGATGACATCAAAGTGGAAAAATTATTAAAATCCATTTCACTAAAAGACACAAAAACTATATCATCAACATAAAATTTCACAATTAAAATATAATTTGAATTTATCTTAATAAAAAGTTTAGGATTAACATGAAATTTCTTAAAAAAACTATTTAATATAAATAAGTAAATCCTTTTATACAAAGAATAATTTTCTTGTTTAAGACCATAAAAATCTTTAGATAATTTAAAAACATGATTATAAAATTTTTATTTTTCAAAACTAGGGGTTCGAGAAACATAAAATTATTTAGTTATAAAAAAAATTAAGAACAAAATTTTTACATCCATTTTATATAATTTAAAAGTATGAAAATAATCAGAATATAACAAGGTTATAATATACTCTAACATGGAAATGGATGAAAATGAATCTTCAAATTCTATACATTTTTCTTGAGAGTATCCTTGGGTAACTAGTCTGGCTTTATTTTTAAAAATCTGTCCAGATTCATCCATATTTTTTCTAAAGTACCATTTAGTT
This sequence comes from Viscum album, assembly GCA_963277665.1. NCBI lineage: Eukaryota > Viridiplantae > Streptophyta > Magnoliopsida > Santalales > Viscaceae > Viscum > Viscum album. The sequence goes on from OY728135.1 coordinate 262,159,551, forward strand.
CTGATTACTTTATCATCCTTAGGCAGTAATACTAAAGTCCTAACATTATTTCTAAAAAATTTATTAAGATAATATTTCATTTCAATTATCCAGTTTTTATTATTTAAATAATCAACAACATTATTAAGAACATGATTAAAAACAATAGAATAATTGAAAAAAAAATTAAAACAAAATTTCTAGTTTTAATACTCGAATCAATATTACCATTTTTTTTCAATAGGATGATATTTATGAATCTTCCATGATATTGGATCAGGTTGAGAAGGAGTATACTCCCCCTCAATTGATTTATCCTTTTCTCAAGGTTTTTATTTACCAAAATTAAAATTTATAAACCCATCACAAAAAAAATTTGAATAAGAATTTAATTTAATATTATCTTTATAAAAAATAACATGAATAGATTCTTAAATAACCATAGTTATATTATTATAGACTCTATAATCTTTAATATTATTATAATAAACAAGAAAAATACATTCATCGCTTTTAGTATCAAATTTATCTAAATTATAATTTGAATTTAAAATAAAAACTTTACCACAAAAAACTCTAAAATAACCAAATTTATGCCTTTTTTATTTAAACAATTCCTAAGATTTTTTCTTCGACAAAGGGATAATAATTTTTTTATTAGAAATATAAAAAACATCAAAAACTGCTTCATCCCAAAAATATATTGTAAAATTATATTCACTTAACATAGTTCTATCCATTTCAATAAGAGTTCTATTCTCTCATTCTACAACACCATTTTCTATGGTGTTTTAAGAGTAGATAAATTATGAAAATAATGATTATTTTCATTTTTTTTCAAAATATAAACTATAAAATTCACCTCATTTAACACTATGAATAGAAAAAATCATACAAAATTTTTCATTTTGAACTAAATTACAAAAATTAATAAATATTGATAAATTATCATTTTTATGAGTAAGAGATAAACCCACGTAAATATACTATAATCATCAAAAATAACTAAAGTATATTTCATTCCTCCAGGACTATATATTTGATTAGTAACAAATAGATCATTATGTACTTACCGTAAAGGTCTATTAGTACTTATCTAATTGATAGTTCTGAATGAAACTCTGTATTGTTTTCCTTCCATGAAAGCATCACAAACATGAATCTATTTTTTCTTCAAAGTAGGTAACTGAAACACATTATCATGTTTATAGAGATTATGTAATATTCCTAAATTAATAGGACCTAATATTTGATGTTTAATAATTATATCATTCTCAACAACATTCAAAAACTTAACATGTTGATCATTTTGTTCAAAAAATAAATTGTATAAATATTTTCCTTTCTATTAACATAAAATAATAAAGAACCATCCATAAAAACTGAACATTTATCATTTTGAATTTTAACTTTGAATCCATAATCAAATAATTAATATATACCAATTAAATTATGTTTTAATAATTTAACAAATAAAACTTTAGAAATAAAAGTATAATTAGAAATACCAACTTTACCATAACCTTTTACTTTTCCTTTGGAATTGCCTCCAAATACAATAGTGCCTCTGTAACATATGTTATTAGTGGAAAAATTTTATGGGAATTCATTTATATTCCTAGAGAATCTACCATTCATGTATTATATGTTGATGTGGCTCTATTTTTTCATAGTTTTGCCACATATTTTTACTTAATTTTTAATTATTTAATCACTTTATACTAAATAATTGTAATTTTGTATTTTTAAAATTAATATTGTTAATTAATCAATTTTTGTAATTAATTTTGTATTTTTAGTCTTTAAAATAATAATTTTAATCTATTTATTTTATCTAAATTTATTATTTGATTATTAGTTGTGTTAATGCCAATCTGCTCACTATTTAATAATTTGACTTTAATAATTAAATAATCTTTTAACATCCTTTTTTGTGTTTTAATCAACTTATACTTTATTCTAATATTTTATTTTTTAATATGGATTCATTAAAATATTTTAAATTTATTTATTAATATGTTTAGTCATCCTGCTAGTCAATTAAGTAAATAATTTTAGTTTTAATTAAATAAAGTAGTTTGATTTTTATTTTATGTATTCAAATAGTTGTTTAGTTAATTAATTAAGAGTTTTAAAATATTAATTATATAATTTTATGTATGCAGTTTGATTATTTATTCATTTTCTTTTGATTTTAGTCTACTGGTGGGGTATACAAGAGCTATCGGTAACATAATGGGTCACTGTTGCTCTTTTTTCATACGCTGTTACCCTTTTAATTAATTATATCTTAATTTTAATTTAAGTCGTTCATAATCTTAGTTTAAAAATTATTCAGTTTATAATTTAAGTGTTGTCAATTAATAATTTTAATGTTTTAAAGGTTAATAAATATCATGTTTTAAATTTATGGTGTTTAGCTCTCTTTTAATTAATTATTTTCAATCTTCTTTTTTATTTAGTTAACTTTAATTTTTAATTTTAAGTTTTTTTAAGGTTACCATTAGTTTATTATTTTATACTAGCGGTGAACTGTCTATTTTAATTAAACTATCAGTGACCCTTTTTATTTTCATCGCGCCAGTGACCTTTTTTGTAACAGTGACCCTTAGTTCTACCGTTGACCCCCGCACCTCACTGTTACTACTGTATATCGGTGATCCGATACTGCCCTTTCCACCTGTGACTCATTTTTTTTATTTTATTATATCGGTGACTGTTAAGTATTGGTAACCTTAATATATGTTTCTAATGGTGATTTTTAATTTTTTATGCCTATCGGTAACCTTAATATTCACTAATAGTGACCTGAATTTTTATTTTGTAACAGTGACCCCCCTGATGGTGCTCCTCTTTTCTTTATTTTTATTCTAACAGTGACCTTCTGCACCTCACCGTTAGACTATCTATTCTGCACCTCACTGTTGCGCCATTTTGTTTTCTCTAATTTTAAACTAACGGTAACTTCGTTTTTTTTAATTTAGGCTTTTAAGTGACCCTACGCCCACCCTTCAGCTTCTCACTATTAGGCTTATCCTTTACCTTCTTATTTTCTCACGTCACCCACTCACCGATACCCAACCTTCCAGCATCGGTCTCTCACATAGACGAGTTTCCTAGCCACGACAGGGAGGAGAAGGAATTGGGAGTTGGTTCACTGAAGGAAATGTCAACAGAGAAGATCTTCAGCCAGATATAGCACTTGAAGGTTCTTCTTGATCGGCTGCTGGCATGCCGCCCGATGGGGCTTTCCAAGAACAATCGGCTTGTGCTGATTGCTCTAAACATCGTCCTGAAAGAGATTTTCCATCTCTACACAAACATCTGTATGGTTCTGGCTGTGCTGCTCGATCGATTCTTCGAGATGGAGCATTCGGATTTCGTCAAGGCGTTATATGCCTATGCTACGATGGCCAAGCATATCGACAAGCTGGTAGCATTCTAAAATTGGTTCAAGGATTCTGGGATCATGATATTATCGGAATATCCCGAAGTGCAGCGGATCACGAGCAAGATTATGGAGATGCGGGGAGAGTTCTTTAGGGACAAGGAGAAGGTTCCGAAGAATAAGACCCCCCCTATAGCGCCGTGATTTGGGGGGAGAGAGATAAGTTTAATAAATAAACAACAACAAATAAATAATATAATAATAAAAATGTTTTTAATGAATTAATGATTAGTAATAATTCAACTAAAATATTAAACTAATTAAATTAACTAATTAAATTAATTTGTAATTTAATTTAACTTTTTATAAAATAAAGTAATTGATTTTAGTCTAATTTAATAATTAAATTAAGTTATGTTAACTAATTATCAATAATACTTATATTAATAAAATAAATTAATGAATGATAATAAATTTAAAACTTAATAATTTCATTTAATTAAAGATTAAATAATAAATCAATAACTATAATACTAATAATTAATTAATATGTAATAATTATTATCATTTAACTATTTATTAATTAACTTTAGTTAATTTTTAATAAATTTTATAGCATTAGTCTTTAAAAAATAACTATTATTTAAACTTCTTCGTGTTTTAACTTTTTATTTTATTTTAGATGTGCAGGTTCATTCAGGAGATGGTTATACGTCCAAATTCATCTAACCAACTCATCAAGAGTTAGTTAAGAGGGAAAAACTAGTGCGACATGCCAGTCATGAAAAAATGCACGTGTGCAGTGCACATGTGAAGAGCCTTTGAAGTCAGTGGAAAATGTTCGGTGAAAAGAAGATTTTGACAGTGGATACTTAAAGCATAGAAAGCAGCAAAATTGAGGATGATAATCATCAGAGGCTGATTCACTCTAAAAAAACACACCAGACATGAGAGCGGAGCAAGAACCTTGGAGGCAAATTCTGGAGCAGCTCTCGGAGAACCATTCCTTAGTGATCCGAGGTTCAGGAGCAAGAATTCGTGCCAACATAGGAATTTTTCTTCCTCTATTATCTTTCAATTCTTCTCCTTTGTAATTGAATTGTTTTAGTATACGTAATAGAGATGATTTATAGCTATTTTTTTTAGTTCGGGGATGAAATGAAGTTCTAATGGTTACTTTTAATTCTCATTTCACTTAATCATTTGAATGTATTCAATATTGATCGGTGAGATCAATACCAAGTTCATCTAATTTCTTGTACCACCAATGTTTAATTTAAAAATTTCACAGTCAATTGGTGAGATTGATTGTGGTAACACTTGTCAAAAGATAATAGATTGAAAATATTTCAAGACTTACGGTGAGTTTGTCTTGCTGTTAATCTTCAAATAGTTCACAGTTGATTAATTTTGGAGTGGTGAACTCTTAAATTGGTTGGCTTGTGTGACTCAACTCCTGACGAGGGAGGTGAGTCATGCTCTTTATAGTGGTACTCTGCAACAACCTATAAGTGAATTGAAACACCTTCAAAACCAGTAGAATAGAGATTACTCCCCGAGTGTTTTAATAAATTGTTCATTTTATCAGTGTTCTAAACCTCTGTTATTTTTTGTTTTACAACTGTATCTAGTTTCAATTTAGTTTTTAAACTTGTTTTCCATTATTCAGTCACTCTAATTCCTATAAAAGGGAAAAAATAAAAAAATAAAAAGTTAAAAAATAGAAAATTCACTCCACTGCTGACAATAGTAGAGCTTCCATGTTTTTTTAGAAGATTAGTGGTCAAAATAGCCTTCCCAGTGGGTTCAACCCTGCTTTCCACATATACAGTAGTTAGTAGGATTATAAATTTTAAACTTTGACCGGATTCAACGATAGTTTAGGTCAAGTTTTTGGCACCGTTGCCGGGGAAGGCACGAGCCATTACTCTAAAAAATCATTAAAAAACACATATATAAAAATATTTAAAGAAATTGAAAAATTTGAAAATTGTAAAAAAAACTGTTTCACTGCTTGTTGAATTGTTACTAGTGAGTAGTGTTTGTTGATGTAGTTTGAATGAGCACAAGAACATCTGGTGTTAGATTAGAGCATCTGAACCTTGAATTAGATAAACATCTCATTCTCTAAGAAAGAAGAACAAAACTGAAATGGGATATTTAGATAATAGAGTTCCTGCACCTAAAAACTATCAAAATCATCCAAAAATCTTAAAAGAAAATGAAAGGCTTAGGATGAGGGAGTTTCAACTTCATCACGTTTCAAGAAATCCTTCTTCTATTAGGTTATCCCCAAGAGCTAGAAACTATGAATTGAAACAATCACATATATATCTATTGCCTTCTTTTAATGGGATCTCTAATGAGGACTCCCTTTCCTTCATTAGAGACTTATATAATACTATGCAACAATTACTTCTTCTAGGACTCACAGAAAATGAACTTAGAATGAGAGTCTTTCCCTTTTTCCTTAAATGTAATGCTATAAATTGGTTTCTGAGTTTAGATGAGAACATATTCTAAAACTGGGATCAAGTGTATAATTCATTCATTATGAAATTTTATCCTCAAAGATTAAAATGTAAACTTAGAACAAAGATAACTAGTTTTTATCAAGAAGACAGAGAAGCATTTCATGAAGCTTGGGATAGATTCAGGGATCTGTTTAGCCAGTGTCCTCATCATCAACTCCCATCAAACCTTCTCATGTATACATTCTATGAGGGGTTGTCCTTCTCTGGATAGAATCTAGTTGATCAAGCTACTGGGGGTAATTACAATGATAAAATAGATGAAGAAATCAGAAAAATCTTTAATAATCTTGCACTGAATTCACAACTTAAAAATTCAAGAAGAAAAAGAATCAATAGAAATGTTAATTCATACACTGGTTCAATGAATGAAACTCAAGATCAACTTGCTAAAATCACCAACCAACTTCAATCCTTAATGAACCATAACTCAAAACAAATTCTTAACCAACTAGGATGTCAAAATACCAACCAATCTTTAAGGGAATGGTGTGTCTAGTGTGGTATGTTTGGGAATACTGAGAACTTCTATCCTAACATTGATATGCCATCCCAACAACAAGAAAATTTAAAATTTGTTAACTATGGTTCTAGAATGTCTCCTAAAGAAGATCCATTTTCAAAAAATTATAAACAAGGCCATAGGAACCACCCTAATCTATCCTGGAAAGATCAAGGATTAATTAAACAATCCACTACCCCTAATTACTCTAATCAACCAAGACCAAACTTTCAAAATTAACAGAGGGGTGAGTCTTCAAATGTACAAGGAAATAATGATAATCACATGTGTTATAAGCTTGATATAATCTTGAATAAAATTAACTCTCAAGGGGAAAGATACATGACTCAACTGACCAAACATCAAAATCAATACGAGTCAGATAAAATGAAAACTGATGTTAGAATGAAAAACATGGAAACACAGTTAGGTAAATTTTCTAGGGATTTCTCATCTAGGAAAAAAGGTAGACTTTCAAGTACCACTGAACTTAACCCTAGAGAAAATTCCATGGCTTTTTTCACTAGAAGTGGGCTTAATACTCAAGATGTTTCTGAAAAAGACCATGAAAATGCCCAAAATAAAAATCTGCTTCAATCTGGAAATAAAAATCTACTTTGTTCACATGCTAAAAATTCACAGAAAAGTCATGAAAATGATCAAAATCTGAATTTGTCACCTGAAACTCAAGTTGAAACTTCATTTAAAAATCAAAATAATAAATGAAAAGAAAAAGTTTAGGAAGAGGTGAGGGATATACCTAATGTCCTGAAAATTTTTCCCCCACCCATCCCTTTTCATGAGAAGCTGAAACCTCAAAATAATACCAAGGATGAACTACTTCAGTTCCTTGGTATCCTTTCTAAACATCAAGTGAACATTCCTTTCATTCAAGGTTTAATTCAAATCCCATATTATTTGAAATCTCTTAAGAAAATTGTTTCAAACAAAAAAACTCTAGAAGAATTTTCTAGTTACAGCCTCACTAAAGAGTGCATTGCTGTGCTCCAAAAGAAAATCCCACCTAAACTGAAATACCCAAGTAGTTTTTTCATACCTTGCACACTAGGAAATTCTGATCAACTCAATTGTTTTTGTGATTTAGGTGATAGAATTAATCTTCTCCCATACTCACTGTTTCAATGGTTGAGGTTGGGTGACCTTCAACCCACCACAGTCATACTGCAGTTAGCTGATAGATCTTTTACTCATCCTGTGGGTAGGGTAGATTATTTTTTAGCTGGGGTTGGGAAACTGTTTCTACCTACAGAATTTTTAGTCTTAGATATGGAATGTGATCAAGAGTTACCTATCATCTTGGGTAGGCCCTTCTTGGACACATGTGGTACTATTATTTATGTCTCTAAGGGTCAACTAATTTTTAAAATTAGAGAACAACAAGAAGAGTTCAATGTGTTTAAAAATGTTAATGGACCAACTTTTTCAGAAAACTTTTCAATGCTAGAGTCCTTCGAAAATGAAAACTCAACTGAAAATATTGAAAAATCTGAAAATCAATTCTCTACTGAAGGAAATAATTGTGAAGCTGAAAATCTTTGTGAATCTGTTTTAGAAGTTGAAAATTCTGCTCAAACTCCAAAACTGGAAAATTTTCCATAACCAGATAACTGTCCAGTTTCTGCTTTAGAAGAGTCCTCTATTTCTGAACTTAGAAGCTTTTTGAGTGAATTTGAGGGTGTTTCTATTAACAAAAACCTTGTTGAACACTTTGATGGTATTGAGGGAGAACTTATAAGACAACTAGATGATTCTTCTCTGATTAACTTGTTGAAATCTGATCTGGAAAGTCTGGACAGTGTACTACTCACTTTGGATAGCAACACTATTACATCTGAATCTGAACATGAAATTGAAAATATTTCATCTTTCAATACTCCTTACAAGAGGTATGATGAATATATTGGTCCTCCCAGGTCTAATAGTCTTCCTTCTAGTGTAGAACCACTTGTTCTTTAACTAAAACCAATTTCTGCTCATCTTAAATATTTGTTTCTGGGTGAGAACTCCACTTTGCCTATAATAATTTCTGCTGAACTTAATGAAAGTCAAGAATAAAGATTGTTAAGAGTATTGAAGAATTTTAAATCTACCATAGACTGGACAATAGCTGATATCAAGGGTATTAGTCCCTCATTTTTTTATGCATAAAATACCTATGGAGCCTAACCATAAGCCTAGGGTAGAATTTCAAAGAAGATTGAATCCAAAAATGAAAGAAGTTGTGATAGAGGAAGTAATTAAATTGATGGACACTGGAATGATATATCCCATTTATGATAGTGCTTGGGTAGCCTTGTCCAAGTTGTCCCAAAGAATGGAGTTTTCACTGTAGTTAAAAATGAAAAAAATGAAGAAGTCCAAGTTAGGAAAGCCACAAAATAGAGATTCTATATAGATTATAGGAAGCTTAATGAATCCACTAGGAATGACCATTTTCCAATGCCCTTCTTGGATAAAATGCTTGAGAGGCTTGCTGGAAATGAGTTTTTCTGTTTTCTGGATGGGTATTCTGGTTACAACTAGATTCCTGTTGATCTAGAGGATTAGGAAAAGACCACTTTCACATGACCCTTTGGAACATTTTCTTACTGGAGGATGCCCTTTGGGTTGTGTGGAGATCCATCCACCTTTCAAAGGTGTATGATGGTTATCTTTTCGGATATTATTGAAAGAATTATTGAGGTTTTCATAGATGACTTTTCTATTTTGGGTAGTACTTTTGATACTTGTCTTGGAAATCTTGAATTAATCTTGGAAAGATGAATTGAAACGAACCTTGTTCTTAATTGGGAGAAATTTCAATTCATGGTTATAGAAGGTATAGTGCTTGGTCATAAGTGTCCAAGAGATGTCTAGAAGTTGATACTGCTAAGATTGATGTTATTCAAAAATTTCCACCTCCTGTAAATGTTAAAGGTGTTAGAAGTTTTTTAGGGTATGACGGTTTCTACCATATATTCATAAAAGATTTTTCCAAAATAACTAATCCCTTGTGTTATTTTCCGGTCAAGGATACACCTTTCAATTTTGATGAAAACTATTTAAAATCATTTAATCTGTTTAAAGAGAAACTCACTACATCACCCATCATCACTGTACCTGATTGGAAACTACCTTTTGAACTAATGTGTGATGCTAGTGATATGGCTGTAGGTGTTGTCCTCAGACATAGGAAATATAGGAAACTACATGTGGTGTATTATGCAAATAGACTACTAGATGATGCCCAAAATAATTACACCACCACTGAAAAAGAAATGTTAACTGTTGTGTTTGATCTAGAGAAGTTTAGACAGTACTTGTTTGGTTCTAAAGTTATCATTTTCACTGATCATTCTACTTTAAAGTACTTGCTGTCTAAAAAGGAAACTAAACCCAGACCGATTAGATGGATTTTGTTGCTATAAGAGTTTGATTTAGAGATTAGGGATAAACAGGGAGCTGAAAATTTAGTTGTTGACCACCTTTCTAGGCTTCCTTTTATTAAATATGAATTTGAAAATTCTAGGGAGATTAACTATTCCTTTCCTGATGAAAAGATGCTGACTGTTTCTATCAGGCAATCTGTTTGGTTTGCAGATTTTGCCAACTTCCTTGTAGCAGGTGTCTTTCCCAAAAATCTGTCCAATAACCAAAGAAAGAAATTCATTTTTGAACTTAAATATTATCTTTGGGATGATCCCTTGTAGTTTAAAAGATGTGCTGATGGTATTCTTAGGAGATGTATACCTGAGGAAGAAATGTTGCTTGTCTTAGAAAGTTGTCATTCTTCACCTTGGGGTGGTCACCATGGTGGTGAAAGAACCGCTAAAAAATTCCTACAATCTGGTTTATATTGGCATTCACTTTTTAGGGATTCTAGGAGCTTTGTGGTTGGCTGTGATAGATGTCAGAGACTGGGAAACGTTGGTAGGAATCATGAGTTACCCCAAAAAGGAATTCTAGAAGTTTAAATTTTTGATGTCTGGGGTTTAGATTTTATGGGTCCATTTCCATCATCTCATGGGAATGAATATATTCTTGTTTCTGTAGATTATGTTTCAAAATGGGTTGAGGTAGTGGCACTGCCCAACAATCAAGCCAATTCTGTAATTAAATTTGTTAAGAAGAATATCTTTACAAGATTTGGAGTCCCAAGGGATTTTATCACTGATAATGGAACAAATTTTAAAAACTATAAATTTAAAGATTTATTGAAAAAATATGGCTATGTTCATAAAATTGATACTCCTTATCATCCACAGTCCAGTGGACAAGTGGAAATTTCAAATAGGGAACTTAAAAAAATACTTGAGAAAACTGTGTCAAACTCTAGGAAAGACTAGTCTCTTAAATTGGATGAAGATTTACGGGCATATAGAACTGCTTTCAAAACCCCAATAGGTATGTCTCCTTATAGGCTGTTTTTTGGGAAATGCTGTTATTTACCTGTGGAGTTGCAACATAAGTATTATTGGGATTTTAAGGCTCTAAACATTGATTTTAAGAGTGCTGGTGAGAGGAGGTTACTTGAGCTGATTGAATTAAATGATATTAGGAGAGAGAGTTATGATAATTCAAGGATTTATAAAGAGAGAACTAAAACCTTTCATGATTCTATCATTCAAAACAAAGAATTCAAACCTGGACAAAAGGTCATTCTCTTTAACTCTAGACTTAAACTCTTTCCTGGAAAGCTGAAGTCCAAGTGGTCTGGACATTTTACAATTGTGAGAGTGCTGAAAAATGGAGCTTTAAAAATTGCAGGTGAAGAGAATAAACCCATGTTAGTTAATGGGAAGAGAGTGAAACTTTATTTTGAGGGATAGCCAAAAGGTTTGGATGCCTTCAATGAGCTTAAAAACTATAATTGAATAAATTATGGTTGAAAACTTTAAATTTAGCACTTCATGGGAGGCAACCCATGGTTCTTTTTTTGTCTTTGTGTTGTTTCTTTTTAACCATAGAATAAAATGATGCTTCTGTGCTTTGTTTTTGTGAAATACCTGTTACTGCTTGTTATTTTTTTCCTGGTTCTGTCTCAAGTTGCTGCTGCTTGTGTCAATAAAAGAGTGGAATTCCCATGATCAGTTTTTGACAAGAACTTAGTCAGATAAGTACTTCAACTCTCTGCATTTATTTATGTTCCTATTTTTTCTAATAAAATTCTTCTCACTGAAAAATTCTGATTGTATTAGAAAATTCTGATATATGTGTATTGAAAATTCTATTGCATGATTTGAACTGTATAAAAAATATGCTGCATGTCTTTCATAAAAAAATTCTGCTCTATATGTTGTGGCATTAAAATAAATTATTCTTACTTAAAAAATGATGTTGCTTGTTTGTTGCCATTTCAAAAGTCCATTTTTATTAAAAAAATATGCATGTGCTTGTTGCTGTGAACTGAAATTCATTGTTTAAAACCCATTCACTTCATGAAATTAAGTGTGTGTGTGTGGGAGGGAGGGGGGGGGTACATGTTTGCTGGTAGTTGTGATTTTCATCAAACTGATTAGTCTATAGGGGGTTTAGCATGCATCTTTCTAATATATTGAACACCCATTTGAATCATACTTTGTTAAAATTCTTACACCCAATTAATTGTGCACTTACACCTTATATGCTAATTTTGAGCTATATTGAAAATCTATGTCACTGGACTTAAATATTAATGTGTATATCTGGACATGAACCTGCTGTTAAATTATTCATTGTGGAAAACAAAATCTTTGAACTTCGATGCGACCTTTATACATGTCATCTATCTACTAAATTGAAAATATTTTTTGAACCTTAATTGATTAATTGTTCTTCTACATATTTAGAAGTCAACTTTGGGGACAAATTTGGGTTTTAAGTGTGGGGGAGGGGGTCAATTCTTGACTGTGCTAAACTGTTCTTTAATGTAAGCTCATCAATTCCCACTTCACTTCAGTCTTTTTGTCAAAAAATGGTTAATTTTTTTTCAAAATTCTTGCACAATTTTAAGTTCTACACTGTACTCAAATGGTTATTGCCTATGGAAAGTATATCTTTGGTATTTAAGTTGTTCTTAGAGTCTAAAATTAATGATAATGGATGATTTCTGAGTGGTCTTGCTTAGTGGTTTCATGGAAATCTGGTTTAGGAACTACTCCTGAAAGTGATTTGGGTTACATGATTGTAGAATTATGATCATAACCCTTGGAAATAGAAGTTTGATTTTGATTATAGGGGCCTCATTCATCTTTTAATTATTTAAATTAATTTCTTTAATGATCCAATGTAAATGGTTTCTATATAAATCTTTTGAAACTAGAGTAATTTGGGCATTTGGGATCCCAGGGTGAGTCTCTAAGACCCTAGATGCTGGGTGAATTTATGTAAACTTTAATCCCTCTTTTCACCTTGAATAAGTGCATTGCACAGTTCTTAGCACAATGAAACATGGCTTGGAATAAATAAATAAAGTGTCTAGGGTCAAAAATGAGTTCATTAAGGTGAGGGGAATGATGAACTCCAAATGAAGAAGGGGTCAATTGGTTTATATGGGAGTCACTTAGGTTGTATCCTGTAAAGACCTGTAAAATTCAAGGGAAATTTTTTCTTAATATTCTTTGGGATTTTACAAGAACACAGTTTCTGACGGCACCTGATTCCGAGGCCCGGTGTACCCAGAATAAATTTCCGAAGTTTAGCTCGGATACGTTCAGTAAACAAACGAGCGGGTTTTCCTAACTTTTGAACCGGTGCTCGGAATTGAAATCTGAAGGCACCGATGAAACCGCAGCACCGATAATTACTTAAGAACACCTTTTCCGGAGTTGCGTTTGCTCAGGTGAGGTTTTTAATTAAATGGGTTAACTAAAGAATAAAATAAAATGCTATGCTACAAATTTTATTTCTATTCTAGGTAGTTTAAACCTATGCTTGGTGGTTGGAGTGGGAGCCACTAATATCCTAACTCCACTAGGTACGATATTAGTAAAGTGGGGCCCACACAAGCCCCACCCTTTCAACTTCCTCAAACCCCCATTAATTGTGTAACACACCCGCACCCCCTTTAATGAAAAGTCAACTCTCTTAATTAATTAATTGATTAAGTTATTCAATGTAATTAATTTGGGAATTCATTTCGAATTTCAAATTGAATGTTGGATTGTGTGTGTTAATTAAATAAGACAAAGTCTTATTTCATTAAGGGTTAGTTTTGTTGTGCGAGAAGGATTGGGAGAGGATTTTCTCAAAAGCCTTCGAATCTTCATCTTCTTCGTTGGAGAACGCGAAGAATGACAAAGAACGTCGGCCTCTGACGGAAGACGGCGAAGAACGTTAGTTCCCCGGAGATTGACGAAACGACGCCGTGTACCGCGACGCCGACGATCCTCTTCTCCGTGACGCCGACGACGCTTATGGGGCCTTCTTCCACGACGTCCTTTTTCCGCGTCAAACCTTCTTTCATCAACACTTTGAGGTAGGGGTTAATTGTTTTTTCCCGTGAATTATTTCTTTGCCGTTCATCGACTTCTATTTGGGTCGCCTGTTATCGTAATAACGGGAGGAGGTCGGACCGCACGAACATGGCTGATGCTCCTCCCGCTTTGATGATTGTACTTATTGTGGTACGAGCAAAGGCAGCACGGTGCAACGGCACTGCGCGGAAACAATGAAGAATGGGCGAAGAAGCGCGGCACAGTCGCGCCGCGCCGTTGAGGTCGAATAAATCTGCGGTGCCGTCGCGCCGCGTCGGAGAACCACGAAGAGGCCGCGGACGGAGCAGGGCCGTGGAGGAGGGGCGCGGCGCCATCGTGCCGTGCCGGTTGGACAAGGCCGCGGCTCAAGGCTGCGGCGGGGCGGCCGGAACTGCCGGCCGCCGGCACCTCGGAGGGGCGGGACCGCGGCGGTCCCGCGGCAGCAGCACCGGCCGGTCGGACCGGGCTGGACATTTCGGAGGAGAGACCAGGGGTTGTAACACACGGCTGGCAAGGAGCGGCCACCACGTGGGGGCCGCAGTTTTAATCAAGGGGGGAAGCCGCCCCCCCTTCCCGCAACAGCTCGGCCAGCACCGAGCCGGCCGTGCGCGCCGCGCCGCGCCAGGCCAACCGGCCGCCCAGGCCGGGCCGGGCCACACCGGCAGGGCCGGGCCGCGCCCTAATGGGCCGGACCCGGACCTGGTTCGGGTTGACCCGGTTCGGGCCGACCCAGGGGGGTCTCGGGCCGGGTCGATCCGGGCCCAAAACCCCCTAAAACCGGATAGGTTCGTTCTTTTGCCCATATCTTGGGCTACGGACCTCCGATCGATGCACCGTCAGTTGCGATGCGATCCTTGGATTGAGAAAGTCGTTTCGGTATATTACACTCAAGGTTTAGGAGAAATTTGTGTATGGACGGGTTGGTTCGAACACAAAACCAATCAGGCCCTCGAAACGGAAACACTTAAAACTTGAGATCCAGACGTCCGATTGACGTGCCGTCGACTTTGTTGGATTCCACTTAGTGAGAAGGACCTTTTGGATTACTCCACTTGAGGTTTATATGCATTTGAAGTGCAGTCGGGTTGGTTTTGACTTAAAAACCAACCGGGCCCCTCGAACGAAAAAGCCAATAACTCTAAGACCGAGCGTCCGATTGACGCGCCGTCTATCACGTTGAGTTCCTCTTGTTGAGAAGGAACTTTGAGATACATAAACTCCAGACTATGTGTCTGTTGTTGTATCGACCCCTTGGCTCATAGAGCGGACCCTCCCGGAATCGAGCATGCTGTGTGCGAGAAACCTAGAGCTAGCTGCGACTGCGACGACGACTGCACTGAAATCCTCTGTGGGTTCGGCAGCGATGAAGACCGTATTGAAATCCTCCGTGGGTTCGACGATGATGAAGACTGCACTGAAATCCTCCGTGGGTTCAGCAGCGATGAAGACCGTACTGAAATCATCCGTGGGTTCGATGGCGATGACTATTGTTCTTATATCCTACGTGGGTCTGGCAGTGTTTGACTCTGTTCTTGCTATCCTATATGGGTCCAGCTGTCTGTATCCTATGTGGGTCCAATAGATTAGCTAGTTTATTATCCAACGTGGGTCCCAGCTTAGATGAATCAATGGCTATATCTGATCATCTCTATCACTTTACGAAGAAGTATACCTATGTGAGCTGAGTCTTGACTTTCAATCATTATCTTCGATATGATTGACTTGCTTTCCTATGTGGATTGTGTTGTGATTTCCTGTGTGGATTGGGTTTTACTATCCTGTGTGGACGTGATCAAAATTGGTCTCAGATGTTGGAGCCGAACAGGAATTGATGACTTAGGTATATGTATGGGCATATACCTAAGTAGTGTTGGTTGTTACTTCGTGATTGTATCTTTCCTTTGTGGATTATCCTTTGTGGATTATGGGAGACCTTCGAGGGTCTCGAGGTCCCTACTAAGTAGCGTATACTCACCCCTGCATGGGCTATTCCTGCACTAAGTTGTGTTGTATGCAGACGATGGACAACGCTGATCGTGGTTGAGGCTTGTGAAGCAGGTCGGTACCTGGAGGTGGACCACTGGGCGGGACGTACACGGAGCGGACGGCTGGACCCGAGGAGCTGAGGAGACTATCTGTACCCACCCTTCAGGTGGGACTTCCAGTGGACGGCTCGACATTGCTTCTTTACTTTCAGTTGCTGTACCTTCTTTCCAGTTGTACTTTACTTTCAGTTTGGGTTTGTATTCTGGCCCACTTACTTTTCCACACTACTATTATACCCAGTTTTACTTAGTGTTTACTTCTGCTTGCTTACTTTGTGGTGTTTTTTTACTTTATAAAGGCAATGCCTTCCCCTTTTTGTTGGGATTTACTCCTTGGTGCTAGTCGCCAGCCCCTGGCCTATGGGAGACGGGCTTGGGGTAGTCACGACACGGGTCCCGAGGACGGGTCATGACAAATTGGTATCAGAGGAGTTCGGTTCTACCACAGAACTTAGGACTATGATCTTTCTTCTATGTGAAGCAATAGTGTTAAGGGTATTGAGTGTGGTTAACAGTCCAGGGAGTCCAGTGTTGGTGCGGTGGCCGACGTATCCGTACACCAGGACCCTAACTTCCGATTTCCGACTCAATGCACGAAAACATTGATTGCATGTGTGTTTCAAAAGTTTTCTTTGTGAGTACTTTGTGTCAGCTCACCAGGTATACTGTTTGACCATGGAGAACCTGTTTCTTTTTAGGATGGCCCCACGACGGTAGCCATCTAGGGTTCCGATCTTTGTGCGAGACGATAGCCCACCGAGCGACGAGGCCTCGGTGCAGGGCCCTTTTTCAGCGGAGGCACTGTCGGTACCTCTACCCGCTGAGCCAACGATGATACCGGCCCTAGCCGCTGAGAGTGCACGTCACCTTAGTGCACTGCATGAGTTTCAGCGTCAGAGACCGCCCAAGTTCCGTGGGGAGACGGACCCTCAGGCATCTGAGGATTGGCTGGAGGCAGTTGTGCGAGTTTTCAGGTTAGTGGGGACACCCGATGACCTCATGGTGATCCTTGTAGCGAGCCTCCTGCACACGGCAGTAGGAAGATGGTGGATCTTGATGCTTCAGGTGCACGATGAGGCATCTCTCCTCTATAAGGACTTTGAGAGCCTCTTCTGCTCGGAGTTCGTCCTAGCCACCCTCCGTGCAGTGCGTATTTAGAAGCTACTACAACTACGGCAGGGCAGCATGATGGTCGACCAGTACTCGGAGAGATTTACCGATCTCTCACGCTATTCGACAGACATGGTATGGGACCCATTCTTCTGATCCTGGACCTTCGAGCAGGGACTGAGGCATGAGATCAGGGCATCGGTGATCTCCCTCAGCATTCCGACGCAGGCAGGAGTACTGGAGCGAGCCCTTCTCATTGAGAGATTTCTTGCTGAGACTACACCAGCAGTGAGACCCACCGCAGGGCGACATGTAGCAGAGTCGTCTGCAGCTGGCAGTCGATGGATGTCACAGGGGTCTAGGCAGACCGGACCATCAAGCAAACGACCTCAGGACACTGGCTCAGAGGTTTGGGGCACCTGGCACAGAGCCAGCCTTCTGAGGAGCAGACAGTGCTACGCATGTGGTGGGCAGGGCCACATGGATCGTGACTGCCTGACCCACCGTGCAGAGGAGCAGCAGACGGTTGAGGGGCCACCCAGGCAGAGGTAGAGGGTCGACCGTGGAGGTCCTCCAAGAGTAGGCGGACGAGGCATGGGAGCTGGCTGAGCATCAGGTGGTGGGAGATGCTTTGAGGCTTTACCACCACCACCACCAGGAGGTCCACCCCGACCACAGGGAGCTAGCGGGTAGAGACAGGCTCAGCTTCAGGCAGCGGAGGCCTACGACCACGGCGTGCCAGAGATGATTTGAGGTACTATCTGTGTCTACTCCACCCTTTCTGCAGTTCTTATAGACACATGAGTGAGTCATTATTTTATTGCCTCTGCCCTTGTTCGGATCTCGGAGATTCCAACAGAGCCGTTGGCTCGATCTTTACGGCTAGAGACTCCTACGGGAGCAGACTCGACGATTACGCACTGGTGCCGGCAGTGTGAGCTTACTCTAGGAGGCAAGAGATTCAGCTGGGATCTTCTTGTAGCGACGTCGAGGCTTTAAGACGTCATCTTGGGCATGGATTGGTTATCTACAGTCCATGCTCAGATCGACTGTATTAGGCGCAAGGTGCTGTGTATACGCACCGACGGGAGCAGGTTCACTTTCACTGGCGAGAATGGAGCCTTTGCAGCGTAGGATGGACTCACGCAGAGGAGAGGAAAACCCATCACTCATCAATTGGCTAGCCTCATCCTAGGAGCAGTTGACGTGCCAAGTCCTAGTTTTCCTGCAGTGGTGGATCAGTATGCAGACATTTTCCCTGATGACGTTCCAGGACTACCTCCTCGTAGATAGGTAGAGTTTTATATTGACCTGTACCCTGGGACAACCTCGATATCCACTCCATCATATCAGATGGATCCCACTGAGCTTCGGGAGCTACGGGTACAGCTGGAGGACTTGCAGGTCAAGGGATTCATCCGACCCAGTGTTTCACCCTGGGCTTCCCCGATATTGTTCGCCAAGAAGGCAGACGGGAGCTTGCGACTATGTGTCGACTATCGTCACCTAAACCAAGTGACCGTGAGGAACAAGTATCCGCTACCGAGGATTGATGACCTCTTCAATCAGCTCAAGGGAGCACGATTGTTCTCAAAGATAGACCTTAGATCAGGCTATCATCAGCTCAGAGTTCGAGATGAGGACGTGCAGAAGACGACCTTCAGATGTCGGCATAGCCACTATGAGTTCTTGGTTATGACTTTCGACGTAACCAATGCTCCAGCAGTGTTCATGGGTCTCATGAACGGGATCTTTCAGCCATACCTCGATCGATTTGTCATGGTCTTCATCGACGACATATTGATATACTCGACCACTGAGGAGGATCACACCTACCACTTGCGGGTTGTACTAGACACACTCTGAAAGCACCAGCTTTAAGGAAAGCTCTCGAAGTGTCAGTTCTGGTTACATGAGGTCCACTTCTTGGGACATGTCATCTCGGAGGCGGGAGTTTCGGTGGATCCTGCGAAGATCGAGGTAGTACTAGCTTGGGAGCCACCTAGGAGCGTGACGGAGGTGCGGAGTTTCTTGGGTCTAGCTGGGTACTACCGGAGATTTGTGCCAGACTTTTCCAGAGTTGCGGAACCACTATCAGCTTTGACGAAGAAGGGGAAACCCTTCATATGGTCAGAAAGATGTCAGCAGAGCTTCCAGGAGCTGAGATAGAGATTGACCAGCGCACCTATCTTGAGGCTACCATAGGAGGGAGTAGGGTACATAGTATACTGCGATGCATCAGGGACTGGACTCGAATGTGTCCTGATGCAGGAGCGGGAAATGATCTCCTATGGATCATGTCAGTTGAGGCAGCATGAGTAGAACTATGCTACCCATGACCTGGATTTAGCAGCAGTGGTCTTCGCTCTGAAGATGTGGAGACACTATCTGATGGGCGAGATCTTTACAGTCTACTATGACCACCAGAGTCTCAGTTACATATTCTCGCAGAAGGACCTGAATCCGAGACAACGTCGATGACTCGAGTTCCTCTAGGACTATGACTTTGAGATAGTCTATACTCCTGGAAAGGGGAATGTAGTAGCCGATGCTCTCAGCAGGAGGACGGGAATTCAGCTACTTGGGGAGGCGACAGAGCAGCTAGCCGCTTTGCAGATATCCTTCATGGATAGAGATGGATCAGCCTTTCTTTAGTCACTCCTCCACTACTGCAGTGGGTCAGAGAGGCACATCATGGGGACGTTGACTGTGAGACGCGGCGTGCACAGATATCCTCAGGACAGTCACCTGATGGATTCTCTGTGGGGGGAGAGCACGTCATCCTTTTCAGAGGACGTACCATGGTACCGACTTCTTTATAGGATGAGGTTCTGAGGGAGTTTCACACTTCCCATTTAGCAGTACATCCAGGAGTGGCGAAGATGTACTGGGATCTCAGATGACAGCACTGGTGGCTGGGTATGAAAAAGGCTATAGCTGAGTTCGTTTCTCGATGCCTCACCTGTTAGTAGGTGAAGGCAGAGCACTAGGTACCAGTAGGCTTGGTATAGACCTTGGAGGTCCCAGAGTGGAAGTGGGACGAGATATCTATGGATTTCGTGACTGGACTTCCATGTACTTCCAGAGGTCACGACTCCATTTGGGTGATTGTCGACCGACTCACCAAGTCGGCTCACTTCTTACCCATCAGAGAGCAGGGCTCAGTGGAGAGCTTGGGACGCCTCTATGTTCAGGATATCATACGACTTCATAGTGTGCCATCATCTATCATCTCCGATCGAGATAATCTCTTTACTTCCCAGCTTTGGAAGGGGTTGCAGGAGGCATTCGGGACACAGCTACGTCTAAGCACCGCCTTTCACCCTCAGATGGATGGTCAGACGGAGAGGACCATTCAGACTCTCGAGGACATGCTCCGTGCATGTGTCCTCGACTTTGGTCACAGCTGAGAGGACCACCTACACTTGGTGGAGTTCACGTAAAAAAACAGCTACCACTCCACCATCGGGATGGCACCATACGAGGCATTTTATGGCCGGCCTTGCAGATCACCTCTGTGCTGGACAGACCCTGGAGAGTCAGCACTTGTGGGACCAGAGATGGTCCAGACCACGACAGAGAAGGTCCAGATCATCCAGGAGAGGATGAGGACAGCTCAGAGCCAACAGAAGTCTTATGCTGATAAGAGGTGGAGGCCACTAGAGTTCGAGGATGACGACCACATTTTCTTGCGGGTCTCACCTCGACGTGGATTACAGAGATTTGGACGAGGAAGAAAGTTATCTCCGTGCTTCATCGGGCCATTCCAGGTCCTCAGCTGGGTAGGTGAGGTGTCTTACCGCCTGTCTCTACCACCTCAATTGCATCGGGTGCACGAAATCTTCCACGTATCTCAGCTGAGGAGATACGTGCACGACCCGACACATATCATCGACCATGGGGAGCTGGACATTGACGATGGGGAAACTTTTGTGGAGGTCCCGGTGGAGATCGAGGATCGAAAATAGAGGGTCCTACGTGGGCGGTCGATTCCTTTAGTGCGCATCAGATGACAGCACGTGAACCTCTAGGAGAGCACTTGGGAGTGGGAGGCTCAGATGCGTGCACAATACCCACATTTGTTCCCCTAGTTTATGATGTATCTTTACGGGGACATAAATACCTGAGGTTGGAGTAATGTAAAGTCCCTTAAAGTTAAAGGTAATTTTTTTCTTAATTTTCTTTGGGATTTTAAAAGAACGCAGTTTCTGACAGCACCTGATTCTGAGGCCCGGTGTACCCGGAATCAATTTTTGAAGTTTAGCTCGGGTACGTTTAGTAAACGAATGAGTGGGTTTTCCTAACTTTTGAACCAGTGCTCAGAATCGAAATCCGAGGGCACTGATGAAACCGCAGTGCCGGTAATTTCTTAATAACACCTTTTCCGGAGTTGTGTTTTCTCGGGTGAGGTTTTTAATTAAATGGGTTAACTAAAGAATAAAATAAAATGTTGTGCTACAAATTTTATTTCTATTCTAGGTAGTTTAAACCTATCCTTGGTGGTTTGAGTGGGACCCACTAATATCCTAACTCCACTAGGTAGGATATTAGTGAAGTGGGGCCCACACGAGCCCCACCCTTTCAACTTCCTCAAACCCCTATTAATTGTGTAACACACCCGCACCCCGTTTAATGAAAAGTCAACTCTCTTAATTAATTAATTTATTAAGTTATTCAATGTAATTAATTCGGGAATTCATTTTGAATTTCAAATTGAACTTTGTCTTGTGTGTGTTAATTAAATAAGAAAAAGTCTTATTTCATTAAAGGTTAGTTTCGTTGTGCGAGAAGGATTGGGAGAGGATTTGCTCAAAGCCTTCGATTCTTCATCTTCTTTGTTGGAGAACGTGTAGAACGGCGAAGAACACCGGCCTACGACGGAAGACGACGAAGAATGCTAGTTCCCCGGAGATCGACGACACGATGCTGTGTACCACGATGCCAATGATCCTCTTCTCCACGACGCTGACGATGCTTACAGAGCCTTCTTCCGCGACGTCCTTTTTCCATGTCAAACCTTCGTTCATCAACACTTTGAGGTAGGGGTTAATTGTTTTTGCCTGTGAATTATTTATTTGCTATTCATCGACTTCTATTTAGACTGCCTGTTATCGTAATAACGGGAGGAGGTCGGACCGCACGAACACGACCGACCCTCCTCCCCCTTTGATGATTGTACTTGTTGCGATACGAGCAAAGACAGCGCGGTGCAACGATATCACGCGAAAACAATGAAGAACGGGGGAAGAAGCGCAGCGCCGTCACGTGGTGCCATTGAGGTCGAATAAAGCCGCGGTGCCGCCGCACCGCACCGGAGAACCATGAAGAGGCCGCGTCCTGAGCGGTGTTGCGGCGGAGGGGCGCGACGCCGTCACGCGGCGCCGGTCGAACAAGGGTGCGGTTCAAAGCCGCGACGGAGCAAGGCTGGGCGACCGGAACCGCTGGCCACCGGCACCTCGGAGGGGCGGGACCGCGGCGGTCCCAAGGCGGCAGCACCGGATGGCCGGACCGGACCGACCATTTTGAAGGAAAGACAGGGGTCGTAACCCCCGGCTGGCAAGGATCGGCCCCCACGTGGGGGCCGCAGTTTCAATCAAGGGGGGCAGCCACCCCCCCTTCTCGCAACAGCTCGACCAGCACCAAGTTGGCTGTACGGGGCGCACCGGCGGGGCTGAGCCGTGCCGGCTGGGCCAGTTTGCGGCCACCGGGACGGGCCACGCCCTAAAGGGCCGGACCCAGACCCGGGGCAGGTCGAACCGGTTCGGGCCGACCCAGGGGGGGTCGCGGGCCGGGTCGGTCCGGGCCCAAAACCCCCTAAAACCGGACAAGTTCGTTCTTTTTCCCATATCTTGGGCTATAGAACTCTGATCGATGCACCGTCAGTTGAGATTCCATCCTTGGATCGAGATGGTCGTTTTGGTATATTACACTCAAGGTTTTGGAGAACTTTGGGTATGGCCGGGTTGGTTCGAACACGAAACCAATCGGGCCCTCGGAGCAGAAACGCTTATAACTTGAGCTCCGGAAGTCCGATTGACGTGCCGTCGATTTTGTTAGATTCCTCTCAGTGAGACGGACCTTTTGGATTAATCTGCTCGAGGTTTGGATGCAGTTGGAGTGCGGTAGGGTTGGTTTTGACTTAAAAACCAACAGGGCCCCTGGAACGAAAAAGCCAATAACTTTCAGACCGGGCGTCCAATTGACGCGCCGTCTGTCACGTTGAGTTCCTCTTGTTGAGACGGAACTTTGAGATACATCAACTCCGGAATACGTGTCAGTTGATGTATCGACCCCTTGGCTCATGGAGCGGACCCTCCCAAAATCGAGCATGCTGTGTGCGGGAACCCTAGAGCTGGCTGCGACTGCGACGACGACTGCACTGAAATCCTCCGTGGGTTCGGCAGCGATGAAGACCGTACTGAAATCCTCCGTGGGTTCGACGGCGATGAAGACTACACTGAAATCCTCCGTGGGTTCGGCAGTGATGAAGACCATACTGAAATCCTCCGTGGGTTCGACGGCGATGAAGACTACACTGAAATCTTTCGTGGGTTCGACAGATATGAAGACCGTACTGAAATCCTCCTTGGGTTCGACGACGAAGAAGACTGCACTAAAATCCTCCATGGGTTCGACAACGATGAAGACAGTACAGAAATCCTCCATGGGTTCGATGATGATGACTACTGTTCTTGTATCCTACGTGGGTCTGGCAGTGTTTGACACTATTCTTACTATCGTACGTGGGTCCGGCAAAGTAACTGGTTTGTATCCTATGTGGGTCTGACAGCTTAGTTGGTTTAGTATCCTATGTGGGTCCCAGCTTAGATGAATCATTGGTTATATCTGATCATCTCTATCACTTTACGAAAAAGTATACCCGTGTGAGCTGAGTCTTGACTTTCAATCATTATCTTCAATATGATTGACTTGCTTTCCTATGTGGATTGTGTTGTGCTTTCCTGTGTGGATTGGGTTGTACTATCCTGTGTGGATGTGATCAAACTTGGGCTCGGATGTTGGAGCCGAACGAGAATTGAAGACTTAGGTATATGTATGGGCATATACCTAAGTAGTGTTGCTTGTTACTTCATGATTGTATCTTTCCTTTATGGATTATCCTTTGTGGATTCTGGGAGACCTTCGGGGGTCTCGGGGTCCCTACAGAGTAGCGTATACTCACCCCTGCATGGGCTATGCCCGCACTACGTTGTGTTGGATACAAACGACGAACAACGCTAATCATGGTTGAGGATTGTGGAGCAGGTTGGTACCTGGAGGTGGACCACTGGGTGGGGCGTACACGGAGCGGATGATTGGACCCAAGGAGCTGAGGAGGCTATCTGTACCCACCCTTCAGGTGGGACTTCCAGTGGACGGCTCGACGTTCCTGCTTTACTTTCAGTTGCTGTACTTTCTTTCCAGTTGTACTATACTTTCAGTTTGGTTTTGTATTCTGGACCACTTACTTTTCCGCACTACTATTGTACCCAGTTTTACTTAGTGTTTACTTCTGCTTGCTTACTCTGTGGTGTTTGTTTACTTTATAAAGGCAATGTCTTCCCCTTTTTGTCGGGATTTATGCCTTGGTGCTAGTCGCCAGCCCCTGGCCTATGGGAGACGGGCTTGGGGTAGTCACAGCACGGGTCCCGAGGACGGGTTGTGACATATCATTAAGGTGATTCAAAAAAATTTATTTATTTTTGGAACCTAGGTGAAAAAGTCAAAGTACCAAGTTCCTCAGTGAAGGCCTTAATTCCACATAAATTTTACCTCTTTTCACCCTCAGAGTTTGGACTTAAGTCTGGATTAAAATTAGTCACTAATCATTACATATGAGGCATGACATCTTCATTGCTTGATGATTCATAGTTTTCAAGATTACCGATTGAGTATTTGTTTTAAGCAATATTCATATGAGAAATTTATTTTCTAAAAGCCTATTGACAGGTTTTTGTCCTTTGTTTCAAAGTTCTGGACATGTTACATTTTGAGAAAAATAATAAACACTTCACTATTTTTCAAAGATAATAAAACACGAGATTGTTTGAGGACAAACAATGATTAAGTGTGGGGGAATTTGATGTGGCTCTATTTTTGCATAGTTTTACCACATCTTTTTACTTAATTTTTAATGATTTAATTAATTATTTAATCACTTTATACTAAATACTTTTACTTTTTTATTTTTATAATTAATATTGTTTATTAATCAAATTTTATAATTAATTTTGTATTTTTAGTCTTTAAAATAATAATTTTAATCTTACTTATTTTATCTAAATTTATTATTTGATTATTATTTGTGTTAATGCAAATCTACTCACTATTTAATAATTTGACTTTAATAATTAAATAATATTTTAACATCCTTTTTTTTGTTTTAATAAACTTAGACTTTATTCTAATATTTTATTTTTTAATATAGATTCATTAAAATATTTTAACTTTATTTATTAATATGTTTAGTCATCCTACTAGTCAATTAAGTAAAGAATTTTAGTTTTAATTAAATAAAGTAGTTGTATTTTTATTTTATGTATTAAAATAGTAGTTTAGTTAATTAATTAAGAGTTTTAAAATATTAATTATATAATTTTATGTATGCAGTTTGATTATTTATTCATTTTATTTTGATTTTAGTCTACCGGTGGGGTAGACAAGAGCTATCGGTAACCTAATGGGTCACTGTTGCTCTTTTTTTATATGCTGATACCCTTTTAATTAATTATATAATAATTTTAATTTAAGTCGTTCATAATCTTAGTTTAAAAATTATTCAGTTTATAATTTAAGTGTTTTCAATTAATAATTTTAATGTTTTAAAGGTTAATAAATATCATGTTTTAAATTTATGGTGTTTAGCTCTCTTTTAATTAATTATTTTCAATATTCTTTTTATTTATTTAACTTTAATTTTTAATTTTAAGTCTTTTTTAAGGTTACCGTTAGTTTATTATTTTATACTAGCGGTGACCTGTCTATTTTAATTAAACTATCAGCGACCCTTTTTATTTTCACTACGTCAGTGACCTTTTTTGTAACGGTGACCCTTGGTTCTACTGGTGACCCCCACAACTCACTGTTACTACTGTATACCGGTGATCCGCTACTTCCCTTTCCACCTGTGACTCATTTTTTTTATTTTATTATATCGGTGACTGTTAAGTATCGATAACCTTAATATATGTTGCTAAGAGTGAGTTTTTATTTTTTATGCCTATCGGTAACCTTAATATTCACTAACAGTGACCTGGATTTTTATTTCGTAATAGTGACACCCCTGTCGATGCTCCTCTTTTCTTTATTTTTATTCTAACAGTGACCTTCTGCACCTCACCGTTATACTATCTACTCTGCACCTCACTATTGCGCCATTTTTTTCTATAATTTTAAACTAATGGTGACTTCGTTTTTTTAATTTAGGCTTTTCAGTGACCCTATGCCCACCCTTTAGCTTCTCACTATTAGGCTCATCCTTTGCCTTCTTATTTTCTCACGTCACACACTCACCAATAACCAACCTTCCAGCACCGGTCTCTCACAGAGACGAGTTTCCTAGCCACGACAGGGAGGAGAAGAAGGAATTGGCGGTTGGTTCACTAAATTTAATACCGACGGAGAGGATCTTCGGCCAGATAGAGCACCTGCAGAGCCTTCTCGATTGGCTATGGGCATTTCACCCAATGGGGATTTCCAAGAACAGTCGGCTTGTGCTGATTGCTCTAAACACCATACTTAAGGAGAGTTTCCATCTCTACGCAAACATCTATGAGGTTCTATCCGTGCTGCTTGATCAATTCTTCAAGATGGAGAATTTATATTTTGTCAAGGTGTTAGATGCCTATGATATGGTGGCCAAGCAGATCGACAAGCTGGTAGCATTCTACAATTGATGCAAGGATTCCGGGATCATGAGATTATCAGAGTATCCGGAAGTGCATCGGATCACGAGCAAGATTCTGGAGATGCTAGGAGATTTCTTGAGGGACAAGGAGAAGGGTCCGAAGAAGAAGACCCCCCTATAGCACCATGATTTGGGGGAAGGGAGAGATAAGTTTAATTAAAAAAACAACAAATAAATAATATAATAATAAAATAGTTTTTAATGAATTAATGATTAGTAATAAATCAAATAAAATATTAAACTAATTAAATTAATTTTTATTTTAATTTAACTTTTTATAAAATAAAGTAATTGATTTTAGTCTGATTTAAAAATTAAATTAAGTTACCTTAACTAATTATTAATAATACTTATATTAATAAAATAAATTAATGAATGATAATAAATTTAAAACTAAATAATTTCATTTAATTAAATATTAAATAATAAATCAATAACTATAATACTAATAATTAATTAATATGTAACAATTATTACCATTTAACTTTTTATTAATTAACTTTAGTTAATTTTTAATAAATTTTATAGCATTAGTCTTTAAAAAATAACTATTATTTAAACTTCTTCGTGTTTTAAATTTTTATTTTGTTTTAGATATGCAGGTTCATTCAGTAGATGGTTATATGTCCATATTCATCTAACCAACTCATCGGGAGTTAGTTAAGAGGGAAAAACTAGCGCGATGTGCTAGTCGCGAAAAAACGCACGTGTGCGGTGCACATGTGAAGAGTCTTTGAAGTCGGTGGAAGATGTTCAGTGACAAACAGCTTTTGAAAGTGGCTACTTAAATCAAAGAAATCAGAAGAATTGAGGAAGACAATCATCAGAGGCCTATTCATTCTAAAAAACACACGAGACATGGGAGCAGAGCAAGAACCTTTGAGGCAAATTCTGGTGCAGCTCTCGGAGAACCATTCCATGGTGATCTGAGGTCCAGGAGCAGGAATTCATACCAGTAGAGGGATTTTTCTTCCTCTGTTATCTTTTAATTCTTCTCCTTTGTAATTGAATTGTTTTAGTATACGTAATAGAGTTGATGTCTAGCTAAGTGTTTTAGTTCGGGGATGAATTGAAGTTCTACTGATTACTTTTAATTCTCATTTCACTTAATCATTTGAATGTATTCAGTATTGATCGGCGAGATCAATACTGATTTCATCTAATTGATTGTCCCACCAAAGTTTAATTTCAAAATTTCACAGTCAATTAGAGAGATTGATTGTGGTAGCACTTTTCAAAAGATAATAGATTCAAAAGACTTCAAGACTTACGATGAGTTTGTCTTGCTGTTAATTTTCAAATAGTTCACAGTTGATTAATTTCGGAGTGGCGAACTCTTAAATTGGTTGGATTGTGTGACTCAACTCTTGGCGAGGGAGGTGAGTCATGCTCTTTATAGTGGTAATCTACAACAACCTCTAAGTGAATAGAAACACCTTCAAAACCAATATAATAGTGATTACTCCCCGAGCGTTTTAATAGATTGCTCATTTTATCAGTGTTCTAAACATCTATTATTTCCTGTTTTACAACTGTCTATAGTTTAAATTTAGTTTTTAAACTTGTTTTCAATTATCCAGTCACTCTACTTCCTATAAAAGGGGGGAAAAATAAAAAAATAAAAAAATAAAAAAATAAAAAATAAAAAATAGAAAATTCACTCCGTTGCTGACAATGGTGGAGCTTCTAAGTTTTTTAGAAGATTAGTAGTCAAAATAACCTTCCCTATGGGTTCGACCCTGCTTTCCACATATACAGTAGTTAGTAGGATTATAAATTTTAAACTTTGACTGGATTCAATGACAATTTAGGTCATATGTAGTTCTTGATACATCCAAGTCATTTTTCCCATAAAAATCAATTTCTTGACAATTTTGGTACCTAATCTACTTTGGGTCTAATCCGATTAGTAATAAATTTTTTATATACCCACATAGAATTTTAAAAATTATTGTATGGAACTCTTGATAATAAATATTTATAAATATTATTCTTTGTAAATCCCAAATACTATTTTAATATTATAGAATAATAATTTTCATAGTGACCTTTCATACCACATTTAAAACAAGTAATAGTGGAAGTAAAACCATTTTTTACTTTTCACAAAATGATTTTTATACATTTGAGGTAATCTCCCATCATATACAATATCATATTTATTTTTTATTTAGTATATTTAAATACATCATTTTATGATATTTTTCATGAAGTTGAATAAAAGTAGACCAACTTTTCTTAAGACTTTCAACTTACCTTTTCAAAATTTCATTCAAATATTAAAAAGATTTCAAATTATCATAAATTATAGAATGAGAAGAAGAAGAATTATTCATTAATTTTTCATTCTCCTATAAAAGTAAATTATTTTTAGAAATAAGTTTATCATTACTTTCCTTAAGCTTATTATATAAATCAGTAGATTTTGAAACATATTTTCTTTATCCTTTTATTTCCTCATTTTACTCAGAAACATTATGATTTTCAGAATCATAGTAAGAATCAAAACATCCAGAATAAAACCCAAAATTACTAACCTTATACAAAGAAGACATGAAGAACATGGTAATAGATTATTTCTCATTTAAATATTGTTAAATGTAATTGGAATCTTTGATATAACTCTAACTAGTTTTCAATGCCTTTTTCCTTCCTTTTGTATTTATATTTATTCTTTAGTTTTTGATAGTCAAGATTAATATATCCTTTCTTACTGCACTCAAAAAAGTATTCTTTAGTTATTGGATTTATTTTTCGCAATATATTCCTATTCTATGGACCTCAATGAGATGAAATATTGTTTATTTATTATTTAAAAAATAAAAAATCCGCCAAGATAGATTGCACTGCCTGATGTTGATTTTCTATCATCTACTGAACTGACACATTATGGATCTTTATAACTCAATAAATCTCGTTGATATTTTTCATTGTATAGAAAAAAAAATCCACCATTAACATTATATACCAAATTATTATTTTGACTAAATGTAAGTATATTTCTTTGGGATTACTTCGATACTACGCTGCTTGGCATAGGGAAAAACAATATTGGGTTACATCAATGTTAAGTACAAATATTACTTATTATTTTCCTTTATTATGTGAAATTTTAAACGTTTTTCCTTTATCATCTTGTGATAGTTTCATCTAGTTAGCCACTAGATTCATAATATCCTTGAAATTATCAATTCTAAATATTTTGAGAACCTCTTTGGAAATTTTTTATTGATAAAATAATGTGCCATACCTTCCCTTTATCACCTATAAACTAAGGAAAAATGTCAGTTCATTAATAATTGGCATTTAAAACTCACTTTTCATGAATTCTGTGAAATTTTTACACTATACTAAATTTTATCCACTAAATATTATACCATTTATATACACTAGAACCATTATCCTTTGATCACTCTCATTATTGAAATAGAGATTTTAATTAACTCCACTACATTGAAAATAAAGATTCTTCAAAAACTGATCAAGTCTTGAATAACATGATCTTTGTGCTTGATTCAACCCATATAATTCATTCCTCATCATATAAATTTTTTATCATATTCATTTAGCTAAAAAAATATGTTTTTTTGATGTACATCACTTATTTAAGAACCCCATTTAGAAAAGATAACTTGATGTTCATCTGGAAAACTTTGAATTTCGTTTTCACTATTATGGGAAAAATTACCTAATATTCTATAGCCTTAAATTTTTTTAAATGTTTTATCAAAATCGATTCACTTGACCTGAGATTATCCCTTATGCACTAGACATGCATTGTTTCGAATTACAACTCCATCCTAATTCATTTTTTTCTAAAATACCCATTTGATCGAGATGACATTCTTATCTCCTAGCCCCCAAAAATCCCACATATATAATTATTCTCAATTTGTTCAAGATATTAATTAATAGCCTAAACCTATTTCACATATCTAGACACTTATTAAAAACATTTAGGTTCTACTTGAGATAGAAAGGATGGTTATTGTATGGAATTTATTCTTCATATTTGAACTGGAGATACCTGATCATTGATGATGTTCTATTCGTCAATTTCAGTTCGACTCTTCATCTTTGGTACATATAAAATTTTAATTTATCCTTATCATCATCAATGTCTTATTTTGAATCAAAATTTTC
Organism: Viscum album; assembly: GCA_963277665.1. Lineage (NCBI taxonomy): Eukaryota > Viridiplantae > Streptophyta > Magnoliopsida > Santalales > Viscaceae > Viscum > Viscum album. The sequence goes on from OY728135.1 coordinate 262,190,610, forward strand.
CACTTATACTCCCTTTGAATAAATTGTATCCTCATCACTATCATCATGAAACCATTCACTGTATTATTGAAGATTCTATTAATTTTATACTACAATGACATTATTTATTTCAATAACTTTTCCTAACATATTTTTTAAGAATTTATATGATTTATTTTTTACAGAGTATCCAAGAAATATCTCCTAATATCTATAGTATTCAAACTTTCTTTGATTCTTCTTATTGATAATCTAACACTTAATTTTGAATATTCAAAAGTATTTCAATATTGTATTCCTTCCATACCACATATTGTATGGAGTATTTTCTTATTTCAAAAAAAAATAGATCTATTAGATATATAAAAAAATGTCAAGACCACTTTCTTCAAGAATTTATCTATTAGATCATTTTGAATTAGTATTGTTCTATCCATGTTGTTTATGATCTGATTCTATTGCTCAACCACTCCATTTTTTCTAAGGATTTCTCACTACAAAAACATGGTACCTTATCCCATGTTTCTCAAGAAAATCCTTTACTTTAATGTTTATGAATTTAATACCATTATAAGTTCAAAGCTTCAAAATATTAAATCCAAGAATACTTTCAACTTCCATCTAATATTGCGCTTTGTAAATAATCACCTTGGACTTGTGGGAAATAAAAAATATTCATTCCATCCTCCTGAAATCATTAATAAAATAAACATAATAATTATTCTTGTCAATAGATCTTAGTGATATGGGTATAAAAACATATATATGAACTAGTTCAATAACTCTTGTTGATTTGTTTTCTTTTTTACTCATATATATTTTGAATAATATCCACCTATTGGAAATCATCACATGTGTGTGTATGATCATATGATAGATTGGAAAGATCTCATGCTACATCGTATTTCACTAGATATTCCAAAGATATTTCACACAAATATCTTAGTCATATATTATACAACATATTTTATTTCTCCTTGGATAGAAAACACACATCCTCTTATCCACTTACAAGGTAAATACCACCCTTCATTCGCTTTACCTTTAAAAAATGAAAAATATTTTTCTTTAACAATACATAATTTCTTAGTAAATCTTATAGCATGTACCAAGTCACATAGTTGACTGAAACCTATGAATTTATGACTGAGAGATTAAATATCCAATATATCATCACATATCATATATTTCCTCTAAACTTGGATTTTCTTAATCCAATAATATTTAATCTTTCATCATTACCAAATCTAATTACACCTTCCTTATCTTACCTGGTTCCTATCACCAAATCCTTATTTATCATCTTATGGGAGGTGTATCCACTATCAATGATCCATATTCTAGTATAGTATAATGATTTAAAGGAAATATCTACAACTACTACATGAAAAACACATTTCTTTTTGATCAAAATCTTTGGATTCATACTTGAAGTTGAATGGTATTCTTGATCTTCCTTAGAGTGTTATGAACCAAATTCATCTTATAGGGCCGAAAATCAATTTTTCATTTTCATATCATTCAATTATTCCTTGAATTTCTTCTAGTGACCAGTTTGGATCTGCTTTGGTATATTTCTCTATATTGTTTATGATCAATATCTGACCATGTGTATGAATCCTCCACATGAGAAATAATGACCATCAAAATAATTATTTGAAAATTGAACTGTGTGTGGATAAATTTTTTCCTCTTATTACTTTTGGTACATTTTCACCACAGAACATAAATTTTGAAAATGTACCATATTTCCACAGTAATAACACCTTATATGAGGTTCATTCCTATGTGTTTATGTTGCAAGAATGATTATTATTTAGGTTCTCCAAACCTTATGATTCTGATTCATACCCAAATAAATTTTCATCCTCAGAGTGGGCATTTGTGGTCTAATATAAATCAGCACAACTCTCTATTTTTGATCTAGCCCCATACCATACTTTTCATTTAGATATTACTATTGATTCTATTGTTTTGAACCTCTATGCTTGAATTCCACTTTTTCAATCACCTGAGTGATAAGATTTATCAATGTCATACCAAGAGTAAAGAGTCTCTCATAATAATTTAATTTTATTCATATGAAGAAGACTTTCTCTTAAAGTTCCTCAATATGTTTGATTTGATATTTTATTGAGTTAGTTAAACTATTGATAACTCTAGTCTGTTCTTCAACTTTGATCTTGTACTCAATGACCTTTTTAGAGTTTTCTGGCATTGAAGACTTAATATTTTCATTTTTTTCCATCATCTAAAACTTCTATTCTTCTTTCTACTATATATAAAGTTTGGTATCATGAAATAATCTATTGTATTTATTTCTTTTGTCTCTCCAAACAACTATCTATTTAAGAGTGGATTTTAATTCAACCTAGAGATCAACCCCACTTTCCACTTCTCTTTCTTCATTGTTTCTCTCTTCATTTATCTATAAATTTCCCATGAATACCACTATAAATTTTTTATTGAGATCTTTGCAATACTTGATTTCTTCTACCTCAATATCTTCATAACTACCATTCTATTTTGAAAGGAGGATCTTATTTTTGAATAAAGTTCACTTAAAACTTTTCTCGCCTATCACATAGGCTGAATACTTCTTCATGAGAATTTATATTTCATCCTATTAATTATCTTAAAACTTATTGGGGAACCTTACTATAAGATTTCAAACCTTTCCACATCGAAAACATACAAGTGAATGTTTCATTTTTAACTTTTCTTTTCCTCTTTGTATATTGAAGGAAAGGAATGAAATGAACTCATCCACCTCTTCTTCTTCCTATCCATCCTATATAGTGAGATTCTTCATGGCCTTGAATTCCACCAATTTGGACATCCCTTTTTTCCATAGCCTCATTATCATCATTTATCATATCATACGCAATTCAAATTCTATGTAAATTATCCAATGTCAACTTATTTGGATCTTTTTCCTCCATTAATGACACTTTTGTATTGAATCGAGGTGTTAGTATTCTCAGGATGTTCTTGAAAGTATTTACATCATAAATTATTTATCTGATACCACACATATCTTCCACAAAAAACATTCTCTTGGTCAAATGAAGCATCAAATAACTCATTAGGGTGCATTATAAGGTCCTCATACTTGTTTCATAAAACCTATAATTTAGATTCTCATATTTTTTATCCACACTCATAGATATTAAAAAAATTATCCCATATGTAATTTTATGACTTACATGATATTACCATCATGAATATTGTGTTGGATAAGGCCCCCCATAAAACATTGATTACATTGGTATCCACATCCAATTATCTTTGGTTTTCTTCTAATAAAGCTCCACTATCCACACTTGTAGAAATACCATGCATGTTATCTATAAATATATCCAATCTTAATGATCAAAAGTAGTGTTTCATCTAATTATTCCACAATTGATTTTTTTCCATTGAATATCTAAATCCCTTTGTGATTAAAAACCTCCGTTGTAATCACTAAGAGAGAAACCTTGATTTTAACCCTTTCCTATGATATTAATTTTTATCCAAAATAGGTTAAATACCTTGAGGGGGTGGGGGGTGGGGGGGGGGTGGGGGGTTAATTAGGGTATAATATATTAAAACAAAAACCCCTTTGGATCTTGTTTCTTCACTAAAAAAACAATATTCTATCCCTTTCCCATAGCAATGTCTAAGCATAAATAAAAACCTGAAAGAGAAATAACAATTTTACTTGGTTTACCCACTGTGATATATCCAAGGAGCATAGATATGTAATGTACCTATGTACCAAATCCACTAAATATTACTATTATAAAAAATTTCAGAGTTGACTCACTATCCCTCCAAGTTCACTACCAATCACAATTTAAAATCTCATTGCTCTCTTATCTTAAGCATGCTCACTGATTCTACAGAATACTAATTTTTTGATCAATTGAATCACTTTTTACACCTCATTTTTTATTTCACTAATCTATATTCTCATCCACTAAGGAATATCTCTTTAACTATGAAGTTTTGGCCAAATACTTCTAGTTCACATAAGATCCACCTTCACAAAACTCTATCCCAACTTCCATGAAACTCTCTAATTCTTTATGAAACTATTATCTTTTGTGTAACCCATAAACTTTAATGAATCACTCTAAACGTTCATGAAACTGGATTTCTTCTTGAAACTGATGTTCCTATGAATTCTTATCATAAGGAAATCCTTCATGGAATTCTTTTATAAATTCAGTGCCTTTGGATCTTCGTTAAGGATTTATCTCTTCAAATGAGAGGGATAAACAGCTATTTATAGAAGTTTCCTCCCCTTCCCCAAACTTTCAAGCTTTACGTCATCTTTTCATGAAGATTTATTCACAAAACTCATTTCCATCATGAAAATTTCTTGGAAATTTACATAGTTTTGAAACTTACTACTTTCATGAAAATTTCTTCCCTAAACATCAAATATTTCATGACAAAAAGAATATTTTTAAAATTTCATGAATTTTACATATTTTAATGAGGTATTACTAAAAATATATCTTTCAAAAAAAATTCCCTTTCTCTAAATTTTGGACCCCAGAAATTTGGTAAACATTGAGAAATGATGCCACCTTATATACATAATTTTATGTACCACTTATAGAGATTTCACACATTTTCTTTGAATATTTGTGAATATACCTAGTCAATAATCATATTTTAACTCTATAAATAACATTTCCAATCTACTTTTTTAATAAAAAAAATGAACCCAAAAATATTGTCAACTCAACTTGAGATATTTTTTCCCAATAAGTATGCTAAGGAACTTCAGAAGAAATTATACATGGAAGATTCAAATCTAGTTTCCACAAATATTTTTGTGGGAAAAAATTATAAAAATATGGTTAAGGTAATTAGGTTTATATTAAAGAGTTTATAAAGTTAGATGTGTACTACGTATCAAAACAATCCAAAAGAATCTCATCTTATGGATGGAAAAATAATTCTCAAATATATCAAAGGCACAATTGATTTCAGAATAAAATATGATATCTCAGAAAAGATTGATCTATTTGGTTATAAAAATATAGATTGGATAGGCTATGTTGATGAAAGAAGATCCAAATATGTTGGAGTTTTTTTGGGAGAAGGATGTGTTAGTTGGAATGAAAATAAGAAACATTTTGCAACTCTCAGCAATACAAAAGCTAGCTTTGTAGATTCTACTCAAGATGCAACCCAACTTATGTGTATGAAGACAAAATTTGAATATTTTTTAGTAGGTGTAAAGCTTCCCCATATCTTTTATATTGATAATAAAAGTTTTATAAATCTTTATAATAATAATATGAAACATTTTCTTTCTAGGAACATTGATATAAAATATCATATCATCAAAGAGCATGTGGAGAGTAATGAATTGAAGTTGATTTTTTTTCTAAAATAGAGAAATTTGATTATATATTCACTAATCCATTTTTGAATGATACATTTATTAAGATAAGGTATATAATGGGTGTTCAAACTCCATATCTTCAAGACTAAGGTATTTGAATCCATTCCCTATATCATCTTTTCTATGGATAGTGTTGATAAAGGCGGAGAAATTTTTTAACATAAATATATCTATTTCTATGTTCTTAACCTTCTTAAAGAAGATCATATATTTAAGGGATAGTTTTTAAAAGGGGTTATCAATGATTTTACCATGCATTAACTATTTTAAGCTATTATTTTAGCATGTGTGAATTACTTTAATAGATTTTGAAGTGGATATAGGGAAATTGTTTATTGCATGTTGAAGTCATTTTTGTTGATGAATATTAAAGTGAAAGGAAAAGTTTGAGATGTTTACAAGAAAAGTTTCTTAAGAGGTGTAAGAAAATTTTATTAAGCCACTAATTATAAAAAACATGGTTTTTTTGTTTAATGATTCTTGTTTCCTATATTGAGTTCACTCATGTAGGCTTAGAATTGTTGGATAAAAAAAATCCATTTCTTGAGTTTCAAAGTTTCACTAATTTCTGTAACTTGATTGATAACAAAATCCATAGGGGGATATTTTTGGGACCAAGATATTTGGAGACATTTTAAGAAGAAGATTAAGGAAGAAGGTTTGATTAAAGTATTATCTTTTTTTTTCTAACATAAATAACCATAATTTATTGTGATTTCCTTTAAAGGAAATCAAATAAAGTTTGTAGGTTTGATTTTATTGGATAGAGTATAATAGATTGAGTTCATCCAACATATACTACTGGTATGATGTAATCAAACCAAGTTTTAGAGTTGAATAATTATCCATGTTCATTCTCAATCATATCAGAGAGAATTTATGGTAAATTTGAAAATAGATGTTTATCTATTGTTTTTGTAGTTCCTAACATAATGAGTATTGAAAGAACACATGATCTATCTTGAGTTGAAAATAGTATAATAATGTTTGTGTGTAAAAAGTTCATGCTAAGAATATTTTTGGAGTTTACCAGATAGATTTTTTCATCCAAAGGTGTGACTATGTAACTATTGTTCTATGAGTTTGTATGAAGTATTTTATAATGATTTTATAAATTTAAGTCCTTATTTTAAAGTGCTATCGGTATGATGTTTATAAAGTCTATCGATCTAATGAAGTTTGAAGAAGTTTGGAATAGTGGTCTTCATGAAATGTCATCTAATGGAGAACATCAGATGGAATTTTATGCAGTCATCCAAAATTGTACACCAATTTGAATTTAGTTGTAAGCTCTTTGAATAGAAGGTTGTGTGAAGAATCAATTGATATAAAAACTGAATGTCATCAGATTGAGTAAACTGGATATACCTTTTGCATTTTTATCGAGTAAAATATTATTTTCTTATATATAAATTGTTTTTTATGGTGTTGTATAAAGTTCAAGATTTGAAAATAATAATTATACTAGTCATCAGATAGAAGATTGAATTTGATGAGATCTGATAGAAGTAATCATATGAGGTTCATATAGGATTGTAGAAAACCCTATGAGGGGAGGGTTGAATCAGTGTGTCAAATTTTTCTTTCAATGAAACAAATTTTATCCCCACGTTGGTAGGAACTTATTAAACATGTCCGATGGAATCATGAAAATATTAAAAAACCATGTATATAAATAAGAACACAACATAATAGTTTTATTTGGTTCACAACTAAGGGTTAGTCCAAATATCATATTCCAACAGTATGTTAGTCATCCTTGAATCTACTAATATTCAATAGATATGTTGGATTACAAAATATTAGACATGGTCATTCTGTGGTAGGATCACTTTCTTTACAATAATTTTAGGGATAACACACTTCACCCCTCAGACCACTTCCATCAACTCCCCCTTGCTCACTACCTTGAGTGAAGTCTTACTCAGTTTATCAACTTGAAGGCCGAATAAATATATTATTCATATAAGTATTTTTACCTGATTATAATGATACTCTTCTTGTACTATAGTACTGAATTAATGCACTTAAATTCATTGTTCACTCAAACCAGATGTTCAAGACTTCTATTCTCAAAGTTACCATCCTTAAAAAAAACTTTTTATTTCAAATATATTTCTCTTTTGTGAACCTATATAATTTTTTAAAGATCCCATAATTCATGAAGCTCTCATAATTCATGTAACTCCAAACATTCATGAAACTATCGATCTTCACAAAAATCCATTTTTTAAAATTCCGAAGTGTAAACTAGTTTTGAATCTTTCTTTTCACGATTATTCTACTCGTAAAGAGTTACTAATTCTCAAAGAATTCCATTATTGTAAGAAATTCATGAAATTAGATCATTTTAACCTTTTTCGAAAATATATCTATCCCTCAAATTATGTGTGGTCACCTATTTATAGGTAAGACCTCCATTATGAATATTTCAGGATCACTATAGTTTTTTCACAAACCTCTTTATTCATGTTCATGAACCTCCTCTTCTTTATGAAACTTTAATGAAATTTTCTCTTTCATGAATCTTCTCATAATCTCTTATCTTACTGTATTTCCATCATGCATCATCCATTATTCATGAAACCTATTTCTTGAACCTTCAAAACTTCATAAAACTAGATGCCTTCAGGAAGTTCCACATATTGGTGAAACTCAAACCTTAATGAAACTCCATGCCTTTTCTATATTTAGAAGATAACCGTATATCATGAACATTATCCCTTCCTTTGGATTTTGTGATCTAAAAATTTGGAAAATATTGGGAAATGACCCCACCTTCAACATTAAATCCACTTGCACTAAAATATCACTTGGATTTCAAACTCATTGATCAACCTAGTGTGGATTGAAAAAAACACAAAATAAAATCTATTTTAGTTATGAAAAACCTTGGTTACAATAGTGTCCCCAATTTGGTTTGTTGTTAATCTGTAGATAAATTCAATAAAGAACCAACCTTGAACAAAAAACTTGATAAGCATGAGATAACTCATCAATCACTTGAAGTCTACATGATCAAATATAAGTGTAGAATTTTTTTTTGGAAAAATATAATTTCATGAATCAAGAGAATAATGGCCTATCCTTAAAATATAAAATTCATTGAATTTTTATTATCCCCATTTGGAAATAAAACCAAAGAAACTATATGGGGACCTTAGTATGAAAAAAAACATCCTGCTAGATCGTATCTCCCCAATTTACCTGGATCACATCCAAAAATTGATTAAAACAATTAACAAAAAATTGGGAGAATGGATAAACCATAACATCCTCATGTAATGAGAGGTATCTGAACACAAAGGTTCAACTAATGTTTCTCAAACATTGGTGATTCCAAGGGTTTAGTGATGATGCTGACCACTTGATCATTAATTCCAACATGATACAATTTAATTAAACCTTATTCGAATTTTTATTTTATGAAGTGATATATGATCTCAATATATTTGGTATGAAAGTGTTGAACTGAATTTTTCATAAGATTGATCATGATATTATTGTGAAAATGTATCACCATCGTCTGTTTAACCTCATAAATAATTTCAATAAGTTATTTCTTCATCCACAATAGCTAATCGTATGCCTTTTCCATAAAGATATACTATGCTTTAACCGTACTATGGGAAGTGATTTATTGTTTCTTTATCAACCATACCACACATTTTTTTCCAATAAAGAATGCATCTCTACTTATGGAATTTTTATTCACAACATATCCAAACTAATCAACATCATAAAATTTTGATAATTCATTATGTATTCCTGAAGAAAAGTATAAAACAAATTTATTTGTACCTTGAACATATCGCATGATTCTTTTAACTATTGTAAAATGATATTCCATTGGATTACTTTGTAAGTGAGCCACTAAACATGTTACAAAGATGATATCTAGCCATGTTTACAGTTAATTATAATAAGTCTCTAATGATCCTCCTATACAATGTGGGATCCATAGATTTTCCATAATAATGATTTCCATGTTTTATTCCAACCACAATTGGAGTCATCATTGGTTTTAAGTTTGTAATATTGAATTTATTTATAATCTCTCTTGCATACCTTTCCTAATAAATAAAGGTGTAATCCTTCTGAATCAATTGAAACCCCAAAAAGAATGTGAGTTCACCAATCATGGAAATTTAAAATTCTAATTTCATATGATTAGAAAATTATTCCACTAATCCACGCTTGCTTCCATATAATATAATATCATCCACATAAAAACTAAATATAAATTTCTCTCATTGAGAATTCTTCATATAGTGATTATGATAAAAAACTTCTATTATAACATGTAACTTCTTCAGATAAGCATCCATTTGGGAATACCATTCTCCTGATGCCTTCTTTAGACCATGAAGAGACTTATTTAATATAAAAACCTCGATTTCATAATTTATAATTATAAATACCACTAGTTTTTCAATATATACAAATTCTTCCAGGATTCCATTTAAGAATTACATTTTGACATCCATATGATAAAATTTGTATCATATTTGAATTTCCATGGTTTGAAAGTGGCTAATCGACTCTAGTCAAGCTACTGGAGAAAAATTTTCTTCAACATCAATTCCTTTAATCTATAAAAATCCTTTAAATATAGGGTGTTCCTTCTTTATTATCACATTTACAAGATCATTGAATTTATTTTTGAAGATCCACTTTGTTCCAATCACATTGTGTTTTTTTAGTCTCTTAAAAAGATTCAAAGTTTTGTTTTTACCAATATGATATAGTAATTCATTCATAGACTTATCACATGATTCATCCATTATTACTTACTCAAAATAAGTTGGTTACACAATTAATAAGAGAGAAGAATGTGCTTCATTCCTCATTCTCCTTGTATGTGTAGGTGTGGTCCAATTCCCAATTATGTTGGATTGGTTAACCTATTCTCTTTTATTTCTCTTGTGAGTTCCTAGTAGATTTTCTTTATCAATGGTTTCCTCTTATGATTATAATTTTGAATCATCATTATTTTGAGATACCTGAATGTTGGGAAATCCTTCTACAATTTCTATATTTTAATATGTCCCTCTTCTACTTTCTACTTTATATTTAATCATATCAAAATCTGAGCTCATAAAGTTATTCATAGTTATATCCTCAATGATCATGGTATCATTTATTTAAAAAAAATTTATATGAAGATTATTGTAGAATTTTTATGCTTTACTCTTCATTGAGAATCCAAGGAACATTCCATCATCTACAGTATCACCATACTTTCCTTGTCTGCCTTCATTTTTTCTAATGAAACATTTACTTCCAAAAACATGAAAATACTTTAGCGATGGATTCATTCCATTAAAAATTTATTATAGTGTCCCATGATCTCCTATAAATAGCCTTGTTTGATTTTGAGTGTAGCCCATAAAATGAACAACCTCTTTCCAGTATTGATGAGAAACAAAGCTCTCAATAATCATAGTTTTGGCCATATCATTCACCTGTCATTTTTTGAATTCAAAGACCCCAATTTATTGGGTGTCCTCACTGAGGAAACCTCATTATTGATCCCATGTTTTTCTTGAAAATTTTAAAATTACTCAGTTGTGTATTCTATTCCATTTCCAGATCATAATATAATGATAGTGCAGCCAGTTTCATTGTCAACTCTTTAAAGATATCTCTTCATGCAGTCAAGAAATTCTAATTTATACTGCATAAACATCACACATGAAATTATAATATTAAAATTAATAAAAATAATTAAGAAACACTATCTATATGTGACAACCATATTTATTGGACCACACACATTTGTGTGGACTAGATCAAGCAGATTGGATTCCCTTTTTTTCTTTGGCTGATAAAAATTCTGGACCATCTTTCCTAGAATGTAAGCATCACATATTTTTTTTGATCATGATTCAGATTGGTAATGTAAACAAAAAACTTTCCCTTGGATAATTTTTCCATGATCTATTGATTAATGTGACCCAAAATCCTATGCCACAAGTTGTGTTCCTATTCAATTATTAATAGACAAGTGTATTCTTTACTTTTAACCTGGTATAAATTACCATTTTTCTATAGTCATTCTTGAGAGAATTACCTGTCTTCCCTTTGATGATGCAACCTTTTTATTAAATATCACTACCATTCTTGATTCACTGAGTTGAATTACACTTAGGAGAGTATGTCACAGACCATCCATATATAGTAATTCTGTTTTCATTAGCTCATCATTTTCTAATTCTATATTTCCATTACCTTTGATCTCTAAGGAACCATCATTTAAAAATATCACTGTTCCATAAAAACTTTTCTTAAATATTTTGAACAAATTTTCATTTCCTATCATGTTGGATGAGAATAAACTATCAATAATCTAGGTGATACTGTTCTTTGTTACTTGGAGAATGATTTTTACTAGCTTGGATTTCTTGATATTCGTCTTTTCCTTCCATGAGATGCCCAATTGAGTGGAGGTAAAATATGGACTATCCAATATCTTTTCAACATGCAGGGTTGAATCATACTCATATTTTTATTCTATAGGAGAATAACTATTTTCAAGGGTAATTATACTTGGATGACTAGTATTGACTTGTCTTGGAGTTCTGCAGTTATTATTACAACCTCTCCACTTCCAACAATGAATAGATTTATGGCCCAAGTTAGAATAGTGAAAAAAATATCCATATAAATTATTTCTTATATACGATGAAGGATACATTATCATTATTTTTTTGTTTAATTACATGCGATTTTCTATACATATAGCTCCTTACCTCTTCATAGTAATACATGGTATAGCCCAGAAAGTGATAGAATTTACATTTCATAAGAATAAATATCTTCTCACTTCCATTCATCTACATGTACCCTTATTTTTTGTAGGTATTTAAATGAAGATAATCTCTTGATAATTGAAGATTATTTTTATCACTCTTATCTATTTAGTTTAAAGCTATATCTATTAGGACATCAGACGCCCTTTTAATATGTCCAAATTTATACTTCCCATTTCTTAGGGTCATCTCATTTCTAGACTTTGATTTTTCTAAATCACATCCAATTATGATTCTTACCAAAAATTTAGATCTTTGATCATTAAAAGATTTATCTACTCCTTTCGAACCACGTTTAACTATTTTCAAAATCCATGCATATGAAAACCTTCCAATCTATAATTTATTCTTCATTTACATTGATTTTGATTCAGTTTCCAGTTTAATCCTTAAATAAAAAACTTCTTCTTAAATGCCCTCAACTATATTATCCTTTCACTTAAATCTTTATGTAAGTTAATTGATAAATTTTTCCTAATATTCAATCCCGAGTTTAAACTCCACAACCTATTTCGAGATTTCATGAGTTGTAAAATTTTCTTATTCTTCTACTTATAGTCGATCAAACTCCACTTCAAGCTTATCCACATACTCTGATGAATCTTTTATCATAACTCCAATATTTTGTTTTCTTTATTTGAATTTAAAGATCATCAATATCACACATAAGTTCTAACTTGTGTTATAAAACACAATTTTACTTATTGTATTTATCCTAAATAGGTTCCACATTTTCAACTATAGACATCATGGTCTCTTAAACATCATATTTAATCTCTGAATCTACATCCTCAAAATTCATTATTAATTTATTCCTTTTTATAGATGAAGAACTTTATTTGAAATTTATTTTTGGTTTTGATGTATCCCTTTTGAAGGAACATCCTATAAGGCCTGTTCATGATTTTTTATTCAATTTATATATCATAAAATCTATGTGATAACTAAGTGTAAAATTTCCTTACTTTACCACCCAAAAAATAAGACAAAGTAATATTTCCTTCAAATATCCCTTTTCCTATCTTAAATTTTCTAGAAAAAAGAGAAACAAGTTCATCATTCATATCATCTTCGTCAAAACTGACTTTGAAAATGTCATGTTTTTACATGGATTTTAATTCCATTTCCTTGATTACTCGAATAGTTGTATCTTATGGTTTGGCTATCATTTCATAATCCACTAGACTACTTAGAAAATCATCAAGAGAAATCTTAGATAGATCTCTTTACTCAAGGGCTTACACTTTTGGATTGTACAGAGGTGGGATCCTTCTTAGTATTTTCTTCACAATGTCAATATCCTTAATTTATTACCTAATCCCTTGAATATATTTGAAAAATTTAGTAATGTGATTAAAGAAACTATATGAATTTTCATTTGGATTCATTTTTAGATCATCAAACTGATTGTGAAAAACATAAAGATTATCCTCATCCACTTTGTTATCTACTCTATATATATTTTTCATTTTCTCTCACATGGACTTCACTATATTAAAACTCATAAACTTCAAATATATTTTATCATATAATACTCTAGTAATATCATTTTTATCTTTGGAATCTACATCAATCATTTTCCTATTCGTTTCAGTCATAGAAAGACCTGTCATATCAATGACCTAAATCCATTGAACTGTAGAATAAATAATTTCCTTGTAAAAATATTGTAGATGAGATATCATTCTATTATTCAAAATCTTTTAGTTACTTCCATAATAAATGGGAACTACGTTTACATTTACTATATTCTCTATGAAAATGAAAACATAGGGTAGATTTAATACCAAAAACCTATCTTTGATATGACTCAGAGTACCATAGAAAACCCTAAGATGGGAGGGGTGAATCAGGGTATCAGCTTTTTTATTTCAATGATATGGATATTTTCCCCATGATATTAATAACTTGTTAAACCTATATGAAAAAATTGTGAAAATATTAAAAACCTATTTGAAGAAATAAAAAAACAACACAATAGTTTTACTTATTTTTCCACTAAGGTCTAGTCTAGGGATCATACACTGATAATGTGTTAGTTATACCTGAATACACCAAGATTAACTATATATTCTGTATTAAAAAATATCAAATACAATCACTCCATTCTAGGCTCACTACCTTTACAAGACTTTTAGGGATATCACACTGCCTCCCTTGGATCACTTCCATAAACTCCCCCTTTCTCCTTGTCTTGGGTGAAGTATTACTCAGTTTATGGACTTGAAGTCTAACTCAATAGATTGGGAATATAAGTATTTATCCTTGATTCACCCAATAATCTTCTTACACCATAGTCCTGAGTTGATGCACTTGAATTCACTATTCACTTAGATGAGATGTTCAAGACTGTTGTCCATGAATCTCCCATACTTCATGAAACCCAATCTTTGTTTCAAATATCTTTTATATTCCATGAAACTATATAATTTTTTAAAGCTACCATCCTTTAGGAAGCTCTCAAACTTTGTGGAACTCCAAACCTTCATGAAAATCTCTGTCTTCACGAAACTCACTTTTCTGAAATGCCTAAGTGTCAACTAGTTTTGAACCATTATTTTTATGATGCTTCTGTTCTGAAGAGTTCCTGATTTTTAAATAATTACCCTCTCACAGTACCTTCAAGAAATCATAGTATTTAAACCTTTTTACAAAATCTATCCCCCCCTTAAATGATGTGCGGTCATCTATTTATAGAAAACTCCAACTTTATGAATCTTTCAGGATCACCGTAGCTTTTTTAAAAACCTCTTTATTCATGTTCACAAAGATCTTATTCTTCATAAAGATTTAATAAAATGTTCCCATTTTTGAATCTACTTTTAATTTCATAGATTAAAATCTTTACATTGCACCTCAACCATTCTTTGAGAAACCACTTTCACAAACCTTCAAACCTTTGTGGAACTAGATGCCTTCACAAAGCTCCACGTCTTTGTGAAACTCCAACCTTCATGAAACTCCAACCTTCATGAAACTCCATGCTTTTTAAATATTTTGTAGAGTCGGTCTTAGAAATCCATATTTCAAAAATATTTTCACTTCCTATGGATTTTGAACACCAAAAATTTTAAAAAAACTGGGAAATGACACCACCTTGAACACAGAAGACACCTACACCGTAAGATCACTTGGATTAGAAACTTCTTAATCAAACCAGTCTAAATTGAAAAAAAATACAATCTATTTCTATGTGTAAAAACATTGGTTCCAATAGTTCATAGGTTATAGGTTTCTGATTCAAGTCATCATATGGATGGAGTTTCTTGAAAATGACTTCTAAGATGTTCCTATGTAGTTGTGAAGGATCACTAGACAAAGTTTCCAAGATGTAAGAGATATTACAAAGATTAATAGATGAAAGGTTTGAATTCCTTTATGAAGTATTCATAAAGTCCTTAATTGTGATGATATAAATATGAACATTCAAAGTCCCAAATATCATGTTGGAAAGATTTGTGATTCTCACTAAGTCATAAGGAATTTTAATGAATAATATTGACACTGGGTCTTATGGAATCTTATACTTTTGTGGAGGTTTGAATGTGGTTAATAGAAGTAAGTTTTCAAGATGTTGACATAAATATTTTTTTAGAGTATTTAAATTTGATATCTTCCTATCATCCTTAATTTTCATAGGAATGAAACCTATATAAAGGAGAGAATATATAGTGATTTTTTGCATTATTTTTTTATAGTTGGGTGAAGTGCTTCCAAAGTAGAGAGTCGATTGAAAAAACTAATTTAAGTGGAATTTATTTGAATAATATCATATGAATTATTAAAATCAAAAGGTATTATATGAAAAACATGTATATATTATCATATGAAGAAGTTAAAGTGGAAACATATGAACAATGGGAAGAGGAAGTCAGCCAAATAAAGGTGACCGGATAGACAGAGGTGTTTAGATAGACATGGTACCATACAAAGTCTCATAGGATCATATATACCATATAGAGATAACATCATGTGGAAACTTTCCTACATAACACTATTAATAGGTTTTTCACACTTATATATAAGAAATTGAAGAAGAAATTGTAAGAAGAGAAAGCATGGAAAAATTTCAAGCAGCAGAGTGACAACATACTGGAGACTATTGGTTACATTTTTTATAGTTATTGCAAAACATTTTCATACCTTTTATCTATTCAAGGATCACATGTACTGTTTATTAAATATAGTGCTACTCAAGTGAAAATATATCCCATGCTTACTATAATCACTAAAAGGATTATTTTCTAGTGGTTTGTGTATTCTTATATTACTTTCAAACCATTATAATAATTATATACTCTTATTGAGTATTGAACCTTGTAAATACCTGTGTTTTTACGGTTGTTATTTTTTAATTATTTTTAATGGAATCATATATCACTAATATGAGAAAAAAATTATTTATTAATTAAGAAAATATAAAAATAGAAGATAAATGATTCGTCCCCACCCCTCTTAGTGATTAAATAGATCGTAATTGATCCTTTCAGTGGATATGGTTGATTTCTTACAAGCATTTGGTAAGGGAAATGTACTTCAGGTATAATATTGAATCTATTCATATTTACCTTTAATGATGAGAGAAAATAATTAATGTGAGGTAGATCATGATGGGAATTTACATTGATGATGTAATATGACATATGAATAAAATAGAGGAAAAACATTTCCATTTTAATAGGGGAAGAGTAAGACACATGGCCAAATTAATTTCCTTAAAAAACGAGGAGTTAGATGATTTCTCTCATGTGGTGCATGAAATCTTTTCTTATATTGAAATTAATTTATTTATTTTGACTTTAGAATATAAATAATTTTAGGGTGAGTGACCATTCTAGTATGTTAATATTTCATTCTTGTGGACAAGCATGAATTCAAGTGTGGGTGGATTGATAAATCTATTTCATTATTTTTTTTTGATAATTTAAATTGTTAAACTCATTTATAATTTATTTTTTGCTTAAACACTCATTTTTGTTCAATATTTGGTAGGAGATGTTTGGATGTAGAATTAAGAAGTGTTGTGGCCTAACACTTGAAGATTATACTGAGTAAAGTGAGAGGAGTCAGAGTTTAATGGTTTTAATATCATGAATGTTTCATTCATGCGATGAGTTATGCCACATAAATATTGGCCAGCCTGTGAATCCCATTTAGGCCAAAAATAAAAGGAGATACCATCATCAGAAAAATTAGTAGTTAAATCACATTCAGAGACATTATTCGTGAGGTGTGATATCAAGGAAAATGAATTCAATATATTAGTACACATATTTCACACCATGAAATATCTTTTCACATTATGAATGATTCAGTGAACAGAAAAATAAATTATTCAAAGTTTCAAAATTTTAGTGTGAATTTAAAGGGGTTTAATTTCAGATTATTGATATTGAATTTAAAAAATTCAAAGGATATTTTATAAATATTTAATTCTAACATTAGGATTTATAATATTTTAAATAGGAAGGATTAACCTACTGCTGGAGGGGGAAAAATGTTGGAGAAACTATTGTTGGGATGTCATCCAGACCAATTGTGCTACTAAACTCCTTTTATGTCATTTTAGGTTCTCAAACTCCCTCATGAATAGCATGACATGGAAATTTTTCTTATGTAGATAAATGTATTAAATGGGTGATGTTATATTGAATTTAATATTTTTATTTTTACTCAATTTTTTATGGAATCATTTTTATTATTTTAACTCTTTCTTTCTTGTGTCCATGGAAATTACCCATTGAAAGGAAATGGATTTTAAATTTCATAACTAGTTACTTTAATCTGTACATGACCATCTTTTAAATTAGGATGGGTATATTTATATATGGTTTAGGACATGTAGTTCTTTAGAAATATGGAGTAATTGAATATATAGAAAGGTAAATGATCAAACTTAAGCGTGGATATCAAGACTAAGGATCATCTTAGTTATAGTTCCAATGATAACATGGATGAATCATTGTATTTTATAACTTTACTAGTGAACGAACCCGTACATATGTTTTTTAGCATGTACTATCCCATTAATTTATTTAAAAACTATATTATTTCATTATCACTCAAAACACATTATTTTTCTAAAAATATTCTAAAACCATCTCATGGGTTCAATCTCGAACTCACGACTTTATACACTTGGTTAGTTAGTTATAATAGTTTGAGTTTAATTATAAATTTTTAAATTTTATTTGCTTTATAAGATTTATTGACACTGTGAAGGTGCATCAAATAACTTGAGGTGAAGTTGGATGCTAAAGAAGTGGAGTTTTATGAGACACAATCCATGTGTATTTTAGTTAAAAATGACCTAAATAAGTTTATATAAGTATGTAACGGGTAAATTGAGTTTAAATATATATCTTCTCAAACTGGTAAGATGAAAGGTATAAGGGAAAAAGGTAAATCCACACCTAATTATAAAAAAACTTTATTTGAAATGATTTAGGTGTTAAAAGAACATGTGAGGAGTTTTGGAACAAGAAAAATGAGAGGTAATATTTTACATCAAAGTAATGGAAATAAATTACAAAAAACTAATTTTCCCAAGGTGGGGGGGGAGTGAGAAATAAAGGAAAATAACTCATAGGAATATTGAGAATATAAAAAAACTATTTAATGAGAATTCTAAAGAAGATGGAAAATCAAATGAGTTCTTGAATATTTTTCCTAAAAAAATAAGCAATTATAAATAGATAAAAAAAGATCAAATGAGTGATTTGGGTAAATGAAAAAAAATTGTGATAGAAGAAAAGGATAAAGTACTTGAAAAGTTATTTATAAATGGTGACTTAAAAATCCTGAGAAGATGTGTAAAAAATGTGAGAAGTTTAAACATGACATGAAGAATTATTTGACTATCCTTCTAGTCTAAGAATAATTGATGAAATTATGAATAAATAATTAGAAAATAAGGTTGATTTTTTAATTGAGGTGGAAAAGAAAATATCTTTACACAATAAATCATTTCAAGAAAATAAATTGATCAAATAACCTATTGAGGATAATATCTAGTGGAAAAGTGATAATAATAGAAGGAATAAGAATTATAGGTTGAGATAGAACTCTCATACCGAATGTTTCATCTAAAAGAACAAAGAGTTCACTATTTATTCCCTTATTTTTCTATATTTTCTCTAACATGAAGGGAATTCAAGGAGTATGAGGTCTATACACACTATACAAAAAAAGATGATTCTTCATGGAGTTTATTAAATACAATGATAAATGGGAAGAGAAATAATCCATTGAGGGGGGGGGGGGATATGAGGATAAATTATATTTTTTACACTTATGATAAAACTAAAAGTTTATGGATATCTTTGAAAACAAGAGGAATAAGGTATAAAAATCAGAATTATAACCATTTTTAATTATTTTATTCGATATATTTATGAAAAGGGAGTGTTGGTTGAAAAACTATTGAGATATAAGGGGAGTTATTTTGACTTACAAATGAAATATTTTTAAGGTTTCTTGATTTGTTTGTAGGTTAGTTATTTCCCATGTAAAATTGTATTTTAAGTAGCCCCTAAAATGATATTCTGAGAAAGGTATCACATGAAAAAAATTTATGGATAAATTTGATCACCTTAGTTATATTTTTATTATTCTCTACACTATGTCAGACAATGTAGAATTAGAGTATACTAACTAAAGTATCTTTTCTAATAAAATAATATGGAATCATCCTTTTCTCATGTGGATAAGGGATATTATTCAGATATGAAAATGGATAATAGAAAGTTATTTTTATAGTTTTAAAGGAATAAAGTGAAATGATAGGATCCCTATATTTTTATTTGGATTTATTATCAATAAGGGGGAGAATTAAGAATATATGGGGATACACATATTGAAATTGGTGATTATTGGTATTGATAACAAATTCAAAGGTGAAGATTGAAGTTCCCAAGTAAGAATTACATTTGTTATTAATGAATCAATATGTATTTAGTAATAGAATGTGATGATGATGCTTGGAGGATTATTATGGATTTAAGAGTTAGAATTATATGTCATGCTTGATAATACATCCAATTCCATAAGTTGAGTGAACTTATATCATTCTCAAATGATATAGGAGTTTGGTGGATATATCTTGATGAAATTTAGTGGAGAGATTCAAGACAAAAAGGATACTTTATTCTAATTATTAGGAGTATTTTCTTCAAAGGAATTCCAGAAAATCATTGGTAGATAATGGAACACCATATAAAATAATTTAGAAGTGTGTTTTGAGTGATTTATATGGTTTAAAGATAAGTTGAAGAGGTAATGAATCTATTTTAGGTAGTTGGAGTTGAGTTGGATAAGATTAAGTAGCTACAGAAAGGTAAATTCAAAATTATGTACCAGTTGGGTAAAGTTATTCCTCTTTTAAAAAGAAAACAATTGTATTTTAATACCTATATAATGGTAGTTAAGCATCATTTAAAGGTAAAATATATATGAAACACATGTTTAATGGTGATTCAATACCTTTTTAAATGTTAATCTAAGATTCTGAAGGCTATGTAAGGGTAACATTGAATTTCAATGAGTTTCATAAAGTCAAGACCATGTTTCTAGACTATGTATAAAGGTAATCTAAAAATCAAAGGCTATGTGAGGGTAATAATATGGATACCGAAAGGTAAATCTATAATTGAAATATCCACATAAAGGTAATTGGATACCTTTATAAAGGTCACTCCAATTTTTTTTCCTTCTATATAAGGGTAAAACTGAAACTAATTGATGTGTAAAGACCATTTCTATAGAAATGTATAGGTGATATAGAAAATTAGTGAACTATGCCAAGGTAATTTAGTACCTTTATAAAGGTCATATGAGATATATGATAGACATGTAAGGGTAATGTCAAAGTTCTATGAGTTTTCTAAGTGTAAAAAAGGACCCATGTAAAGGGGAATAATAAGTTTTATTGGGATAACCAATGTTTCAAGAAGCTATATAATGGTAACATATTAAATATCCAAAATTATATATTCTAAATAAATGTATAATAGATTCTGATGATGTTTTTATGATGTTCATTATGGATACATACATATTACTATTAATCAAATGATCATAATACAAGCCAATATTAAAGAAGATACACTTGAGAAAGAATATGGAGTTTAAGTTACTCCATTCCATAGGCTATACTATGTTTTTACATGAATCATGAAAATGTGATTTAAATGATTTTAAGGATATGGGATCTATAGGTAAAATAAGATTTGATGTTTCAATATTTTATGGAGTTCTAAATCTTGAAATGAATAGAAATTTAAATGAAGATTATTTCCACAAGATTTATGAAGGATATGAGATATGATAATTTGAACACTACAAAAAGACAATCAATTGAGTATATAAAATATAATATATTATAAATTTTAATATTTTGGATTAAATTTTTCAAATGACTGGTTATGTAGAAGAATTCAAGTGCTCATTTCATGGATCAAATATCCATCCTGAAATGTGAATATATATTTTCATAAGAGAATGGGAAATTGTGTTGATAATTTTGTGAGTGATGAGATACCCAATACTACATAGTGACAAAGAGAGAGAAATAGTCAAAGTTGGGGAGGATCTCAAGATAAAGAGACTTGGTGCACCTAAGTGTTCTTAAAGGCCGAAGAAGATCCATATCACACAAGATCTAGAGTAAGTCTCAATACTAACATACCTAATCAAGACTATTTCCTGTTGAATATATTAAATAATTTTTACATGATAAAACATAATATTACATTATTGAGGAGGAATATCATCTCAAGGTGGAATTTAAGAATTAATAAAGAAGAAGGAGGTCTTTTTATCACTTTATCAAAATTAGAGGATCTAGTGATTGAGGTGTCTAACCAGTCACTAAAGTGAAGTTTACAATTGGGGTGTATAACCAATTTCTTAATAGGATATCTATTACTAGGTTGTATAAACAGTTGTTAGAGGATTGCTGTTGGGGTGTCTAGCCAATCACTATTTTAACTACTTATGTTTATAATGGTTAATCCATGTTGGGGCATCTAATCAACATGGAAAAGAGTAGGTATTTAAGGTCTAACCTTGAAAATATTATGTGATACCATATTTAATTACTCCCACACATGAAGTGAGGTTGATAGATCATATTGAGTGGATCTAAACCCTGTGATATGAGTAAAGGAATAACTCTCAATAAGAAGTTTATGAATAAAAAGAAAATTTATTTGAAATCCTTAAAGTGGAAAAAGGGTTATAAATAATCGATAAAGAAGAATAAAATTTTAAAGATGATGATGAATATGTTTAGATAAAATTTTACAACTTAATATTATTTATGTCAGGAGTGATCAAGAAGGAAAAAGAAAGTATCAATGAAATTTTCCATTAAATTTAGTTAAATTTGGATTTATTGAAAGCTTCTCTTCCAATTTTCTAAAGTTGAAAAAAAGTGATGATGAAGGTGAGTAACCAAAGGGACCTTCTCCTCATACATATAAGCCCGTAAGGGGATCCACATCGCTAGGGTTTCCCCCTATCGCCACCTTTCTCTTCTCCAGCTCATGAAGGCGGTGGATCCTCTCTTCTTCTCCTCTACTTGGCGTGATCATGGTGTGCAATGATCTTTAAACGGCTTCGTGGGCTTGATCTGGCTAGGGTTTCTCACGGCAGCGCGGTGATTTCGTGGTCGAGTACCTGTGGTCTGAGAGTTTCATCCTTGTTTTTGTGCCGACTGTGGGAGCACTGGGAGGTTCTATGTGGTCTTCAAGTGTGGTATTGAAGGCGGTGGTGGTATTGGAGATCTAGCTTGCGGTGTTTCCTCTCTTCTGGAATCTTCTTTCATTTGGGTGGCTTCCATTCCAGTAATGTTCTTTTCTCTTGGATTTTTGAATCGAGTTCTCATTTTGGTTGAACTGTTGTGCGAGATTTGTGCTTTTTGGGTGAAGTTGTTCTATTTCGAGTAATTCTGGTTTTGGTGTGGATTTGGAGTCTCATTTATGGTGATGGCGACAGTGAAATGCTGGAGATTTCAGTTTGTATTGTTTGGATGGCTCCGATGGGCGTTTCTAGAGCAGTCGATGATGAAGGGTTTGGGATTGTAGGTTCACCATGGTCTATGGCTCGTGGCTCCGAAAGCTATCGGTTTGTGGCCCGAGGCTATGTAATTTCTCTATGTTTGAATTTTGAATCTGGTTTTACCGATAGCATATGACTTTGTTGAATGCTATAGTGTATTTTGTGGTGTTTTTGAATCGGTTATATGGAATTGTATGGTTCCCGCTCACCCAAAAAGCAGATTTCAAAAATAAAATAAAAATATAATTTTCATTCAGTCAAGGAGAGTCACCAAGGATTTATTATATGAGTAAATACTCAAAGTTCAATAATAAGGAATTTACACCAAAGGGAAAGGGTGATAATTTCTAAAAATGAAAAAGGTAAATTTTATTTCTAAATTTTATAATGAATAAATTGGTGATGATGATACTAATTTTGAAACTTCAAGTGAAGTGGAAGATAAGTTATTGATCATAAAAGTGAATGATGATAAATTCATTAGCGATAAAGATGGTGGTCATATAGTGGATGATGAAACTGAAATTTAATTAATGTTAAAGTGAGATTTACAAGAGTGAATTTAAAAGATCACATGGTTAAATAAATAAAATAAGAACTTGAATAAATACTATCAATATTAAAAGATTATTGATCCCAACCATGATGGAAATAATCAAAGTTATTGATGGATAATGAATATTTAAAGGTATTTCTAATTTAAGATAAGAATTTGAATTTTTCTATGGAATTAAAGGTCAAATAGAAGTGACAAAAACCTGAAATTTCATTGATTTTTTTGGAATAATAAAATCCTTTGATAAAGTTCAAGTTTAATTTTGATAAGTTTGTGCATGAAGTTGGAGAAATATCTATTAATATTTTAAGATTGTTAAATCCTATAAGAATATTGATAGCCATTTGAATCAATAAATACCTCACTAAATGGGTTCACAAGGTGTTGTATTTTTTAAAGGTAAAAAATATATATAGTTAAAAATAAATAAATTAGTGTTTGTAGTGGATGATAAAAATTACAAAAATCTTGATATTATATAAATTTAAATTTCAAAGAAAAATATAACATAAATGGAAAGATTAAAAATTGAAATAATATGTCTGATAATATAGTTAACAAGTTAAGTGTATCCCAATTTTTTTTTAAAAAAGTATCCAAAATAAAAGGTTAAAAATAAGAAGAAAAAAAGTGAGTCAATTTAGATAATAAGTTTTTATATAATAAAAGTTTTTTTAGGTCTACAATTAGTGTTGCATTGGATTCAAATATATTGAAATGATATTATGTTTTAGTTAAAGTTATTTTTACAATAGTATAATATTTTTAATGAAAGATTTTATGGGGGGTCTACTCGCTAAAAAAGACAAGTATAAAAAAATATGAAATTTATGAATAGAAGATAAAGAATATATTTAAGATGTTAAAAAAATTTAATAGAGATTAATACAACAAATTACTGATTCTAATAATTTACTTACCGTATTTTTGGATTATTTCAGTATGAATCATATTAATTAAAACTTTTAGAATAAGAATAGGAATGAAAATGAGAAATCTCTTATAATGGATATAACATTGAAATATTCTCAAAAGGAATTTCTATAAATTCTATATATCAGGAGTTCATCTCATTTTATGGGAGATATGAATCTTCTAAAATAATTTTAAAAGTACATGTAATTATCAATAACATTTATAAATCATGGGTATCTCAAAATTAAGGGATTTGGTTTAATGAATATCGAATAGAATATGATGAAATTAAAGAATAAACTTTATATTGATGTGTTAAATCACAAATTGTCTAGTGTTCACTAACTTTGATATAAAAATAATGAAGTGACTTTAAAAAAATATGAATTCTTTTAAAGAGGATTAAGGATTGACATGTCATGAGTAGAATATATCCAATAAGGGGTACCTTTTTTCAAGTGGAAGATGCTAAGAAATATTGTTATTTGAGTTTTAAAAAAGAAAATGATTTGTGCCATTTAAGGCATGCCCATCTTATTTAAAATAACATGTATAAGATTACTTTATGGGATAATGTTTCCAATTTTCCTATACTAATTAGTTAAATAAATTTTATATGTTCAACTTGTTAAAATTTTAAGATTTTCAACACTTTATACAAAAAGGTAGGGATCCAAACTTCTCAACCATTAGAAAATATTTATTTATATATTTATAGGCCTATGAGGAATAAGTTTATGAATATAGACAAGTATTTTATCTCATTTATTGATTAATTTAAATGGATACCATTTATTATGTTCATAAAACATAAATCATAAGCCTTCACCAATGAAGACTCGATCTTCCAGGAAGTTGAAGGCCCAAATGATGGAAGGTCTTCCCAACTATAATGGTAATTCTGTTAGTGTTGAGGATACAATATCTGAGGATGATCCTGATAGGAATGTCCTACAAAAGATTGGCATAGCTACTACACATTAATTGGAGCTGATTCTACATTACAGAGAAGTTATGGAGGAGGATTCCCTAGTCCTTAATGCCTCCAAAGAAGATGGTGATAAGACGATGATAAGGAAAATTTGGGTGGACACCAATAGAGAGAAAACTGATTTGATTTCCAAGCAGAATCTAATATTGGTTAGAGGCTTTAATGCAGGGAAAATCAACTAAGAGGATTTCATGAATTCATGGGATATATTGACATGCCACTTTGAAGAAATTATACAGGATGATCCAGAAACAATAGTAATCTCTCTCTCCCGGAATCTCCTTAAGGATAATTATGCTTAAAGGATTAAGTTTTACTATAATTACTTTATTTTCTCCTAGGGTTTCTCACTTTTACCTTAAAATTGTTGTTTGGATTATAATAAAAAAATTGAATTTGGAGTGTTTAATATTTTCAAGAGAAGTGTAGAAAAGGAATTTATCCATTCTTTAAAGATAATTAGAACAGACAATAGAGATGTGTACATTGGTGGAAAGTTTAAATATTATCTAGATAAATATAGGATTTGGTATGATTATATTTCACCATATACCCTATAAAAATGTCATCAGAAAATATAAGAATAAAATCTTGGTAGAGATAGATCAAATGATGTTGGTAGAATGTAAAACTTAATGTTTCTTTCAGAGTAAAGTATTTGGAATAATGGTACATATCCAAATACATTTTTTATTATTTTCAAAAATTTATATATTCATCCTTATAAAATAAACAACATAAATAATCATATAATAAATTTTTTGAGGGTTTTTTTCCAGAAATTTTATCATCAAAGTGAAAGGAGATAACATAGGTATGTTTGAGAAAAGAGGACTTTAAAAAAATTTCCTTAGTTATCCTCTAAACAGAAGATGATATCACTGATACAACATAGAAACATAGAATCCTTTTTATTGTGATTATTTGAATGTTTTAAAACACTCATTTAACGAGTGTGTATAAAAAACAATACATTTTCACGTTATGGAGTTGCTGTAGAATTTATTGGATATTTTTTTGAAATTATAAAAATTATGAATATTTAAGTGAGGGAAATGATAATGATAATGATTAAAACTTATATAGAAACTAGGAACAAAAAAAATTATTTCATTAAAGGTTGATAAATTAAGTAGAGACTAAAAATATCATCGGTGATCATGGTCATGTAGTTCAAATAAGGAGAAATTTGAGAACAACATCTCATTCCTCATTGATTATTCAAGTGAAACAAAGAAGTGTGAGTGAAACATTGAAGCATCAAGACTAAGAAAATGATATGAACAAGGAATTGGATCACATTGAGAATAAAATACTTATGGGTTGGTTTCTAAGTTGAAAAAAAATATTTTTATTATAAAAAAGTTTGTGTTCCATAACAATTTGAATATGAAAGTAAAAGTGATGGGGAATAAAGTAACAATAATTTATAAGAGCTATTATCAGTTTAATATGATTGAATTTTAATAGTTTTTTTTGGTTTTAAGTCACAAAATTATAAGGATATTTTTTACCATCACTATTCAAAGATGATACAATATTTTACTAATGGATACCAATCCATCCTTACTTATTTGTGATCTTAAAGAGGAAGTGTATATTGATAAGCATGAAGGATTCTTTATTATAGATGATGATGGATTTGTTTTCAAGTTAACAAAGACACACTATGGGTTAAAACAATATTTGAGGGAATAATATTTAAAGCTTGACTCATGCTTGGAGGATTTAGATTTCTGAAAAGTAAGACTGTATAATAACCTCTATACTAAAGGAAATAAGAATGTATCTCTCATTATTATCATCTATGATGATGATATTATATTCATTGGAAATGAAGAATGTGATTACATGAAGTTTTACACTCAATTGAAGGAGATTTTTTAGATGTAAATGTTAGAATAAATTAAATATTTCTTAGATATCAAAAATTTTCAAGAGGAGGATCACATCATTTTTTTTCCAAGAGAAACACACTAGGAATATTTTAAGGAAGTTTTTTATGAGATGAGAAAAAGTAGTTTTTACTCTAATTGAAATGTGAACTGAACTTTCCAAAGATGATTAAGGTAAAGAGGTTAATTAAATGTATCTTAAATAACTTATTTTAATTTTTTCATATTTTAATGATTTAATATTGAAATATATTTTATGCTATCACATTGTGTGATAGAATATTATAAAAAAAGGTAAGTTAGACCTCTATATAATTTTTTATGTGGATTTGGATAGTAGTTTTTATAATGGGAAGTCTACCTCTAATAGAGTTTTCTTCTTGGGAGAGAAGTGCACGTCATGAAACACAAATAGGTAGAATTACGAAAATCAATAAATGTCACACAATTTATATGGATGGGAACTCAAATCAAATATGTCATGGTGGAAGTGAAGTTACTATTATTAGTGATCTTTGATAATCCGTGTAATAAATATTTCAAGAGATACAGTCTGTCATTATTAATAAAATCACATAGATATTAAGTACCACTTCATAAAGGAGGTGGTTTAATAAGGTGTGTTGAAGTTGTAGTTTATTCATAACAAGGATTAAGTGGTGGATGTATTTACCAAACTATTGACAAAAGATACATTTTAATGGATAATATTTATAATGGGAATTTAACCTCATACATCTTGAGTCTACGGTCCATCACCTATCTCACTTATTTATGGATCTTTATTATCAAAGGGAACAAATATAATTTCAAAGAATATATATATTTTTAAATTATAGAGTTTTATTATTAATGATAGAATATATTAAATTAGTTTTTTATGAAATGGTAAATTGATGATTTTATAATGTGTTCATGGTTTTTTGTGAATTAATATAATAGTTTGTTAAGTATGTATTTAAGAAGTTTATTTGGAACTTATATAGGAATAGTCTTTGAGAATATGAGATGAATTTAGAAGTGAAAGTGACTATGAAAGTGAGTGTGATTTATTGATGTATATCTTTGATATTATTATTTAATAATTATTTTTTTCTACACTATGTTTGTTCATGTGGGATTAGATTTGAGTAAATTATATTTCATTATAAAATAACAAGATATATTGGATTAAAGGAGAAGTATATTTATTGATGAACACCAAAATCTAAATGGTAAGATTGTTTAATTAATAGATTCTATAGCGAAAGATGTTTTCCCCTGGTCTGGGCTATGTTCATTTTTAAGTTTTGAGGTCTGAGGTCCACTATATGGGTAAAATAGTAAATTTACCCTAGTAAATGACCTTAAAATTTTATGGTTGTGTCGATCTTGAGGCATGATGTTTACCGCCAAGATTATTTTTGGTGAAATTATAAGATAGTGAAAATTAAGTGATATTTAATATTTATTATATAAACCATTAATCATACAATGAGTTAAAACATTTATATCTTTTAAAAATAGGATATAATGAAATTTTTATTATCGTGTTTGTGTCCAAAATGAGGATTTTTACCTAATAAAGTTATAATTAATTTTATTGGGTATCTAGGCTTGATAGGGTCTATTTTAGGTATTTAGTAAAATTACTTATTATCCTAATTACTTGATATAAAAATTCATTTTAATCATCTAGGAATAGAAGATATACCATCATCTATAAAAATATAGGTTAGAGGAATTTGTTGTATTAGAGATTGATCTTAGTGGAGTCAATGTCAGATCATAAAGCAGAGGCAGATTCACTGAAAAATGATGATCAAATATCATAATGTTGATAAATAAGTCAAATCTTCATCATAATTTACAAGTGGTGGTATATTATTTTTACTTTTTTATTCACCTCTTTCATAATGAATTATCACATGAGATTTATATATTAAAAATAATTTTGATACTACACAAATTATATAATTCTTATTCCCTATTTTTTTTC
Source organism: Viscum album (assembly GCA_963277665.1). Classification (NCBI taxonomy): domain Eukaryota; kingdom Viridiplantae; phylum Streptophyta; class Magnoliopsida; order Santalales; family Viscaceae; genus Viscum; species Viscum album. The sequence goes on from OY728135.1 coordinate 262,220,198, forward strand.
ATGTATTGATTTCAATATTTTGGAATTTATCTAATATTATTTTTCATAATGAAATTTTTGGTAATTTTTTAGATCACTCATTATTGTGATATTCATCATCTAATCTTTCAACTTATTCATTTATGGCTGAACCTGATAGAAAAACATTTGAGTGGTTATAATTATACAGACCATTGTTCCTTACTTCCCATCTTCATTTCATCCCTGTGAAGAGAATTCATCATTATCCTTTTCAATTTATGGATTTTTGATGATAATGGTGTGTAATGGTGGATTTTATTATGATGGGATGGGGATGTCACCCAACCAGATAGTGGAAGTGGTGCAAGTAATTTTCCAATGTGGAGTGATGGTGGTTAGTGTACAAAAAAGGACACCAGGTGATGACTAGGGATGTGATCAAGGATGAAATTACATCATGCATGGTTGAACAACCTAATAATGATAGTGATTATGGGAATTTATGGTGATGAATACCAAATTAAGGGAAATAATAACATTCAGGCATGGGTGATGACATATTGGGCATTGATAGTGGTGGAAACAATGATTAAAATAATATGATTTGTAAGTAACTAAGAATATTGGACTTATAATTATAGAATACATGATGTTTTTTCCTTAGATTCACAAATTATGTTCCATTTTCTGATTATGGATAAGGTTTATGCAAGGTTATAAATAACACATGGGGTGTGAATCATTGTCATTCGAAATTAATACCAGTCTTCCAATCTCAAACATGTATTGGGGTACATTCTTGACTAATAAATTGGGCCCACACACCATTTAGGGAAAGGTGTAGATCATATATTTTAGACAAAACAACTTGGGTATTGTAATATTACACATTGAATAACTATTTATCCTCACTCACTTTATTTGAAGGGAAGATACACTGTGTATATCAGGATGATTTGACTCGGGGTGTACTAACAGTACATACCCAACTTCTCTGTGTGTCCCATGCACTATATACCCTTGTTGGGAACATTGTGTAAGTTGACTCCACATTACAAGATTATGAAAGTACATTCCAATCCTTTTTATGAGGCTCACACACTATGTTTGGAAGAGTAAATGTCATATACTATGTGATTTTTATTTTTTTCAATTTTTTATTTATCAGGTGTTATAATTAGACAAGTAAATGGTCTATTTTGATCAATTTTTATATGTAGTGAATAATTATTTATTCCCCTTGGTCATTAGAGGAAATTTACAGGGCTTCTTGGTAGTTTTAGGATTGTAGCTCTAAAGAGGTAATGGAAGGGATTAGGAAATAAATTTGGTATAGACTTAGGGTCTATGTACTCCCTTAGTAGAATTACGATGATAAATCATGAGCCCTCTACATACATCAAGGAGTCAGTACTCTGCCTCTTGTCAAAGGCATGACTTCTATATACCATTAAATTCAATTATTGTGTTAGTATTCCCTTGACCCTGATAAGGTGTGAGTACCCCATACAGTAGGAGTTGACACTCCCCCACACGAGAGGGTATGGTTCCACTATCTATAGAATTAAATAATCCCCCATAAAAATGAGTGTAGGTTCATTATCCATTATATTTGATATTACCTTGATCAAATATTCCCCTCATTGAGCTATGAGTCCTCTATAGGGGTAAGTACTCCCTTGAACAAAAACCGTTCCTTGGAAAGGTGCAAGTCCTTCACTATGGTTAAAAATAGGTAACATTGAAGTTATGAGATCTGACTAGTTATGGATGATGAGTAGTTTCCACTAGTTTAAAAAACATTTTTGATGTCAATTATTGAAATTGAAAACCCTTCTATATGGAGATTAATAGAGGAATTTTCATGTTGGTTTTATAAAAAACCAACCTCAAAATGATGATGAGCTCCCAAAGAAATTAAGATATTGTTTTTTATAAAACCAATATGAAAATATTTCATGAATTGCTTTCACCAACATTTTTTAGTAAAAACCAATGTCAAAAGAATGCTAGGAGGGCTGTCATATCAGTTTTATAAAAAACCAAATTTGAAAGTTTAATATTTTTTAGAAATTTTACAAAATTACATAATACCACACTAGAAAAGTCAAACCACAAAACTAAGTCAATCCAAAAACTAGAAAAAAAATCAAGATCAACAAAAATAACTGATAAGTTTTACAATTCTTTTTACAAATACACACCTAAATGAAACTAGATATCCAAATTAGTAAAAAATATAAAATATTGTGAAAATAAAGTTTGAAGTTATTTCATGTCTTTATATGTATATGAAGAAACATCAGAAAAACCTACAAAATAAATTGTTAAAAAATTTAAAACATATCATATTTGTTTAAATTATAAGTTTTATAATGAAACTAACCTTTTCTAAATCTCTTGCTATTTTGGTCGTGATTATCTCATAAATGAATCATAAAATATAATATCCAAATTAAATAACCCCTTGTTTATAATGAAAATAAATTTATGAAATAATATTTTAAAAATAATAATATAAGATATGTATGAAAAACTAGTATTCTGTTATATATAAGTTATCTACCCATGCTATTAAATAAACAATTTCTTCTAGTTCCACTATTAAAGAGCGATCCCTATTAAACGCCAGCCACAACCTGTTATAATTTCAAAATATTAATGATCAAAACTGATGTAAAATTAAAAATTTAAGATTGAATAACTAAAATAATTAAATAATACTTCTTTAATAAATTATTAAATCTTATTCGATCACCCCCAATAAAGAGCATAACCAATATTCTCTACATTCTATTAGAAAAAATAATCATAACATCCAATGTCCACTAAAATATAATATATTAAGCATTAATAATATTATAATGAATAGAGGTTCAAAATTATATATATTTTCTCACCTACCAAGGAATGAAAAGAAGTAACATGTGATCTCCTTGTTTTTAAATCTTTCAGACATATACTCAATTATGGATTCTTGGTTCAAATATTTTACTTTTTTTGAAATTTAATATAGGTTGATAAAACCATAAAAAAAAGTGAAATGACATTTTATGAAAAGAATATAGAGATACCTAATTATAAAATTAATTAATTAAGACAATATAAAATATTATTACTTAATTTAAATAAATCAATAATTGAAATTTACTTACATAGAAAATAACTGCAACACATGTTTACTAAGATGATCACCCTTTATAACATACATAATGTTGGTTTTAAAAATATATATCATAGAATATCTTCAATATATATTATAAATTTTCATAAAAGTATAATAATTTTCTAATATAGGTAAACATGTGATAAATTTGTTACCTAATTAGCATCCTGAGGAATATTTGAAAGTGCTAGAACATGAAATTTTCATTTCCTTTACAGTGATTCCTTCAATTTAAAATACTGTAATATAAGGTAAGTGTAGGAAAATGTTATAAGTAATCCTGAATTTAATGATAAATAAAAAATTAAAACCATTGCATACCTCATATAATAGCTGAAGGCAAAGATTAGCAAGAAAAAGTAAAAAATGGCCAATACTTCGTCCAACTATAAACACATCCTCAGTAGGAATCAACACTAAAGAAGTTGGATCAATAATATAATGTACTACTACCTTTACCAGACTCGAATACATAATATGATGATGTACATAATACCCTAGATGATTCAAAATTTCTTATACTACAATATGTATAGGGGGATACCTAACATGCAACTCATAGTATACGGTCAGGTCTGAATTAGTAGGTGGAAGATCTGGGTAGGAATGCTATACAAGCTTCATCTATATCGTCACTTTTATAATCATATCTGATACAAATGATTTAATCATATTCTCTATTGACTCATTCAAGTGTCATAACTCATCCTTTAATGAATATATTTCTTCACTATATTCTTTCCCCATAGATGTTACACTAGGTGAATGAGCAATTTTTTAAATACAACATCCACCTTATACCCTCTGACATAGCCAGAGTGTTCTGAATTTTCCAAATAAATGGTAAGAATATCCTTCCTAACCTTAGGTATAAAGTTCCCTATTTCATTTTCTCCTAAAGGGAATCCTGGAGTAATATTTTAAAATGTAATATTAGCAAGATAAATTTATTAAATAGTAATATGGATAAAAATTAAATATTAATTAATTAAAATATCATTATCTATTTTATTTTATTATACCAATAATATACATTCCATTTTTTTACATTATATCCCTTTTCTATTTTTCATAAAGAGTGAGAGGAGATAGAGGGTCGAGTATAAAACCGTCAGAGCCGCTACCTGACTTGGCTCTTAATTCACCATGTTTTTTAGTAATAATTTGTTCCTATAATAAAGGATACCCTCATATTGACAATTTATGTGTGTCTAAATTGTGAAACTATATCTCTAAGTGAGTTTTTTAAGAGTCATATTACATTATAAAAACAAGTTATAATGTAATGAAAATTAATTAAATAAATAAAATTTACAAAGAACAAAAACAGACCATAAAATCTTCCTCCTACTAACTAAAGTCAAAATTATGCCTTGTATATTTATTTATAAAATCATACTTACGACATAAATTTGTATCATTTTTACTCCAAAAAATATAAGTTTAAGTCAATTTTTTCCTGAAATATCCCCATATTTTTCTATAAAGGATATATACTTTTGTTAACTCCTTTGTCTCTTAAAAGTAAAATTTCTTCTATAATTGAATAAATAAAATATTAAAAAATATATAATATTTAATCCATTGGAAATATAAATAAACAAGTTTATAAATTTTACTGTTAGGGACTCCTATAAAATATATTTCACTAAAATGTCGACGATCCTCTAATTAGGGTATAAAATACTTATCCTATAATGACTATATAAAGCCAGGTAAGTCCCACATTGTGTGGTATTTGGTCTAGTTGGGATGTTATTATCATCAAAGTTAATTATCTCTTTTTTCTCTCTACACATGAGTGAAATTTTTGGCAAATGTGTAATCCCATGCCTACCATATTTAGGTACTATCCTCATTAGAGAATAATAAGATTTGAAAATAATTTTTCGAAATATAAGTTTAATTAAATTAAATAATTTAATTACTCTAGATATATATTTAAATGAAAAAAATACATTCCTCGGTTCCTTTGACTTAGTATCTGTCATTATGAACAATGCATGACACATTAACAAAATTATGTGCAACTGTATTTGATTAAAACTAAATAACTTTAATATATAAATTTTTTATTATTTATAATAGATAAGAAAAAAATTTATAAATGAAAAAAATTGAAGATAAAAAAATTATAATGACCACAAATATATTATAAAGATTATTTTTTAATACAAACAATTATAAATATTAATAGCTACAAAAAAATTATATTCACAAACAATTCATACTCATAAAAAAATTTGAGACATTAAAAAGATCTTAGATTTTTTTTATAATTGATAATAAAATGTATACAACCAAACTATTGGATGAATGAAATTTATAACTATCACATAATTAATTTATCTTCAAAAATAAAAAAATAACTTACACAAAATTTTGGCATAAATAGATCCTGAATGCTGTTGAACTCTCTCGAAGGAAGTGTAAATAGGGAAAACAATGCATGATTGAAGAGAACATTATAAGGGCATATAAAAATATATAATTTAAACATGAATAAATTTTTAATAAATTATTTGTATCTTAAAAAAAAATAAAAAATAAAAACAATTTACAACAAAAAAATTAATCAAAATTCATTATAATGAAAAAAATAAAATTATAGATGGATAAAAATTGAATAAAAAAATAAATTACAAAATTTGGAGGTAAATATTGAAAAATATATTTTAAATATTTTCCTGAATAATTGGGCCAGTAATTTAGTGTTTTCCCATATCCCTTCTACATGATCATTTCATATAGCTTGAACTATGTCTCCATTGTAGTCATTATTATAATTTTGAAATCATATAATAAATGATAAACCCCATATAAATCCATAAAATCATCATCATACTCATCACCCAAATGAATTATATTCCATTGAAAAACTATGGACCAAATATCATTCGATGGATCAATAACATAAAATATTTTCTTTGCATGTGTCACCATGATAAATGGTTCATCTTTACGACTAAATATTTTAAAATAAATGAGTTTAAATTGATAATCATCATCTTTCACACCACTTTTACTATCAACCCAGTTACACTTAGACACTGTTACTTGAAATAAAGTATAATAAATTTCTTATATATCCTCAAGAACTCCAAAATATGTCATTAATTTAGAAATTGGGTTTTTATCCTTTTTCACTCAAAATAATTAGTGATTCAGTGAAGACCATTACCCTATAATTTTGAACAAAAATCTTTTCATATAATGTTTTGTGTGAAATATGTAACCAATAATATCAAAACTAGACCATGTGATCACATTAAGAGATGGTCACCCTACCAACCATTTCACTATTTTTAATGTCGATAAATCTTTGCTGAGTTTATATTTAAACCATGAAAAAATGTAAATTTTTTCTCAATCGTAAACCAATTTTTATTTGTTTTTAGATATCATAACTTTAATACAACAATATTTTATTATATATATGATTGAAACTCATCTATGTTGTTCAAAATGTATAAATGTTCCTGCATCACTTCATCACATAGAATGAAATTTACCTTTAATCCAAAATCCCTCTACCTTCATTATCAACAATAAAATATTGAGATATAGGGAATCCAATATTCTCCACTCCATATAAATAATCAGTATAGAACTCAATAACCTATTTCAATACAAATTTTTTGACAATAAAGGCCTCCATTTGATGAGTATTTTCAACATATCTCTTTAAAATTTTTATATATCTTTCTAAAGGATATATCCAACATAAATAAATAGGCACATATATTCTTATGCCACACACCAAATGTATCTCTATATGAACAATTATATAAAAAAAATTTGTGGGAATTAAGTTTCTAGTTGAAAAAGTATGAGTGTAGATTCATTCTCCAACATGGATAACTAATTTGGATCAATGACTTTACAAAAATAGATTTGAAAAAATAACATAAAATTATGATAATCTTTCTGAAAAGTGTCAGAAATACACCATACAGTGTGACCATTAGCAGTTGTTTCATTAATTAATGAAAACCATGATATTTAATACCTATTAATTTAAAATTCTTCAATCACACCAAATTATTCACATTTTGAATAATATACATTAGGAACTTTAATACCATATAGACACTGAAAAAAATCCATCTTCTCACTCTTGGTTAATGTGTGAAAAGATGTATGTAAATATGTTATGTTTCCTTTCATAGTTTGAGTTAACTCAAAATATATTCCCATGGATATCAAGTCCAATATAACATGAAATCCATATTTTTTTCCTTTCATTTTATTTATAAAAAAATTGCAATCAAACTATGACATATTTTTTTAACATTCATAACACCGATGTTATATTTTATCTCTAAAACATTTCAATAAGATAGTTTGAATAAGATAGATGGTTTCTTCTAGATATTTTTTTTCATGAACAAAACTTATTTTCTTTCCAAATGTGAAATAAATATTTTTCACCTCATCATAATATTATTCAGTTGAAAATGGTTGTAGGTGGAGATTATATTCTTGTAAATTATTAAATGATTTTTTAAATATATGATAGGGTTTATAACTTCAAAAAAAACTTTGATGTTTTATGAAACTATATTTATTCCATTCCACAATTGATTATATAAAGTATCTTCTTCATAAATTAGACATTATTTATGTCCCTTAATAATGTATCTAGATAAATTTCCATATATAGAAAAGTCATTTATAGTGAACATTATCATAAAACACAGAATAAAATACTATTTCTTATATGCATCAATAATTGTAACACCTGTATCCCATAAAATTTTTAAATCAACAATCAATGGTAAAATATAGACATAAATATTATTTACTAGATGTTTTAGTTCAGAAATCATTAAGATCATCATAACATATTTTTTGTTCATACATATATATGGGAAAAAGTTATAAATTTCCAAAAAAATGACCATGAACTATGTTGGATACTAAGTCTCCAACATGGATTCATTCCATCTATACATAGTACCATTATGATATTTCTAGATTCCATTATAGAATCAAGAATTTTTTATTAAATCTCTTCCACTATGGTGAATCAACAGAGTGCTATAAGTCATGATCAAATATGAACTCATTTGTATGCCATATTAACCATTTTTCATCATTTGAATTTTCAAATAAACACTTCAAATAAGGAATTATTATAAGCTACCAAATTACTTTAGTATGAGGTTTGATGTCGATACCTAAGAATGAATCATAGTTAAATTTTTCATCCATCTTATATCATGATGTCCCACATTTAAGAAATTTTTATCAACACTTATATTCCTTCCTATAAAATACAAAATCTTTAGGGTAATCATGTATTTTTTTATACCCCAATCCTACTGAACATAATATTTTATTTATATCATAACTGGAATCTGGAAGCCCATTTCCTTCTAGAAGTATCTCTTTTAAAAGTAAAATCAATTCAGAGAAAATTTTATCATCCCACCCATTTCTTGATTTCAAGTTAACTAATTTCAATAATTTTAATAATACTATAAATTTGGTGAACTTGAGAATTTTTGTTTCTCATAATATCTGTAAAATCATGAAAAAATTACTATTTTTTGATAGTTTTAACACCTGTACCATGAATTAATTCTTCAATATGATCCTCTTTCCCATTCTAAATTTTCATCAACATTAGATATTGAATTTTATATTATTTCAGCATAATAGATACAATGTTTATAATTATGGATAAAACCATAATAAATGATATGATCCCTAATTTCTATAGAGTTTAACTTACTCATATTCAAACACTTCATGAATGGACAAAGAATGAAATCTTTTTTTTGAAGATTTCATTTAGAAAATTCCAATAAATCATCTACTCCTTTTTATATTCATCAATGGTTCTTTTTAAATTTATCCAATTAAAATCCTTTAATTACATATGTTCACAATATAAACAGTGGATATATTAAAACATATAAACATTTCAAAGTATATATAATAGATAAATTTTAAACATAAAAACATATAATCAAAATAATAAATTATTGATAACTATTCTATCATAACAAAAAATTATTCATAATGATCAAAACATATCATTGAAAAATTTAAATACAAGTGATTAATCATATATAAAAAATATAATTTGAAAATCCATAAATATTTGAACAAAAAATTGATTCCTTAAAAACAATTTAAAAAATTAAAATCAAGTTACAAAATAAAGAATAATTAAAAGTAATTATATTTTAAAAAAGATAATTTCTAAATGAAAAAATATAGAATAAATAACTTCAACCAAAAATAATTTATAACGATAAAAAATTTAGGAATACAAATAGTTATAAATAAAAATATTTACAACAACAAAAATTACACTGACAAATAATTTTTAATCATAAAAAATTTATAACATTAAACAAATTTTAACAAAAATTTTATAATTGATAATAAAATACATACAAGCAACTGAATGGATGAATCAAATTTATAACTAAAATATAATTAAATTTTCTTTAAAAATAAAAATATAACTTAAAATATTTAGAGGTTGATAATAAAAAAGAGATTTTGATTTCTGATAAAATCACTCAATGAAAGTGAAAATAAAGATAATTCTACAATATTGAAGAAAAATTAGTGCAAAAACGTAAAAAAAGAACCAATGAAAACCTTGAATTGAGGTTTTGTATCGAGTAGAATATCTAGAGGATCATGAAAGAATAATTAATGATGGAAGATTCATGATAAACAACATTAAAAGTGAATGGATATTGATTGCATCAAATGATCGACCATTTTTTAGGGTTGTCTAATGCCGTTATGTGCCATCATCGGTCAAGAGAAAGGGTTTTGAGTGAAAAAAATGAGGGTTTTAGGTTGTTGGTATATTTTTAAAGTAGTTTTAACGTTAGGTTTTTTGAAAACTAATGTTAAAGGGTTATTTTTAAATAAATTTTAACATCATGTTATTATAAAATCAATATTAGAAGTTATTCTAAATTAATTTTAAAGTTATTTTTATAACAAACTGATGTTAAAACATTGACATGGAAGCCTATATTTCTATTAGTATTGGGTGTTGTGGGTATATAAATATATTTAGTAATTCATGGTTTCCCTCGAGTTATGAATACATTAGTGATTTGTTCTTTGGATTTTATGATTCCTTCATTATTCTCAGTACCTCTGGTTTCCTAGGAGATACGATCCTTCATGGAGACGATTATTGAATTTGGGGATTCTATTACCATCCTTGGTTAATGTAAACTTTTATCATATATGGGGTTTGTTCCTATTTCCCTATGTATTGGGTTTGATTTGACTTGTTTTTACATCTTTAATTTATGTTCTTTAGGTATCCTACTGAGTGTGTTTATACTCATCCCAAAATGGGATGTGTGACCACATCTGTCATGTCCATGTAGATGATGCAAAGTTTAGAGGAGATCAATCTAGATTTGGATCTAGTGGAGCTAATAGTGTTACTGCATAGTGGCATATAGTGGTTTATGATAGTGATGGATATAGTTAGAGATTAATCTAAGATTTATTGTAGTGGGGTGATACTTCACCTTTTCATATGTCCATCAGGTTTAGGTACCCTTAAAATTTATTGTTTCTATGATATTTTCCTATGTGGAATTGTATATTTTTGATGATGTCTCATATATGATTTTTTATACAATGTAATTATTCATATATTTCACTGGTGATGCTAGTCATATTTCATATTAGAGATGCATTTCTATTGTAGTTTTTATAGGTTATGGAATCTCTAGTATATTATGACTTATTGGTTCTATTCATCATTTCTTGGCCTATTAGAGGGAGGTTTGGGATGAAACATTTAGTTTTTCACCAAACCAGGGGAAATATTATTGGTTCTAGTCATGTTAGAATTAAGGTTTGGCATTTTTTAGTGATTGTGTTGATTTATTGGTGTGTGTGGTAGATTTTATGGTTATCACATGTCAAAACTTGATTCAATTACATTTATATGTGAATAAATACTTGTTGATATAGGGTAAATATTATTAAAAGAGTGTTAAAGCTGAAGGAATTATTTTAAGATATGTAGAGAATATCATGCACACTGCTTGACTATTGGAGAATCATTGACCCAAAACTAGAGTTCTAGTGGCCATGTTTTTTTAGAAATAAGATTAAATTCCCATCAAAAGAGTTTTGGTGTCCCTCCACTAGAGTTAAAGTGGAAGACATAGGTGGTTTTTAAGTAGTAGTTACCTATAGTATACTTTTAGTGATACCTATTAGGGTTTTAGTAGGGTTCAATAGATTACAATATTTTTAATGTATTTGATGATGTTAAATGGTTGGTTACACCTATGACTATTTATATTTTACCCTTAACAACACTTAGAATAATAAAATGTGATTTTATGGGTTGGAGAGATCTAAGAAAACATAATCAAATTTAAGATATTGGTAGTTGAAGTTGGTTAAATGTTTTTTAATTTAAAATTCAAAAAGAACAACAGTTAGAGGGGGTGTGTGTGTGTTTCATAAATTTGAGAGTGTGTAAAATAGAAGGAAGTTGAATAAGGAACAAAATAGTAATGATTTCATAGGATCTTCATTAAATAATTCCTTGAAAATAAAACCCATGGAAGTAAATATTGAAGTTACTCTTGAAGAGGACAAGGAATTATATAGTATATTAAATGATATTATGAGATTCTTTTTATGGAATAAATTTAAAATTATTTTTTTCATCAATAAATATAAGTGAGTAATTGAAGAATATATTAGGTTATTAAGGGTAAAGTACACATGTTGTTTTATTGAAGAATTTAGTGTGTGGAGAAGTGAATTTTAGTGGGTACTAATCTATAAAAAGAGATGTTTCTACTTAGAGATTGTAGAATCATTTTATTTCTCTATTTGGATAATTTTATTTATATTATGTGGGATCATGTTGAATCAATCAAGAGACATTTGAATATAACACGAGTTCAAATATAGACCTTTCTCATTTATATCCATGATGATTATATTAGATTATGTGATCATAATTTTTCTAGATCATATCATGGGTGTATCCATTGGTATTAGATGAATAACATTGTAAATCATTATTCCCACTATGTTTGATTTTTTTAGAGTGTGTGGTTATTGAATTAAATTATTATAATCATAAAAATTTAATATAGAAGAATAAAATAAGTTAAAACAAACAAAAAAGTCATTCATCTTAATTGACAATGAAGGTTTTTCATTTATGGAATGTAAAGGAAATTGATTCATTAATTCAACCTACCTATCAATAAAACCTTAAGGATCTTAATTCCTTTTTAAATCAAGGTATCCATGGATTTGGTGGTGAAATATTACTAGGTATATTATACTCACAACCTACATGAATCCCTTTAGGATGTGTATATACCTCGTTGTTCATGATCCAAGTAAGGGAAAGACACCTAATCATGAGGGATAATAGATGCAGGAGCAAGGAGTCTTGGTGTTTTTTTGGAGTGGGTGATAGTCATATTTTAGAGTCATCATGGGATTTTTATTACTTATATATAGTTCTATTGATTATATTTTTTTATCATGTATATATATATGTATGTATGTATATTATTATATGGTAGTGTTTGGTTGATAAATTGGGTATGATTAGACTATTGTTCTTTTACAATATTATATATATATATATATATAATGTTTTTTTATATTTTTATATATTAATGATTGGTACCCTTCAGATTATAGGTTTGTATTTTTTAAATGCATGAAATATGATTAATTATGTCAATTTTTTGGCAGGGTATACTAATACCCTAGTTATATTCCAAAGAGGAAAAATTGCTTTACACTATACCATACCTTATCCCTCAACATTTGTGACAACCTCTAGTAATTAAGAAGAATTCTTGAGGTCTTATGGTGATTCAGTTAATACCCTTATGATATTAAAAATACATTTATATTATTAACATTATAAACCATAATTATTTCTTATTTATAAGATATTTTACTATGATATATTCCATTCAATTTATTTTAATGTTTATTTACTTTGATACTTTATACTCTTACCATATTTATAGCCTATAAATAATTTTTAAAAATTTCAAATTATATTTTTCATGTGATTTAATTTATAATGTTTTTTATCATAAAAAAGGAGAATATTTTTATTCCATTTTTCAGATGAATACTTTATATCATTTTTCATAATCTTGATATATGTTTTTTATTTTACTAACATTTTTATTGATAACCCGAATGGACCAAAGGCCTTATTTTTTATTTTATTATGGATAATCCCCCTTTTAAGGGTTAAAGGGGAACCCATACATGACCTGTAGGCCCAAGGCATAAGGCCCGACTGACCTGCAATACATGACCCGAAGGCCCAGAGGCATACCATGCCCATTAAATAGCTTGCGTTTCATGCAACTTAGAGTTCAAATAGACCACGATCTATTATTATGTGACCATTATAAACAAGCCATTAAATATTCAGGAATATATAAAAATAGATAAATTTTAAAAAATATAGTTTATATATTTATAGAATAAAAATATTTGTTTATCAATTGATTAGAAATAAATAATAATAATAATAAAAGAAGTGTTTTTTTCTAAAAAACTAATTTTTTGCACACAATATAGTTATATCATAATAAATTAAATTATTAACTATTGTTGAATGATATTAATAAAATATATATATTATATATTTAATAAAATGTTAAAACATTCATATAATATTTTTACTATACATATGATAAGAATAAATCCAATTTAATTCTAAAAAACATCATTTTTTAAAATGTAATTTTATAGAGTTCTGCGCACTTATGTTAAAATTAATTTTTTTCCACTTATAAGTATTGAATTTTATAAAATTAATTCCATATTTTTAATCTTGAGGTCCAAATTTAGTAAATAGGTCACTTTTATTTTTGGTAAATATGAATATTAACCTTGATAGTTTTTGTTATCATGGTAAAGGATAAATTGGTTAAAAATAAAATGACAAGGAATTAAAAATGATAGTAAAACTTTACCCAATTTTATTTCATGAGTTATTTTCATCCATAAGAATTAAGTTTTTGAATATATTACCATATTTTTCCCTTTGGAAGTGATTATAACCCTTAAAATATTTATTTAAAAAACATTTAAAGATGTCTCATTCATGATTTTAATAACCATAAATTTTTTAATATGTATTTATCTAGAAGATATATTTTACTATAAATATTATTTTGAAATATAAAGGAATTATATTCATCATGGTAATTTATTTTTAATTTTTAGCGATGAAATAATTACTTTAAATGATTTCACAACACTTATGGAGTAATTATTTAATTAATAAATAAAATAAAATAAATGATATTAAAAATATTAAAATAAATATAATTTGAGATAATTAATGCCATCCAAGAATTTTATATATGACCTTGAAAAATTAAGGATGTTTTAACATATTTTATTTTAATTTATATTATTTTATTGATATTTTTTAAAAGTCAAAGTTATGAATAGTGTCAAAATTGTCGTTAAGGATATTTTAAAATAAATAATATTTTATTAAATGATATAAAATTAATGAAAATATTAAATTTGGAAAATTTTTTAGGGTATGGTTTAAGATATCAATCATGGCTAATTTATGGACAGTTTGTAATTTTATAGTAACAATATTGAAATCTATATTATCACAGTAAGAGTTAAAGGGGTTAAATAAGGGATAAAACAAAATGATAAGGTTAGGAATATGAACCAAACTTGTATAAAAATTATTTTATGAGATGATTTTGAACCAAAATCATCTTATACTCTATATAATTCACTTTTTATCCATTTTTAATTGAAAATTAATTTATATTAATTCATTATTTTTGAGAGTTTCTAAAAGTACCCTTTACCACGATTATAAAAAGGGCACCTCCTCCCTAAATTCTTTACACCACTTTTAGCATTCTATTTAGACCAAACCATATCTATTTATGTTATAAAAATATAAAAATATGTTTTTTATGTCTTGATATTCCAAAAATACCAACCTGAGATCCCTTAAGAAGCAATCTAAAGGAAGTCTGTAGAAGAAGAGGTAATCGTGTTTACCAACCCATTCAAGTTCATTTCATATTCTACTTCCTCTTACTGTGTTATCCCCTTTATAAAATAGTGAATACAATATAATATATATACTTACATGTTATTATGATTATAAAACCACAATATTCTACCTTTTATTCATCCTATGAAAAATAAAATCACCACATGTGCGTATGTACGACTTACCATCTCCACATTGTGATGTAATTCCTTTTTCACCCCACTTTACCTGGATGTTTATAATGATGTAAATAATGGATATATATGATAATTATGGCATGATATGTATTATATAAAATTTGTAAACCATCAACATCCTTACTATTTTAACCATTTAGAAATGATATCATCACTCATGCGTACGTACGACTTACCATCTCCACAAAGATATGCGATTCGTTTTCTATGTTCAACATTATAGAATGGTTATAAAAATGTATTTAATGATTAAATATGATTTTTATGAAATTAATATTGTTATGGAGATTTTTTATCTTTACCCTATACAATATAACTGATACTTTCATGAAAAAAAATAATGAGAAAACAATGCAATGAACACCCAAAATAGTGAAATGAATAACATTTTATCAATAAAAAAGTTAAAAAAATGTTATAAGGGGAATATATTTTATATCATAAATATTAATATTATTTTTAAATAACATTATAATATTTTTAAAACTAATATATAGGAGGTTCTAAAATGTATGGAGGAAATTAGACCTAAGGTAAGGGTTATTTCACAATCTCATTATTATTTTGATTTTTTATGTTTAAGTCTCCACTGGGAAATATTTATATTCCATGTTCATCTTCTCAAATAATATTTTCAAAACAATTTTTAATTTTATCCTATGAATACTTAAATCTATATTTACCCATGTTTTACTTTTTGAAAAATGGTTCGAAAGAAATCTTTTTGTCATTTTCTAAACGAGACCCTTTATGACTTTTCTAACAAAAATATGGAGGAATGTTTATTTAACTTATATGGAATGATATGATTTACACCCCTTCATGAAACCTTATTGTTTTTAATATTCCTTAAAAAAGTTTACAATATTATTTCCAAATAAAATATTTTCTTTTATAATTGTGTATTGTTAAAAATAAGTGATTTCAAAGTAAAATGGGTATTTTACTCATTAAATTTTCAATGATCTTAATAAAGTATTTTCCTCTATGTAAACTTCCATTTTTTAATCTTATGATTCATTGAGTTTAAAATATTATTATACCACCTACCATATTTTATTGAATGTTTTATGATCAGTTTGACTGGGAATGTACTATTTTGATACCATTTTCCATATTACTTTTGATGGTTTATGATTATGTTTATTAATTGGGTAAAGTTATTAAAATTTAATTTGATAGTCTCAATATAAATTTATATGTTGATTATTTTAACCCCTTTCATACAAGGAATTAATTTGACTTAATAATTGATAGGAGAGGCCCGCTATAGCTCATCGATACATCAATAGGTCTTATGAGACAAACTAGTTGGTGTATTGACTAAGGCCTTACCCATTTATTTATTCTGTATTAGATGAAGCCTTTATGACATGTTTATAATGTCCCACATTATTCATTACCAAATTATGAGATTAGTTATTGGTTACCATGTGATTATTTTATTATTTATGATATCCATGGATAAGTTTTATCTTGAGTTATTATGGAATTATTTATTTTCTATTTATTTCCTGCCATATTCATGATGCCTTATTTAGATTCCACTATACGCTTACCCTTATTGAGCATTTGAGATCACCCTTTTTTATCTTTATTTTCCCCAAGATTCCAAGAAGTTTATTATGATTTATTTTTAAGGTTAATATAGGAGAATAATGCTGTTATAAAGTAATTTACTATGTTTTATTGTATATTTTCAATTGTAATGTAAGATTAAAGAATGTATTTATTTTTCCAAAATTACTAAACTGTTTGGTCCTTAAGGATGAGATTCCTAGTATATTATGACAATGTAATAAAGTAAACACCGACTTTGGGATACTAGGGTTGGGGTGTATTAGATCAAGTTTAGTAGAAACCTTGGGAACTAGATTTTTTAATACATAGATTTGAAAATAAAACCTTATGGAAGAATTTGGAAATCTATCCAAATAAACTAAGATTAAGATTTAGAGATTATTTATACCTAAATTTTCAATTTATGTTAAGTGTATCACTATTTTTGAGATTATACATTATGTTTCATAATTTTATGATCTAATATAGTGTATGCCATTTTTTAGAAATGGCGTGTAGTGGAAGAAATGAAAATTATATCAATGAACATAATCCAAAGAGTAAGAATGATTGTTTCTTTAATGGTTTTAAGAAAATATTTCGAAGGTAACTAGTATTCCAAATATTCTCATCATATGAGTATATAATATCATGTGATAACAAGACAAATAAATCATTCTCTAAGTCTTATGACTTCAAATGGAAGAAAGAAAAGAAGAGTAAGATATATAGTAAAGGATGGATAAAGGGAAGAAGGGAAAGAATGATTTTCTTACATGTGCTACTTGAGGAAGGAAACAAGTTACTACATGATTAAAAGGAAAATATTTTGCTTCAAGTGTGGGGAACTAATACACCATGATCATAATTTCAAGGGTAATAAAGAATTTTCTAATGTGAAATGCTTCCACTGTAAGGATATGGGGAACTATGAAAATGAATCTCCCATGAGTCAAGGGAAACTACCTTAGAAGGACCAAAGGGATCAAAATAAATCTTATGTTATTGATACATATGAAGTGTAATGATTACTATGCTTATGTATTGGATCCAATAAATATATTATAAAAATAATTTTGAAATTATTATTATAATAATCATGAAATTTATAAGGATTATACCGCAATACCATTTCTTTAAGTTTTTAGTGGAATGTAACGAATAATATCAATAACCAAGAGAAGTGATTCCATGGAAAGTTGATCTTTTATAAAACATATAATTTAGGTAATATAACCTTAATATGTGCTTCATGTTGACATAATAATAATAAATAGATTTTTATTGTATAATATTGGGGACAATAAAGGTGGTTATTAATTTGATGGTATATGTTATCATTTCTAGGATTATTAGATGTTTGGATTTAAGAAAAATATTCAACAAATTGAGATTTTATTTTAGGAAGTATTCATGTTTTCATTAAGGTTTAAAGGTGATCAAGGTATTAATATATTTGGTATGTGATAATAAGAGTTGAATTATTTTTTTGGGGGAAAATTTGATGCTATATTGTTTTTGGGAATTTAGTGTCCTTCTATATTCTTGAAAAAATATATTTTGGATGAGTCTTAAGGATAACTACTTATGAAATAGATTAAGTTAAAAATTGGATGTTATTTTTTGAGTTTAAATTATTACTTATTATATTGGATACCATGTGATAATAATTTTTTTGGTAAATATTTAATGGTAGAAGGAATGACTTATAGATTGTTGGCTAAAAGTGATTTAGGATTGTCTTGAATATCCATATACAGATATACGAAATGATGTGGAAATAGATTGAAGCAGAACCAAAGGATGATATTATGACATATAATGAAATAAATTTTATTTTTATCAAGTTCTTTATAAAGATATTAAAATAACCCCTTGACTCTAGAAAAATGATTTTGGAATAAAATCATTATCCGTTTACTTTTCTTTCTGAGAAATTAATAGTCTTTTGATTGATCAAATATTTATAGTTTTTGATGATTAGATTTATTATGATCATGTTCTTTATAAATATCCATTAGAGCTTGATAGCTAGATTTCTCTTACATTTCTATATTTTCACCATGCACTAATTTTCTCCTAATCAAAATCCTAGTTTTATTGTGACCTTCACATTAGCACTTTTCAAAAGGATTTTTATTAACCCCTTTTATGATTTGGGTTTCCCATAAAGTAATTTTCAAATATCAACCATTGATTTAAAAAGTTCAATTTAAAATAGAGGATGAAATTTATTTAAAAAGTGAATAATGTAACACCCCAAGATTTTACAACATGCCTCTTTTTAAATAATTCAATCTCTTCAAATAGCTTTCATTTCATGCAACTCCATGTTAAAACAAACCACAATATATTATTATGTGACCATCATAACTAGCTATTAATTTTTATGGAATAAATAGTAATAACTAAATTTTTAAAAAATATGGTCTATACATTTATTTAATAAAAATCATTGGTTATCGATTGATTGGAAATAAATAATAATAATAAAATCATTGTTTTTATGAAAAACTATTTTTGTGCATGAAATATTGTTATATCATAATATATTGAATTTGTAACTATTGTTGAATGATTTTAATGAAATTTATATATTATATATTGAATAATTTTTTTAACATTCATATAATATTTTTACTATGAATAGGATAATAATAAATCCAATTTTAATATTAAAAATAATATTTTCTAAAATGCGTTTTTTATCACGTTTTGCATACATATTTTAAAATTAATTTATGCCACTTATAGGTATTGAATTTGATAAAATGGATTATAAATTTTCAATCCATAGGTCCAAATTTAGTAAATGCATCCCTTTTATTTTGGTAAATATGAATAATAACCTTGATAATTTTCGTTGCCACAGTAAACGGTAAATTGGTTAATATAGGTTAAAAATAATTTGACAAGGACTAGAAAATGATCCTAAAACTTCTTAAAATTTTATTTTATGAGTTATTTTAGTCTATAAGAATTCTAATTTAGGTTATATGACCTTTTTTTCTATTAGGAAGTGATTATGACCATTATAATATTTTATTTAATGAAAATTCATAAATGCCACATTTATGATTTTAATAAATATAACATTTTTAATATTGTGTTATCAAGAATATATATTTTACTATAAATAGTATTTTAAAATATTAAGTAATTATATTATTCATGTCAATTTATTTTTAATTTTTTTTGTGAATAAATAATTACCTTAAATTCTTTTTGAACATTGACGCAATAATTACTCAATTAATAGAAAAAATAAATAAATAATATTAATTTTTTTTAAATATTAAAATAAATATAATTTGAGATAATTAATGTCATAAAATAATTTTCTAGATTAAATTTACATATTATGAATGTATTAAAAGATTTATTTGGAAGTTATATTTTTGTATTGATATTTTTAAAAGTCAATGTAATGAATAATGTCAAAATTGACATTAATAATATTTTAAAATAAATAATATTATATTAAATGATATAAAATTTAAAAAAATATTAAATTATGAAAATTTATTAACATATGGTTGAAGATATTAAACATGATCCATATATGGGTATTTTTTCATTTTATAGTAAAAATATTGACCATTAAAGAGTAGAATACATGTTTTCACAATAAGAGTTAAAGGGGTTAAATAAGGGTCAAAACTAAATGAAAAGGTTTATAATGTGACATAAAATTGTCTAAAAATACTTTTTTATGATATTATTTTTACAAAAAAATCATATTATCTTTAAAATAACTCACTTTCAGAGCCATTTAAATTTTAAAATTATTTTTTATTAATTCAATATTTTGAGAGTTTCCAAAAGGTCCCCTCATCTCAATTATAAAACAGAACCCCATCCTCACTTATTGACACAAATTTTAGCCTAATATATCAACAAAAACCTAAAAAGTTATCTTATAAAAATCCTTATAAAAGTTTTGGAGGTACTAGTCTTTCAAAAAGACCAAACCTAGATCCCTTAAGAATAGATCTAAAGGAAGTCTTCTGAAGAAGAAGTAATCGTGTTTACCAAATCATTCAAGTTCATTTTTTCTTATAATTTCTATTCATGTGTTATTTATATCCTAAAATAATAAATCTTGTATCATTTATATACTAATATTTTATTTTGATTATGAAACAACCATATTATACCTTTTATCCATCCTATGAAAAATGAAATCACCACGTGTGTGTACGTATGACATACTGTCTCCGCGTAGCAGTGTAATTCGTTTTTCATCCCCACTTTACTTGGATGGTTCTAATGATGTAAATAATTGATATATATGATAACTATGTCACATTATTGATTCTTGAAAATTAATACACTATCCAATTCTTCTCTATTTCAACCATTTTGAAATGATATCATCGCTCGTGCATACATACAACTTACAGTCTCCATGAAGCGATGCAATTCATTTTCTATGTTCAAAATTGAAGAATGTTCAGAAAAATTTATTTAAATATTAAATATTATATTTATTAAATCAATATTATTTTATATATTATGGATCTATATCCTATATAACAGAACCACAACTTTCAAGACAAAACAAGCATGAGAAAACAAGACAATTAACACCCGAAACCATGAAACAAATAAAATATTATTAATAAAAAGTGGTAAAATGTTATAAGGGGATAATATATGATATAATAAATATTAATATAATTTTTGATAAGTTTATAATATTTTTAAAACAACTATACAAGAGGTTTATACACATATAGAGAAAATAGGACATAAGGTATGGGTTATTTCACAATCTCATTGTTATTTAGGATTGTTTTTGTTTAAGTCACCACTGGGGAATATTTCTCTTATATGTCCATTTTATCTGTGAATATTCTCAAAAATGTTTTTAATATTATCCTATGAATATTTAAATCTATTTTTACCCATGTTTGAATTTTTAAAAAATGGTTTGAAAGGAATATTTTTGTCATTTTCTAAACGAGGTGCTTTATGACTTTTCTGACAAAAATATAAAAGAAATGTTTTTTAAATTAGAAGAAATGGGAATATTTTTCCATATTTTTGATTAAATAATATTTCTAATCTTCCTATACAAGTTTACAATGTTATTTGGAAATAATTTTTTTTCTTTTTATAATTTTGAAACTTTTTAATCATAAGTTATTTCAAAGTGAAAAGGGTATTTTCCTCAAAAACATTTTAGTGATATTAATAAATTATGTTCCTATTTGTAAAAATTAATTATTTAATATTATGATTCATTGAGTTTTCAATCTTATAATACCACCTACCATATTTTATTGAATGTTTTATGATCATTTTGACTGGGAATATACTATTTTGACACCATTCTCTATATTACTTTAGACGGTTTACGATTATGTTTATTGATTGGAGAAAGTTATTTATATTTCATATGATAGTTTAAATATGAATATATTTGTTTATTTTGTTTCACCCATTTCATATGATCAATTAATTGGACTTATTAAGTGATGTGGGGGGTCTTCTAAATCCCCACTATTCATGAGTAGGTATCATGAGACAAACTAGATTTGGTATTGGCCAAGGCCTTACCCATTTATGTATGATGTCTTAGATGAAGCCTTGATGGTATGTTTATGATTCCCCAAATTATTAATTCCCTCATTAAAAAATTAGTTATTGGTTCTAATGTGATTATTTTATTACTTATTATATTAATGGATAAGTTTTAACTAAAGTTACTATGGAATTATTTGTTTTAATTTATTTAATTCCATATTACTCAGACCTTATTTATCTTCTATTGTATAGTTAACCTTATTAATCATCTAAGATCACCCTTTTTCTTATGTTTATTTTCTCCCAAGATACCAAAAGTTTATTGTGATTGATATTAAGGGAAAATTTAGGATAACAGTGGTGTTTTAATAAGAATTACTATGTTTTATTTTATATTTTCAATTTTAATGTAAGATTATAGTATGAATCTAGTTTTCTAAAGATATTAAACTGTTTTGTCCTTTGGGATGCAATTAATTGTATGTTATACTAATTTAATAAAGTAACCACCTCATCTAGGCTACTAGGGTTGGGTTCTTTATAAAAACAGGAAGGCGTAAGCATAATTTTAAAAAATATGACTGTATTTGAAACCTATAGAAACAATTTTATGTAAATTTTGTCAATAAGTCATATATAATCATGATTTTGTAATATATTGGTTATAGATATCACCACTACCACTATTTTATAATTCCACAGTAATATTAAATATTTTAAAAAAAATTAAAATTAATATCGTAAAAGACAATAAAAATTTACATATATGAAGAGTTATTTCCATAATTTTTTGGATTTACTAAATAGTAAATACATTATAATAATTTTAAATTTATGGCCAAAAATATTAATTAATATTTCTAGTTTTTGTGTTGCCTTCCATGCCACATGTATGCTTTAATTAAATCTTTATTTATCTATTTATAGGTTCTAGAGTTTTTCAAGAGTCGAGGATTGAAATTTTGAGATTCAGATAAAACAATATTGGCGAATGATTTAGGTTCATGGTTAGTACTAACCATGTGGTAACCATGTGACCTACAACTAAGACCTCCAATGGTATTTGTATGGTTTGATCATGGTAAGTCAAACCACATGACTCTCCAAGAAAACCATGCATGTTTATGGGTGTTTATCTATAGGTGTCACATGGTTTGAGCATGATTTTTCAAACCATTCATCTCTCTTGAGGTAGCCATGCACCTTTTTTTCAAAGGAAAAAGTCTACTCACATTTGGCACAACATTTGTTAAACCATGAACCCTAACCATGTGCCTCGATTCAAACCTATAAAATTTTTATGTTTACCACTTTTACCTTAATGTTTTTTGTATATAATCACCTCCTAATCTCTCTTAGGCTCAAACTAACCTCTTAAAAAAACTCTATAGAGTATTCTTCTTTGGTCCTTGGTGAATTACCTTTATTCATAATGGATCTATTCAAGGTATGTTCCATTTTTGATCAAATTTCTTATCCTCTTCCTAAATATCATCTTGATATCTATTAACTTATTCCATGTGAACTTGATTGGTCTATGAATTCCAGATCTAATAGGTTTTATGGGGGTAATTGATGATATTTTTTATGGACCTTGGTTTATGAGGACCCGATATCTTTGTTTCCTATTCCCATTTTCAAAGGCGACCAGTTTTCCTCCATTGGTGAGGTAGGTTTTTCTATAAAAAGGTTCTAACACATGAATTACCTTATGTTCTTATAAATTCATTTCATTTGGTTTCTGAAATTGTTTGATTTGATATAAAATTGTATTTTTTTTATGAAATTCATGTTTTAAAGGGGTTTTCTTTCCTTTGGGAGATTATATATCTAATTTTTAGGGCTCAAGTAAAGGTACGAGCATCATTTGGTTCACTAGATTCTCTTGGATATCGTCATCTTCTTAGTGGGTCATGATAGTGGTGATAGATGGTCACACAAAGAATTGTCTTTTATCTTGTCCTATTTTGTGTCTATGTTTATCCTTATGTAATGATATTTTATGTCTCATGTATGTGTATTTTTATTCTATGTGTACTCTATTTATTTATCTCTTTTCAGTTACTCATGAGACATGGTCTGTTTCCTTATTAAATTTCACCTTATGGAGGGCCATCTCGAGTGATGTTTAATATTGTTCCAGGTTGGATTATTATAAAATTTTATCTGAGAAATTACCTAGATGGAAGTGTGATTAAACTTTATATATTTAGTTAAATGTCTATGGTTGTTAAGATTTCGGGCCATCAAAATTTGAGCAGTAAGTGTGAGGGTATGCCTGGATAGCTCACTTCTATATCTAAACCTGATTTATTATAAGGGTTTAGGGTTTTTTATCAATATTTATCTTTTTTTTGATGTTATTATATTTAATTTCTTTAAATTTTATTTAGATAAACTTTTATTCCTTAATTTATTGTACTTATTTTTTTGAATTCATGTTATCTTAATATCCTTGTTGTTTAAATTTTTTAATATAGATCCCTGAAGTTATTTTTTTGATTTAGGAATTATCTTTCAAGATAATTGGTTATTTTCTTTTATGTTTATTAGATAATTACTCCTAGAATAGATATTTAGGATCCAAAGGATTAATCTATGATTCAATTTCCATATAAAAATCCTCCAGCAGAACCATCTTTAGTAGCAGCTATAATCTTCAATATTCAAAATATGGGATCAGATAGGTGTTGGAAACTAGGGATTAGTAGTTGATCATAGCTCAAAATTTACAAAGAATAATATACTGATATTACATGGAGAAAAGAGACCCCCCATAATCCAAATAGTGTCTCGATCATACTGAGATAGACTTATATTTTCTGAAAAATCTATAGGGCTCTAAGGTCAGTTTTTCTATTTACATGACTGTGAGTCTGGGAAGGAAATAGCGGGATTCCATCATGCAATCTAAGTTAAATGTGGATCTTATATAGAATTATTTCTATAACGTCTTAAAATAATAGTTTTATCCTAAAAAATTTCTAGTGGGAAATACCCTAAAATTTAAAACCATAGAGTAATGGAAGTATTCAAATATGGAGTATGCTACCCATTTCTCCGAGTTAGTTCACCTAGAACCCGAGCTTGTTATGAATGATTACCTTAAATATTGGAGTTTCAAGATGGGTATGAGGGATGATATTAGATCTATAATGATTCTATTATTCCTATTGGACTTTATTGAGGTAATTGATAATAAATCCATGGAAGAGGAAGACATAGATGGGAAATAGGTTTAGGTGGAACTTTGATTGATGATGGAGGCTTCCAGACCGTGTCTTCTAGCTAGAAAAGGAAACCTAAGGGTAACTATATTACATAGAGACCATATTAATGGAATTATTTGGGATAATAGTAGGATGTTTTCAATTAGTGATGGAGGCTTGATCATACCAATCCAAAATGTTCGGAAGCACCCATGACATGTCATTATTGTGTAAAGTCTGCTCAAATGAAGTGTTTTTAGAAGAATTCACCATGGAAGTAGAGATATATCCACTATTAGAAAAGGATCATAGGTTAATTTTGATGCATCAAAGGGTGGTGGATCTCATTCTCATATCAAGGGTGTGTGGGTTACTTAGGTTGTGAATAAATCTTAGGAAGGATATGAGACTGGGTGTCTTTATTCAACAAAGTATATGATGGAGGAATATGAAGAAGGTCCACCACTATTAGAGGTATAATTTTTATTTCATAGTCTATGGTCCTCTTTTTTTGATATAGGTGAAACTCATTAATTTATATTGTATAATTTTATTTAAATGTTGGGATTATTTTTTGAGCTTAGGCCTTTCATGTTGGATCTTTCCACACATTTGGGAAAGAGGCCAGAATAAGGTTTTAAATGTTCCGTATATTGGGCGATGATTACAAAATTTGTATTCATATGGGAATTATTAGTTCGTGATCTATATATTTTTAATATTATTCTTGGAATGAATTGAAAGAATAATTTTAAGGCCCAGATTAAAAATTATTTTCATCTAGTTTAGTTTCTATCACCTGATGGAATCTCTCATGTCTTTCAGGGTGAGTGAGATTATATATTAGTGAGAGACAAGCCTATGGTTCTTTATGTTGAAATGATCTATTTCTAGTTGTTAGAGATATTTATTGATGTTGTTAATTAATTTTTGATTTTCCAACTCCCTAAAATGGTGAGTGAACACCCAGAAGATTTTACTGATGATTGTTTTGGGTTATTTCTATAGAGAGAGGCTGAGATCACTATTGATATGCTTCCTGTTATGATTCCCATTTCTATTACATCATATAAAATGGTACCTACTAAGTTAAAGAAGTTTAAAATTTATCTTCCAGATCATAAGGAGAGGGAATTTATTCATCTAAGTGTGTTACCTTGAGCTTCACACGTTCTCTTGGATATGAATGATGATATAAGACTTAGGATTTGTGTTGATTACTGAAAGATTAATCAGGTGACCATTAAGAATAAATACTCCTTTCCTAGGATTGAATATATCTTTGATAAACTAATAGTAGCTTAATGGTTTTCTAAAATTGACCTGTAGTTGGGGCACAATTAGTTGGGAGTCTGATAAGAAGATATACCTAAGATAGTATTTAAGCAATGGTAGGGCCATTTAATGTTTCTAGGTATTCCATCCAGTCTTACCAACACTCCTAAAATATTTATGGTGTCGATGAACCTAATATTTCACCGATTCCTTAACTCTTTCATTATCACTTTATGGTTGATATTTTTATATACTATAAGTTTGATGAGGAACACATGGAACATTTGGATATCATACTCAAAATCATAAAAATACATCTCTTATATGATAATATGTATAAGTGTAAATTTTGGATCCAATAAGTGAAGTTTTAGGGCCATTTTATATCTAAGATGATCATCTTAGTAAAACTAGAAAATATTCAAGTTGTAAATTCATGGGATAAACCCAAAAATATGTTTAATATTCAAATATTCTTGGGATTATCTGGATATTATAGGTGGTTTGTTTAGGATTTCTCAAAGATCGCATCTCTAATAACATATTTAAACCATAAGGGTGTTAATTTTGAGTGTAATGACAAATGTCAAAGGTATTTTGAGGAGTTGTAGATGAGGTATACTTCAAAACTAGTTTTTATTCTTCCGGAACCAGGTTTAGTCTACAAGATTTTCTATGATGACTTAGGTATAGGATTGGGATGTGTTCTAATAGAAGGGAAATATGTGTTGGCCTATAGATCTCACTAATTACTTACTCATGAGAAGAAATATCCAACCCATGAACATGAGTTGGAAGCTATGATGCACACTCTCAAAACATGGAACTTCTATCTATTTGGGTAACATTTTATAGTTTATTTAGATTATAAAATCCTAAAGTAAATTTTTACTTAGAGGGATATGAGCTTGAGATAGAGACACTGGGTCGAGTTTCTTCATAATTTAATTTTTTTTATTTTCTATACTCTGAAAAATGTAAATTTGGTCATCAATATATTGAGAATGAGGTTACCAAGTCAATCCTTGAAGGAACCAATGTAAGAGTGGCCTCTGATGATTTTGTTAATTGAGATGATATTGGGAGTGGAAGAGGATGGTGGATAGGTGATCTTAGTGTATATGAAGGATGATTCATCACTTGATGATTGAGTTTGGATTGAATACGCATTAGACCTCTATTTAAATCATTTTAATAAATAATTAATTATAGGGAGACCTCAGGTGATTGGTCTTGATATCCCATTTTTTCTTTGTGTTTCCAAGGTTGGTTGGTCATTTTGATATCTTTGATGTAGGATTTTATGGATAGTGGAAACTAATCTTATTAGTCTATACACCATGGGTTACCGATATGTATCATGACATGAGACATCAGTATTGATGGTTGGGGATAAGGTGATCTATTTTATATTTCATTTCTCATTGCCTTATATTACAAAAGATTAAGGTAGAGAACTAGAGACCTTCCAGTTTGTTGCAACCTTTACCCATTACGGTGTGGAAGTGGGATGATATTTCTATGGACTTCTTCATCAGTTTACCATAGACTCATATTGGGAAGGATGCGATTTGGGTGATTATTGATTAGCTTAAAAAATAATCTATTTTCATTCCTATTAGGGAGAAAAAAAATGTATAAGTTCTTATGTATTTGTATGTCTGATAGGTTATGAAGCTTCATGGACTTCCTTCTATAATTTTTTTTGATAGATACCCTCAGTTTGCATCCATGTTTTGGAAAGGTTTTCAAGAGGTTATGGGTACCCAAAAAATGTTATATACAATATACCATCCTCATATGGATGTGTAGGTAGAAAAGTCTATTTATATCCTTGAGGATACAATTTAGGCATTTGTTCTTGATTTTGTTGGTTCATGGCAAAAGAACCTTCCTTTGGTTGAATTTTACTATACAAACATTTATCAGGATTTAATTAAAATGGTTACCTTAGAAGAATGGTATGGGTGTTCATATAGATCCCCTTTTTTCTAGGTATAATTGGGATATAAATCCTTTTTTTGAACAATCCTTGTTCATGAGACATTGTAAAAGGCGCAATTGATCAGGAAGAGGTTAAAAACTGATCAGAGTTATAAAAAATCCTACATAGACCATTATCGATGACTATTGGAGCTTCAGGTTGGTGATCAAGTTTTTCTCAGAGTTTAACCTTTCTTGTTTCACCATCAATTAAGTAAGCATATAAAGTTGGTTCTGAGGGTTGTTGTCCCATTTTAGATATTTAAATGACATGAAAATGTGGATTACTAATTGGAATTTACATCTAGTTTAAGATAGATTAATGATGTGTTTTGTGTTTCCAAGGTGAGGAGGTATCAACCAGTCCCTTAACATGTGATTGAATAGGAATATGTTGATCTAGAGTCTAACAACACTATGGTTGAAACATCTGGTTTAGATTTTAGATCCCCAAGATAAGATGTTTTATGGTAAAACAATTCCTTTAGTCTGTGTACTATGGTAGTGAGGATGGGATAACCATGATACATGGGAGTGGGAATAGTTGATGAAGAAATAACGACCTTCTCTTTTTGTGAGTCTAAAATCTTGAGATATTTTTATGGGTAGAAAGATATTATGGTGGGTGGAATTGCGATGGCCTTCAGGTCACATGTACAATTTTAATTCAAGATTGATTTATATATTGGGAGGTTCTAGTGGTTTTTGGTTGCTAGGGGTTTGAAATTTTGAAATTTTGAGAAAACATTAAAGGCCCACAATTTAGTTGAATGGTTAGTACTAACCATATGGTAACTGTGTGACATGGTACTAAGAGTATTAGTGGTTTTTGCATGATTTGAGTATAGTTAGTCAAACTGTTTGGCTCACTAAGAAAACCGTGTGTGTGTATGGGTGTTTTTACAAAGGTGTTTCATAGCTTGAACATGGTTTTCCAAACCATGTGTATCTACCTTTGTATCCATGTTCCTCCTTTTTTACAATGGATAGATCCACACATTGTTAACACATGGCTTGTTAAACCATGTGGCCTATCCATGCACCCTGATACGAACCTCTAAAAAGATGAAATTTACCCCCTTTACCTCGATCATTTTTATATCTAATCACATAATAATCAATATTAGGCTGAAAATAACCTCTCCATAATGTATTATAGAGTGTTATAGATGGATATTAGGTCAATTCCCTTTGTTCTTCATCTACCTCTTCAAGGTATGTTCTTTTTTTATCCAATTTCTCCTCCTCTTCCAAGATCTCCTATTGATATTTATTTAACTTGTTCCTTTGGAACCCAATTGGGATGTGAATGATTGATATAGTAAATTTTATAGAAGAATTTATGATATTTATTATAGATCTAGGTTTATGAGGACATGATCTATTCATTTTAAATTCACATTTTCAAAGGTGACCAATTATCCTCTATTTTCAAGTTGGGTGTCTCTATAAAATTGTTCTAACTCCTGAATTACTTAATGTTATTATAAATTACATTGGTTTGGTTTGTCAAATTATATAATTTTATATCAATGTGGAATTGTTTTATAAAATTCGTTTTTAAAGGGGGTTTTCTTTAAAAATAGTTTGTGCACTACATGTGTTCAATGAAATGCCTCAAAGGTAAATTTAACTCTAAAATGAATTTTTAAGCACAAAATTGTGATGTATTCATATGAAAATGTTTTATAAATTGTGATAATGGTTAATTTTAATGTTTTAAAAAACATAACACAATAAGAACATTGGGTACATCAAGTTATGGAAATATGAAACCATAATGAGTGTGGCCCTGCTAAGGGGGTTAATCTTGTGATATCAATAGAATGTGGAGGGACTCGATATTGGTAGGATTCATATTATTCCTAGATTAGTGTTCCATTATGTTTACAACTAGATATCCCAATAGACTAGATCCCACTTATACTTGGTTTTATAAAAGATAGTATTGTTTTATGTTAGATTTATTGCATGTTTATCTTATGGTGTATCCATGGATAGTTTTTCATATTGTCATATTCCTTGATTATGTGAATATGGAATTATTTCATGAAAAACAAAGTATTCTTTACAAAAAAATGTTTTTATTTCAATATTTCTTAGAAAAATGGTTTTGTTTTAATTCTATAACTGAGAGATAACACCCTACTTTGTCCTTTGGGTGATTATAGATCTAGTTTTGTAGGACTCGGGTAAAGGGAAGGCTTCCATGTAGTTCTCCAGTTTATCTTGGATATCATCATCTTCATAGTGGTTTGTGATGATGGTAATAATTGTTCACATAGAGACTTAGGTTTTATCTTACCTTGTTTTATTTTATGGTTTATCCTTATGAAATGATGTTTTATATATCATACTCTATTTATTTATCTCTTTCCAGTTACTCATGAGACTTGTTTTGGTTCCTTGTTGATATTCACCATGTGGTGGGTCATCTCGGATGATGTGTTATGTTGGCCTATGTTGGTTCATTACAAATTGGAATCATATCTATTACCCACCTATAAGTGTGATGATATTGGATATTTTTGGTTTAGGGTATATAGTAGGTAGAATTTAAGGGCATTAGAATTTGGGTAGTGAGTATGGGGGTATGCTTGGCACGATCACTTCTGAATCTGAACTCAAGTTACCATGGATTGTCAAATATTTTTATCAAGATTTAGAATGGATTTTAAAATTATGAGATGAATTTCTTTGAATTTTATTTATATAACCCATTGTTTCTTAATGTCTTTTCTTTCTTTCATTGAACCTATTTTATCTTTAAATCCTTGTTGTTTTAAAAGTTTTAATGTGGATCCCTAAAGTTAAAATTTTTATTTGGGAATTTTCTCTAAATCTAATTGGTTATTGTATTTTGTGTTTGTTATAAAATTCCTCCTATAATAGCTATTATAAATAATAGGGAGGAAACTGGAGACAAGTTCTGTAGGTAAATCCTCCAGTGGACCCTTAGTTGGTGGAAGATATTATCAATACTACTCAAACTATGGGACATATGGGTTTTGGAAACCTGGGATGAGAAGTGGATCATGGATAATAATTTACTTGGAAGAATCTATCTATCTTTTATGGTGATAAGGGACCCCAGTAATTTGAAGAGTGGCTTGAAAAGATTGAAGGAATCCTTCATTTTATGAAAACTTCAAAGGAATCTAAGGAGGGTTTTTTCCTCTTATATTCTTGTTAGACTAAAATAGAAATGGTGGGATTTTATCATGAAAGCTATGTTGCATGAGGATATAACCTATCATTATTTAAAGAGTTATTCAACCAATATTTCTATCTAGAAACATTTCAAGTAGAAAATACCTATGAATTTATTACCTTAGAGAAAGGAAAGAATTATATTATGGAGTATGCCACCCATTTCATCGAGTTAGTTCATTGATTAAAAACTTATTGTAGGGATTCCATGAAATGATTTTTTTGTACCCAAGTAAAATGTAGTAAAGTAGAAATCATGCTGCCTCTTTAGAAAAAAGTTTCATGGATGTTTTCATACCTTGTTTAATATGTTCTAATTTTTGGAAACAGTGGATGCAATTGATTGGTTTTAATATCATTTCAATGAAAAATGGTATAGATTTAGATCATTCTCTCATTATCCCATTGAATCATTATTAAAAATTTTCCCCATTATTACTCTAATCAAATTATATCTCATTGATTACTCTTATATGGTTTTTTCAGGTTGGATAGATAAATAAAATGATAAATATATCCCCTATCCTTACTTAGCATGGTAGTAAGATATCTACGATCACCCTTGGATTATCCCAACACTTGATATTTCATGAAATGATTTAAGTCCAAGGGGATCATGTGTACAAATCCAATAATGAGAGTAGAATAAAGTAAAAGTTAAAATCATAAGAAATATCTAAATAATTAAATTATTAAAATATAAAAAGTAAGTAACATGATAATTAATTAGAATTCATTAATAATGGAATGAGGGAATTCTCCTTGGTGTGTACACAAATGGCCTTATGTCACATCATCAGAGTTATTAAAAAAGTAAATTAAGGGAAGAAAGAAATAATAAAATCAATGAGTAATCATAGAAACAACCTATGAGTGAGTGAGTACCCCCTTAAGCACAGTGAATAGTGTTCTATTTAAAGAAGGATGCTCAGAGATCCTCAGGGTGCTTCAAAAATTCACCACATGAGTAGCAAAAGTTTATTTAACTTATTTGGATGACTCTAAAAATGTTCCTTAATTTCAGTGTCAAGTAGTGTATTTTTCATTTCTCTTAACATGGAAATTATTCCCTTTGATAAGAATCGGGCTAGAAAGATTTAGTGCAGGGAGGATACCTTTATGTAGGGATCAGTTTACCCTAACATGGGATCTTTCATGAACCTCATAAAACTTGGAAATACCACCATTTTCATATTATGACCCATAATAATCTCCAATACTCCCTTTATGTAGTTTCCATGTCCTTCATGAATCTTATCCATGACCCTTATGCATTTTCATTGACCCTTATACAAGTCCATAATTACTTTTATGTAGGTGGAATTCACCTTTATGTATCTCACCACTACCCTTACGAGAGACTCACACTAACCCTTATGAAATTTTCCACTACCCTTACAAAATATTCCCAAAATTTAGGAGGATTTTCTTTGACCTTTATACATGTCTTAGTAACCCATACACAGGCTTATGTTACCCATATATAGGATGATTTTACCCTTACATGGGATGATTTTTTTCATCCTTCAACTTGAACTTTCATCATGCACCTAGTGTGCATTCTCGAAAAAACCCAAATCTGTATCAATGGTCATTTGAAGGCCCTATATCCTTCCTTAATTGAACCTTAAAACTATCATAAATATAATCTAACAACAATACAAAACCTTAAATTTCCTTTTTTAGTCGAGTGTTCTCTATCCAGTTTCAATGTCTTCCTTGACAATCTAGCTATCAAGATCAAAGATATAGGCTCGTCCTATCTTCCATAAACAATATTTAATATTAAATTGACTATTATTCATTATTCCAAGGTCAATATTGATTTAGATTTGTTAAATTCCACCATCAATTAGATTTAATGTCTTCATCTTCCTTAATTTACTACCCACTAAAACACGTGATTCCAACTACCTATTAGATCCTTGATCATTGAATTGGTTTCCTCTTTTATTTGACATTGACTCCCATAGGGTTAAAAATCAATCTAATCCTATAATTTGAGTATTCATCCTATGAAATTACTCAATACTAGGTTTAAAACTTCCTCAAGCATTACTATTATCATCTTTCATCTTAGATCTTCGATTTCAGTCATCCGTGTTGTGGTATTAGGAGTTTCCCACTGATGATAACACGATCTTGGCATCACTAGTGGTAGAATTAAAATAAAAATAATAGTATGATTACTGGTAGTAGTAAAATCAAGGGTGTTGATAATATGTTCCTTATTAGTAAGACATGTGTCTTGATGGTAATGAAATTCTACCTCTAACATTAGAAGGGTTTCTAGATGTATATGAATAGTAATAGTAGAAAAATAATATCTCTAAAAGTATTATAAACATTGGCTGTAGCACTTGGTAAATATAAGTAGCATGAAAACCATAGAAGGTGGAAGTAGTGGGAAATTAAATTCTTATGGTAGTAGGGTAATTAGTAAATTTTTTTTTTCATTAATGGTAGTTGGGATTTTTTCTCACTAATAGTAGTAAGATGATGATGGAAGGATGTCGGTAGAACATATTTTCCCCAGTAATATTCAATACACACATTTTTATTGTAGATTTTTTTTCTATTTAATTGCAAAAAAATGATGAAAAAATAAAAAATAAAAACTAATCTATATAATAACATTAGTTCTATATTTAAATTGAATCAAAGAGTTTCCCAATTTCCATTAAAATATAGGGATTTAAATTTTATTTCAAAAAATTAATAAAACCTTAAAATAATTATTTTGATCCAATTATCTATTAAGTAAAAACTTTACAAATGTAACAAAAATCACAAATTTACATGTGAATTTAATTAAATTAGGGGTATTTTTATTGAATAATAGATATTGTTTTTGAAAATTTAGGCATACATCACTTCGCCATACTTGTACTATTTCACTCTTTGGAATTTCATCATTGAATTCCAAAGATTTTGCTTTTCCCTATTAGCTTAAAATCAAAAAATAGAATTGAGGAAGATAAAATAATTCTTCTAATAAATGGTCATTCCACCTATCTGACTTTCACACATTGTTTTACTTCCATTAAAATTCAAATTCTAGTTCCACAAGTGAATTTGATAGATTTAAGTGGTATTAAAATTTTATTATGTAACTGCTCTATATATTACTTATTCCAAATCTTCCTAAACTAAAGTTAATTTTCATTCTTTATTAATACTTCCTCAATGAAATTTTTATAATTCAATTTCCCACTTCACGGGTTCAATATTCCTCTCACATAAATGAATTTATTTTTGACATATGAGAACTTATTTATTTATTTTTTGATTTTTTTCAGCCATGTATATGAAATATATTGTGAAAAATTACTTATTGAATATATACAGAGGGATTAAAATTAGACACCCAATTTCATTTTCAAAGAGGTTCATTATGGGATCCCAATTTCCAATTTTACTTTAAGTTCAAAGAACTTATATGAACATATTTTAGGGAATATACTTAAGGATTTATTCAAACATAAAGGTTAGGTAACTCAAAATTGAGTTCAAAATTAGAGTGACCGCATGTTATAATTCTGAATATATAAATATCTTTTCAGTTTTAACTAATTTCCATAGTATTAAAATGAAATATTTATTAAACATGGGTTATATTCACTCAACAATCATACGCATATATTAATTTAGAATTAATGGAATTATAATATCTGGATTTGTAATTTAATTATATAGGAAAACATAAAAGTTAAACTTTACTATCTAAAAAAAACTATAAAGGCTTAAAAAAAATCAAAAAGAAGGATGTACATGCTCTGATACCTTTATGTGTTTTGTGTGTGTACATCATAAACTACTATGTACCTTTCCCTGCACTTGATTCAAACATACATCAAATTTAATTCCATGAGTATTTTTTCAAGAAAAATAATTCAAAATAAATTAAGCAGCTAGACAAATATGATGTAAAGAGACAACCTGATAGTGGTTTATTTATCAGCAGTAGGGAGGAGTTTGGAATCCTCCAAGGGATCTTTCTAGAAATCCTCATGTTACTTATTCAATTATTGTCCTTTCATCTTTAATGGGTACAATGAACCTTCTTCATGAATATCTAATAAACTGAAAGGGAATGTATTGATTATTATGTATGGCCCATTTTACTTAGAATAAAGATTACGAGGGAAGAGACTTATCCTTGTAGAAAATAATGACACTTTTTTCCATCTTCAAATTATATTTTTTAGACCAATTTAGAATGAGAGGATTTTTATTTATCTTTATATTATAGTAATTTATCATATTATTCTACTATCAACTCCCCAATATCCATCATTTTCAACTTTTTATGTCCTCTAGCCTTTCCAAACTCTAGGTTCACTCTTTTGATAGCCCATTAAGCTTTGTGCTATAACTCATAGGCAAGTGACAATGTTTACCGTAAACAATTATATAGGTTGACATACCTAAGGGGTTTTTTAGGAAATTATATAAGCCCACATTGCATCCAATAATTTCATACTATAGTATTTGTGGTTGGGCTACAATATTTTCTCAAAAATTATTTTTAATTATATATTGGACACCTAATCCAATATATTTGTTTATGAGTGGTATGCAGTGGGAGTTTTGTGGTTTACTCCATATTTCATCATGATGGATTCCATATTTTTGTTACAGAAGTGTATTTATTGGTTATTGATTATTACTCAAGGAATTATAAACCTAATATTTTTTTTCTTTCAGAAACTCAGTACTAGTTTTTGATTCATTAGTTTGAGTGGATTATTATTTAATCCACTTAGAAACATAATATAATACTAAAAAATAAAGAAAAATCCAAATGAAAAAAAATTACCCCATGAAGTCTATTCCCCGTATATAAAATATATCACAAAAAATCAATGGTTTTTAGGTCATCTTATGTCTTTTAGAAATTCAACTGGAAAACTGGTAGTTAAGACATTTTTTGAAAAAATCATGTAAAACTTAAAAAATCGAGGGGAAAAATAATTCAGATTTTATAATTTTTCTACTAGTTATTTGAGGTCCAAAATGGACTCCACACTTACGTGTATTAAAAAAAGAAAGAACACAGTTAATTTCTTATTTAGTTATGCACTTTAAAATTAACTATTCATTGAAAATTTTCCATAAATAAGGATCCTCCTAGGAATAATATTTGGATTCTGATTTTAGCTTAGTAGTTCAATGTTTAAAAAAAAGGTGGGTACCTTTGATATGACCAAATAATTGACTATGTCAGTATACCATGGAACTTGAGTGAGGGTTTATAGTTTATCACTAAGGAATGATTCATCTAGATTAGTCTTAGGGAATTTATTTACCTCGATAAGGTGAAACATCCAAATCATGCGTTGTCCACCATATTGTCACAAACCTTATGGTCCTTGGTCTCTAGGTAATACACTTGCAATATTAACATCCATATCACTAGTATGGGGTTTTCATTATCTTTATTTATTAAATATATCAATGCTTCATGATAAAAAAAACAGTTACATTATAGCCTAAAAGATAATAGTGAATTTTTCCTAAAGCTATAACAATAGACAAAAACTCCTTCTCTATTATTATGTAGTTAATCTGGGTAGCATCTAGGGTCTTTAAAGTATAGGATATCAATTGTTGAAGTCCATAAATATTTTAAGAAAGATAAAACTCTACAAATCTATTAGAATCATCACACAAGATCTCGTAGTTGTAATCTTAGTTTGGTGGAAGGATTATGGGGGCAGTAGTCAATAATTATTTCAATCTTTCAAAATTTGTCCCATATGAATCATCAAAAATGAAATCAGTTTCATTCTATATTAGGTTAGTTAGGGGAAATTTAATTATTATAAAGTACCTAATAAAAATTACATAAAAAACAACATTTCCTAGAAATTATCTCTTGTGTCTCACAGTGGTGGGGTATGGTATTTTGGAAATAACATCAACTTTGTATTTATCAACATCAATTCCATATTTAGAAACTTTTGGCCCAAAAAATTTCCTTTTTATACCATAAAATGAATATTTTCAAAATTTCAAACCAAGTTTTTCTCAATGCACCTTTTTAAATCTTTCTCAAAACTTTACATACAAATTTGAAAACAAGTTCCATTGATATTAAATTCATCAGAAAATACATAAATGTAGTTTTTAATCAATTCTAAGAAAATACTTACTATAAAATACTAAAATGTCTCTAGATCATTGAAAAGACAAAAGGAAATCATGGATTAGGAAAACATACTGAAGGGAAATGTTAAGGTGGTCCTTTTTTGGTCCTTTGGAGTAATTAAAACAAAAAAATACCTATAAAATCCATCAAGGAATAAATAATAACCCTTCGAAGCCAGTCTTTATAATATTTGATCCACAAAGGTTTTGTGAAAATGGTATTTTCTAGTAACATGTTTCAATCTTCTATAATCTATGTAGACTCCCTAGTTATTCTGAATTCTTATGGGAACTAACTCATTATTATCTTTTTTTACAATTGTGTATCTAGTTTTCTTCAGGAAAATTTTGACGGGACTTATCCATTGGGAGTCCATGATGGGTAAATTATTCCAACTCCTAAAAGTTTTTATGCCGCTTTTTTATTACTTCCAAAAGGTTTGGATTGAGCCTTCTATGAGGATGTATAACTAGTTTGTATTTATATTATTGTTTAATACCATGAATGAAGGTGGTGGGGATGATCCCTAAGATATACCCAAATTTCCTTCCTATTGCCTTACTATTTTTTTCATTTTTTTATAATTTTTCATTCTTTTCTAGGATATAAATTATTTGAGATTATGACTGGTAGTTTCTCATTTTCCTTTATAAAGGAATATTTTAAGTTTGATAGAAGTAACATAAGTTCCACTTCAGGGGGTTTTCTAAAGATTATTTTAGTTTAGAGTCCTCCATCTTAGCAACCTTCACATGCAAGGTGGAAATATTATCAGTGAATTTGGGCTACACATCAAAAATAAATTTCATAAATTTATTTAAATTATTCAACACTAAATACTATCTCTAAATTAATATCATTTTCAAAAATAGATTTATCAAGGATGTTGAGTGTTTCTAATATTCTCTTAATTTTATAATGTCATCCAAAATTTCAATTTCCTTTATATAAGAATATGGTAATGAAAAATGCTTTAATGTAAAAAAAGATCTCCCTTCATGTGGGTGTTTTATTGAGTTAAAGATGTTGAAATATACTATCTCTTCACTAAAATTAATAGGAATAGTGCCCTCATTAACATTTATTATGGTATTAAATATCTTGAGAAATGTTCTATATAGAATTATTATAGAGTGATATTTACCTTTTAATTCTTCCATGTTGATAATATAAAATTTTAAGGAGAATGGATAAAAATTAACACTTACCAAGAAATATTATAGAACACCTATTGGGTATAATGTGGATTTATTATTAAGATATCAAACCAATAGAGTGGGTTTGAGTTCTACCATATATAGAGAATAATAAATAGAATAATCCATTACATTAATTGATGCTCCTAAATCACATAATGAATTGGAAAAATTAATCACTCATATGATAAATGTGATAAAGAAGATACCTAGATCTTGGAATGTTTTGGGGATTTTTGGGTAAATAAGGGAAGAAAAATTCTCACCTAATATTTTCTATTTATTTCCTTAAAATATCCTTCTCCCAATACACATGTATTTATAATTTTTTCATACCCTGGAATTTGAAAAATGGTCTCCAACAAAGGAATGTTGATATTTACTTTTTTAAACACCTCAAATATTTCATATTGTAGTGATTCTTCATTGGTTTTCTTGGGTTCTTACATCCTTATAAAAAAGGGGTTCAGGGTTGATGTGGATCTTCCATATTAGCTTTCACCTTATCTTTCTTCACAAGGGGTGTCTTCATAGATTCCTCCTTAGGCTTTTTATTAGGTGGATTAACTAGGTAAATATTGTTTTTCACTTATATATTTGGTCTCTAGGGATGTTCCTTCACTAATTTATAGCTCATTTACACTTCTTAATGTAATAGAACTATAATTTACTTTGGAGTTAGAAATTATTTAATCTAGAATCTTACATAATACTTGATTTTCTAGATCATTGAGGGCGGTCATGAGCTAGACAACCTATCATTTTAATTCCTTTAACTCTGATCTATGAGTTGTGAGAGTGATTTGTTTACTATTTTGATATTATATTCCCTATATTAGCATTTCCTTCATGTAAGTATCTATATATTTTCCTTATTGGTATCTTTTAGATGTTTTTAAACTTTGTTTCTAGAATTGAGGGGGTTGGGAAGGTTAATGGGTATCTTATTGGAACAATTTCTGTAATGGTTTCCTTTATGTCTATTGATTAATAGATCCAAATTGATTGATGGGGAATTATATAAACCCTTGGTTTCTATTTGAATGATTCTGTAAGAGCCTCTAGCACACAACATTGCTTCTTTAAGTCCATTGAACTTGATGGAAACCATCCGTGTAATTATCTTAAGAAGAAAAAAGATGAAGGACCCTTATAGTTGTGAGAGATGATATTTCTTATACTTTGATCACAATTATCTATCTCACAATAGATATTAGTTATTCAATTTTATTTTCTATAAAAGAATAGTTAAGTCTTTTTACCTCATGTACACCCATAATAGTAGTTCTTGTGATTTTTTGGGGAAATTTGGGTGATTCTATCAATCAGTTATCTAACTTCAATAGGTGACATATCAATCAATACTATTCTTAAAGAATCATCCAATATGTTCTAATAATTATCCATCAATCATTAGAAAATCAATACCAAGAAATTATGTTTTTTATAGGGTTGGTGTGGGTAGGATATAATTAGTTTCTTGATCCTTTCTCAAAACCCTGTAGAAAGTTTCTCCAGTTTTTTATTTGATTCTATAGATATCCTTCTTTAGTTGACCACTCCTTAAAAAAGGGAATAATTTCAGAATATAGTCCCTCTGTAGCTCATCCCATGAGTTTAATTATCTAGGTTTTAGAATATATATCCACTCTTTATCTTACCCTTCAAGAGAGAAGAGTAAATTCTTCTAGCTTATTTGAGCCTCAGTGAATCCTATTTTTCTAAATCCATTGCATTATTATTTAAATTCATTCAAATTCTTGTTTAGAGATTCACCTGATAATCCATGAAATTTAGGTACAATTCCTATCATTCTAGTTTTAAATTTACCTTCCTATTGGTCACACAATTTCAATTATCTGTTATTAATGTTGAAATTATGTGCATACATTTCCCTCAAAATCCTATTCAATTAAGCAATATTATCTTCCATATTTTACTTCATAATGTAATTATTGTGGAATTAGAGGCTGAGGAAGGAGAGTTAGGCAATGAAATGGTGAAAAACTCTCTTTCCTCTTATTCAATTATTTTTAGAGCTCAAAGTCTATTGAGAAACGTTCTCTCTATCCTAGGATAAAAAATAATGAGGTTGGATGAATTGGATCTGCTTATTTGAAATAATTTTAATAAAAAATTTAAACAATAACACTATATTCCATGATAATGATGCTAGGTTTTATGTGAATCCTTTCATGGATCCACTAGAAAATGAAATTTTAAAACCATGTAAAATGTTGTAATATGGGAATAGGGTTTTCTTCAAAGAAGAAAATATTGTGGATATATTTATATCTTATTTAATAGGATCAAATTGTAGAAAATAATGGATGCGATTAATTGGTTAAAATATGATTTTAAAGAATAACGATCCAAATTTAGATCATTCCCTTAGTATCCCATTGAATCATTATTCAAATTGTTTCATATTCATCCTTTAATAAAATGATATCTCATTAATTACTATTATTTGGTTGTTTTAATTAGGATATATAAATATAATGATAAATGTATCCCTTATCCTTTCCTATCATGGAAATTAGATATCTCTGATAACCCTTATATTATCTCACTACTTTCTATTGCATGAAATGATTTAATTCTGAGTGAATTGCTTATGAAATCCCAAGAATGAGAGTATAATAAATTAAAAGTGGAAACTATAATAAATAACAAACTGATTATTTCATATAAATACACAAAGGAAGCAACAAGATAATTAATTAGAGTTCATCAAAATGGAAGTTGGAGAATTATACTTGGAATGATAAAAAATTTCCTAGTGTTCCATCATCAGATATATTAATAAAATTAATGAAGGAAAGTAAGAAACAATATAAGCAATGAGTGATTATAAAAAATATTCTTCGAGCGAGTGAGAATCTCTCTTCAATATAGTGAACAATATTCTATTTAAAGAAGAAAGCATAGTGATCACTGGAACACTTCAAAAATTCACTA
Organism: Viscum album; assembly: GCA_963277665.1. Classification (NCBI taxonomy): domain Eukaryota; kingdom Viridiplantae; phylum Streptophyta; class Magnoliopsida; order Santalales; family Viscaceae; genus Viscum; species Viscum album. The sequence goes on from OY728135.1 coordinate 262,262,642, forward strand.
TGTGAGAATCATGGTTATCTTCAAATTATTTAGGTGAATCTAGGAATATTCCATAATTTCAATGTCGATAAGTTTTTTTTGATTTCTCACTGCTTGGAAATTATTCCATTCAAGAAGAATAGGGATAAAAAGTTCAGTATAGAGAAATTACCTTTATGTAGGGATTCGTTTACCCTTATATGGGCTCTATCACAACCCTTACATATCCTAGAAATACTACCATTCATATACTCTAACCCATACATAACTCCATAACTACCTTTATGCAAGTTCTATATCCTTCACACAGCCTGAACATGCCTAATATGCATGTGCACTAACCCTTATGTAAGTTCATAATGACCTTTATACAAGCACAATCCACCCTTACATAGCTCACCAATACCCTTATGTGAGGATCCTTATGAACCTTACATATATTTCCATTACCCTAATGTGACTTTCACTACCTTTACACAGCTTCCTCGTGGTCTTTATGCATGTTTAAATGAATTTTAAATAGGATGATAATACCCTTACATGAGTTTATTATCATCATCATTTGGCTTGAATTTTCTTTGATTGAACCTAAAAACAATAATAAATATGAACTATAAATAATACACAAGCATGAATTTACTTCTTCATTTTCAAGTTATCTATTTGGTTTTAGTTTCTTTCTTGATAAGCTAGGCATCAATATTCGAGTTACATGCTCATTCTATCTTCCATCAATAATCTTTCCAATTTGATTAATTCTTATTCTACATGCCAAGGTCAAGCTTGATTTAGATTTATCAAATTTCACCATAAATCATATTAAAGGTCTTAATATTTCTCCATTTACTACCCACTCAAACACAAGAATCCAAATTTCTTTTAAATTGTTTAGTGTTGTCCTTGTTTACTATTTTGTACAACATTGAATCACATAGGATTGACCATTGACCTCATACCAACATTTAAGTATTCATCCTCTATAGTTCCTCAAGATTGTGTTCAAAAATTCCTCAAGCACCGTCATTATCATCTTCAATATTAGATATTTGATTTTAAGCTATATATGGAACCATTTTAGGATTTTACCACTAATGGTAGGATGCGAATGAATTCATTGGAACTATTATAAAAATAGGAATGGTAGAAAGATTACTCGTGGTAGTATAATTAAGGGTGGTGGTAGCAGGTTTCTTTGAATTAGCATATGTGGATTGATTGTATAAAAATACTACCTATGATGGTATCATGATATTTGAAAGTAGATGAAAAATATTGTTAGGAAAATACTACATTTGGTGGTAGAATAAAAATTGGAGGTTACACCCAAAAATTGGTGGTAGTATGATAACAATAGAATGTGGTGGTAGTAGTAAATTCCCTTATAATGGTAGTAGGGAAATCGATAGAAAAAAATTTCTCTAACAGTAGTATGGATTTTTTCTCATTGATGGTAGCAAGACGATGGTAGAAAGATATACGTAGAAGTCATTTTCCACTGTAATATTCAAAACACATAATTTTTTAATGTATATTTATTTTCTGATTAATTATAGAAAAATGATCAAAATAATTAAAAATAATAAATAATCTATTTAATAATATTATTTTAATTTTTAAATTGAATCAACATATTTCCCAATTTCCATAAAAATGTATGTCTTCATAATTTATTTCAAAAAGTATAAATCATTAAAACAAATTTTTTGAGCCAATTATCTTTTATGTCCCAAATTCACTAAAGTCACAAAAATAAAAATCTTACTTAATAATTTAATTAAATTAGGGGGTATTTTCAATGAATAATAGATAAATATTTTAGGAAATTAGGGCTCCCAAATTTCACCAAACACCCATTCTTATTACTAATGATTACCTTAAATCTTAGAGGTTTGAGTTGGTTCTATGGGATGATATTTGGTCAATAATGATTCTATTTTACCTACTAACCCTTGTTGTGGTAGTTAATTAGGAAACCATGGAAGATGTGTAAATAGTTGGGAAAACTATTTTAGGCAGATATTTGGTTGCTGTAGAAGGTAGCCTAGGTGTGTATTTTATCTAGAAAAGGAAATGTAAGGGTAGCTATTTTTTTATCAGCACTATCTTTAGGAGATTATTTTGGATAAAAAGGTAGATTTTTATCAGTGTGGGAAGCCTAGTTATACCAAGAAAAACTATATGGAATAACCCATAACATATCATCATTGTGTACAATATGGTAACCTTAATCATTTTTGTGGGAGAACTCCCTAAGGTAGTAGAGTTTGATCCACTCTTAATAAAGTCTCATTGGTTCGTTTGGATGTATCTATGTGCAGTGTATCTCATTTTTATTCCAAGGGGGTACTCATGAAGTGAAGAAACATTAGCAAGGATGTAACCTCCCCAAAATGGTTCTCCCTCACATGACCAAGTTAAGTGGATTACGTGACCTCAGGCACACATCTATAGTCTAAAAAGGGTGTGTATACAACTCACTAGGTTGAAACTATTGGAACCAAGGATTTTCGTTGATAATAATGGAGTAGGGTTTGTGTTTTTTGTAAATATGCAAATGGATGACCAGGGATCTTTCAAGGAATGTGGTCATATGTTTGAGGCTGAAGTAGTATTGAAGGTGGTGAAGTTTCACAGTGTTTGCCAAATTTTTGGGACTCAAAATCTGGAATCTTTTCATAGGAATTTATGACATGAAGAACAGTGAAGGAATTCAAAAAATGGAGAGAACTGCACTGCTCGGGACATGGACCATGTACCATGTTTGGGAATGGTTCGTAAACTGCGTACATAATAGTGGGAATATTACGTGGAGTGGTTTGCAAAACCGAAATCAGTTCACGGTGAAGTTATGCAGACGAAGGCATGTGGTACACGAAAGGATGGAGGTTCACGGGATAGCTGTAGTTCGTGAGATAGGAGCGGTACACGGTGGAGGCTAGACCAAAATATGAGATTTTGTAAATCTTGGATTAGAAAATTTTTTGAATACACTTTTTCCAATATAAGTATTAGTAATCCCCTTTATTAAGGAGCTAGATTGGAGATTAAAAATTCAGGAATAAATCTGGTGATGTACAAAGTGGTTTGCATAGGAGAAGATGGTACACAGAGAGAATGCTCCACATAAGGAAAACAATCTACGAAAGTGAGTGCGGTTCACGGAGGAAGCTCTCATAGTATGTGGTGTAGAAAGGTACTACTTGGAGAAAGTAGGTTTGTATGATAAACAGAGGTAGTATGTGAAGTAGGGGAAGTTTCGAAAGATGTTTTACAAAAGTAGTATACAAAGTACATACACAGATGTAGTACGTGGATGTAGTACGTGGAGGCAGTTTGCAGAGGCGGAACATCAAGACGGTTCGTATAGAGGTGATATGCAAACCATACCCACTACTCAGTACATAGAGGAGGTAAGGTGGTATGCGACACACCCAAGGAAGCATGAAAATAGACCAAATTAGTTTCAAAATTAATTTCCATAACTCATCAGCGTGCGGGAAAGTAAATTACATCTGTGGGTGAAATGGTACTTCAAAATAGCATCCATTTATAGTTGAAAATGTACAATTTAATGATAAACCATTTAATAATACTTCAATTTGATAAACTGAGTGAAGATTCTTCTTAAGGAAGTGAGATAGGGGAAGTCAATGGAAGTGATCTATGGGACGAAATGTGCTATCCCTAAAACATTCTAAAGGTAATGCACCTAACACAAAGTGGCTGGCTAAACTCTTGAAATCCAAAACTTGTGAAGGTTAGTAGTTTTTTCTATGGCCAACACACTGTAGAAGTATGATCCTTGGAAGTATCCATTAAGAGTGAACCAAGTAAAATTGTCGTTTCATTTCTTTGCATGTGATGATTTGTTTTATGCACTTCCTCTTCTGATAGGTTTAACAAGTTCCTACCAACTGGTTATAGGATCCACCAATTTAAAAGAAAAATTTGAAACCCTAATTAACCCTCCCCTATTAGGGTGTTCTGGGGTCCTTCAAGTGGTATCAAATGGTAAAGGTCACTAGTGTTAAATTTTTCCTTCTTTTCTAACATGGAGAATACATTTAATGCCAAGGGAGTTCCTTTGTTTGATGGAAGTAACTTTTAGATATGGAATAACATGATGAGATATCATCTAAGATATCTTTGAATGGATATAATTTTTTCCACATCACAAGGAATACATTTCACTAATCCAACTCGTATATCTATGACTGATACAGACAGGAAAATGATGGATGCTGATACTAAAGCAAAGAATTCCCTAACTACAGCTCTTTCTGATAAAATATATCTAAAGGTGATGAACTGTACACCAGAAAAGTCTATGTGGGAGAAACTGGAGAATATTTATGAAGATGAAAGAAAAGTGAAGGAGGTGAAACTCCAAGTTTTACACAACATGTTTGATGATATGAAGATGTACCCTAATGAAAATTCATATTCTTTATTTAATAGAATAACTAAAGTTATAGGAGAAATTTGAGGGCTTGAAGAAGAGATCAAAGACATTGATATTGAAAACAAAATATTTAAAATACTTCCTCCCCTTTATAATGAAAAGGTTTTATCTCTTGAAGAAATGGATATTTATAAACTTTATTTAGATGATCTTCTAAGAAGCCTGGTGTAATATGAGATGAGAGTCAAAACAGAAGATACAACGACTCATGTGAGAAAAAAAATTACATTCAAATCCATGGAAAGCCTTGAAATTTCAGTAGATAGTATTTATAAATATGGTAAAGAAGAATAAATTATTTCTCCCATTTCCAAGAAACTCAAGAATGGGACATAAAATTTTTAAGGCAAGCTACCACTGGCTTGTTTTCTCTATGGAAGAGTCGGTCACATTTCCTCTCAATCCCCAAGAAAGTTCAATGATGAAGAAAGTTAAGATGGAGACATTAAAAATACTCATAAAATGTTTTTAAAAAAGTGACTTCAAATTTAGAAATAAATTTAAACTAAATAGTTTTGTATATAATTAAGAAGATGAAGACAATGAACTTTTTGAGGAAGAGGAAGTAGAATTCAAATATGGGAACCATTCTTCCATGATGGCTATAATTGAAAAATTAGAACCATCAAAATGTAAGGCTGGTGATAATCAGTTGAACACTAATTCCAATCCCAAGTTGAAACTTAAGGATGGTTTTGGGAAGATGAAGAATCAATGTAAGATATATAATGAGTGGAAAAAATTGTGGAAGAGTCATTTGAATATATTGATCATCTTGAAGCGAAAATTGAATGACTGGAGGAATTTGTGAAAGTGAAGTCACTAATCCTTAAAATCATAGAAGTTGTTGTGGAACTAAAAATCAGAATTAAAGAATAGGGAAAGGTCATCAATGACCTTACCTCCAGACTAGAAGAGAAACCCAAGACTATTGATGGTCTAGAGGAAGAAGTAGTTACTCTGAGAAGTAAACTTGAAAGTGAATCAATTTCAAAAGAAGAAAAGAATAAAATACAATTTAGAAAATTCTTAGATGTTGATTTGATAGAAATAGCTAAGGGTGGTTCCAACAGAGTTGAAATTTTTTTGAATGACCAAAGACCCGCATGCATGGGAAATAGTGGAATCAGTTGTGATGCCGAAACATCAAATGATGCAAATAAAGGTGGCCAGAATAAAGGCAAGTTGAAAGTGGGTGATGTTGAAAATTCATCTAATGTGATGAAAAATAAATCTGTAATTAAATATAGAAGAAGTACTTAAGACCATCCATAGGTATTTAGAAATTATAGGAAGCTAAAACTTGTTCCTAAGGAAAGAGATATGAGAAGGAATTGTAATGAGAATACATTTCCACTTATGAAATGTCAATTTTGTGGCTATTTGGGCCATACCATGTCATATTGCGATGAAGCAAGGATATATATGAATGGAGAATAGATAGGAATTCAATAAAGGATAACATATTCATATCCTAATTATTATAGAAGAAATATTTTCTATGTATATTTTTTCACTATTCTAACTTTAGTCATAACGTTGTGTATTGCAGGCATAAGTATAATAGGAGAAATTCTCACAATGCTCAGAGATAGGTCAATAATCATCAACCAGATAGTGTTTCTATTTAAAATAGTTTTCTCCTTTGGAATAAGATTATGAATATGAATATCCTGTGTACATGGAAAATATAATTGAAAGGCCATCAGTGTCCTACACCCAATCTAATGTCTCATAGAAAGAAAAGAAGAAAATTGAGTAACCTAACTTTGCAGAAGTTGCTCTCAAAGCTACCAAGAACTAATGAAATTGGATTCTTGATAGTGTATGTTCGTCCCATATGATGAGAAATACAAAAATATTAATGAATATCAATAAAAAGGTCAATAGAACAATGGGGTTTGGTAATTATGCTGCTTTGAAGATCATAGGAAGTGGAAATACTGAACCAGAAAATGGTGAGCTAATGAAGACTGAAGTTCATTTTGGGGATAGATTGCATCACAATTTTCTAAGTATTAGTCAAATCTATAACTCAGTCATTATTGTGAATTCAATTAGAAGGGATGTACTATAAGAGGAAATACATGGAATTATCTTATGAAAGGATGCAGAATAGAGGGAAACTTGTATTAGGTTGACAGCAAAGAAAACATTTGATACATGACTATTGAAGAAGAAAACAACCCGTGGCATTAGAGATTGGGGTAAATAAATTAGAAATATATGGAAAATATATATAAGCTTAATATTTTCATGGATATCCCCAAACAGAAGTGTGATCGAGAAAAGGCTTGTGATTCCTGTATACAGGGGAAGCTGGTCTACAATTCCTATCGGCCAAAGAAGAAAATGGAATCAAATCTTATTGATAATATCCATACTTATGTATGTGTCCCAATAAATGTTTTCGGAACTCATAGATAAAGGTAATTCATTCTTTTCATAGATGATTACAGTATAATGACATGTGTTATGGTTATTCACAAGAAACAACAAGTGCTTGATTGCATGAAAACTTATCACCAAATTGCCGAAAATGATATTAGACAGAGAATAAAAGTTCTAAAATCAAATAATAGAGGATAATATACCTTAATTGAGTTTGAAAGTTACATGGAGAAACACATAATTCTACATCATGTGTCTATTTTTAGAACCCCATAGAAAAATGGAGTTGTTGAGCGCCAAAATCAACAAGTGAACAATATGGCCAAAACTATGCTGATTGAGAGCCCTATCTCTCACTATTATTGGAAATAGGTTGTTCAAGCTACAATATATATTCAAAATCGAATAGGTCTTTACATGTATGAAACCAAAACAACCTATGAGTTGTGGCATGGAATAAATACCTATTTGAAGTACTTTCATATTTTTGGAAGTAAATGATTTATCATAAATAAAGAAGGAAATCAAGAAAAGTATGGGGATGTGGAAGATGAAAATATATTACTTGGATATTCAATGAATATAAAAGCCTATTAATGATTTAATAAGTATTTTATAAAAATTATGGAAAATAACTATGTAAATATCCTTGAAGATAGAACAAAAAATGTTTCAAGGAATTCTTATGTTGATGCCATAGAAAAAAAAGAAATTGAACATGGATCAGATCCAAATACAAAAGTATAGGAAGGTGTAGAAAACTATCAGGAGTCACAACATGATGTCGACTCTGAAGAAGAATCATAAGAGGAAGCCATGACTGTAGAGAATTCATTTGAACCTCATAGAAGAAACCAAATAGTAGAAATTGATCTATCAAACATCATTGGGGATAGGACAATGACCACATAGATAATGAGAATGATAAATACTACAAAATATTCCTTCCTATAAGTTGTGGAACCGTCCTCTTTTAAAGGTGCTGCAAAGGATGAATCAAGGGTTAAATCCATGAATGAAAAGCTAGATCATATTGACAAGAATAAAACATGGGATCTAGTTAAGTGACCCTAAAATCACAATGTGATTGGTATGAAGTGTATTTTCAAAAATAAATTCAATGAACATGGAAATGTGATAAAAAACAAGGTATGATTGGTGTGTTATGGATATTCATATATTATAGGCATCGATGTTGAAGAAACAATTGATCTAGTGGATAGACTAGAGTCAATCAGGATATTTCTTTCCGTGGTAATCCAAATAGGGTATAAAGTATATCAAATGGATGTCAATGCAGTTTTCCTAAATAGTGTTCTTGAAAAAGAAGTTTACATTGAACAACCAGTGGGTTTCCTTCTTGGAAATGATGAAATGCAGGTTAACAGATTAAAGAAATCACTCTATGGAATGAAGCAGGTACCATGAGAATGATAATATTGACTGTATTATTACCTCAAAAGTATGAATTCAAAATATAAGGAGTGGATCACAATCTCTATATGAAGAACTCTCAGAAGGATCAGTTCATGGTATTGGTGTAAGTTGATGATATTATTTATGGTGGAAGCAGACAAGGATCAGTGGATGAACTTTCTAATCACGTGAAATTAGAATTTTAAATGTTGATGATCGGTGAACTCACATACTTTTTAGGGATAAAATTGATTCATAAAAAGGATTACACTTTCCTTTCTCAGAAAAAGTATGCAAGATATCTACTGAAGAAATTTAATATTCATGATTCCAAACCAATTTCTACTCCGACTGTGGTTGGGACAAAACTAGAAAATCATGAAGATGAGAATTTTGTGGATAACATAATGTATAGGAGAATCTTTGGAAGCCTACTATACCTAAAAATGACATGATCAAATATTTTCTTTGTAACATTCTTAGAGGCCCGCTTTCAGAGTAATCCGAAAGAGGAATATATGATAGTAGTGAAAATAATCACAAGGTACATTCAAGTTACTCAAAATTATGGATTATATTTTGCTGCAAGAAGTGATGTTGAAATATCAACATTTTCTGATTCTGAATGGGTTGGAGATGTAGTGGATAGAAAGTCCACCAGTGGTAAAAGATTCTATGTTGGGAAGAAATTTATGGGATGTATGAGAAAGAAACTGAAATGTACTTCTCTTAGTACTGCTAAAGCAGAATATATCTCTATAACAAAAGCTTGCACTCAGCTACTTTGGATGAAACAACAACTGATTGACATTGGTGATGAGGTGAAAAAACCAATGGTGATTTACTGTGATAACAAAAGTAAAATTGATCTTACAAAGATTCATGTTCAGAATTCTGATACAAAACATATTGAAATCATATATGACTTTATCAAGGAAAAGGTCAAACAAGGAATGATTAAAATGGATCATGTGGGAACTTATGAGCAAGTGGATGATATTCTTACCAAGCCACTAGTAGTGTATTTGTTTTAGAAACATCAATTGAACATCGATGTTCAACCACCATCAATTGTATAAGGAGGTCATGAAATTACCATCTCCCTAGTTGTTTTAACTATTTTAATATGAATGTAAAAGTTATGTATGTTTATTGGGGAGATACAATCCAGGGAGAGAATTTTTTTGATCTCTACAAGTCAAGATTCAGGTCTTTGGGTTTATTTCCAATGGGGGAGAATGGATAAATTCAATGGAGAGTGAACTAGATTTTTCTAGATACAGGAAATAGAGAAAGTAAATAATGAAACTATGGGGGAGAAAAGAAAAGTATGAGAACTCAATTCATATCATCTCTCTTGTTTTATACACCGAGTACTGCATATGTGGACTTAGAGTGATGGATGAATTATTTCTTGAAGGTTTAGGTTTTGATCGTGGCTAGCGCTTCAGTGAATTTATGTAAATATTTACAACGAACACAAAGGGGAATATTGTTGGAACCAAGGTTGTTCATTGATAATAATGGAGTATGGTTTGTGTTTCTTTTCAATCTGCAGATGGATGACTAGAGAGTTTGTAAGTAATGTGGTCATATGTTTGATGTTGAAATAAATATTAAAGGTGGTACATTTTCCAAGTGTTTTCCAATTTTTTTGGCCTCAAAATCACGAATATTTTCATAGTAATGCATGGCATGAAGAACGGTGACAGAATTCATTAAATGGACAGAACCATATGACCTGGGCCATGGACCACATACCATGTCAGGGAACGGTTCATAGACCATGTATAGAACAACATGAATGGTATGCGGAGTGGTTTGCAGAACTGAAATCGATTCGTGGAGAAGTTATACAGATGGAGGCGTGCGGTACGCGGAAGGCTGTAGGTTTATGGGATAACTGTAGTTCTTGGGACAGGAGTGGTATGCGGTGGAGGATATACTAAAATCAACGATTTTTTAAATCATGGATTAAAATATTTTATAGATCCATTTTTTTCCTATATAAGGAACATGAATCCCCTTTGTTAAGGGGATGAATTGGAGATTAAAAATTTAGGAAATCCAGTAAAGTTCTAAGTGGTTCATAGAGGAGAAGACAATACATGGAGAGAATGATCTGCATAAGGAAAAATAGTCCATGAAAGTGAGCATTGTTCATGGAGGAAGATCTCGCAGTATGCGGTGGAGCAAGGTAGTATGCAGAGAAAGAAAGGTTGTATATTGATAATAGGTAGTACATGAAGTAGAGAATTTTTTCAAAATGTGTTTTCCGATGGTAGTATACATAGTTAGTATGTAGACACAGTACACGAATGTAGTATGTGAAGGCAGTTTGCAGAGGCAGAACATGAATACGGTCCACAGAGAGGTGATATGTGATCCATACCTGCTACTTAGTACATAGAGGAGGGAAGGTAGTATGCAACACACCCAAGGAAGCCTGAAATGAGACTAAATCAGTTTGAAAAATTAATTTCCATAACCTATTACTGTGTGGGAAAGTAAATTACATCTATGTGTGAAAAAAATACTTCAAAAGAGCATCCATTTATAGTTGAGTATGCATGATTTAATTCTAAACAATTGAAGCAAACTTCAAGTCTATAAAATGAGTGAAGATTCTTTTTAGAGCAGTGATCTAGGGGAATTCAACAGATGTGATCCGAGGGACACAATGTTCTATCCCTAAAACCTTGTAAAGGAAGTGTTCCTGGAACAGAGTGACTGTGATAAACTCTTGTAATCCAAAACTTGTGAAGATTAGCAGTTTTTGGTATGACTGAAAAAGTATCGGTGTATGATCCTTGGATGTAACTCTTAGTGGTGAACCAAGTAAAATTGTTGTGTCATTATTTCGAATATGATTGTTTGTTTTCTGCACTTCCTCTTCAGATAGGTTTAATTGGTTCATACAAATGTGGGAATAAGATCCATTAGTTTAAAAGAAAAATTTGAAACCTTGATTCACCCTCCCATATTAGAGTGTTTTAGGGTCATTTAGAAACCACTTTGTATAAAAAATCCATTATGAGAATATAGTGTATGAAATAAAGTGATAAAAGGGTATTAATTGAAAAATCAATACTGCACATAAAGTAAACCTGCTAACCCCCGAGTTTTGGGTTAACACCTTGGGTCAGCCAAACATACTTTGATACTATGCTAGGTATCTCAGTCTTGGGGATGATTTTTATACATAAGGATAGATCAACCAATTTGGAGGAATATTCTCCCACCAAGGATGATTCACACATAACAAATCAGTAATAAGTGGTACTTACCCTTAGGATATCAAGAATCGTATTCTCAGGTTTCCAGTGACTGTGCAACTTACTCTTAGGAAATTAATATCACACCTATATCACACTTAGGCGGTTAATAACCCATGAAAATTTCCCCCATGAGGGAACCTAACCATGTACCTTCCCCCTAGGCATCACATATGGTTATCTCAAGAACCAAACACAAGCACATGTCGTAACAAATCATGATCTCAATAGGTCATGTAATAAATGACCCTCAGGTATCAATTTATTACATAGTCATATCAAAACCAAATTCTAGTAATCAATTCACTTTACCAAGCATTGAAAAAATTTCATCATATGACATAATGGTTAATTCACCCAATTACCATTTATCTATCCATTTAAATTTCATAAATTCAGGAACCCAATTATCATTATAATTTAAAAAAAATTACATTTTATTTATTTATTTATCCCAAATGCCAATTACATGCCAAAATAGCCATTTTAGTCCATGTGATTCTATTTCTAGAAAAGACCACAATTCCCATGTTATTCTAGTTTATAATAATAATTCATTTAACAATTCACATTGTTAATCCAAATATGCATTATAAAAAACTATAGTTTCATTATAATTTCAAGGTTAGTCTCACCTCATGAGTGTCCAGAAGCCCATTATCAAAGACAATGGATGCAACAAGATCTAACAGGAGGTCTAACAACATGATTCTCATCAAATTGTGAATTATCCAATTATTTAGGTCACATTCATGATGTGCCAGTGATCAAACTTATTGAACATACTAGGATAAATTGAAAAAAGACAATAAAGAATTTTTCTAGACCACCCACATTAAAATTGGAGAAGTCATAGAAAAATACCCAACATTCATGACATCGATCAAAGATTATTTCATTCACTTCAATTGATACTGAAGGTTCTATAAAAATGGTTCCCTAATGTAAGACCAACAAAATTAAAATGAGAAGATAGATCGATAGTCTCACCTTCAATCTCACGATCCAGAACACCAAGATCTAAAAAAAAGCTTCTGGATAGGATAGAAACTCTACAGATATTTCATGTGGAAGGTCTATAGTGAGAGAAGGCTACAAATCATCAAAAAACCCAAAACATGCCGTTAGAGGGTTTAAAATAGTGCTAGGTGTGGATAATTCAGGACATGAGTAGGTCATTTATATTATAAAATCCATTATTCCCTTATAAGCTAAAAAATCCTTCACATCATATTAAAATAATATAAAAGTCCATTTCACATTGTGAAATCAATTAAAGAAATGAGTTTTCTTTTTATGAGGTCCGTTCATGGGTTAAATTAAATTCATATGACCTATTTAGAGGGTGAATTAAATTTATAGGGTCTACCGCAAGCAATTCAGGGCATGAATTAAATTCATGGGGTTTGCCCAGAATAATCCAGACCAAGAATTAAGTTCATAGGGTCTTCCCAAAACAATTTGGGCCACCGATTAAATTCATGGGGTGCACTTAGATCAATTCATTCCTTGAATTATGTTTATGGGGTCTAACCAAAACAATATAGGCCCTGAATTATGTTCATGGGGTCTACCTAGAACTATTCACACTATGAATTAAGTTCATGGGGTCTTCTTAGAAAAATTAAGGACATGAATTAAGTTCATGGGGTTTGTCTAGAATAATTCAGGCCATCAATTAAGTTTATGGGGCATACCCAAAACCATTTAAATCAGGAATTTAGTTCATGGTGTCTGACCAAAACCATTCATATCATGAATTAAGTTAATGGGGTATAACATCATGTCCCTTTTATCCTCCTAGAAACTTTTTTTAAAATTACCCAGTAGGGTACAAGGCTCGATAATGAGATTTTAAATGAAAGAAAACTGAAATCTTGGAGGCTTAAACCAAAACATAAATAAGTAAGTACCTAGAAAAGACTAAATCTTACAGCCTCCCCACTATATATTAGATCAACCCCCCCGAGTTTATCTAAGAATCACTATTGTAACGACCCAAATTTGGAGCCCCTCTACTAGTTCCCCGTACCTGGTTCGCCACATGACCTCAAGCGCGTTTCCCCGAACACCAGAGTCTGCTGACTAGAAGCGAGGGCCTTGGTGAGTCGATGGGGAAACTATGCCCTCATTTGGTAAGGTATACAATGGAAAAACAATAGTCAATAACAGAAGCAGTAACAACATGCATAACAACAGGAACCAAACAGCGGAATCAATAAATATATATAGCAATGATGACAATGATGCATCAGGTACAAGTATCTATGGAAAGCAAAAAACACAACAACGTGATGGAATACAACTTAAAACAAGTGCAAAATAAAAACAAAGTAAACTCCTCAGCATCGCGAGCCCCGGCTCGGTCCCATGCTCCCCAGCTTCAGTGTAATCAAGATCCTGAAGTAGAAGGGCACTTGCCCTTATCTATACCTGCAACAACATAGTCTGCTTGGGCCCAAAAGCATGGCCCAAACAGGGTGTGAGATACAATACCAGTAGGCAATCACCCAAAGATTTGTGCCTAACAGTCAATGAATACAAGGCAAGTAATAAAACAAGAAGAAGTAACAGGAAAACACAAGCAGCTACAATCCACAGTTCTAGCAAATAAAGTACACAAGTAATCAACTAGCAACAAGAAGAAAACAGGTAACCCTCTGGGTAGATCCCACAACCTAAACCCCTATGGTTCAACCTATAAGTACCAGCAACCCTCTAGGAGGCACACACAGTCTCATCCCTCTGGTTCATCTCTGAAATTAATAGACTCTCTGGGGAAGCACTCAACGTCAATTCCCCCTATAGTCTCGTATCGTGCTAAAGGATCTCTGGGGAAGCACTCAACGTCTATTCCCCCTGTGGCCCGCGTCGAGGAACTACAGACTCTCTGAGGAAGCACTCAATGTCAATTCCCCTTGTGGTCTCATATCATAATTAAAAGACACTCTGGAGAAGCCCTTCTGTCAATTCTCCCTTTGGTATACTACTCTAGGTTCTCACATTACTGAGTGAAACTAAACATGCTCAGCACGCGTGCATCGTCCAAGTAAAACTCAAGAACTACTTGGCTATCAACTAAGGCTTAGTAGAAAAACAAGGTAGTAGTTCCACTATTCTACGACTAAGCATGGCAACTGGCAGAACGCAAAACAAGAGGAACAAGCATATCAAACATTCAAAGTACAGTAAAGATACCATAATCATAAGAAAAACATCTACTCTAGAAATCAAGTAAAGTAGGCAATACAACAAGGGAAAAAAAGGAACACACAATACCCCGTTCAAGGATATTGGTGGAATTTGCACAAAATATTCATCAAATTTCTACAGAAAGGCACAATCCACCTACCTCGATCCTAGGAGATCGATATAAGTGAACCATGATGACAGATTCCCCTTGGAATGATGTAGATATGAAAAAATGAACAAAAATTCTCAACCTACGATAACTTGGAAAACAAGAGGAATCAAGAAACAAGACTCAAAAAGAAGGGAGAGCTCACTGCTGCGATTCTAACACAATCGATTGCGCTCGAATCGGAGAATGGATGAAGAGGTGGGAGCTCGTCGAAGATCTGGCTGTACAATCACTCTCGGGCGGATGAAAACTGGAGAAGAAGATGAAAATTGGGGTTAGGAATGGCCCCAGTCCGTTTAGTGAAAAAAATAAAGTACACGGTGTGTACTTTTAGAGTACACGGCGTATACTAGGTCCTTTCCATACTCCGCCAAAATCGGCCTCCACGTCACCCCTACACACCGTGTGTGTGGCCCGGGCACGGCCAACACACAGCTTCGAGCCGTATTAGAGTACACGGCGTGTACTCAGAAAGTACACGGCGTGTACTTTGAAAATTTCCAGAAAAAACATTTTTCTAAAAAACTCTAGAAAAAAAGGAAAAACACACCTGAACGAAGATCCGGGTTCTTACAAACTTCCCCCCTTAAATAAATTCGTCCCTGAATTTCCCTAACAGGGCGTAGAAGAAGAATCCCAAAACAGTTCCGGCCACTGCGATCATACTTCGGCCTCCCTCTCCCAGGTCTCATCCTGTACTCGCCCATGATACCATAGCACTCGTACCATAGGAACAGACTGCCCATGAAGAACCTTCGTACTGCGATCGACAATCCAGATAGGATTCTATTCAAACGACGCATCCGCTTCAAGATCAACATCCTCGGGCTGAAATGCGTGAGAGGGGTCTGAAAAGTAACGTCGGAGCTGAGAGATGTGGAAGATGTCGTGCATGGCCCAATACCTCTGAGGTAGCTGCAAAAGATAGGCAACCGGTCCCACTCTCTCCATGACCTCAAATGGTCTGATGTATCGCAGTGAAAACTTACCCTCTCTCTGAATCCTCTTGTGTCCCAACCTCGGTGCGACCCGCAAGAAAACCTGATCCCCAACCTTGAACTCCAGAGGTCGTCTCCGCTGATCAGCATAAGACTTCTGTCGAGACTGTGCCGTAGCCATCCTCTTCCGAATCATCTCTATCTGTTGTGAGGTCTCCTGAACGAGATGAGGTCCCAGTAAAGCTACCTCTCCTGCCTCCAACCACTATAGGGGTGATCGGCATGGCCTACCGTACAAAGCCTCCTATGGAACCATATGAATGGTTTCCTGGAAACTATTGTTGTAGGAAAACTCCATCAGAGGGATATGCTTCTCCCAAGAACCACCAAAGTCTTGGATACAAGCTCGAAGCATATCCTCAAGCACCTGGATCGTGCGCTCGGACTGGCTATCAGTCTGGGGATGGTATGCTGTACTCAAAAGTACCTATGTACCCAAGGCCTTCTGAAGTCCCTAACAGAACCGAGAGGTAAAGCGCACATCCCTGTATGAAACAATGGAGTGTGGAACTCCATGCAGATGAACGATCTCTCGAATGTAAAGTCATCCAATATCATCAACACTGAAGGTCTCCTCAATAGGTAAGAAGTGCGCAACCTTCGTAAGCCTGTCGACGACAATCCAAATAGCATCGTTCCCTCGAGGCGACCTCGGCAACCCAGTCACGCAGTCCATTGCAACATCGTTCCACTTCCACTCCAGAATGGGTAACTGCTGTAAAAGGACTACTGGTCGTTGATGCTCTGCCTTCACCTGCTGACAAGTAGAACATCTCATGACGAAACCAGCAACATCCTTCTTCATACCTGGCCACCAGTACTGGCAATGAAGATCCCGATACATCTTGGCGATGCCAGGATGAACTTCCCAAACTGAGGAATGAAAATTTCGCATCAGATCCTCGCGTATGTCTGCTGGCACCCATACACGTCCCTGGAAACGCAATATCTCATCCTCTCCCACTGCCCATCCGGGAAGAGGGTCCTCTCATGACACACTCTCCCGCAGGAATAAGACTTTAGAGTCTGATATCTTCCTCATCCGTACCCGATCAAGAAGTGTAGAGGTAACAACTAAAGAATATAGGAAGGTCTATCCCTATCTGTCGTGCACCTCTAGATGCATCTCAGAGAGCAGATCCATCAGCTGCCACTCACTACTGGCCTCCTAAACTGCCTGAATCTGAATTCTCCTGCTCAGCACATCTGCCACTATGTTTCCCTTCCCTGGCGTATAGGTGATCTCAAAGTCAAAAGACTATAGATACTTAACCCACCTGAGCTGCCTCAGATTCAGATCATGCTGAGTGAAGATGTACTTGAGACTCTTGTGGTCAGTGAAGACCACAAAGTGCTCCCCTAGAAAATATTGTCTCAAGCAGCGTAAGGCATGAAAAACAACTGCCAACTAAAGATCATGCGTCAGGTAGTTCCTCTCATGTGGCCTCAACTGCCGAGACCCGTACGTAATGACTCTATCCCCCTGCATAAGCACAACTCCCAGCCCGATACCTGAAGCATCACAGTAAACCATGTAGTTATTGCCTGGCTCCGACAAGACTAGTATCAGTGCTGACGCCAACCTCCCTTTCAGATCCTAGAAGTCTGACTCATAAGAATCTGACCATAAGAACTTCTCCCCCTTCTTGGTCAGACCTATCAAAGGTGCTGATAGATGAGAAAAGTCATGAATGAAGCATCTGTAGTATCCCGCCAGCCCTAGGAATCTCTGTACCTCAAAGACGTTCTTCGACTGCTCCCAGGAAACTACAGCTCTCACTTTATCTGGGTCTACAGATACTCCTGCCTCTGAGATGACGTGACCCAAGAAGTGAATCTGATCCATCCAAAAGTGGCACTGCGAGAGTTTAGCATAAAGACGATGCTCTCTCAGTGCACTCAGAATGATCTCAAGATGTGTGGCATGGTCATGTAGAGTGTGAGAGTACAACAACATATCGTCCACGAAGACCACGACAAAGGAGTCAATGTAAGGATGGAACACTCGGTTCATCAGTGCCATGAAAACTGCAGGTGCGTTCATGAGACCGAACGACATGACTGTATACTCGTATAGACCATACCTGCTCCTGAAGGTTGTCAAAGGTATATCTGATGGTCTAACGTGCAACTGATAATAACCAGACCTCAAGTAGATCTTCAAGAACACCCGGGATCCTTGAAGATGATCGAAAAGGTCATCAATTCTCGGAAAATGATATCGGTTCTTGACCATCAACTAGTTCGGCTTCCGATAATCCACACAGAGCCGAAGGGTAGTGTGTGCCTTCTTTGCAAACAGGACATGCGAACCCCAAGGAGAAGTACTGGGTCAGATAAAACCCTTAGCCTGTAGCTCCTCCAACTGCTTCTTGAGCTCCTGCAACTCAGGTGTTTCCATCCTATAGGGAGGAATGTACACCGGTGCTGCTCCTGGAATGAGCTCAATAGAGAAGTCTACCTCACGCTCTGGAGGCAGACCTGAAAAGTCCTCTGGAAAGACATCCCGGAAGCAATCCACCACTGGAGGAAAATCCAACTATGGAGTCCCCTGATCATCCAGATAAAGACTAGCAATATCGGCCGTCACCCCTCCTAGCCCAAGATGCTCGAGTCCTACCCGACTCGCCTGAACGTCCCATTCGCCTCTATGTAGAAAAGATTCACCCTATGGTGAGACGAAACTCACTCTGCGTTGATAGTAGTCGATGACTGCCTGGAAGGGAATCAACCAGTCCATGCCAAGGATGACATCATAGCCTGTCATCTCTAGGACATAAAGATCCCATAAGAAGTGATACCCTGCAACCTCGAGAGGGAACTCTCTACACTGGCGTGCACTAGATGTCCTCATACCCAAAGGTGTGTCTAGTGTCAACGTGTCGGCAGAAGAAAAGATACAGAGTCCAAGGCTCTCCACAACAGCAACAGAGATAAATCTATGCATATGACCAGTATCGAAAAGGGATGAAGATAAAACTGAGGCTACTAAAATCGTACCTCAAATAGTAGAAGGGCCAGGATCCTGCTTCTGATAAGTCTGCTCCACGGAAAAAGACTGACTTGTACTGCGGTCCTGCATCCCTGGATGGCCACTCTGAGTTGAACCTCCCTGCTGGTGCTGAGGAACTGGTGGCTGACCGCCATGGCCTCGACCTCCACCTCGACCTGAACGGCCGGAAGAACTCCAGTTCCCCAACTGGTGGAAATTGGTGGTGCTGCTCCTGAACGAGGAGTCATGGAAGAACCCCGGTCACCAACTGTTGGTGAGGAAACCTGACAGAAATAATGGAGGTGACCCATCTTGCCGCAAGATCAGCACTCCATGGGGTCCCTTTGGCACTGTGGCCTCGTGTGCCCTGACCGGCCACACTGGTAGCATGTCACATGGCTACCTGACGATGCATCTTGCTTCCTCGGATCACCGCGTATAGGCTCTCTACGGTGCTTCTTGCTGTCATCTAGAGGAAGACTAGCTATGGAAGTAGAACCGCCCTGGCTCGCAGCTCCAGAGTCTCTCAGATTGCGCTCCGCAATCAGTGCATGGTTGACGATGGAAGTAATGGAAGTCAGCTGGAAGATGTTCACCTAGGAGCGGATCTCCTGCCTGATACCATCCACGAACTTCCTTGATAAGAACACCCCAATCTCATCCCGGAGGGGAGTGAAGCACTGTAGCTTGGTGAAACGAGTGGAATACTCCATGACAGAAAGAGTACCCTGCTCTAAGCTCATAAACTCTCGGGCTTGGTTGACCTTCAGGGTATCTGGGTAGAAATAGTCATAGAACACATGCTGGAACTCATCCCAACCCATAACCTGCTGATGACTCTCCTGTGAGATCACGTCCCACTACCTCTTGGAGGAGTCTAGGAGCATGTAGGTGGTGAGCTTGACCCTCCTCTCTGGAGGCGTCTCCAGATGCTCGAAGATAGTTAGCATGGATTCCAACCATGACTCTGCAGCCTGAGGTCCTCCTTCCCCTGAGAACGTGGGAGGATGATACTATTGAAAAACCCACGTCAAATATTCCATAGACATGGCAGGAGGCGATGCTCCCTGGAAGGCCTGTATCATCCTCATGAAACCTTCCCTGAACTGCACATCAACACCTGAAACTGGTATAATAGCCGGTGCCAAGGCTGTCCCGACTGGAGGATCGGTAGGAAGTCCCTGATCAGCCCTATCTGGCATCTGATCACTGCCTGACAACAGACGTCTAACCATAGGACGTCTCAGATTCATAGCTCTGAAAGATCAAAATCACACCTTAGATCAGGAAAACAAGGATAGAGAACACAAGAGTACAAAACAGAAACAGGGGAAGAAAAACACACAAGTTTACAAAATGAGACTACACAGCATGTATAAAATTACACGGCGTGTCTTCTTAACCCACTGAAATGGGCGTGTACTCCTGCCCTACAAGTCGTGTACACTTCAAACTACACGGCGTGTTGCACCCACACACGGCGTGTACTTGAGAACTGTTCCCCTGCCCGAGTCTCCTTACACGGCTAACCCACACGGTCTGACTTAACCCAAGACTACATGGCATGTTCTTAACACACACAACGTATAATAGACAAGGCTTCAGTGGCCCATGTTTTTGAAACACACGGCCGTCTACACGGCTGAACCTTACACAGCGTTCTCTGAACAAACACGACATGCATAGGCAAGGTGACCCCGTACCGTGTTGTTCGTGACACGGCCGGGTACCTAGACAAGACTACACGACGTGTTCTGAACAAACACGGTGTGTGGAAAATAAGGTATCACCGACCCGTGTTGTTCGTGACATGGCCGGGTACCTGGACAAGACTACACGACGTGTTCCCTAAGGACACAGCGTGTTCTACCCGAGCTTCCCCGACCCGTGTTGTTAGTGACATGACCGGGTACACAACTCCGAACTTACACGGCGTGTACCAATCGTACGCGGCGTGTTCCTGAAGTTACTCCCACGAAATTGTGTTCTGCTCACATTGTCAATGACATGGTATGAGCACTACACGGCGTGTATCCAAAAAGTACACGCCGTATATTCTGGGTTTTTTTGGGCAGTAGCTCAGAAACTACTCAGACTCCCAGAACCACTAAAAATAAGGGAAAGAGGTGCCAAATTTCGATTCTTGAGGGACCATACTCCCCACAAATCAAAGATCGGAATCTCCTGCAGTCAGATACAAGGAAAAAAACAGCTCTCTAATATAACAACAGGGATTCTATCAAGCATCTATCACAACAGCATGCATAATCTACGCAAAGCCTATCACAACATCATGTAATCGCTAATGCACCCTAGATGGCATGGCAAGATTACATGGCATGTGATTTCTAAAAGATCCTATATGATGCATGAGATGGAATACCCTCATCTCATCGGGTTTCGACATAAATAGAATCGAAATATAAAAACAATAACCACACAAGTCATGTGAATCACTCTAGGTGAAAACATATCAACCATAAAAACTCAAAACCAGCAAACTACAATTAACGAGGTAGTATGGACTTTCCCTGTACATGGGTGAGCTACTCCCGAGCACAACTTAATACCAAGTACCGAATCCATCCTATCCCTATATAAAGTCTCCAAATAGTAAAGCAAGAGAAAATAACTCCTCTGATACCACTTTGTAACGACCCGAATCCAGAGCCCCTCCACTAGTGCCCCGTACCCGGTTCGCCACATGACCTCAAGCACGTTTCTCTGAATTACAGAGGTTGCCGACTAGCATCAAGGGCCTTGGTGAGTCGGTGGGGAAACTATGCCCTCATTTGGTAAGGTATACAGCGGAAAAACAACAGTCAACAACGGAAGCAGTAACAACATGCATAACAACATGAACCAAAAAGAAGAATCAATAAATATATATAGCAATGATGACAATGATGCAGCATGTACAAGTATCTATGGAAAGCAGAAAACACAACAACGTGCTGGAATACAACTGAAAACAAGTGCAAAAGAAAAACAAAGTAAACTCATCAGCATCCCGAGCCCCGGCTCGGTCCCATGCTCCCCAGCTCCAGCGCAATCAAGATCCTGAAGTAGAAGGGCGCTTGCCCTTATCTATACCTGCAACAACATAGTCTGCTTGGTCCCAAAAGCATGGCCCAAACAGGGTGTGAGATACAATCCCAGTAGGAAATCACCCAAATATTTGTGCCTAACAGTCAATGAATACAAGGAAAGTAATACAACAAGAAGCAGTAACAGGAAAACACAAGCAGCTACAATCCACAGTTCTAGAAAATAAAGTACACAAGTAATCAACCAGCAACAAGAAGCAAACAGGTAACCCTCTGGGTAGCTCCCATAGCCTAAACCCCTATGATTCAACCTATAAGTACCAGCAACCCTCTAGGAGGCACACACAGTCTCACCCCTCTTGTTCAGCTCTGAAATTAATATACTCTCTAGGGAAGCACTCACCGTCAATTCCCCCTATAGTCTCGTATCGTGCTAAAGGCTCTCTGGGGAATCACTCAACGTCTATTCCCCTTGTGGCCCACGTCGAGGAACTACAAAATCTATGAGGAAGCACTCAATGTCAATTCCCCCTATGGTCTTGTATCGTAATTAAAAGACACTCTGGAGAAGACCTTCTATCAATTATCCCTTTGGTCTACTACTCTAGGTTCTCACAGTCCTGAGTGAAACTAAACATGCTCAGCGCACGTGCATCGTCCAAGTAAACCTCAAGAACTACTTGGCTATCAACTAAGGCTCAACATCAAAATAAGGTAGCAGTTCCACTATCCTACGACTAAGCATGGAAACTGGAAGAACTCCAAACAAGCAGAACAATCATAGAAAACATTCAAGGTACAGTAAAGCTACCATAATCACAGGAAAAACATCTACTCTAGCAATCAAGAAAAGCAGGCAATACAACAAGGGAAAAACAGGAACATTTAATACCCCGTTCAAGTGTATTGGTGAAATTTTCACAAAATATTCATCAAATTTCTACAGAAAGGCACAAACCACCTACCTCGATCCTAGGAGATCGATATAAGTGAACCACGATGACAGATTCCCCTTGGAACGACCTAGATCTGAAAAAACGCACAAAAATGCTCAACCTACGATAACTTGGAAACCAGGAGGAATCAAGAAACAAGACTCAAGAAGAAGGGAGAGCTCACCGCTGCAATTCTAACACAATCGACCGCACTCGAATCGGAGAACGGACGAAGAGGCGGGATCTCATCGAAGATCCGGCCGTACGGTCACTCTCGGGCGGACGAAAACCGGATAAGAAGATGAAAATTGGGTTTAGGTGCGACCCCGGTCCATTTAGTGAAAAAAAATAAAGTACAAGACATGTACTTTTAGAGTACACGACGTGTATTGGGTCCTTTCCGTATTCCTCCAAAATTGGCCTCCATGTCACCCCTACACATCATGTGCGTGACCCGGGCACGACCAGCACATGGCTTCGAGCCGGATTAGAGTACACGGCGTGTACTTTAAAAATTTCCACAAAAAACACTTTTCTTAAAAACTCCAGAAAAAAGGAAAAACATACCTGAATGAAGATCCAGATTCTTACAACTGTGGGGTATTAGGGAACAGGTCTGGACACTATGCTTGTATATCTAATTCCCTCCACTAGGTATCCTCTTAAAAACACCAATGATACCACTGCACTCACACTTAAGGCACAATCCCCCCAAGACATTCTTATCACCATGATCCACAATATAGATCAGATGCTCCTCAAAGGACGCATAAACCTCCAGGCCGACATCATCAATTTCTATCATGAGATGAGGGTCAGGATGATATCTTTAAAGCTATGAAATTTGAAATGTGTCATGAATGAAACTATAAAATCATGGAAGGGACAAACTGTAAGCCATTTGACTAATCCTTTCCACCATCTAAAAAGGCCTAAAAAACCTGGGTGCTATCTTCCCTTTCTTCCTGATACAACATTGTCCCATCTAGGTGACACCCAAAGGGAAAATTGATGACCAACCTCAATATCTAGAGTATATAATTGATAGTCAACATAGGATTTCTATAATCTCTATGTGGTCACTAACTAATTTCTAGTCAACTGAACCTACTCAGATGTCTACTATAAGAGACTAGGCCAAACAAGCATTGAATCACCTACCTAACCAAAAAATAGTGGTAAAAAATGACCTCTTATACAAGGCCTCAAAATGATCCATTTGTATCGATTCCTAGAATCCATTATTATAATAAAATTCTAATATTTCTTGGTTTATATCCCTTAAACCACCAAAATCCAAAATTGAAGCTCAAAACATATCCTCAAGAATATAAATTTTCTATTTTTATTGGCTTAAATTTTGGTGATGGTAGGATTTATTGAGAAGAACCTATGATCCTAGTGACTATTAAAGACCCTTCTATAACTAAAATTTGAAACAAGGATCTCAATAAAAAATTATACTCCTCAAAAGCTATGTAGTCGAACTATCCCTTACATGTAGAGACTACTAGATCGTCAACAATGAAGGCCTCCTCAATTGGAAAGAAGTGGAAAAAATTCATAAGTTGATCCATGATCACCCATAATGTATCATTCTTGTGCGGTATCATGGGTAATCCAATCATAAAATTCATAGTGACATCATCCCATTTCCATTCGGTAATGGGAAGAGGTTATAAAAACCTAGTAGGTCTCTGATTCTCGGCATTCACCTGATGACTATTGAAGCATATTTCCATGAATAATTCTATCTCCTTCTTCATTATTGGCCCCAAGTACTGTCTTTGGAGGTCATGATACAAATTTTTTAGACTTGGATGTACCACTCATTTAGAAACATGAAAATCTCTCATCGGCTCCTCATGTAAGCCCGTAAGAACCCCTACGGGACCATGGTTAAGAAGAATATTGAAATTTCTATGATATCTTCCCAATGAAGGGTCCCCACTATATAATTTTCCCCTCAAATCTAATTCCTTTATATCAAATAACTTCTCTTTCTTTATATATAAAAAATAATGAGTATAAAATATGTCGAAGTTAGGTCTACTCATCCTTAGAACTCCTAAACATTTAGATGCATGTCCACAAAGAGTGAAATCATCCTCCACCGATCACAAGACTCATACAATACCTCTATCTATGCCTTTTATCTCAAGGAATTGATAAAGGTTTTTCCCTTACCTTGTGTGTAAGCCATATCAAAATCAGGGGAATAGAGATACTTGACCCACCTCCTCTCTTGAAGGTTTAATTATTCCTGAGAAAAGATGTACTTTAGACTCTTGTGGTTTGTATACACCAAAATAGTCTCATACATTAGACTATACCACCAACATCTCAGGGTGTGTACCATCATAGATAGCTCTAGATCATGAGGGGGGTAATTCCTCTCATGTGGTCTTAACTGTCTGGATCAATAAGAGACCACTTAGTCTTCCTATATTAGAACTACTTTGAGTATAACCCTAGATGAATTCCGATACATGGTATACTCCTTACTCGATATAGGTAGGGTGAGGATCAATGCTGAGTTCAGCATACTCTTTAGCTCCTATAAATACCTCTTTTAAGTATATGACCAAAAAAAATTCACCCTTTTATTTGTTAATCCAGACAAAAATTCCAATAGACATAAAAATCCTGTATGAAACACTAATAATAACATGCTAGTTTAAGAAAACTTCGAATCTTGAAGAAATTCTTGGATCATTTCCAAGATACCCTGACTAATACCTTTTCTAGGTCCACTAACACTCTATACATTGATATAAAATGGCCCAATAAGTGTAATATATCAATATATAAGTTTCATTTAAATGGTTTGGAATAAAGATGATGATCTATCAGTGTACTTAGGATTATGTCAAGATGTTGGGAATAATCATTTGTAGATTTGGATTACACAAAATTTCATCTATGAAAACCACCAAAAACTAATCCATGAATGGATAAAAGATATGATTTATCAAATCCATGAATACTAATAGTGTGTTCTTAAAAACTAACAACATTTCCAAAAACTTATACAATCCATACCTTCTTCTAAAAGAAGTTCTAGGTATGTCCGATGGATTCGACATCAACTGATGGTACCCCAAACTCAATTCAATCATGGAGAAAATTGAGGCACCAATCATCTAATAAAATAGATCATCTAAACATGGAATTGGATATTTATTCTTGACTATCATATAGTTCAATATCTCATAATCCACACATAAGTGTAAAGTCCCATTAACATTCTTAGAGAAAAGTATAGGACAACCCCATTTATAATTACTTTAATGTAGTAATCCTATTGTTTTCAGATCTTCTAACTAAATATTCAAATCAAAAAGCTCATTTTGTTCCATTTTGTAAGATGGTAAATTTTTTGTCTTAACTTCCAACACCAACTCAATTATGAACTCAATCTCTCACTCATGTGGTAAGTTAGAGAGATCTTCAAGAAATATGTACTAAATATGGTCCACTATAGGAGAAAAAGTATCCTACTTCACTCCTCCATCATCCAAGATAACTGTTACTATTTAAGATACGTGAAAATACAATATGAAACAAATCGTTACTACATTAAAAGAATAAAGACCCCACTCCCCCTGATGGATGTAGCTTCCCCTACTAGAGATAGAAATTTAACTCTCCTATGATAATAATAAATATGATCCTGGTATAGAACTATCTAATCCATACTAAGAATCAAATTGTAGTCTGTCATTTCTAGCACAAATAGTTTCCAAAGGAAATTTTAGCCTCCAATTTCAAGAGAACACTAATTGTAATAAATTATATTCTCTAACCACACTCCCAATGATGTGTCGATGGTCATGAAACCACTGTATCTCTCCACAAGAAAGAAAAAAAAATTGAAAATTGAGAAGATAAAAAGGAATGTGATTCTCCTGTATCAAAAAAAATGCAAGAAAGGCTAGATGATACAAGAATAATACATCTGGTGGTATAAGTTTTTATATCCAAGCTAGCTGAAGTAGAATGTATAATATGAAAATGACTCACCCCTCTTCCCTAGGAACTAATTTGACTCCTATGAATTATTACCTATGACAGGTACTATTACACCCATTTCAGGGTACCACATCCCTTACCTCTACGTAAAAATCTAGTGGGACTCTAGCTACCTATCTATTGAGGGGTAGTTGAGTCCTTTATAGAATCTGATACCAGTCCTAAACCCCTACTGCTACTCTTATGTAGAAATATCATATAAAATTTATATAAATAGACCAAATTACCGCAAGAACGAAAATCCACTATGGGATAAGGACACCGATGGTTATTTTTTATAGCCTTTCCACCCTGAAATCACTACAATAGAGAATTGTTTTGAGATGGATATACACTACCCTAGTTACTCTTCCCACCACTTACCTGGAAGTAACTATCACATTGGTTCTTCCTTCCAACAGAATAAGAGCACCTAAATCACTATGTTGAAATTACTTATTCTTTGCTCAAGGACTCTTCAAATTACCTTCAATGATGAGAGCATAATTCATCATATTTTTAAATCTACTCAATAAAAATTAATTCACTTGTGACCTTACCTCATAAAAAATCCCATCATGAAAAAATTTCACCCTGTGAACCTCATCAGATACCAAAGATAGAGAAAAGTGCTAAAATTTAGTGATGTTTACAATATAGTCCATCACTAACACGTCCCTAGTGTCAAGTGACTGAATTATCAATCCCTCTCATCCCTAAATGTCTTTGGATAAATATTTCTCAAGTACTTAACCTCAAAATCCTTCTAAAATAACTCATATTTCCAACCATCTTTCTCCATAATGCCCCACCAACACTTTTATTATAATCAAATCATGAAAGAATAAAGCTTCATATTCTAATATGAAGGTGTCTCAAGATTATTGAAGGTTATATAAATTAAATCAATCCATAACTTAGATACCTGGGGACCTCCCTCTCCATTGAACATAGGAATATTATGTATATGGAACTCTCTCACCAGCTTATACATAGAAGGCACGATGTGAACAGTCTCCCTCTCTTTGGATTTTATGAACCTTAAGAAGCTTTCAAAAATATGACCATCCATTTTTTTCCATGTAGTTATCGAAAGTTATGGACTGACCATGTTAGTAGTGTGATGATTTCCACTCTCCGGATGCTCAATTAAAAGTTGAAAAGGAGAAATTTTATCTAAAAACGTTTAACACACACCTTAGAAAACATGGTACACAACAAGATCAACCTTAATATGTGAAAACAATATAGAACCACTAGCTCAAGGTCCCTATTCAGTTGTATTAACATGTGAATTGGAATAATATATCAGTTTTGTTCTTTTCCATTCATCAGGCATATCAATAGATCATATTTCATTGTTTATGTGGGAAAATATATCACTTGAAATAAATATGTACCTATCATGAATAATGCATGTAAAAATATATCCCTACATTCCTATCATGATGTGTGAATACTCATCTCATGCCATACCATCCCAAAAGTAGAATCCTCAATAATAAGTAGTATCACACAACATGTGAATCACCCATAGTGAAATAACATCTACTATAAAAATAAAACAACATGAATAACAACCCCATACCTAGGCACTCATATTGTCTCCCTCACATGGGTTACATATTCCCATGTATGATCTAACTAACAAGACTTGAAACATCATAGTTTCCTTTATACCTTTCCCATATATCAAATAAATTTAAAATAAACCTGAGATTTGATATTAATCTGTAACCTCCTCAACCCAATGCCTCCTCATGTAACCGATTTGTGTGGGTTATGCGACGTCAAGTGAACCTCCCCGTATGCGAGAGGCTACTAACTAGAAGTGGGGGTGTAAGAAAGATAGTGGGGAAGCTATACTCTCTAGTACAATTTTACAAATTAATAATAATAACAGAGCAGTAGAAATAGTGAAAACAATATTAATAATTAGACAGTAAACTACTACCAAAATGAAAGATGAATTAAAAAGACCCAATAATAATAAAAAATGTAATGTCAGTATAAAATTTAACTAAATAATGTGCTGAATATTTTATAAATAAAATACTAAATAGAATCAATAAAAAACTACAAAACCCTAGTCCCAAACCCCATGTTGGTCCTATCTCCAAACTCTAATCCACCAGTAAATAATAAATCAAAGCATGACCCCTTTCTTTTATCCAAACCTGCATCTATGAAATCTATCTAGGTACAAAAATGTGGTCTGAACTAGGTGTGAGTACAACTTATTAGGTCAATATAATAGTGTATAAAAATCCAGTCTAAGGATATACTGCATACAATAAAGTGATAAATAGGGTTATTAATTTTATAAATTAGCACGACATCTAAAGTAAACCCGTTAACCCCTAAGTTCTAGGTAGATACCCAGGGGCATCCAAACTTGCTATGGCATAATACTAAGTATCTCGGTATGGGAGAGGATCCTCCTACATCATAATAAATCACCAAATTTTGTGGTATATTCTTTTTCCAAGGATGAATGTCACATAAAAAATCATGAACAAGTGGTTCTTATGCTCAAGATATCATGAATCTCACCCACAGGTATCCCATGACTTTGAAATTTACCCATAGGAGGTTCATATTATATGAACCTTACACTGAATTGGTTCCTAAAACATGAAAATTTCCATCAGAGTGGAATGTAACCATGCCCCTTCCCCTCAGGCATCACATATAGTGATCTCAAGCACCAAACACAAGCACATGTCATGAAAAAACAAGATCTAAATAGGTTATGTAATAACCAACCCTCAAGTATTGATCCTAACATAGTCATCTCAAAATAAAGTTCTAGAAAGAAAATCACATGAAAAAGAACCAATCATAGAAAAAATGTTATCATATGACATAATGATCAATTCAATCAATTACCATTTATCTATCCATTTATA
The DNA here is from genome assembly GCA_963277665.1 of Viscum album. Taxonomy (NCBI): domain Eukaryota; kingdom Viridiplantae; phylum Streptophyta; class Magnoliopsida; order Santalales; family Viscaceae; genus Viscum; species Viscum album. The sequence continues at coordinate 262,292,418 of OY728135.1, forward strand.
TTTCATAAATCCATGATCCTAATTATCATTATAATTTATAATAATTTATATTCCATTTATTGATTTATCTCAAAATCCAATTACATGAAAAAATATCCGTTTTAATCCTTACGATTCTATTTTGAGAAAACACCACAATTCCCATGTTAAGATAGTTTATAATAATAAGACAATAAAAAACTCATAATGTTAATCCAAAATACATATTATCAAAAACTTTAATTTTATTATGATTTCAAGGGAAAGCTATCCTCATGGGTGGTCGTAAGTTCGGTCTCAACACCTATGGACCCAAAAATATCTAATGGGTGGTCTAAGAACATTATTATCATCAAACCATGAATTATCTAATTATTTAGGGTTTTCACATGGTATTCTAGTGTGATCATAATAGTTATAAATTCTAGGATAAATAAAAACATACAACATGGAATTTTTCTAGACCACCTAACTCATAAGTAGAGAAGGTGAAAAAAATCCCCAATATCCATAGTAGCGATCAGATTTTATTTCCTTACCTCCAATGGATACATAAGGTTTCTTAAATAAGGAACCCCCAAGGGAATATCAAAGTAACACAAAGGATAAGAGAGACCAAGAGTCTTAGCTTCAGTCCCATGACCAGAACACCAAAATCCAACAAAATGAGCTTCTATATGGGAGATGAACTCTCTAGAGGTTACTTAGATAAGTTTTATAATGAGAGAAGGGTTTTCATTATCTAAATGCATGAAAAAAGTCATTGGAGGGATTAAAATAGAACTAGTTAGGTATAATTCACAACATTAATAGACCATTCACATTGTAAAATCCTCAATTCCATTATAAGTTGAAAAATACTTTACATCATGTTAAAAAACACAAATAGGCCATTTCATGTTGTGAAATTGATTCAAGATATGAGTTTTCTTTTCATGGGGTCCATTAAGGGGATGAATTAAATTCATGGGGTCTGTTCAAGAGGTGAAATAAATTCATGGTGTCTACCTATACCAATTCAGGGCATGAATTAAACTCATGGAGTCTACCTGGAATAATTCAATCCATGAATTATGTTTATGGGGTCTTCCCAGAATAATTCAAGATGCAAATCTAGTTCACAGGGTCTTTAGATAATAATTCTGGACATGAATTAATTTCATGGTGTCTTCAAAGAACAATTTAGGTCATGAATTAAGTTCATGGGGTATGTACATAACCATTTAGGTTATTCATTATGTTCATGGGGTTTGTCCAGAAAAATTCAGGCTATGAAGTATATTCACGGGGTCTACCTAGAACAATTTAAGGCGTGAATTAAGTTCATGTGGGTTTTCCTAGAACCATTCATTCCATGAATTAAGTTTATTCTGTATACCTGGAACCCTTTAGGATGTGAATTAAGTTCATGGGGTCTATCTTCATCTCCCTTTTCATCTCCCAGTAACTCTACAATATTACCAAGATGGGTATAATGCACTAAAAATAGAGTTTAAATGAAAGAAAGATAAAATCTAGGAGGTTTAAACCAAAACCTAAAGAAAGATGATTCTAGAAAATATGAGATCTTAAAAAGGAGCTGATACATGGAATCTTTATGCAGTGGAGTATGTTCTAGAGGAATTTGAAGTATGGCCATCCACTATTAGAGGCGCAATGCTTATTTCTTCCTCTATGGGTATGTTTTTGTTTTATATAGGTGAAAATAATTATTTTATATCATATAAGTTTATTTTTATGTTTGTATTATGTTATGAACTTATGCCTTTTATATTGGATCTTTCTATGCCTTTGAGAAAGAGCCTAGAATAAGGTTTTAAATATCCAATGTGTCAAGGGACATTTGCTAACTTAAAAGTTATGTGGGACTTATTAGTTAGTGATCTTGATATCTTTTACCTTATTATTAGAATGGATTAGATGATCAATGTTAAGGCCCAAACTGACTATTATCATCACCAAGTTCATTTTATATCTTTTGATGGAGTCTCTATTGTCTTTTAGGGTGAGTGTGATTCTAGATCAGGGGGAATGAGCCTTGTTGTTTATTATACTAGGATGATCTCATGATAGTTTTTAGAGGTGTTTATTGATATTTTGGATCAATATTTGAGTAGTTCACTTCCAATAATGGTGAGTGTATGCATTAGGGTCTTTCCTTATGATTTTTATGAATTTTCACCATAGATAGAATATGTGTTCACTATCAAACTAGTTCCTAGTGTGATTACCATTTCTAATACATTATATCATATAGACCCTATTGAGTTAACGAAGATTAAAATTTTGTTTTTGGATATTTAGTTAAAGATATTTATTCATCCATGTGTTCCAAATTAGTCTTCACCAGTTTCTTTGTAATAAAGGATGATAAAAGTCTCAGACTTGGTATTGATTTCTAGAAGATTAATCATGTGACTATTAAGAAAACACACCCATTACCTTAGATTGAGGATCTCATTGATCAAATCATAGGAGAAAGATAATTTTTTAATATTGAAATGTGGGTAGCGTACCATGAATTGAGAGTCCAAGAAGAAGATATACTTAAGATAATGTTAAGGAGTTGGTATGGTCATATCAAGTTTCTAGTTATGCTATTCGGTCTCAATAACACTCTTGAAGTATTTATGTCATTGATAAACCAGATCTTTCACTATTCCATTTTTATATTTGTGGATAATATTTTCTTGTAATCCAAGTTATTGGAGGAACACATGAATCATTTGGATATCATCCTATAAATATTGAAAGAACATATCTTATATAATATGATTTATAAATTTTAATTTTTGATCCAATAAGTGATGTTTTTGGGAAATGTTATATCTATGTGGGGAATATTAGTGGATCCTGAAAATATTCATGTGGTAATGTATTGGGAGAAAGCCAAAAAATTGTTTGAGATTTAGAGATTCTTAGGATTAGCTGGATATTATGGTTAGTTTATTCAATATTTCTCCAAGATAAAATATATGATGACATATTTTATCCATAAGGTTTTTAAATTTTAGTGGAATGAAAAATGCTAGAGATATTTCAAGAAAAAATTTTTTAGGGTGAATTCAGATCCAGTTTTGATTCTTGTAGAACCAGGTTTATGCTACAACATTTTCAGGGATATCTCAGTTAAGGGATTTGGATGTGTTATGATATAGGGGAAATAAGTGGTGGCATATGGGTCTCAGAAATTATTCCATAATGATAAGAAATATCCTACCCATAACCTTGAGTTTGAATCTATGATACAAAATCTCAAAAAAAGTATCCATTATCTCTTTGGGTAACAATTTACAGAATATTCAAATTACAAGAGCCTAAAGTATATTTTTACTCTATGGGATCTAAATGTGGGATATATATTATGGGTTGAGTATTTTTACACATTCAATTTAGATATTTCTTATACTATTAGAAAATAGAATGTGGTCTCTAACAATTTGAGTAGTAATTTACTGACTCAGTCCTTGAAGGAATAAGTGGAAGATTGGTATCTAATGTGTTTGTTCACTAAGATGATCTAGGGAGTGGAAGAGGCTAGTGAAAAAGTAATATTAGTTATTATGACGGATTATTCACCACTTTATGATTTTATTTAGACTGAATAGGAATCCAACACTGATTAACTATGTTTTAGTAAAATATATAATGGTATGGAGACGTTAGGTGATTGGTATTGGTCTTCTATTAGTGATTTGTGTTTTCAAAGTAGGATTGTCATTCTGAGATCTTCAAGGTAGGATTTAATGTGTAATAGACACTGATATTATTAGTCCATACACCCTAGGGATACCAATATGTATCATGATATGATACATTGTATTTGGGGTCTAGGTATTATGTGATCATTCATAGATTTCATGTCTCGTTACTTCGCTTTTCAGAAGATTGAGGTGGAGCACCAATTACCTACTGGTTTATTATAACCTTTACCCATTCCATAAATATTCTGTATAATATTTATATGGAATTAATAGTTATTTTACCATTTAATATTAGTAGTTAGAATTTTATTTGAGTAATTATTTATATAGTTATGAAATCATCCATTTATTTCCCTATCAAGGAGGTGAAGAAGGTGTAAAAGCTTAGGAATTTATACATCTAAGAGGTCATAAAGATTTATGGAGTTCCTTCTAATTTTTTTTGATAGATAATCCTAGTTTCCATATAAGTCTTGAAATTTTTTAAAAGAGGTGATGGGTACCCAACTGAAGTTAACCATGATATATCATTCTTAAACGAATGATCATACAAAGTGATCTATTCAAATCCTTGAGGATAGGATTTGTAAATGCATGCTTGATTTTAGTGGTTTATGGGGAAACATATTTCTTTGGTAAAATTTAACTATAACAATAGTTATAATTCTTAGATTAAAATTAATCTCTTCCGATAATTATATCAGTAGCCATGTAAAACTCCCTTGCATTTGGAAGAGTTGGGAGAGTGGTCCTTGGTTGGACTAAACCTTATTTAAGAGACAATATAAAAGGTAAAATTGATCCATAAGAGGTTAGAGACTACTTAAAATCATAAAAAATTCTACATGTACCATCATCGATGATTGTTAGAGTTTGAGGATGGTGATCAGGTCTTTATCAGAGTTTCACCTCACTTGGGACACTATCAACTGGGTAAGAGGGGAAAGTTGGTGACAAGGGTTTTTTTCCCTTTTGAGATAATTGAATATCTTGGAAATGTGGATTATAAATTGGAATTTTAATCTCTTTTAACAATGATTCATGATGAGTTTCATGTTTCCAAGTTGAGGAGGTATCAACCAGACCCTTCCCATGTGATTAATTGGGAAGATGTTGATCTTGATATCACAACCCTTATGGTTGAACAACAGGTTCATATTATGGATCATAAAGATAAGGTGTTTCTTGGTACAAAAATTACTTTGTTCAGTGTTCCAAGGTAGTGCATATGGGATAACCATGAGACATGGGATTGAAAATTATTGATCAGGAATTAGTAGCCATCTATTTTTCATTTCAATAATATTGATCACTTTCTAGGGGAAGGAAATATTATGGAGAGGAGAATTGTGACACTCTATGGGTCACTAGTATACTTTAAATCATGCTTGATTTATATTTTTAGAGGTTTTAGGAATTAAAAGTTTTGAAATTTTGAGAATTGGAGAAAATAGACCAAATGAATGGTTAGTACTAACTGTGTGGAAATCGTGCAATATAAAACTAAGAGATCTGAAGGAAGTTTCATAGTTTGAGCACGGTTAGTTAAACTATGAGGCTAATCAAAAATATTATATGGGTGTATAGGTATTTTTCTAGAGTTTTAACATGAATTTATTATGGTTTCCAAACTTTTTGGCTCTCCCCAGGTAGATATGCACCTTTTTTTAAAGGGAAGAGGCCACACATGGTTATCACATGATTTATTAAACTGTGTATGCTAACTATATGCCCCGATCCAAACCTCTGAAAATTTTAATTTACCCCTTTCAAACTGATCGTTTTTATATCTAATTACCTTCTAATCTCTCTTAGTATTGAAATAACATTTCCGCATCACTGTAGAGAGTATTCTCCTTGGATACTTTGTGAATTCCATTTGTTCTTGGTGGATCTCTTCAAGACATGTTCTATTTTGGATATGATTTATCATCTTCCTTGATATCCTCTTGATATATCTTTACCTTATTCTATTTCAACTTGATTGGGATATGAATTTATGATCTAGTGGATTTGATGGGGTAATTGATGATGTTACTTATGGATCTAGGTTTGTGAGGATGTGATCTATTTATTTCCCATCCCCATATACAAAGGAGAATAGTTTTCCTCTATTTTTGATGTAGGTGTATCTATAAAAAGGTTCTAACTCATTAATTACTTTATATTATTATATATTCCTTTGTTTCTTTGTGTTTTTTTATTCAGTATCACATTGGATTTTTTTCATGACACACATGCTTTTAAAGGGGATTTTATTATAATTCTTTCCCCCACATGTACTTGATGAAATGACGTAAAGGTGATTTTGACTTTGAAATGGATTCTAAATCATGGTAAAAATTATTCTTTGATTTGAAAATACTTTATAAATTATGATAATGGTTTATTCAGTGTTTTTAAAAAACATAGCACATTTGAAGCCTTGGGTGTGTGGTGTTATGGACATATACAACCTAAGTGAGTGTGGCACCACTATGGGTCATTCTTGTGATATAAAAAGACTATGACAGGAATCAATAATGTTATGATTCATGATATACCTAAATTAGTGTTCTGTCACATGTCCAATTACATATTCCCATAGGCTATAACACGCTTGTTCTTAGTTTTATACATGATGGTAATGTTTCATGTTGGATTTATCACATGTTTATCTTATGTTATATCCATGGATGGTTTTTTTGGATTACCATTGTCGATCCAACATAACCCATGTAATTTAGGTTTTGATGATCTCAAATACCCTTCATAATTTGATGATTATCTTGTTTTCTAAGTGTGTTTATCAGGTTATATGTTATTTTTATGTATTCAGAGGTTAATTTTTTATATATGTATTCTGGATGATATTTTATGAAATCTAGCTATGTCTAGGAAATTAGTTCTGTGGAAAATTTGGATACATGGAGAGAATAGATATATAGATCAATCAACTACACCAATTTATTATGTAGAGGAAGAATTTATATCAAATCAAATACATCATGGAATATCCTATATGTAAATACCCTATACGGATAAGATCTCCCACTTGAGAAATTTCCTTTTTTATCAATCATCTATTTAAATTAGCTATGTGAAGAAATCATTTGTGTGAATAAACTATGTGAATAAATCAACTTCATTGTTTCAACTGGCTACGTTAGTTTGGGATATGTGAGTAAAAATACTATGTGATTCATTTTGGATATATGAAGAAAAATTGGAAACATGAATTCAATTCTGAAAATCAGCTACTTCATGTTGCAAGATGATATTTATTACTATTCAAGAAATTGAGTGAGATTTTAATTCTACTGAATAATCCTTAAATGATCAATTATATCATTAAGGAAAAATAGATTATAATAAGAGCCAAGTAATGATACATAAGAAAAGGAAAAATATATTTTATTTGTCTCTACTAATTATGAGGTATTTCAAGGAAAATGGATGTTTCAGAGATCCCTGATTATATGGACCATGTGTTGTGCATTTAAATAAGATATAGTTCATTCATTTCACGAAGGGAAGAATTTTTCTTGTGAAGTGAAGTTCACAAGAAAATATATAGATATTATTCTTAGAGATCTCTGAAAAAACATTATTTTTCTAAAAAAATAAGGACGAAAAAGTCTCATATCGTTATTGATTCTTATTTACAATCCTTCCTCAGTTCATAAGACTCTATTTGAGGTGCTTTTTTTTCAAATCATCTTGTTTGGATATATTTCATTTTCTTTCAGTTGTATCTTATAACTATGAGATATTTTTTTTAAAATATCTATTTATTATCATTCATTATAAAGGTTCCCAGTAATAGAACCTTTGAAGGATATTGATTATAAAGCCTTTTTGGTTCCCAGTGGAAAGCTTCCGTACTTGTACTAAATGTCAAATGCTTGAAATTAGTCATAAAATCCTTGGGAAAAGGATATGAAGTCCCATGTAAAATGACTAGTCTAGTAAAAATCATCACACCCGTGGAGAAGAGTGGTGGCATAGTAGACTAGAGGACTTATTTTCCTCGAACCATTATAAATATATGAGTCTATTTCTCTTATTTATGATTTTATTTCCATTGCATGACTTATTAAAGATAAGAAAAAATGTTAGTCATAACCTAAATAGGGTGGATTTTCTAAGTGAAGAAAAATTTAATATACTCAATTCACCCCTATTGAGTCTTATTACAGTTAGTACCTAAAAATATTTGGTATGAGAGGGTCCAATTCTTAATTTCTTAGCTGTAAAATGTTGAAATATAAATATCTATTCAATAATGGTCTCTATGAATGTCAACATAAAAGGGATGTCTATGGACAAAGAACCATATTTCAGTGGTGAGAATTATGTATTTTGGAAGTAATAAATGATCATATGTCTAAAGAACCTTTTTCTAAAGATTTATCTCAAAGTCTTAAGTCCTTATGAAATTACAAAGACAAAACCATAAACTTATATTACTAAAAATTAAGGAGGTTATGATCTAAATTATAAAGATATGAATGATATAATATTTTTATTAAACCCAAATGAGTTTAATAGAGTTTCCCAATGTTAAAAAACCCATGAAGTGTAGGATATGATTTCATTTTCTTATGAGGGATTAAATAATGTGTGATTTGTCAGATACAATACTACCAAATTAAATTTTGACAATTTTAGAATGGTGGGTGGTGAGAGAATCAGAAAATTGAATAGAATATTAATAAAAATTATAAATAATGTTTCTAATTTAGGGACACATATTACTAAATCAAATTAGGATCTAAAAGTTCTCATAATAATATCTCCAAGGTGGAGTGATATTTATGCTACTATTATAATCAACAGTGGTAAAAATCATAAAAATAAAACATCTTATCAGTACTCTGATGATGTATGAAGAAGAGATGAAACCTAAGTCTAGATAACAAAGGTTAGTTAAGAAGTATAATGATACTTTTAAAGTTTCAACTTCAATGGATGAAAATAAATTTAATAAAATTCAAATATCTGATTCGTCCAATGAAAAATCATCATGTTATTCTACTTTAGACAGTGAGATTACTCACTTTTCTAGAAAATTCTAAAAATTCTATAAATAGTGAAGATATTTTAAGAGACATTTTAAAAAGTATAATAATTCTAAAGTAAATTATATGGAAGTAATATGTTATGAATGTATGAAGCTTGTATATATCGCGTTTTATTGTTTTCATCTTCAAGATGAAAAAAATCAGAAAATAAATACTTCAAAAACGTTGGTTTGAAGAATAAGGCTAAGAAATCTATTAAGGAAATATGGAGTGCTTTAGAGGATTGTAACGATGTTTCATTTTTACAATTTGAATATGAGAATTCAAACTAGAAATACAATATGTTTTCTATGGAACATAATTATAAACTACATTCATTCTATTCTTCTAAGAAAAAAACTAAATCAAAAAATTAAAATTGTTTATTTGAGGAATCAAATGAATATTGTTCCATGTTAGAAACTAAGTATGCATCTTTAAAAAAGAAATATAAAACTCTTAAAAAATCTGATGAAGTGATTTTAAATGAAAAAGAGGACTTAACTAAAAAATTATGATTTTAAAAACCAAACTGGAAAATTTTTCTACATCATGTGTTGAACATGGAAATAAAATAAAAAATTGACAAAAAATAATTTCAAGACTTTAAAGATACTGCTACTGTATTTTCAAATTGTAAAAATTATTTGATTCAGATTCTCAGTAATAATAAAACTCATAGAAATATATTTTCAATAGGAATTCAAGGTGAAATACCAAAGTTTTAGAATAACTATTATTTATAGTTCCAAGAATATAAATCTTAAAAAATTTTGTATTTTTTTTGTGGTGAGATAAGAAACTATGTAAGTAATTTCAGTTTGATAATACCACAGTTTTTTGAAGTTTAAAATAAATTTTCCACGAATTATTTTTCAAAGTGTTGAAATTTATAGAAAACTCAAATAGAATTGGGTTCCTAAATCCTTTATTTATAACCTTGTTGGACCCAATAAAATATATCTACAAAAACAATTTCTTATTTATATTGTATTTTCTAGTAAAATGGTCTAAGTGATCCAATGAAAGATGGTATATAAATAGAGTAATATCAAGGAACTGTAGCATTACTATAGTAGGACTGTAGTAGACACTATAGTAGGAACTGTGCAGTAATGTAGCAGGTAGTGTAGAGGAGACTGTAGCAGGTACTGTTTGGCATTGTAGCAGCTGGGAATATGCCCCCGTTTGAGCCTTCAGGCCATCGATTTGGTCCCCGAGTCCTTTAAGGCCTTAGGGCCACCCAAGCCTTCGGGTCAGTAAGGCCTTCGGGCCACCTCAAGGCCTTAGGTCCACCTTAAGTGTAGATGAAAACCAGATGACCTATGAGGAACAAGCTCTACAAGGAGGATGAGCAAGTAGATTTCACCACAGCAGAAGCTAAATGGATTGCAAGAATGAGAGGGTATGACACCTGCCATCGGGACAAGCCTGTGCATGCACGAGAGTGTCTATCCAAACAGCCATGCAAAGGTGGAGAGCTGATTTCATGATGAAGATGCTAGGGAGGAGAAGTTCCAAGTAGTTAGTCTAGGTTGTATGTAATGTTTGAATCCTACAGGAAAATGAATTCTTCTAAGGCCTACAGTCCATGTAATACTTACGCTTACGAGCCTTGTAATGGTTCCACCTCACCCCTTGAAAGGTGGATTATCAAAAAATCAATAAAAAATGAAGGCCTTCAGGCCATTGGAGGAGGAAAGATATATGGAGGTCATGTCACATTTTATTACAATGCTAAAGGAAGAATTATGGGAGTTTGATTAGTGGGAAATCCAAACTATTTCTTTATCAATAAAGTACTTTATATGAAAATTTTAAAGAAAAATCATATAAGTATCTCCCTAAATTGTAATGAATATATTTTTTTTGATTTTTCAAATAATTAATGTTCTGTTTTCAAAGATAAAATTCTTAAATTTAAGGAACTACAAACATAGAATGTCTATAATTTAGATCTTAATTCTTTGAGTAGACTAATATAAACTATTTAAATACTAAAACAGATGATTCAGGGATATGACATAGAATATTGGGACATTATAATGATTATTCTATGAGTAAATTCTCCAAAATGAATTTTGTTTTTGATATACCTCAACTTAAATTGAATAAAAAGAATCTATGTGATGCATTCTAAATGGGAAAGAAACATAAGTAACATTTTAAACCAATTAAAATGGTTTCTATGTCAACAACCCTAGAACTTATTCATATGGATTTTTTTGGTCAATCTTGGGTTTTAATAATAAGAGTAATTTTTTTAATATTTTAGTTGATGGTTTCTCTAAATTCACTTATGTTTTATTTTTTATGTTTTAAAAGCGATTCTTGTTATATTTTAATAAGTTTTTTCAAACTAGTTTAAAAGGATAAAGATGCCAAAATTATTGTTTTAATAAGTGAGCATAGAGAAGAATTTTAAAACCATGAGTTCAATGCCTATTGTTGAAAACATGGTATCAATAATACCCTTTCTTCCCTAGGGAAACTCAATAGAATAGTTTTGTTTTAAATGAGGAATATTAATTTGAAAGAAATTTCAAGAACTTTATTATGTGAATATAACCCGCCCATTCATTTTTGGACTAAATATGTGAGTACATCATGTTATGTCATAAAAATAGTTATAATTAGATTTATTTTAAAGAAAACAACATATGAGCCATAAAATAATAGAAATACAAAAGTAAAAATATTTTAATGTTTTTAGATAAAAGGTTTATATTCTAAACACCAATGATAATTTTGTTAATTTTGATCCAAAATATGATGAAAGAATCTTCCTAGGATATTTTACTACTTCTAAAGCATATAGTCTTTTTAATAAATGATCATTTATTATTGAATAATCAACACATGTGAAATTTGATAAAAGTTATCATTTGTATAAAAAAGTAATTAAAATTGATGAAGTAAGTTATTCTTTTGAAAACAAGAGATTATAACCTCTTTTTGATGAAAAAAGGATGAAGAGTTGGAACATGATTTTCTAGAACCAAATCCTGAAAGGTTGGATATCAGTGAACCTGAAAGTGTACTGCCTAGATATCCTATAACCATTGAGAAATACCTTTAGAAAATATTATAGGATGTTTAGATGAAGGAATTATAACTATAATGAGTGTAGGAAACATTGTAGAGTTTTCTACCTTTTTATACCAGTTAGAACCTAACTTTATATAAGAATCATTAGTAGATGAAACTTGGGTTGTAGGTATGCAAGAAGAATTAAAGCTGTTAAAGAGAAATTAGGTATGAGAATTATTTGAAAAACCCTCGGACTATTCTATTATAAAAAAAATGGGATTTTAGGAATAATAAGGATTATTATGGTGTGATAACTTGGAATAAGGCTAGACTAGTAGCTAAACGGAATAACCAGGAAGAAGGTTTAGACTATGAGGTGAAGTTTTAGCCAATAGATTTATTAGAATCCATATGAACTCTTTAAGTTTATAAAAAAATATTAATTTTAAATTATACAATATGGATATAAAATCTATTTTCTAAATGGTTTTATAATGGAGGAAGTTTTTTGTTGAAAACATCATAATTTTGAAAACCCTAATTTTCCAAATTCAGTTTTAAACTTAACAAAGAACTTTATGTCCATAAAATAACACCCATAGCTTGGTATAAATGCAACACCCCAATATTTTTATGAAATATATTTTTTTCAATAATTTTATTTCTTTAATGTCTTGCATTATATGCAACATTGACTTAGCTTGAGTTACACACAACATTGAGTTTCTACAAAACCTCATTTTATTATTGTAATTATTTAAAAAAGAAAATTATAACCTAGGATTTATAATGGAGGGTTTGAATATGATTAACTGAATTATAAAAGTATGGTTTACACTTGTAAATCCCTTTTAAAATTAAAAGGAAGTATTTTTTCTAAAAACCATTTAAATGCGAAAAAGTGTGTTTTAGACACATAAAATAAAAATTAACTCTTTTTTGAATATATTAATGATATATATATATATATATATATAATATTAAATATAATTCCTAACATTCAACCTATGTTTTTTCTAGACATGATATAAAAATAAATATTGTTTTATGCTTAAAAACATTTTTTATATAAAAGTAGTTTTATCACCTTTTAATGGAACACTTATTTTAAAACTAAATTTTGACAATTTTATAAATTATATTTGACAAAATGAACTTCTTATTTAAAATATGGGTATCAAAATTTACTTTTGTTGAATTTTTGGTATTTTTCTGATAAGTTTAATGTTTTGATGAATAGAGAAAACATACTGAATTTTAATTGAAAACATATTTTTCATAGAAATAATTTATAGAGATAAATTATATTTTTGATTGGTTTTAAAGTATAATAAGATCAATTTTATATAATTTAATCCAATTTAGTTCATTGAAATTAATTTGATATTGAATTTGGATATAAAAACATTTCAATTTTTTAAACTTTTCCACTTAAAAAACCCCCTTTTCTCAACTCATCTTGCATCATAACAATGTAATTATTTTTCATAATTATTTCTTAAATAAAAATTAAAAATAAATTTCCATCATGTAGGTAAACCTTTTATCTTTCTTAAGAATATATATAGTCGAGCATATCTTCAATTTTACCCCATATTAAAAATATTAAAAAAAATATAATTTGAATTAGTTTAGGTGACCAATCAATTTTATTGGTTAATATGACATATTAGGGGTTTATTAAATTAATTGGTTCAAAGTTATATTTCTTTATTTATTTTACTAAATTCAATATAATGAATAGTGTCAAAGTTCATATTAACGATATTTTGTGAAAATACTATTTTATTAAATTATTTTAAAAAATAAAAATCATAAATAAATACAAATTCGATAAATTATGGTAAAAACTATCATAAATTAACCATTTATGGTTTAATTTACACATTATAAGTAAAAATCTCAACATTTTAATATAAAAAATGTTGTAACTATAGTTAAAATTAAAATAGGTTAACTAAGAGTTAATAAAAATGATAAGGTTAAAAATTACACCAAAACATGTCCAAAAGTAAGTGTTTTATGAGATTACTAATATATCCCCCATTATTTTCAAATAAATTTCCATTTGGATATATTTTAATTGAGATTTAATTTATTATAAATTAATCTTTTGAGAAATTCTAAAAGTTCCCCCACCTTCATTATAAAAGGATACCTCTCCCTCATTTATTTCACCACTTTAAGTCTTGTATCTCAACAAAAATCTACCAAATTCTATTATATACTTCCATAGACACATTATAGAGGTGATTTACTTCCCAAAGTAACAACTATAGATTTCTTTATAGGATATCTAAAGTAGCCATTTTGAAGAAGAGGTAATCCATATAACCAATCACTCTTTTTTGTACTCTTTTGTAACTACTATAAATCTATGATATATATCCTTAAATAATAAATTTATAATAATAAATATTCTAAAATGTTATTATGATTATAAAAACACTATAATACACACCTTTCCAATCAAACAAGAAGTGAAATTATCATTCATGCGTATGTACGGATTACCATCTCCACGTTGCGATACAACTAATTTTTCATCACTATATTTTATTTATGGGAATTATAATGGGTTTAATGATTATATATGACATAATTATACTTATTTAATGATAATATTATATCTACATTATCATAATACAATATTTTGAGAAACGGTAACCTCGCTCATGCGTACGTATGGACTACCATATCTATGATGTGATGTGATTAATTTTTCACTTATATTTCACATGGATGGTGATAAGGATGATTTTTATGAACATTTATTTTATATACAACATAATAATTATTCTTTAAAGTTGTATTATTTTTTACCCTTTTTCCATTCCATTAGGTGAATAATGGAAACAACATTCATGTGTACGTACGACCTACCATCTCCATGAATGGTGTAATTCAATTTTCTATATATACTTTTTAAGAATGATTATAAATATGTATATAATGAACTTATATTATTTTTAAACCATTATTATAATTATGAAAATTATGGGACCATGATCAATGTATAAGTACCTAGACTGCTAACCAAAAAATTCTTGGAAAATGAATCATATGTCACCCAGAACATGGATTTTAAATTATAAATAAACAGGTGATAAGATGTTATAAACAAATAATATATGGTATTATTGATATATGGTTATGGAATAAATTTATAATAAATCCATATTTATTATATAGTAGGTTTTTATGTGAATAATGAATGGCCGGACTTTAGGTAAGGTATTTTTGTGCCACTTTTTTTTTGTGGGACACATGCCTTATACACTACTAGTTTGTTACTTGTGGTATATATACTACTTATGAATGTATTTTATCATTATTATCCTGAAAATTATGGTATTTACGCATCCATATAATTTTCTTTCTTTCATGGGGTATCCTATTTAATTGATTACAAAGTTTTAAGGGTTTATTTTACAACCTCATCAATATTTGGGATTGTTTTGTTTTAAGTCTCTATTAGGGAATATATATCTTCCATGAAATTTTTTTCTAAAAATATTTTCAAAAATGTTTTTACTATTATCTTATGGATTTTTAAATTCATTTTTACCCATTTTTTAACTTTTACAAAATGTTTTGAAAATAATATTCTTTTCATTTTCTAAATAAGGCTCTTTATGCCTTTTCTAACAAAAATAAGGAATGTTTTTTAACTCATACAACCTGATCAGCCTTTCCCGCCATCATAAAGCCTCAATTACTTGAATGTTACTTTATATTATTACAAGTTTATTTTCAAAGAAATTTTTTCCCTTATAATTGAACAGTTCTTTAAAAAAATTATTTCATCAACCAAAAGAATATTTTCATCAAGAAATTTTTAACGTGATATTTCAAAAGTCATTTTTTCTATCTAAGAGGAAATTATTTTATGTTACTTATGATTTATTGTGGATATGAAATAAATATTATATTCTTATAATCTCTTTGAATGGTTTATGTTTACAATGACATGACATTTATGAAACCAATTTCTTATCCATGAGTTATGTTATGATGAAGTGTTTATGAAATTAATTTTTTACATGGGTTCTAATGTGATGAATGATTTATGGACCTATAACAAACATATGTATAATTTTAATTGATTTATTGGTGGGACATATTTCTTCCTCTAGTACATTGGGTAATGAATTATATCTCATGATATAATTAAGGGAAACAAGTGGATATGATTGATCTGTGATTTGAAA
Source organism: Viscum album (assembly GCA_963277665.1). Lineage (NCBI taxonomy): Eukaryota > Viridiplantae > Streptophyta > Magnoliopsida > Santalales > Viscaceae > Viscum > Viscum album. Next base: position 262,308,384 of record OY728135.1, read on the forward strand.
CAAGTCGATGTGCTTGATCTGTTAAAGGAAATAGGTGATAAGGCCTGATTCGAGAGTCTTGGTAGTAAAACTTGACATATGAAAGGGTTTTCTATACATATGATGATTCTAAAAACATTTATGCCTTGGAAGTATGGTTCATGATTGCGTTATGATGATGTTTTATTATTATGAGACATATATTTTGAAATGTTAGTGTTTTATGATATGAATCATGTTTATGATACATGAAAGGTTGGGCATGAACTTTTTAAGTTATGATCATGGTCACATACCCATATTTCTTATATAATTCTTTCATAAAATAATAAATTTATATCTTCCATGTTTACCCTTACTAAGCATCTGAGCTCACCCTTTTCTTATGTTTCCATTCCATATCTTATGAAGAATGGTTTTAATTATGGTACTAAATGTGAATATCTTTGTGGGAAACATTGAATATCTTTCACTAGAATAGATATTTGTTTTCTAAGTTTCCAAAAGCACTAAACTGTTATGGTACTTGGGAATGTGTTTGTGTACTATAATGAATATTCATTAAGAAGATGTAATATCCATGTATGAAAATATTGGGTAGTTATAATAAATGTTTAAGTTCTTTTAGTTTGTAAAATGAGTTTTCAGTAGGTAAGGTAGATCCTACATTATTTAAGAAAACTCCATCTTCAGAAATTTTATTTGTAAAAATATATGTTAATGATGTAATTTTTGGTTCTATAAATAAAAAATTGTCTAATAAATTTTCAAAAATCATGAAAAAATAATAAAAAATGAGCATGATGGTTGAGTTAAATTATTTAATAGATTTTAAAATTTATAAAAAATACTGCAGGAATGTTCTAAATTAATAAAAAGACATACTAGACTTGATTAAAAGGTTTGGAATTGATAGCGGTAAACAATATACTACCCCTATGATTTCTAATGAACAAATAGACTTGGATAAATCTAGGAAACCATTTGATAATAAGATTTATTGAGGAAAAAATCTGGAGTTTATTGTATTTGACTACTAGTAGAACATATATTATGTTTGAAATATTTCTATCTCCTTGATTTCAAGTTAATCCTAAATAATCACATTTAAAATATGCTAAAATTATCTTAATATATTTACAAGGAACAATTTATATTACTTTAATTTTATAAAAACTTATTATTTTAACTTAATATCAAATTATGATGATGAATTTTGTGGTTGTAGACTAGATTGGAAAATTACTTCACGAACCTGCCATTTTCTAACTAAATCCAAGGTATCCTAGCCTAGAAAGAAGAAAAAATTTGTTGCATTATCTACTACCAAGGTAGAATATATTGCTAATGGTAGTTATTGGGTATAAATGTTCTGGGTGAAACAAACCTTAATGGACTTTGGATTCAATTATAATAAAGTATTAATTAAATTTTATACCACTAATGCTATCAAAATTTAGAATAATACAATAAAAATTCAAGAAAAAAATATACTTAAGGAATAATTTATTAAGAGATCCTGCTAAAAAGTGATAGTTCTCTTAACTTTATCTCTATAGAGAATCAATTAGTATATATTTTTACTAGACACCTTTCATGTGAGAAATTTTATTTTTTTAAAAGTGAATTGAGTTTATTTGTTTTTAAATAAATTTAATGTGTTTTATTTATTCTGATTTAAATGACCCAATTTTATTTATTATTGTTGAAATTTAAAATTGAGCGGGTAGTTATATTATTTAGTTTATTACTATATATAAATTAAAATTATTTGTGTTGTTTTTGTTTAAAATTTATAAAATATTAATTCTTTTATTCTCTTTAATTTTTATTATCATTTAGTTATCAGTCAGAAGTAACCCTAAATTGAAACCTGGTATGTGAGAAAATTTTGATTTAAGTACATGACCATATATAAAATCAGATCACAACCCTTTTTCCATTCACATACGCAACCTCCCTTTAAAGTTGAATCATCACATCTAATCTATAGATCCATGTTTGAACTTTAAATGACCTATTCTAAATGGGAAAGTTGAAGTGTGTGGATGATGGAAGCCCATGTTTATCTAAGATATGAAAAGGAAGCGAAAGAATAATTTTTGTGGGAAAGGCCATATATATGGTGTGGATGAAGACAACAGAAATGCCGTTAAAGTAAGAACTTGAGTTTCAAGGATGGGATTTTATATTTGATAAAGATAATTTAGGATTTCTTTTTGAGGATTAAATTAATAAGTTCTTGATGAATTATGAGTTTCAATTTAATAAAAAAGAGGATGCAATATCATCAAATGTTAAAGGAAAGAAGATGGTTGTTTCTTCTATTGAAATGAATGATGTCCTTAGTTTCCCCCATGAGGGGAAGTTTTATTCTATTTATATTCTTTTTTCCACAAGCTTAGTAGGTCTAAATAGAAAATTCATATCTTTTTAGAATATCTGTTTTTTAAAAGAAACCTGTGAAAGAGATGAGTGCTGAATGGACAGTTTTATGAAATTTTGTACATATTTGTATAGCACAAAGAGTAAGAGTGATGGAGAAAGTTATTTTTCAATATATTTATTTGATTTACATCTTGATAAATAATGTAAATTTGAGTTTTCAAAGATACATTATGGGGTTCATGCATCATTATTATGAAGTAAAAGAAAAATCAAACTACTATCCTTATGGTAGATTAATTTATTTAGTTTTTAAGAAGAAAGAAGTAGATTTAAATGAAGGAAATTCAGTGAAGTGTTATAATAGTCATACCCTATCATTAGTTATCTTAAATTTTATTAGATATTCATGGGATTATTTTATGAATTATTTCATGGTAGTTGGTTAGGAAAGTGTAACTCAAGGAGAGTCAGTTCAGCCCCTACTACCTAGTGATGTAACACATGTCAAGATGGAGGTTGATAGGGGAGTAGAGTAGAAAATATATATAAGAACCGAGTCTTTATTTCTAGTTATCAATACTACAGTTGGTTATCCTGTCTAGATTTGGGATGATGTGCTTACTCAGAGCCAAGTTGTTTGTGAAGTTGCTATGTCTACTAAGGAAGATCATCATATGAAGATAATTGTTGAGTCAATTTTCTCTTTTCATGAAGATAGGCCATCTAAGATTGGGCCAACAGATTCTAAACATTATAGAAGACTATAATTAGAAAAATTATAGGAATAAGATCATCCAATTCTCCCTATATCATCTGATAATAAAAAAAGGGATGATAACGTGGTTATGAAATTTAATTTTTTTTTTCACACAGAACATCAATACCATCATCAACTTCAACTTCTCATGGAGTAGATACTTTAGTAATAAAGGGTGCATAAATCATAGAAAAGGAAGTGGTTTCTAATGAATTAATGATGGATATTGAAAATTTGAGAGTAGATTATTTTGATTTAAAAGTTATATTGGTTGAATTAAAAGATAATATTAGATAACTTATAGTGTCATCATTCTCCATGTCAGAAATTAATAAGTTAGTTGTATAGTGGATTCAAAAATAGCATTGATCAAGAGTATTTGAATAGATCCACCAGTGAAAAAAATCTATCCCTAATGTAAGTATTATGTAACTTGAGGAAAATAAATCCTTAGTAAGTATTTTTAATGATGTTTTCCCTACAAAGGTTGAGTTTAGTGAGTTTGTTACTTTGGTTTCTTCTTAGAGGGATATGTTTCATAATCTTCAATCAATGAAATCAGGTTTATCTCAAGAAGTGAATGATGAGATCAAAGATTTTAGATCTAAAGTGAAAGAGGAATTATACAATTTAAAAAGTGTTTTTTAATTCAATTTAAATTTATAATGAAATTCCAACTCTCTATTGCTGCTCCTTCAGAATATTCAATTATTACAGATTTACAAAATGGAGTTAGTCAGATGCTATCAAAGTTCTGTTTTGTTTCTTCTTAGATTAAGTGTCTCTAAGATGATATTCTTTCTCTAGTGGTGTTTAATGATATGAAAAAGGATATTTTTGGTCAATATCATGATACCAACAAAGCTATTAAGAAGCTTAGTATTGGGCTAGATATGTGCATGAATGAATTTATTAATCATCTAGAGATTTTTTTTGGTGATATGGTAGAATACAATTTGGGGTTTTCAAATAATGAAAGATATATAATTTCATTCCTCATTCAACCTATCGATAAAGACACTAATTGTTTTTCAAATACTAGAAGGAAATATTTTAAAAGGTTTTGGATTTGTATAGCATGATAAAAGAAAGTTTATAATCAAATGAATCTTCAGAAGTGTCACTTCTAATTACAGGAAGGGAGTTGGTTGTTTACAAACCTCCCAGGATAGTTCCTTTTATGGAATCAGTTATTTCATTTCTTGTGGTTTAAATTAAAGTTTCAACCCAACCTACTTTTAGTGCTCAAGTTTTTAAATCTTCTCTTAATAAAGTTAAAGAAGTTGTTCAATGTTTGATAGAGTAATTGAAAATAATGGATCAAAAGGTCTAGTCTGTGATTGGTAGGCTAATAGGCATGAAAATTTCTATGAATAAATTTATGAATAATATTATTATTGGTATTAATTATAATATATCTATTAATGACAATGCCTGTCTAATTATCCCACCTTTCATTAGTGATTCTGAAAACTTGTCTTCTGGGCAAGTAGAATATATTAAGATGTTTATCAAGAATGGATTAGATCAATAGATCAAATTCATAATAAATCATCTCTTTGATTCTTGAATTTTTCAAGTACGATGTTATTTATAGGATCGACATGTGTGATGAAGTCTTGTTTATGTTGATAAGAATAATACCTCTTAGTCATGATCCTTCTAGTACCTCTTAGCAAACCTGATATAGAATAAAAGGTGTTTATGATACTTCAATACCCTCAATTTGAATTCCATATATCTCAATAACTAATCTAACCTTAAAAACACATTTATCCAAACCAAAATATTATTTTGAACCCATTATACCAACCTAGGAACCCTAAATTATATATTGTATTTTGTCGAGGGGATTTATATTTTTATTTTAAATCAATTAATGAAATACTTCCTTATTTCATTATTTCTGATGTATTTCTTAGTGATTATTTTCATTTTATTTGATTTGATTTTATCTCTTTATTTTATACAACTTGGTCTTTCCATGATTCTATATTCAATATTCACACTACATTTAAATGGTTTATAACTATAAAGTGATACATTAAGAAATGTTTTACCATGTTTTCCCTTTCATTTTTAATGAAAAAGGGGTATAAGGGTTCTACCTTATAAAAATGGGGTGAAGAAGTTGTATTGTAACACCCGAGACTTTTATGTTATATAAACCATCAAAGGAATCTTTTTCTACACAACACTTGCTTGGCTTGCTTTGCACGCAATCGCGACCTTCCTCGATAGCTTGCGTCGTACGCAATACCGAGTTTCACTAAACAACAATATGCTATTAAAACTAGCCGTTATGAATAGTAATAACCACTTTTTAAAATTTTATAAATTTTATTTTTCAAAATGGACTTCATTTTTGGACTCAGAATATCGAAATTAGCCTAGGGTGAAATTTTGGTATTTTTCTGAAAACTTTCAATTTTTGATGAATAGTGAAACCACTAAGTGGTAGGTTAAAAACTAAATTTTGCATAAAACTTAATTTTACCGCTTCTGTGAATGGAATTTCAAAAAAATCCGAGAGACACAGTTAATATCAGGGACTAAAATGTGGTTCAATGAGATGAAAATAATTTTTGGTGAATAGTAACTTTTTACTATTTTTACCGCGGTTAATAGTAAATAGGGTAACTAAGGGTAAATATGATATCAATATTACCCTAACACATGTCCTAATTCTATTGGACAAGTGTAATTCGACCAAAAACAAACTTAGGAATAAAATATGACCATTTAGGCCCACTTGGATTAGATTAGGACATTTATTATTAATTTATTTAAAGAAGGGGTAAAATAGTTAAAATCAAAGTTTAATAAGTAAATCATTTTTAATATGGGGTTATACATAAGATAAATTCGACTATAAATATTCATTATAAATCTAAACAGATTTCCTACATAAGGGTATTTTATTTGTAATTTTTAGACATTAAATAATTTAATTTATTTATGACACAATGATGATGCAGTAATTATCTTATTAATGAAATATTGACATAATTGATGTTATAAACACCAAAATAAATGTAATTTGAGAATTTTTATGAATTACACTAATTTTCTAGGTTACTATGATATATTAATGTTGATTTAATCAACTTGGTTAGAACATATAATTCTGTTATGACTTTCACAAAAATCATATATCAAATAGTGTAAAAATTGACACAAAATAGTTTTTAAATCAAATATTATATTATTAATTGTTATTTTATTCCTAAAAATCTAAGGTTCGGCCAAATGACTTATATAAGGATATATATATTAATAATAAACAATTTGGGGTTCTTTTGGCATGTTATAGTAAGTGTATTAACCATATAGTGAAAGAAAACAAAAAGACACGGTAAAAGTTAAATTAATTAACTTAGAGTTAAATCTAATTGATAAGGTTAAAATAATACCCTAAACTTGTCTAAATCCTATTGGTTGATAGGAGTTAGACCCATCCCCACTTTATCTTCGAAATAATACCCTTTGGAACCATTATAAACCGATTTTGACTTTAATATAAAATAATATTTTGAGATATTCCTAAGGTGCCCCTCTCCTCCCTTATAAAAGGGCACCTCCTCCCCCTCCTCCTCACACCAATTTGAGCACTCAAGCTCGGCCAACCCCTGCCATTTTCTCCTCTACACATCCCTAGAATAATCCTAGAGGTCCTGGTCTTCTCCAAAGACCAATCTTAGTTCCTTAAGTGGGGGATCCAAAGAGGCGTTCCAAAGAAGAGGTAATATCCATTACCGATCTTTTCAATTTCTTTCTTCTTCAACTTCTTATTCTTTAGTTGTTTCATGATAAAGTAATAACATCAGTATTACTTACATACTGATATGTTATTATAAATATAAAACAACCCTAATTCACCTTCTATCCATCCTACGGAAAAATGAAATCACCGCGCGTGCGTACGTACGGAATACCGTCTCCACGCCGTGGTGTAATCTATTTTCCACCATCACCTTAAAAGGATGGGTATAATGGTGTAATGAATAACTATATATGATTATTATGAAGTAATATTGATACTGAAATAATATATATATACTCCAATACAATTCCACGATCATAGGAACGATATCATCACTCGTGCGTACGTACGGAATACCGTCTCCACGATGTGATGCGACTCGTTCTACATGATCTTCATTTCATAATGATTATATAAATGAATTGAATGAATGAATATGGTATATAATATACTAATACCATTCTGGAAATGAATTATCTATAACCTAAAGATAAGAATAAGAATTTATTCGACAAAACACGCATAAGAACAAAAAGTTATAAAGACCCGAGTAACAAGTAACAATGAAATATTACTAACAAGAAGCTAATAATATGACCATATATGATATCATATCAATATGTATGATTCTGGAATAAGTCAATAACATTATTTAAACCATTATACAGGAGCTTCGGACACGAACAAAGCAAATCGGACCTAAGGTAAGGGAAATATCACAATCTCATTTTTATCCGAGATTGTTTATTCGTAAGTATTTACTGGGGTGTATTTTATCATCCACATCCATGTTTACTCAATATGTAATATTATTTCCATCCACCTAAAATTGTTTAAATCCATTTTTACCCTTCAGTGAGTTTTTAGTAATACGTATGAAAGGAATCTTTTGTCGTTTTTCGTACGAGGTACTTTTTGACTTTTCCGACAAAAGTACGAAGAATGTTTTTTTAACTTATACGGCACGAATGGATTTCTACTGTTTTATAAAGCCTTATTTTAATGAAGCTTCATCTAAAAGATTTCATGACTATTTTCAATAAAATCTCTTTCTTTTAAAATTGCATGATGTTTTGTGAAAAGAAATTGATTTTGAAGAAGAAAGGATATTTTCCTCAAGAATTCAATTCAAGTGTTTTATCAAAATTATTTTCCATATAAGATAATAAAGGGTTCTGTTTCTATCCATATTTTTACATTGATTTGACTATGTTGTGATGGAATTATGTTTATGAATTCCTTTATCTTATATGAATTGATTTATGATGTCATGATGTTTCAAGAATCCCATTTTTGTTACATGTGTTATGCGATGATGTATGTTTTATGATTATGTGGCACACATAAGAAAGGATTCATTATAAGATGGGTGGGACCTATATCTCCCTCCAATGCATTGGGTAATGATTTTATATCTCATGAGATAGACATGGCTGGAACGGAAGGTTATTTCGGTTCAGTGATATAGGACTGAAACGAGGAGTGAACTCGGTTCAGAAAGGGACTTTGTCCACTAAGATAGTCTTGGCAATGAGTCATGACTAACAAGAAATGATTTTCCATGATTATGTGTGCATGCCATAAAGTTTCAAGTTTTATGTTATGATTATGGGGATCTCATTTTCACTTCTATGATTTATTCCATGTTAAGATATTATGATCTCTTTTGTAGGTTTTGATTTTCAAAAAGATATGATATGATTTTTATTTCCTTTATTTTCCCTTGCTGAGCATTTGAGCTCACCCTTTTATGTTTTCTTTTACCCAGGTCAGGAAGATGGATAATAAGTAGAATATGCTAAAAGGGACCCTATATATGATGAAATAAATGGGAGACACTGTAGAAGATTTATGAACCAGTTGTTTATGTTTCCCAGTTTCTAAAGACACTATACCTATACGGTCCTTTGTGGTTTTATCATATGTTGTAATAAGTGTGCTTCAATTTTTTAAGTATTAAAAATGTATGTAAAGTATGGGTCGTTATAGTTGGTATCAAAGGAAAGGTATAGTCAACCTTTGGAAACTAGGATGTGAAAGCCTTAGTAAGAACCCTAAGGATAAGTCTAAGCATAGAAAACAATCTTAGAAATGGCCATGAATAACCTAGGATAAGACCATAAGCATGAAAATTTTATTCTTGAATTATGTGGTTTCCTATTATAATTAGTGTTGCTCACACTATTCTTCTTGGTTTTAGTCAATGGCTGGAACCCGAAGGAACCGTGTTAATGCGGAATGCGATGGGCAATGCAATGATTGTCCCCCTGAGCAACCAAACGATATGGGAGCTGGAATGCAAAATCTTGTAGCCATGCTCACACAACTTTCTCAAGCTATGAATCATGAAGGATTTCCAAACGAGCAAAGGAGGGAGCAACATTCTGTTGAATCCTTCATGAGGCAGCGTCCACCTTCTTTCAGCGGGTCTACTGATCCATTAGTTGCTGAACAATGGATTAGTACTACTGAAAAGATATTTTCAGTTCTTCAATGTTCTGAGCATGATAAAGTCATCCTAGCAGTGTATCGTTTGGAAGGAGATGCTGATCAATGGTGGAATCTTGGTAAGAATACGAGGCAAAGGGATGAAATTGAGTCTATGGAATGGGACTAGTTCAAGAACTTATTTTTCAATAAGTGCTTCCCTCGTATTCTCCGAACAAAGATGGAGAAAGAGTTTCTTGAACTGAAGCAAAGGGATGATGAATCTGTTGGTACCTATGAAGCAAATTTTACAAGACTTGCAAGGTACGCTTCTGGTATTATTATCCAACCTGAGAGTAAGATCGATCGATTCTTTAGTGGCTTAAAACCAAGTCTTCGAAGGGCGTTAGCCATAAGGGACTTCAATAGCTACGAGGAAATCGTTCGATGTGCTCTCAAAGTCGAGATGGAGATTGGAGTAACCCATCAGTCACATGGGTTTGATAAGAAGAGGAAGATGGAATTCAAAGAAAAATCTAAAGAGCACATGGAAAAGAAGATGAACTTTCCCTTATGCTCAAAGTGTGGAAAGAAACATGGAGGGAGTTGTCTTAAAGGGACAAGTAAATGTTTTAAATGTGGAAAGGAAGGTCATCGGGCATTTGAATGCCGTGATAATGGGAAGAAGATGTCTAATGATGCAAACAAAGGAAGGGATACACAGAATGAACCTACTACACTTCAATGTTTCAAGTGCAAGGAGATGGGGCATTATGCCAATCAATGCCCAAATCCAAGGGTTGATGATGATGGTCGACGTCAACAAACTCTTAAGGCTAAAGACAAAGGAAAGTCACATGCAATTTCTATCAGCGATGTGGAGTACGATAACGATGTGGTGAAAGGTACACTTACCATCCACTCTAAAGTAGCAAATGTTTTATTTGATTCTGGATCCACCCACTCTTTTATTTCTGAAAAATTTTCTAAGGGTATCACCGTATTACCTCAACAATTAGATGTTGAGTTAGCTGTGACAACACCTAATGGCACATCAATCGCATCAGAAGTTTATAATTCTTCTCCGATCAAAGTTTGTGGGAAAGTGCTTCCTGCAAATCTTGTGATCCTTCCTTTAGTGGAATTTGATGTGATTCTTGGCATTGATTGGCTTTCTCTACATGGAGCTCATATCGATTTCCAAAGAAGGGAAGTCACATTTCATATTCCAGATCAATCTACGATCGTCTATCAATGCAAGGATGAACATAACCTTCCAGTGGAAATTTCTTCCATCTTATGGGTATTGATTCCACTAAATGAAGGTTATTTATCTCAAATGGTTGGTGAGAAACTCACGATTAAGAATATGCCCATTGTACGGGAGTTTGATGATGTCTTTCCGGAGGAATTGCCGGGTCTTCCACCAAATCGTGAAGTTGAGTTTTCAATAGAACTCGTACCGGGTGCTTTGCCTATTTCAAAGACACCTTATAGAATGGCCCCAATTGAGTTGCAGGAATTGAAGAAGCAACTCCAAGAGAATCTTGATAAGGGATTCATACGCCCTAGTACGTCACCTTGGGGAGCACCTGTTCTATTTGTTAAGAAGAAAGATGGATCAATGAGACTCTGCATTGATTATCGAGAACTTAACAAGATCACTATTAAGAACAAATATCCTCTCCCACGCATTGATGACTTATTTGACCAACTACGCGGAGCTCAATACTTTTCCAAGATTGATCTTCGTTCAGGGTATCATCAATTAAGGGTCAAAAGGGAGGATATACCAAAGACGGCTTTCCGTATAAGGTATGGACACTATGAATTTATAGTGATGCCATTTGGTCTTACTAATGCCCCTGCTATCTTCATGGATCTAATGAATAGAGTCTTTAGAGACTATCTTGATCAATTTGTGGTAGTCTTTATAGACGATATTCTTGTCTATTCAAAGAGCAAGGAAGAGCATGAAGATCACTTGAGAATTATATTGAAGACCCTGAGAAAGGAGAAGCTTTATGCCAAATTTACCAAGTGTGAATTTTGGCTTCAAAAAGTTGCATTTTTGGGTCACATAATCTCAAAAGAGGGGATATCTGTGGATCCAGCAAAAACAGAGGTTATCGAAAGATGGTCAAGACCAACAACAGTAACTGAGATCCGAAGTTTTCTTGGTTTGGCTGGATATTATCGACGATTTGTAAAAGATTTTTCACGATTATCTAATCCACTCACCAAGTTGACTCGGAAAGGAGTTAAGTTTGTCTGGACAGAGGAATGTGAAGAGAATTTCAAGGAGTTGAAAAGAAGGTTATCCAGTGCACCTGTGCTCACACTGCCTTGTAGTGGAGAAAGGTTTGTGATCTACAGTGATGCATCCAAGAAGGGATTGGGGTGTGTTCTTATGCAAAATGATATGGTGATAGCTTATGCCTCACGACAGTTGAAAATCCATGAGCAAAATTACCCAACACATGATTTGGAGTTGGCTGCGGTAATCTTTGAATTAAAGATTTGGAGGCATTACCTTTATGGTGAAAGGTGTGATATTTATACTGATCATAAAAGTTTAAAGTATATTTTCACACAAAAGGAGTTTAATATGCGTCAAAGAAGATGGTTGGAGCTGATTAAGGATTATGACTGCTCAATCCATTACCACCCTGGGAAAGCAAACAAGGTGGCAGATGCATTAAGTCGACAAGACCATGCTAGTTTATCCATGATGAGGATCACAAAAGATCCAATATTTATGGATTTACAAAGGATGGATCTTGGAATTATAATGGAAGGGGAAAAATCTTATCTTTCTCAAATGAATGTTCAACAATCTATACATGTGAAGATTAAAGAGGCACAGAAAGAAGATGCCGAGTTACAAAAGAAGGTGAGAAATGTTCCTGAATTCAACCTTGATTATGATGGGATGATAAAGTTCAGGAATCGGGTTTGCGTTCCTCCCATCCCCGAATTAAAGAATGAGCTGCTGGATGAGGCTCATAGTTCGTCATTCTCTATTCATCCTGGAAGCACGAAGATGTATAGGGACCTGAAAGAGTACTTCTGGTGGGATGGCATGAAAAGAGATGTTGCTGAATATGTCTCTCGATGCTTGGTTTGTCAACAAGTTAAAGCTGAGAGACAGAAGTCTAAGGGGATGTTACAACCATTACCCATACCCGAATGGAAATGGGAAAACATCACTATGGACTTTGTCACAGGACTTCCTAAAACATCCAAAGGCAATAATGCTATCTGGGTCATAGTTGATCGTCTTACAAAGTCTGCACACTTCATTGCTATTAGAGAGGATTTCTCTCTAGATCAGCTTGCCAGGATATATGTAAAGGAAGTGGTAAGATTGCATGGAGTACCACTTTCTATTATATCTGATCGAGATCCGAGATTTACCACGAAGTTCTGGCGAAGTCTTCAGCATACTCTGGATACATAGTTGAGTTTCAGCACTGCTTATCATCCCCAGACAGACAGTCAGTCTGAGAGAACAATTCAAACCCTAGAAGATATGTTGAGAGCTTGTTCTATGGATTTCAAAGGAGGTTGGGATCAACACCTACCTTTGGTGGAATTTTCTTATAATAATAGCTTTCACTCCAGTATTCAGATGGCTCCTTATGAAGCTCTCTATGGAAAGAAATGCAGGACTCCAACTTGCTGGGATGAAGTTGGGGAAAGAAAGCTATTAGGACCTGATCTCGTTGATGAAATGGCAGAAAAGGTCAGATCTATTCAACAACACATAAGAGCAGCTCAGAGTCGACAGAAAAGTTATGCCGACAACCGAAGAAAAGACCTAGAGTTTGAAGTGGGTGATAAAGTGTTCTTACGAATATCTCCCTGGAAGAGGGTTATGAGATTTGGAAAGAAGGGGAAGTTGAGCCCTAGATATATCGGTCCTTTCGAAATACTGGATCGTGTTGGGAAGGTAGCTTACCGATTGGCGCTTCCACCGAATCTCACTCAAGTTCACGATGTGTTCCATGTATCTCTCCTGAGAAAGTACATACCAGATCCTTCACATGTACTCAGCTCAGAAGTTGTACCGCTGGAGCAAGATCTTTCTTATGAAGAACAGCCGATAGAGATTCTGGATCGTAGTGAAAAAGTCCTACAAAACTAGACCACTCGCTTGGTGAAAGTTTTATGGAGGAACCACCAACTTGAAGAAGCTACATGGGAGCTTGAGGATACGATGAGGGAGAAGTATCCTCATTTGTTTGTTACAAAGTGACGAATTTCGAGGGCGAAATTCTTTTTAAGGGGGGTAGAATGTAACACCTGAGACTTTTATTTTATATAAACCATCAAAGGAATCTTTTTCTACACAACACTTGCTTGGCTTGCTTTGCACGCAATCGCGACCTTCCTCGATAGCTTGCGTCGTACGCAATACCGAGTTTCACTAAACAAAAATATGCTATTAAAACTAGCCGTTATGAATAGTAATAACTACTTTTTAAAATTTTATAAATTTTATTTTTCAAAATGGACTTCATTTTTGGACTCAGAATATCGAAATTAGCCTAGGGTGAAATTTTGGTATTTTTCTGAAAACTTTCAATTTTTGATGAATAGTGAAACCACTAAGTGGTAGGTTAAAAACTGAATTTTGCATAAAACTTAATTTTACCGCTTCTGTGAATGGAATTTCAAAAAAATCCGAGAGACACGGTTAATATCAGGGACTAAAATGTGGTTCAATGAGATGAAAATAATTTTTGGTGAATAGTAACTTTTTACTATTTTTACCGCGGTTAATAGTAAATAGGGTAACTAAGGGTAAATATGATATCAATATTACCCTAACACATGTCCTAATTCTATTGGACAAGTTTAATTCGACCAAAAACAAACTTAGGAATAAAATATGACCATTTAGGCCCACTTGGATTAGATTAGGACATTTATTATTAATTTATTTAAAGAAGGGGTAAAATAGTTAAAATCAAAGTTTAATAAGTAAATCATTTTTAATATGGGGTTATACATAAGATAAATTCGACTATAAATATTCATTAGAAAGCTAAAACGATTCCCTACATAAGGGTATTTTATTTTTAATTTTTAGACATTAAATAATTTAATTTATTTATGACACAATGATGATGCAGTAATTATCTTATTAATGAAATATTGACATAATTGATGTTATAAACACCAAAATAAATGTAATTTGAGACTTTTTATGAATTCCACTAATTTTATAGGTTACTATGATATATTAATGTTGATTTAATCAACTTGGTTCGAACATATAATTCTGTTATGACTTTTACAAAAATCATATATCAAATAGTGTCAAAATTGACACAAAATAGTTTTTAAATAAAATATTATATTATTAATTGTTATTTTATTCCTAAAAATCTAAGGTTCGGCCAAATGACTTAGATAAGGATATATATATTAATAATAAACAATTTGGGGTTCGTTTGGCATGTTATAGTAAGTGTATTAACCATATAGTGAAAGAAAACAAAAAGACACGGTAAAAGTTAAATTAATTAACTTAGAGTTAAATCTAATTGATAAGGTTAAAATAATACCCTAAACTTGTCTAAATCCTATTGGTTGATAGTATTTCGACCCATCCCCACTTTAGCTTCGAAATAAGACCCTTTGGAACCATTATAAACCGATTTTGACTTTAATATAAAATAATATTTTGAGATATTCCTAAGGTGCCCCTCTCCTCCCTTATAAAAGGGCACCTCCTCCCCCTCCTCCTCACACCAATTTGAGCACTCAAGCTCGGCCAACCCCTGCCATTTTCTCCTCTACACTTCCCTAGAATAATCCTAGAGGTCCTGGTCTTCTCCAAAGACCAATCTTAGTTCCTTAAGTGGGGTATTCAAAGAGGCGTTCCAAAGAAGAGGTAATATCCATTACCGATCTTTTCAATTTCTTTCTTCTTCAACTTCTTATTCTTTAGTTGTTTCATGATAAAGTAATAACATCAGTATTACTTACATACTGATATGTTATTATAAATATAAAACAACCCTAATTCACCTTCTATCCATCCTACGGAAAAATGAAATCACCGCGCGTGCGTACGTACGAAATACCGTCTCCACGCCGTGGTGTAATCTATTTTCCACCATCACCTTACAAGGATGGGTATAATGGTGTAATGAGTAACTATATATGATTATTATGAAGTAATATTGATACTGAAATAATATATATATACTCCAATACAATTCCACGATCATAGGAACGATATCATCACTCGTGCGTACGTACGGAATACCGTCTCCACGATGTGATGCGACTCGTTCTACATGATCTTCATTTCATAATGATTATATAAATGAATTGAATGAATGAATATGGTATATACTACACTAATACCATTCTGGAAATGAATTATCTATAACCTAAAGATAAGAATAAGAATTTATTCGACAAAACACGCATAAGAACAAAAAGTTATAAAGACCCGAGTAACAAGTAACAATGAAATATTACTAACAAGAAGCTAATAATATGACCATATATGATATCATATCAATATGTATGATTCTGGAATAAGTCAATAACATTATTTAAACCATTATACAGGAGCTTCGGACACGAACAAAGCAAATCGGACCTAAGGTAAGGGAAATATCACAATCTCATTTTTATCCGAGATTGTTTATTCGTAAGTATTTACTGGGGTGTATTTTATCATCCACATCCATGTTTACTCAATATGTAATATTATTTCCATCCACATAAAATTGTTTAAATCCATTTTTACCCTTCAGTGAGTTTTTAGTAATACGTATGAAAGGAATCTTTTGTCGTTTTTCGTACGAGGTACTTTTTGACTTTTCCGACAAAAGTATGAAGAATGTTTTTTTTAACTTATACGGCACGAATGGATTTCTACTATTTTATAAAGTCTTATTTTAATGAAGCTTCCTCTAAAAGATTTCATGACTATTTTCAATAAAATCTCTTTCTTTTAAAATTGCATGATGTTTTGTGAAAAGAAATTGATTTTGAAGAAGAAAGGATATTTTCCTCAAGAATTCAATTCAAGTGTTTTATCAAAATTATTTTCCATCTAAGATAATAAAGGGTTCTGTTTCTATCCATATTTTTACATTGATTTGACTATGTTGTGATGGAATTATGTTTATGAATTCCTTTATCTTATATGAATTGATTTATGATGTCATGATGTTTCAAGAATCCCATTTTTGTTACATGTGTTATGCGATGATGTATGTTTTATGATTATGTGGCACACATAAGAAAGGATTCATTATAAGATGGGTGGGACCTATATCTCCCTCCAATGCATTGGGTAATGATTTTATATCTCATGAGATAGACATGGCTGGAACAGAAGGTTATTTCGGTTCAGTGATACAGGACTGAAACGAGGAGTGAACTCGGTTCAGAAAGGGACTTTGTCCACTAAGATAGTCTTGGCAATGAGTCATGACTAACAAGAAATGATTTTCCATGATTATGTGTGCATGCCATAAAGTTTCAAGTTTTATGTTATGATTATGGGGATCTCATTTTCACTTCTATGATTTATTCCATGTTAAGATATGATGATCTCTTTTGTAGGTTTTGATTTTCAAAAAGATATGATATGATTTTTATTTCCTTTATTTGCCCTTGCTGAGCATTTGAGCTCACCCTTTTATGTTTTCTTTTACCCAGGTCAGGAAGATGGATAATAAGTAGAATATGC
The DNA here is from genome assembly GCA_963277665.1 of Viscum album. Lineage (NCBI taxonomy): Eukaryota > Viridiplantae > Streptophyta > Magnoliopsida > Santalales > Viscaceae > Viscum > Viscum album. The sequence continues at coordinate 262,325,421 of OY728135.1, forward strand.
TAAAAGGGACCCTATATATGATTAAATAAATGGGAGACACTGTAGAAGATTTATGAACCAGTTGTTTATGTTTCCCAGTTTCTAAAGACACTATACCTATACGGTCCTTTGTGGTTTTATCATATGTTGTAATAAGTGTGCTTCAATTTTTGAAGTATTAAAAATGTATGTAAAGTATGGGTCGTTATATGTATACCTTTCACAAAGGTGATAAGTAACTAACTAAGGGGGAGAAAAACAATACATTTTAAGCCTTTTTACAATTTCATGATTGATATCTACTAGAATACCTAATGGGTTTTGTGATAATCATAAAGGGAGAAGATTCCAGACTTCTAATGCTGATCCAACATATCCCATGTACTTTAAGTTTTTATGATCTCAAATACCCTTCATAATTTTTAGACAATCTTGTTTTCTAAGTGTGATTATGAGGTTTCATCTTATTTTTATATATTTGGTGTTTAATTTTGTTAAGTATGCATTCTGAATGATTTTGGATAAAATATTCATATGTTTGTAAAATTGGCTACATGAAGTTTTTCGCCATGTGGTAAAAATGGATACATCGATCAATTAACCACATCATTTGCCTATGTAAAGGAATTCGATAAATTGTAGAATCACCTATGTGAAAATTTCCTACATCAATAAGATCACCTTTTTGATTAATTATATATGTGAAAAAATTAGTTATGTGAATCACCTATGTGAAGAAACTAGCTACATCATTTTAACCAACTACATTAGTTTGAGATACATGAGTAAAAATCCTACATGATTCATTTTAGAAACATGAAGAAAAATCAGATAGATGGATTCAATTTTTCAAACTGACTACATCATGCTGTATGTTGGTATTTATTATCGTTGAATTACTCGAGTGATATTTTAATTATTCTTTACAATCCATAAATTCTAAATTACATATTTAAGGAAAAATTGATTATAATAAGATCCACATACTGAGACAGAAGATAAGGACAAAGATATATTATTTGTATCTAATATTTCTAAGGTATTTCAAGAAAAAATATGCGTCATAGATTCCTGATTCTATGGACCATGTGATGTGTGTTTAAATAAGAAATATTGAATGCATCTCAAGAATAAGGGTGGTCTTTTTCATGTAAAGTGAAGTGAATAAGAAAAAAAAAATTATTCTAAAAGCTCTTTGAAACAACACTATAATTTTATAAGAAAATATGGAATAATAAGTCTTATGTAATTAGATTTTCTTATTGAAAATAATTGCTAAGTTAAAAATGCCTTCCTTGAGATGATTATTCTTCAGCTCATCTCCCTTGGAGATCTTTCATTTTTTTGTCAGTTGGGTCTTACAATTGTGAACTAAAATTTGTAAAACTCTATGTTTGTTATCTTTTTTTGTAATGGTTCCCAAAAAAAAACCATTGAATTCTAATGATTTTAAATACTATATGGATACCATTTGAAATATCCTATTCTTGTACCAAGTGTCGACAAATTGCACTTAGTTGTGCAGTCCCTCAGAAAATGACAGTCAATCCATGAAAGAAGGGATGGTCTAGTGAAAATCATCACACTCGTGGAGAAGTGTGGTGGTGGTGTGGAATATGGGACTTCTATTCCATAAACCACTATAAATTTATGAGTCTATTGATATTATTTATTATTTTATTTCTATTGTGTTTCATGTTAAATTGAATAACAAAATTTAATCATAAAATAAAGAGGTTCATTTTTCTAAGTGAAGAAAAATTTAAAGAACTCAATTCACCCCCTCTTGAGTCTTAATATGGATAGTTTCAAAAAATAGATATTTCTTATGAATTTATGTTTTCATACATAAAAATTTCATATTACTTTATTACGTTCAAATGAATTTATTATGAAAACCAAAGAATTTTCTATAAGAAAATACATTTCTTTTAAAGTTTCTTTATAAACTAGTTTATTTTTAAATATAGAACAAATAGTTTTATGGTGTTATATTTTAATAGATTATTTGGTGGTATCCTAATAGTATTTAGTGATCACAACCTATTTTTTCCTTTGGTTATTATAGATATGATTTTGAAGGAATCATATAATTGGTAGGGCATCATGTAATTCACTAGCTTTCTTGAATATCAATATCTTCTTAGTGGATTGAAATGGTGGCAATGGATGGTCACAAGTAGACTTGTATTTTATCTGGTTATATTTTATTTTCAATTTTTTCCTTATGGAATGACATTTTTATGTCTCATGTATGTGTTTTTTATTCCTTTTTTATTCTATTTATTTATCTCTTTTCTGGTACTCATGTGCTGTGGTTTGATTCCTTGTCAATATTCAGCTTTTGGAAGGCCATCTCGAGAGATGTTTCATGTTGAACCAGTTTAGTTCATTACAGTTTATATGGGGAAATAAAATTTCTTCCACCTTCAACATCAAAACATTTGTTAACCCAGATCACTTTTAGTTCTTATCATAACCCATGGATATGTTGAAAAAGAACAAAATACCCCCCTTATTTCTTTGATTCACATTGCTAATTTCCTTAACCTTTGTTCAACTCCATCAGTGAACACGAATCACCTTATCCCTTATATCATGATTTTTCATATCTCACATTAATCTATTTTATCATCATTATATCCATTATATATATTTTAATTTTTTAGGCATTATACCTATTCAAAATGGTTTGATTTTCTTCATTGTGACATCAAATATTTTAGATATGCTCTTATGTTTCACTAAAGTTTAATTGTTAATAAAAATATATTTTTCATATTTTACATTTGAATATTTCTCTAATTTTTGTGAAATCCTAATTATTATTTTATGTATATAGTATCAAATAAATCCTCAACATGGTCAAAATATAAAAAATTTTGTAAATAACTCTGCAAATGGGAGAAAAAATCACTTTGGTCCATTATAGATCATTCATATTGGGAGAATTATGAATAAAGAGAGTATATTACCATGAATTTATAATGATTGTCCCTTTGGTTAGTCTAAATGAATTCCCTAAATTATATATTTTTTTAGGAATGAAAATTTATTCTAAAAAACAAAGGAATTATTTTTGTGTTTATTTTTTTTAAAACCAAAAAGTAAAGAAAAATGAAATAAAAAATAATTATAGTAATAATAATAATAATTATATGCATTCAGTGTCGTGATTGAGTGGTTTGGTTGTCGTATCTATTTCTTGAAGGGATAGGGATTAAACCCTAAACCATTTGAAATTTAGTTCTAAATTTTGGGAGGGAGATATTTTATATCACGTTACTCATAGATGGTGGGTGTCTCACATATGGTGGGGATGCATCAGATCCAGAGATGATGCAAATAAGGTATGTAATATGGTGGGCACAGAGGTATCTCAAGGTAGTCACAGTACATAATGAACACAAATGTGGGAAAAAAGATAAGGAAAGGGGAAATTGCATTAGGTGAATTTGGACTTCGTTCCATGAATTATTTAGGGTTTTTGAGCAGTTAAAAATATTTTTGGGTGCTTGATAATCCTTGTGGGGGGTGGGAAGAGGTTTGAATTGCTTTTATAGCAACCCTGATTTTTCTTACATTACTATTACATCAATTTAAATATAAAAAACATAAAATAAATACAAAAATAGAATCCAAAGGTTTAGTTTCTTGAGAAAAATAGGACCATTCAAATGTTTTATAGCATAAATATAAACATTTATTTAATTTCTTATTCTCTATATTCTTATTGTCCCTTGAATTCTCCTTAGTATAAGTAGTAACTTGAGGAAATAAATAAAAGAGGAGTGAGCTAAAAGCCCAGTAAGAGGGTAGATAAGAACATGAAACAATATAAAATGGGGTGATAATAATAATTATCATCATAAAATAGGCATAGGATCATAATCATAATAGGAATCATTAAAATAATACTTGGAATGTGGTAATGCATAAAATGAAGCATCATGTCTTAGTGGTCAACAACCACACATAATTGTGAACAAAGACAGTATAATATTCATGTATATTTCACTTTACTCATGAAGTAATTCACATTATCTAATGGATTGGAGCACTATATAATTCCAGGTGCACCCGTCAAATCATAACATTTACATTGTGTAATTCCTGGCACACTCGTCACATCCAAATATTTACATTATCATGCATGCGACATAGAACATTTATCAATATTGAACATATAATAACCCATAAAAAGGAATTTGTTTCATTACATAATAATACATTCATAAAATTTGGGCTCCCAAACTAAAAAGGGAATAACATACTTGAATTAAGAATCATCAACCTCGAGTTAAGGAAATGATCTTGAGAAGTAAAGGTGTGTTTTTTTGAAAGAAGGGTTCTTTTGGAAAAAATGTGTTTGTCATAAACTCATGTAAAAATATTTATATATAATAAAATTTAATATAATTATGAATAAATTATTTTTAAGGAATAAACATACTGAAAATATAGTGAAAGAGGGAAAAACCAATGCAAGAGACTTAAGTTTGAGAAATTCTCTTACCTTTTGTCAGAAATCTTCCTTCATATTAATATCCTATATAATCACATTAGATTAATTAATTAAAAATTAAATAAACTTTTATACAATAATATTATTATTTATGGAGTTATTATGTTATTTTATGGGCCTTTGGATGAGTTATAGAGTTTAATTTCATCGTTTGGGAGCATTCATTTTCATGGTTCCCATAATCGGTTCACTTTGTATTCCAAAAAGGAAGTTTGTGTAAGATGCAAATAAATGTACAAAATTATTATTATATATTTTTAATGATATTATATATGTTTAAATAATCTTATAAAATATTTTTTTATATACCATGAGGATTACTCATTAGATAAAAGTTAATGATGATCATTTTAGGTTAATATTTGCGGTTTTTTGAATGCTACGAACTCATTTTGTTTTATCATTTAGTATTATGAGTATAGGTTATTTTCATAACATAAAAAGGGTTATAAAATAAAATTTACAATATGTTTTAAAACATTTAATGGACTTAATAACTTCCTTGAGGATTTTTAATGAAAATTAATGTGTATCACCCATGATGTCGGTAAATTGACACATCACAGGCGACGATTTCATTTTTAAGATGAAAGAGAGAGAGGGAAGACTTTAATGTTGGATATTTATTTAACATGATATAAATATAGTATATATAAGTTAATGGATTTATCATTCCATTTGGATTAAGGGAGGTGAGAAAAGAATAAGAAAAAAATTGAAATTTGAAAGGAAATTAAAAGAAAAGAGAGATGATTTACCTCTTGAATTCTCCTCTTGAGATCCTCCTCAAGGCACCTAGGATTGGTATTTTTATGATAAAACAATATCCTGGACATGGGGTAGGGACTAGGTAAGATTATTGTGCAGAATATAGGCAAGGATCAAATCTTGAGAGGTGTGAGGAGAAGAGGGTGTGAAGGGTGGTATTTATAGTGGAAGAGAGTGGTGTTTTCTTATTATCTTAATCATTAGTTTATTATTTTGATCAAGACATGAAATAGTAAGGATTCTTGAGACTATATAAAGAAATTAGTATATTTGGGTTCAAAACAATGGCTATTTACATCATCCATGACTCAATCATGATGCAAAATTTCATTTATTTAGCATATTTCATAAATTATCAAATTTCACTATTCATTAAAAATTACAGTATTTCAGAAATATCTCAAAAATTTACCCTAACCATTTTTTGATGTGTATAATTCAAAAATGTACTCCATATAATCAAAATAATTTTAAAAATATGTTCAATTTAATTTTTAAATAAAACCATCATTTACTTGGAAAATACAAATTTTAAAATTATAACTGATTTTATAACACTTTAAAAATTACTTAAGGTCTCATAGAATTATCCTAAAATCATGGGAGAAAAATTTATTTATTTAGAAATACATTTTATGAAAATGAATTTTATTTTAAATATATTTATTAATTTAGAATTTTAATTAAATATTTATTACTCTAAAAAATACCAACACTTAATTATTAATTTTTAAAATATTCCCTCACATTTATAAGGTGTGTAAATTTTATTTATACTTTCATGGGTGAGATTACTATCAATTTGGACGATTTACTATTCATAAGGGTCATACTACTATTAATAAAGGTAACATTACTATTAATAAGGGTAAGTTACAATTTATCAAAAATTAAGTTTTTCCTATCAAACTCTAAATATCTTACTGATCGCAACCATGTATTTTATATTTTTGAAATTCAAATCACAAAAGTGGAAAATCATGTTTACCAACTAAGCTATAAAGGTCACATAATATTTAGTAGTTCCTTTAAGCATTATGTGGAATTATGTTTCCTAATGTTATTTTATTTGAAATAATTATAATAATGTAATTTCTATTGATAAAACTTTGGTTCGTTACATTATTCCCCCCTTTTGAAATTTCGCTCTTGAAATTTCATTTTACAAGAAAAGGTGAGGGTAATTCTCCTTCATCTCCCCCTCTGTTTCCTAAGTGGTTTATTCATACTTATAGTTCCTCTATAACACTTTGAAAATTTGTGTTGTCTTGTTGTGTAGAGCCTTATCTCTATGATGAGGAATCTTTACTGACTGCTCCTCATAAGAGAGATCATCTTTTAGATATACCACCTCTGAGTTCAGTACATGTGAAGGATCTGGTATGTACTTCCTTAGGAGTGATATGTGAAAAAAATCATGAACTTGAGCCATATTCTGTGGAAGTGCAAGCCGACAGGCCACAAATCCTACATGATCAAGGATTTCAAAGGGGACAATATACCTTGGTCTTAACTTCCCTTTCTTTCCAAACTGTATGATTCTCTTCCATGGTTATATTTGAAGGAAAAAATTATCTCTAATGTCGAACTCCAAATCCATTCAACAGTTTTAAGCATAGATCTTTTTCCATCCCTGAGTAGATTTGATATGTTTCTGGATGACTTGAACTTATTTTGTCATCTCTAGTACAAGATTAGGTCCAATTAGCTTTCTTTCTCCAACTTCATCCCAACAGGTTGGAGGTCTATATCAATTTCCATACAGAGTTTCATATGGAGACATCTGAATACTTGATTGGAAGCTATTGTTGTATGAGAACTCAACCAATGGGAGATGCTAATCCCATCCACCTTTCAATTCTAGTGATCAGGTCCTTAACATATCATCAAGCATATGAATAGTTCTTTCTGATTGGCCATCAGTTTGGGGGTGATAGGCTGTGATGAAATTCAATTCAGTACTCAAGGCATGTTGAAGACTCCTAGAGAATTTAGATGTGAACCTGTGATCATGATCAGAGACAATCGAGAGTTGAACCCCATGTAGTCTCACCACTTACTTCACATATATCTTAGCAAGTTGTTCAAGCGATAGATCTTCTGGAATAGCGATAAAGTGAGCGGTCTTGGTGAGTCAGTACACCACAACCCATATCACATTATTTCCTTTGGATGTCTTTAGGATACCCATGAAAAAGTCCATGGTGACATTCTCCCATTTCTATATAGGCATAGGTAATGGTTGCATTATCCCTTTGGACTTTTTTTCTCTACTTTAACTTGCTGACATATCAAGAACCTTGAGATATATTCCACAATCAACTTCTTCATGTTATCCCACCAAAATTTTTATGAGAGATCACAATAAATCTTAGTAATACCAAGATGTATAGAGAAAGTTGAGCTATGTGTATTTTCCAATATCTCCGTCTTTATCCTGGGTGATGAAGGCACACCAATCCTTGTTCCAAACTGAATTACACCATCATCATCGATATGGAACACTTGCAGCTTCCCTTCATTTACTACATCCACCTTTTCTACAACTCAGTATTATCCCTTTATGCCTCATTAATATTTTCTTGGATAGTTGGTCGGTCAATCATTTAGGAAAGGTACGATTTATTCCTTGCTGTTATGATTTCCAAATCCATCCTTAGCATATCTATGAATATTGAGTATTTCTAAATCCACAACATGGATAGAATATTAGGTTCTTTTCTCCTAATATAATCAACTACCTTATTTTCATTTCCAGGATGATTGTGAATATAGAAATTTTAGTCTTTTATTTTCTCTAACCATCTCCTTTGATGCATGTTGAGCCATTTTTGTGTGAATATATACTTTAGGATCTTATTATTGGTATATATATCAAAATTCTCACCATAGAGGTAATGCCACCAGATTTTCAAGGCAAAAATCATAGAGTCTAGCTCTAGATCATGCGTAGGGTAGTTTTTTTCATGGATCTTCAACTATCATGAGACGTAGGCTATCACATTATAATTTTTCATGAGTACACAACCCAATCCTTTCTTGGAAGAATCACTATATTTCACAAAACTTTCTCTACTTTTCGGTAATGTGAGTAGAAGTGTAGTGATCAGCCTTCTATTTATCTCCTTGAAGCTTTCCTCACATTATTTTGTCTAAACATACTTTACCCCTTTCCTTGTTAACTTAGTTAGCAATCTTGAAAATTGTGAGAAATTTCTCACAAAATGTCGATAGTACCCTACTAATCCAAGAAAAATATGGATTTCTATGACACTAGAGGGTCTGATCCATTCCTCAATTGCCATGGTTTTTGAAGGGTCCATATAAATTCCATCACTTGTGATCATATGACCCAAGAAGGTGAATTTATGCATCCAAAAGTTACACTTACTGAACTTGGAGTACAAATTATTTTTCCTTAATATCGCCAGCAAAAATCTTATATGTTCTTAATGTTCCTCCTTGCTCTTGGAGTAGATGAAAATGACATCAATAAACACTACCAAATTATTTTTGAGGTAATTTCTAATGACTCTATTAATAAAATCCATGAAGATTGAAGTGAAATTAGTAAGTCCGAAGGGCATCACCAAAAACTCATAGCGCCCACACCTTGTAAAAAAGGTAGTCTTTTGAATGTCTTCTTTCCTCACCCTTAACTGATGATATTCAGAATGGAGATCCACCTTTGAGATTACCGAGATTCTCTCAACTGATCAAATAAGTCATCAATCATTAGAATATGATACTTGTTCTTTACAGTGATATTGTTGAGTTACCGATAATCGATAAACAACCACATTAATCCATCTTAGTACTTGTAAAAGAGCACTAACACACCCCAAGGTGATGCAATAGGGTGTAGGAACCCTTTTTCCAAATGCTATTGAAGCTTCTTATTTAACTCCTCCAGTTCGATAAGATCCATCTTATAAGGACACTTTGAGATAAGAGTAGCTCCGAGTATGAGTTTTATTAAGAATTCTACCTCACGATCTGAGGGTAGTGTGAGAAACTCTTCTGGAAATACATCATTGTATTCCCTCATGATGAGAATTTACCCTAGGTGGATAACTTCCTTTGACTCAGCCATTTGAGCAAGGTATACCTCTTCACAGGGAATCAAAACCCACACCATTGAAGGATTTTTCAAAGGAGATTCGTGATATTCCTTTTATTTTTAAAGGATTATGGGATTGTTTTTAATATGAAAAGATATTTCCTTTTCCCTATAGTTTATATGTTTTGTACATAAAGAGAGCCAATCCATCCCTAGTAATGAATCGAATTCTACCAAGGTAGTTATCATGAGATTTGATGGACGAATATTCCCACATACACCAAAAGGTGAATTGTCCAACACTTGGGTTGCAATGATTGCCCTATTAGGTGTTTTTACATATAACTATACATAAAGGTTTTTGGGTTTTTGATTCAATAGTTATAGAAAAATTGTGAGATATAAAGGAATGCGTAGAACCAGAATCAAATAAGACTTTTTCCATACTTGAGTGAATAAGAAGTGTACCTTTCACAACTTCATTCTCTTGATCCACTTTCGTAGTGGTGATGGCATCAGAATTCACTTGATCCTTTGTTATTGGTGGCTGAGGATTTTGATTACCCTTGAGAACTTGAGGTTTAGTGTACTATATTGCATAATTCCCTTGCTCCCTATATTTGTAGCATTGGACCATGGGTGGTGCTCTCCTTTCCTCCACCACATTGCCAAACCTTTTCATGCATTTTTGAAATTCATGAGCTTGGTATCCTTCTCTCCCACACTTAATGAATTTCCCCATCACATTGAGATAGTTCCCATGATGCTTCTTCCCGCATTTTTAACATGCGGGTGGTTGAGTTTTCTTTCCACCTTTCTCATTAGATCCTCTGGCTTGAAACTCCATTTTTCATTTCTTATCACCATACCCATGGGACCATTCTATAAACTCCATATCCAATTTGAGGGAAAATCGAATAACTTATTCATAACTCCAAAAGTTTAAAATTTAAATATCCTTTAAAAGTTTTGGTTTAAAACCACTAAATAATCTATCAATTTTTATATAACTATTGATAACAAAACCTTAATCATACCTTGAAATACTTGTGAAATTTTCTTCATAGGATGTGACATATTCACCTTCCTTTTGATTCAGATTTATGAATTCTCTCTCCATATTATTTTGAAGAGTTCAAGGGAAATACTTATTAAGAAATATTATCTTAATGTCTTCCCACTCCATATCTTCATTTTATTCCCTCATCTTGGTGTTCTTAATCAAATCTCACCATTGATCGACCTCTTTATCTAGATGATAAATAAGAAGATTCACCTTCTCCATCTTAGAATAGTGAATCACATAAAAGTTATACTCCATTGAGTTGACCCGGTATTCCAAAACTAGTGGATCAGAAGATCCACTAAATGTTGGTGGTCTTTGCTGCCTAAAACACTCAATAGCTTGTTTCTACCTCTTTGGTTAAGGAGGATGTTCCGCATTATTAGGTTATTATACATAACCTAAGACAAACGGGTAAGCATCACCATGACATTTTGAACTACAGCTCCCAAAGAATTTGTGATATCATTCAGGAAATTGATGCATTGTCCCTCGCATGGGTTGTTGGCATGGTTTCTTCGGGTTTCCACTATTTTCTAAAATAGAAAAGTTTAGAGCAAAATATAAGTAAAAAATTCATTAATATATAGAAATTAACTCTAAAGGAATATATTGTAGGATTCCTATGTTTATAAATTCATCTTCTATGCTTACTTATACTTAGTCTCATACCAATGGTTTTCACTAAGGTTCGTTATTCCTAATTCCCAAATTAACTAAATCTTCCTTTGATTCCTACTATAGCGACCCTACTTTTTCTTATATTACTATTAATCATTTTAAATATAAAAAAAATAAAATCATTACAAAAATAGGAAAAAACATTAGTGTCTTGAGGAAACTAGGACCATACATAAATTTTACAATATAAACAGAAATATTTATTTAATTCCTTCTTCTATAGCTTATTATTGTCCCTTGAATTCTCTTTAGTACAAGTAGTCACCTGAGGACATACGTCAAAAAGGGGTGAGATAAAAAACCAGTAAGAGGATCGATAAGAACATGAAATAGTATAACATGGGGTGAGAATAATTATCATCATCATAACATATGCCTATGATCATAATCATAATAGGAAACATCAAGAGAATAATTGGAATATGGAAATGTAAAAAAATGAAACATTATGTCTTAGTGGCCAACTACCAGACCTAGTTGTGAAAAAATCTAGAATCACGTCCAAAAATATTTCAATTTACTCATGAGGTTATTTAAATTTACCAATTCATTAGAGAACTATACAATTTTTGGTGAACCTACCAGTTCATAACATTTACATTGAGCTATATAATTCTGGGCACACCCATCACATCACAATATTTACATTATCATACATGACACATATAACATATATCAGTATTGAACATGTAGTAACCCATGGAAAGAAATGGATTTCATTTCATAATAATACATTCATAAAATTTGGGTTCCCAAATTAAAAATGGAATAAAATACTCGATATAAGAATCATCAACCTTGAGTGAAGGAATCAATCTTTAGAAGTAAAAGGTGTGTTTTTTTGAAAGAAGAGCTTTTTAGAAAACAATGTGTTTGTCATAAAATAAAGCAGAAAACATGTATCTCTGGTAAAAGGTATATAATGATGAATAAATTATTTTTAAGTAATAAACACACTAAAAATGGAGTGAAATAGTGAAAACCCAAAGAAAGAGATTTGGGTATGAGAAATCCCATTACATTTTGTCTGAAAGCTTCCTTCACATTAATATCATGTATAATCACATTATATTAATTAATTAACAAATTTAGAACCTTTTATAGATTAATATTATTATTTATGACTTTTTATGTTATTTTTTGGGACTTTTTATGAGATATATAGTTTAATTTCGTCATTTGGGAGCATTCATTTTCATGGTTTCCACGATCAGTTCACTTTGTATTCATGAATGAAAGTTCATGTAAGATGTAGATAAACATAAAGAATTGTAATTATATGTTTTTAATGATATTAAATAATTTTAAATGATCTTATTACTGATTATTTTTATAAACCATGAGGATGATTCATTATATAAAAGTTAATGATGACCGTTTTAGGTTAATTTTATCGGTTTTTCGAACGGTACGAACTAATTTTGTTTTATCATTTCTTATTATGATTATAATTTATTTACATAACATAAAAAGATTTATAAAATAAACTTTAAAATATTTTTTTAAACATTTAATGGTCTTATTAATAGCCTTGAATATGTTTAAGTAAAATAAAAGTGGATCACCCACGATGTCAGTAAATGAACACATCACATGCGACAATTTCATTTTTAAGATGGAAGAGAGAGAGGAAGGAGTTTAATGTTTAATATTACATTAACATGATATAATTACAGTATATTTAATTTTTTGGAGTCATAATTCCATTTTTATTAAGGTAGGTGAGTAAATAATAAGAAAATAAATTGAAATTTGAAAGGAAATTAAAAAAAAGAGAGGATTTTGCTCTTGAATTCTCTTCTTGAGAACCTCCTCAAGGCACCTAGGATGGGTATTTTTATGAGACCAAGATATAATGGATGTAGGGGAGTTACTATGTAATATTATTAGGTATAATATATACAAGTCTAAAATCTTGAGAGGTGTGAGGAGAATAGGGTGTGAGGGGTGCTATTTATAGTGGAGGAGATGGGTGTTTTCTTATTATTTTAATCATTAGTTTAATAGTTTTCTCAAGAAAATAAATATCAATGATTATTATGACTAAATATAGTAATTACTAAATTTTAGGACGAACTAATGTCCATTTACATCATCCATGACTCAATCATGATGCAAAAATTCATTTATTTAGCATATTTCGTAAATTATCGAATTTCACTATTCACCAAAAATTAAAGTATTTCAGAAAAATCCAAAAAATTAACCCTAATAATTTTTTGATGTGTATAATTAAAAATTTAAATCCATTTTATAAAAATAATTAAAAAAAAATTCAACTAAATTTTTTAATGAAATCATAATTTACTTGGAAAATACAAATTTTAAAATTATAACTGATTTTATAAAACATTCAAAATTACTTAAGGTCTCATAAAATTATCCTAAATTAATGGGAGAAAAATATAATTATTTAGAAATATATTTTATTAAAATGAATTTTATTTTAAAAAAATTTAAAAATTTAAAATTTTAATTAAATATTTTTTACTCATAAAAATACTAACACTTAATTATTAATTTTTAAAAGATTCCCTCTCATTTATAAGGTGCCTAAATTTTATTTATACTTTCATGAGTGGTTTTAATATTCATTTGTATGTATTAATATTCATAAGGGTAATATTACTATTCATAAGGGTAACATTACTATTCATAAGGGTAAGTTACTATTCACCAAAAATTAAGTTTGTCTTATCAGACTAAAAAAATCTTACAGATTACAACTGTGTTTGTCAGATTTTTGAAATTCAAAACACAGAAGTGGAAAAGTTTTGTTTAACGGTTAGGATATAAAGGTCTCATAGTATTTAGTAGTTCATTTAATCATGACAAGGCATTGTGTTTCATAATGTGATTTTATGTGACATAATTTTAAGAAGGGAATTTCTATTAATAAAATTTTGGGTCGTTGTAACTTGGGTGCCTTATGTGGGTGCGTGTTTGTGGTTTTTAATCCCCTCTACATAATAAATATTATTATTATAAGAAAAATTAAATAATATAGTGAAGATAACTATTATAATTAATCACTATTATATATATATATATTAATAATAAACTATTAATATTTTCACTAAAATTATCATCATATAGTAAATTTTTAATAATTTATTACAATATTATTAGTAATAAAAAAATAAAAATGGTTTTTTTCTATCAAAATTCATTTTATTTTGCATTTTTATTTTATTCATTTGCATTTTTATTTTATTTTTGGATGTCAAACCATTATGATTCATTTCATTCAATAATTTTGTGGTAAGTGTGTGTGCTTATTTTGGATTTTAAAATGTTAAGTTATTTATTTTAAATTTTCACTTTTACAAAAATATTGATTTTTTTAAAATCATGCACATTTAAATAGTATTAGACTAATAAAGCTATATTATTGATACACATATTATATTTTTTTCTTCAAAATTATAAAATAAATTTTATAATTTTTTCTGAATTGTATACAAATTATGATAATACTTGTAATACATTTTACAATAAAATAGAATATTGAATAATTTTTTTTATTATACTTATTTCAAATATTGAATTGAAAATTTAGAAATATTTAATTTATTATAATATAATTATTATTTTATAATATCTAAATTTAATTCACAAAAAATAATATAAAAAATAAGTTAATTATTATCATTTCAATTTTAATTTCATAAGTTGGTTAATTTAATAAAAAACTAATCTATAACTTTTTAACATATATTATTTTATGTAAAGTAAATTTATTTATAATTTTAGGTATCAATGTTAATTTTTTTTATCCCTCATTTTTTTGAAGATGGAATTAAAAAATAATTAAATTACAATACTATATTGACCCTTGTTAGGTTATCCTTCAGATTCCACAATCACCATCCTTTGAAATAATGTGTATTAATTATCACATGAAACATAAGTTTTTATATAATATATATTTTTAAGTGTTTTCAATGAACGAAATAGAAAATGACCAATGTGTCGCAAAGGAAGAATACAACATCATATCAAAAGTTCCAGGCTTACTGTTGTAAGATCAAGGAATTAGATCATGCAATGAACAAATGAAACAGAAATAGAGTGACATATTCTATAAAATCTACTACATCATTTAGTGGTTCATCAAGGTCGATTGATGATATGCTGAATGAATGAAGAAATAGTTAGGTCAATACCATTACATAATCAATTTATCCATCTAGAATATAAATCCTAATAAAAAAATATGGTTAATGTATAACAAAAGAATATCTGAATATTTTAAAAAAACATGAAGATGAACTGATAATTCTCTTTCAGTCCTAACAAGCCTTCAAAACTAGAAGATTACTCAAAGACCATAATTATGTCACTTTGAATTCTAGATAGAGAGGTATAATGACTATATTTATTTTAACTCAACAACACCTTCCAATGATAATGTTTAGTATACTGAAAAAATCAATAATGGATCTCCATGGATACTCAAAGACATAAATGAGAAATGGCCAAGAGGGAAGCCATGTTAGATAGAAAAGTCAAAATTGTAATAATTATATAATAAATTAAATCATATTCAATGATTATATTCTTTAATATTTAGATTCATAACTATATATAAAGTCACTATGAGATATAATTTAGAGAAAGTATCTAAATTGTTTAGAGGAAGATGATTTCAAACTAAATGGGAGCATCACAAAGTGCTCACCCAATTTATCACATCCCTTTAGTCATCATCATAGTCATCCTCTTTGAAGTGAAAACATTTTATTCTAGGATTTACTATATTTTTATTCAATCCCTTTTATATTATAATTATATTCTATTTGTTTCAAAAAAACATAGGGAACTTAATATTGTATTTACTTTATAATTACATCCTCCATTTATTATCAATGATGAATCCCTAGGGATAATAACTTGCCTTCCACCAATATTTAGATCGATGAATTCATGGGTATAAGGACTTGCTATTTTTTCATTCTTCAGATCTAATAATTTATGGGGATAAAAACTTTTTTTGTTATAGTAAAGTGGGAATTTGTTGTACTTAGTGTCATCTATATCTGTTCATAATATCTTCCTACCTATTTAGGTTAAAATTAATAAAGTTTTTATGATTAAGATTTTTATTTTATATAAAAAATTGAAGATGTAGGGATTTAGGATCTTGATCTTATTTAACATTTCATATGTCTAACATATCCAGAATTTATTTTATTTTCCTTATCTATTTTACTTTAGAATGTATCTCTACTTGCATTAGTTATTTATTATTTTGAGTGTGACCAAATTTGGTGAGTAATCCTAAAATTTTCACCAATTAATCTATATAGTTCCATTCAATATCAATACTCTTTATTACTTTATCATTTTTATATATTAGTTAAAAAACTTATAACAATTGGAAGGAAATATTAATTTATCTAGATAGTTTATTTTTAGAAACTCATTATCAGTATAATTCCTAAGCTCATTTGTCATTATCTATTTATGTTTTTATGATTTTCCTTTTCCATTATGTACTTACTTCTTTTTACGTTGAATTATTTATCTAATAGTGAATTTTTATTAATGTAACTTTAGAATAAAATTTCTAATTCACCCCTATTAATTTTTTTAATATCCTTCCATTCTAGGGATCAATAATTTGTATTGGATACACCTTTTATATTTTTTAAACTTTTTTGTTCTAATAAGATAGAGATAAAGGATTCACATGTAAATATAAAGTCTCTCTTTAGTACCCAATAATTGGAATAAGAGATAGTCTTTGAATATTTTAATGAATCCAATAAGTCAGGAGTAATAATCTATATTGGGAAATTTATTTCACTCATTTATAATTGAAAGTGGTATCGACTAATAGTTTACATATTTTAAAACTCTTTTAGAAAACTAATGTTTTTTTGATTATATTTGAAAAATATTTTCAAAGTTGAATTATATATTTCTCCCATTTTTTATGGAATTGAGTTTTCTTACTAGAGATACCTAGTGAAATAATTTATTATATCTATAAGTCAAAATGATTGGATTATCATTTTGAGAACTTATTTCATTCCTATCAAGGAGTTGAAATCATTTACTCCTTAAAAAATGACAAATTTTTATTTAAATATTTCCTTATTTAGTATTTAAACATCTAAAATGAGTAGTTATACATATAAATTTATTTCAATACTTTACATTTACCATGATATACAAAACATTATTGAGCTTAAATTTGATAAGAATCAACCTGAGAACACTACTAATTCTAATACTGAAGACCCTATTATTATTTATATGGTCATATTCTGACCAATAAAACTAATTAGTACTCAATTACACAAGATTATAAAGACCATATGGTTATAGTAAATATTTTATAATAGAAAAAATAAATCAATGGATAATGTGAACTAAGAATTTCCAATAACTTATTTCATTAGTATATCCTTTTGGAGATTCATCTAAAGAGTCAAAAAAGTACTTGGGAGATGGTCTACCAATATTCACTGTTCTTAGTGTAATGGTCATCCTCTAGGAATTAAAATTAAAACAAGAATATTTTCCTGAATATCTTTCCTTTTAAGATTCAGATTTGAAAAAATAGATTGAAATATCCACTGAATATATATATATATATACATATATATATATATATTATAAAGATTATAATATAGAGGAAAAAGAAATAAAATTACCAAATTCATCTACCAAACATTGATCCTATTAAGATATCACAACCTACCCTCACTAGGTTTCCACCTGAGCCAAAATGGAGTCATAGTATAAATCTTGAAGTTTGTATTCAAGAGGCCATGGGTTGGAGACTAGAACCAAGGGTATAACAATACACATATATAGAATATATTAGAATTTATAAATGAAAAATTCACATTAAAACGAATAATATTATTCTTTTCTCAACCATAATAAATGATTTAAATTCATTTCATACAATATGAAGACAACTATACCTGAAAAATTACAAAAATCTTTCCATCTCTTCTATTCCTGAAACAATGTACGATGCAACTAAAACCTATATTTAGTCTCCTATGTCCATATATAAGGTCACCGAATACTACACACAACTACAACCTCCAACTAGATTTCCCCTATTCATCTTTCTCTGATTATCCACAATATACTATTCTTGAAAACCATCTTTAGTGAAAATAAAATAGAGGTAAAAAGTTATCATTGGTGAAAAATTAATCCTGGACTCAATCCTCTACTTCTCCTCCATTAATTAGATAACTACCATTAATTCATACTATTTAATTTTCCATTTTTAATATCTCTCATATAAATAACCCATTAAAATCTCTCATTAACATCGATGAGTGTACATAACATAGCTTTATAAAATATCCAATTTATAATTCCCCTTATAACACCCCAACATTTACAATATTTTAATTTTTATGACAAATTTAATTTTTTGTTTGTAGATTTATTTATTAAAAACAAAAAGTTGTGTTTATGTTACACACTACACAAATTTTACATTTTAATACACGGAGCACTGAGGAGAGCTTGCGTTACATGAAATACTGAATCTCCTCAATGGATTGCATAACACACAAGACCGAGTTCTATCAAACAATAATATATTATTAAAAATATTTTCATTAATATAATAAGATATAAAATAGACCTTAAATTAGTGGTTATGAAAAGTATTAACTAACCTATAAAAATATATGGGTTACAAAAATATAATATGAACTCATTGGTTTCCAATTAATTATAAACAAAAATATAAACCAATTGAATACAAAGGAAATATTTTTATTTTTATTCTCACAAAGGTGTTTTATCCTATAAAATTAAATTAATTACAATTAGTAAATGTTATTAATTAAATATATATGTTATATTTTCAATAAAATATTTTTGATATTCATCCTATTGGTTTTATAGTAATAAGTTAAGAACAAACACAATTTTATGCATAAAAAAGAAATATTTTTCTAAAGGTAATTTTACCACCTTTTAATAGAGATCCTATTTTAAATAAAAATATTGGAAATTTAAGAAAATTTAAATGTAAAAATAATATTATATTTTGAAATCATAACATCAAAATTTAGGTTATGGTGAATTTTTAGTATTTTTATGTGAAGTTTTATTTTTTTTAATGAATAGTGAAAAATATTGAATTTTAATTCAAAAATGCTCTTTAATATAATTTAATTAGATTGTTAAATTATATTTTATATAAATTTTAAAGATTAATTAGATAAATTATAAATAAGTTAATCCAATATAGGTCATTTGAACCAATTTCACATTGAAATTGGATATAAAAACATAGAAAACATTTGAAAATTTTTTACTTTAAAAATCCACATTGTTGTCCCGTCCACATGATTAATTTTAAATTAATTTATCCCACTTATGTGATTTGATTTTGAAAAAATGGATTAAATATTTTAAATCATAATAATTTATAATTTATAATATGTTCAACTTAGTTTTTTACCAAAAATATTAGTGAATGTGATTAAAATTAATTACAGCGATTAAGAGAAAAATTAGCTTAACAAAATACTAAACCATAAACTTAAGGCCTAAAATAACCTAAAAACTTTTCAAAAAGACATATTATGGCCATATTGGGACCCTATAATCAATTTTATCTAATATTTAAAATAATAAGAGCCACTTTACATGAAAATAACATGGTGAAATTCCCTTTTCAAAAATTTAAAAGAATGCCACTCCCCCTCTCACTTAATCACCCCTCCCACTTAATCAAACATCTCAAGACCTTTGGATAGTAAAAAATATGATAAAATAATCTACCAAAATACCTAACCTCAACCTAAAAGATTCCATTTTGGAATAAATCCATCCATGGAATCCATTTGGTGCAAACCAAAAGGAGTTACCAAAAGAAGAGGTAACATCCTTCATCAAGATATGTTGTTTTATTTTCATTATACACCCCCTAAACTCTTCTTATTCCATGATTATGTAATTAAATTTTTATCCTATATATACTGACATGTTTTTATTTTAAGTTTTATACCTACACATAAAAAAACTTCCATCTAATGGGTAGCAAACATACCATTCTTGTGTACAATAAACTATTACCTCACGAAACGATGTTGTTCGGTTTTCCTTTACCAACTCTCATGGTTGGAAATTATTTTGTTTTATATTATATATATTATATTTATGTTTTATTAATACTTATTAAATTTTTATATAACACATACCTTCTTTATTTCCACTTTTTTAAATAATATAACATCGTCTGTGGAAGTGTGGACTACCGCCTCCTCAAAGCGATGTGATTCGGTCACGTGATACATGGAATGTATACAGGATAATTTTAATTAAAAATATATGAAATATAATAAATATATATTATATTCATGAAATAATTACCATTATATAAATATAATATATCATTTTATTTATTACTCTTTTCACACACTAAAAAGTGATAATTTCTATCTTGGACGTGTGGACTACCTCCTCATCGAAACGATGTGATTCCTTTTACATAAAAATAATTATATATATAAATATATATGATTAAATAAAATTTTATTTATAATATAATTATAATTATATAAAAATATAATGTTACTTACCTTCTTTCCATAACGATCATTGAAAAATGGGAACATTACTCATGTGTACGTACGACCTACCGTCTCCATGATTGTAATGTTAGTTCATTTTTATAGTCATATTTCATGATTTTTTTTAAAGTATAATAAATTAATAAATATGATAATTATTACATGATTATTGTATTTAATTTTTTTATGTAATGACCCCTTTGACCATATTCGACATACCAAAGTCGCTTTTAACACACGAATCGAATTTGGTCAGAACACTCGTTGTAAAATTAATTGGTTAAGTAATTGTATAAAACATTTTATTAAGTGAATTAAAAGTAATAATAAACTTGAAAAAGGTTTTGAATAAAGTAAATAATTTATGTAAGTTTATTATTCAGGAAGAAAAAGACGCACATTAAAAGTCGGAATCAAGGTAATTGTTTTCATCTCAATTTACATTCCATTAATACTTATTCGTTACTATAAACAAATTCAATTTATTATGGTGTATATAATTACCCTCTCTCATTTAATATAATTATTCACTCATATTTCATTTTATTTTATGTTTTACTTTAAATTACCTCACCCAAGGGGTTTATCTTGAGAATTTCAAAGTGGTAAAAGTTACCTTTGAAATTTTACATTATTTTATGATTTTTAATTTTATCCTAAGACAATCACTTTATTGTAATAAATTTTTGTTGGATGTTTTATTAAATATAAAAATTATTTGGTAATGGATATTATTATTTCCTAAAACATATACCATTTTTATATAAGGTATTTTCTTTGATATTCATTTTATTAATTGGGGAATTATTGATAAATCCGTATGTTCTATTTAATATAGATATTTGATAAGGAATGTTGTTCATTAATTAAATAGATTATTTGATTTATGAGGAATTATTTGGACATAAATGATATGATTTGTGGACATTTTAATGAAATCCATGTGTGTTGGGGATCAATTAATGCAACCCCCTCAATGCATTAGTAGTCTCTGGAGATGAATCAGTTAGCCAAATCAGAATATTTAAAACCTTCTTATCTTGAAGGTAAAGGTATCATGTGCCTAGGAAACATGATGTACAATAATTAAGAAATTAATTTATTGATAATTTAGTTATTATTATTATCCATTAGATTATTTCATTGACATATCTATGAGTTCATTTCATTATTAGTTTATAGATTTAATAGAAATTATTTTCAGTTTCTTACCTTGCCATATTGATTATGTCTTATCTGGTAATTTAAATGGAATGTGTTATCCATTATCCACCTTTCCATATTGATTTATTCTTATTTATTAATTATTTATTCTACTTTAATTACTCTTATTGAGCATTCAGTCTCACCCTTATTATGTTTCCCTTCCCTAGGCCATGAAGAGGAATCCTTTGAATGAGTTTCAAGGATGCCGAGCCTTTACTTATGATATGATATATTTTCTTTTCCCAATGCATTATCAGTATCATGTATGTAATATTGTATTCAAAAATTACTAAAATTTTTAGTCAATTTATATTTGAATATTTTATATATTCCCATGTAATAAAGTAATTCATCAACTCCAGACTACTAGGGTTGGGGCGTTACAATTGGTATATGATCAAGTTTAACAGAGAATTTGGAAACTAGATTTAGAAAACATAGATTAGGTAACATAACTATAAGATATAATTTGAGGATAAGTATAGAAGAAAATCCTAGAATTTTGTTAAGGTAGATATTATGTGAGTCTTCCTAGAAATACATCCCTGTCTCGATATTAGAAGTGGATGTGGTTCTAGAAGAGATATACCTAGGGTTAACAAATCTGACAAGGTGCGTTTGGACTAACTCAAGCATAAACCGCTAAAAAACAATAGTCCTTACCACATACTTGGTTTGACACTCCCATGGGATATGATTAGCATAATTCAAATTTTCTTTACAACCCTTTAGAAAGTGTTAAAAATAAAAATGTCCCCAAATAAATTATATTTATGATTATTATATTATCTACGAATATTTTTTTCCAATTTATGTTAAGTATTTTAATAATTTTGGGATTATACCTTATGTTTTTAATGATATGAACTAATTTAGTATATGTCGTCATTTAGAAATGGTTCCTAACATAAGGAGAGTGAACCTCACTAATGTAAATGATCCAAAGAGTAAGAAGGATCACATCTTTTATGAAATTAGAAAAAAATTTCAAAGAGAAATAATCTCCCAATAATTCCCATCATATGAGGACATAATATCATATGATAATGATATTAGAAAATAATTCTCCAAGTCCCATGTATTTGAATGAAAATAAGAAAATAACTAGATGGCAGGTAAAATGATATATAAAGAGAAGAAGGGAAAGTAGTATTTTACCACTAGTGATAATTGTGGAAAGAAACACCACGATACATTCTTTAAGGGAATGTGTGTTTGTTAGAAGTGTTTTGAAAAATTCCACCAAGTTCATGAATGAAAGGAAAAGAGAGAAAATTTTATTGTGCAATTCTTCCACTTTAGGGAGATGTGACCCTACGCAAATTTATGTCTCATGAATTAAAGAAATATATGCCAAAAGAGTTTAATAGACCATGGTAATGATTATTATACTACCACAGATGAAGAGGAATGATTAATGTGATTATGATTTAATAAAATAATTATGTCATTTGAGTATTTTATCAATGTTGTAGTGGTTATAAGAATTACTGAATATATGAGGATTATACTGCAGTAATTTTTCATTAAGGATTTGAGATATTATGCTGAATGGTACCAAGAAAGTTTATTTAGTAGAAATTAAAACTTTTGAAAAAACACATGGTTTTGGTAAAGATAACCCTTAATATTCTCCCAATGTAAAGACAATGATGTTTGGATAAAGAAATGATTCATCTGGACAACGTAAATAAAATAAGTGCTGACTACCTTGGAGCTGAGTAATGATTTATTGAAAAAGTTATTTATTCTATAATTGATGAAGTTTACATCATTTTTGGATTTAAGAAATATATAAAATAATCTATATTTTATTTAAGGAATAATAAGTACACAGGTTTTCAATAACTCTATAAGGTAATTCAAGTTATTACTATATTCACATGTTTGGTATGTGATGATTAAAAGACACTTCATGTTATTTGATAAGTTTATTTTTAAAATTCAGTGACCCTCCTTCAAAAATGTTGGATAATAATATTTTGGAAAAGTTATCCAATTATGAAATGGTTCTGGTTGATATTTGGATGAGGTTTTATAGGTCAATGTACTACATCACCATATGATGAAAATTATGCTAATAAATGGTGTATAAATAGTTCAAGGAACCACCAAAGCATAAGATTTTGTTTATAAAATAAAAACATATATTTATTTATATTATTATAGAGTTAAATAATTTTCTAAACTATAGGAAAAATAGACTTGAAATAATAATTTTATCTTATTATCTTTATTTTTGAAGATATCGATGAACTTTTCATAACCATTGTTTAAGGATTTGTGGTCATAAATATTCAGCTGAGCAGGTTCTCTATCAATTTTTATCAGAACATGATTGTTAGATTTTTCTTCCATACCCATGTTTCCATTTCCCACCTATGTTCTCTTGTAAGGGAAACTAGTTATGTGACCATTGTACTTTCCTTTCTATCTTATTTATAAGATGTGTTATTAAACGTATTCACAAGGTGGGTTTCTAAACAAAAAATTATTTTCAAATATGAATCCTTTTATTACTAAGATAGAGTTTAAATTTCCAGGATATAATTTATTTAAGGTGAGGAGAATGTCACACCCCAATAATTTACAATATTTTTATTTTAGAATAAATTTATTTTTATATTACTAGATTGATTTATTTAAAAAAAAAGTTAAGATTATATTACATGAAACATAATTTTTATATTTATCTATACAGAATATCTAGTTGATCTTGTGTAACACCCAAGACTGACTCTCCTCGATGGATTATGAAACACATAATACTTAGTTTTTTCGAACAATAATATATTATTAAAAATATTATTATTTAATATAATAAGATATAACCTAGCTATTAAATTAATGGTTATGAATTGTATTAAATAAATTATTAAAATATTTGGGTTACACAAATATAATATGAATTCATTAGTTTTCAATTAATTAGAAATGAAAATATAAACCAATTGAATATAAAGGAAATATTTTTATCTTTATGCTCACAAAGGTGTTTTATCCTAATAAATTTAATTAATTACAATTAGTGAATGATATTAATGAAATATATATTTTATATATACAATAAAATATTTTCTATATTCATCCAATTGGTTTTATAGGCATAATGTAAAACCAAACCCAAGTTTACACATAAAAAATAATATTTTTCTAAAGGCAAGTTTACCACATTTTAATAGAGAACCTATTTTAAATCAAAATTTTGGAACTTATATAAACATTATATGTAAAAATAAACTTTATTTTTGAATGTGAACCATAAAAATTAGGTTATAGTTAATTTTAGGTATTTTTCTATGAAGTTTCATTTTTTAATGAATAGTGAAAAATACTGAATTTAAATTCAAAACTATTATTTCATCTAATTTATTTATAAAGATAAATTTTATTTATGATTGGGTTTAAATAATAATTATATCAATTATACATCATTTAATCCACCATAGGTCATTGTAACCAATTTCATATTTAAATTGGATATAAAAACATAGCAAATGTTTTAACATTTTTTACTTTAAAAACCTGCATCGTCATCCCGTCCATAGGATTAATTTTAAATTAATTTCTAAAACTTATGATATTTGAATTTAGAAAAATTGTTTCCATATTTTTAATAATAATAATTTATAATATCTAATAAGTTAATCTTAGTTTTCACTGAAAATATTAGTGAAAGTGATTAAAATTAATTACTGCGATTAAGAGAAAAGTTAGCTTAACAAGGGACTAAACATTAATCTTATAGACCAAAATGACATTTTACTTGTAAGGAAGCCATTATATGGCCATATTGATACAATATGATCAATGTTATATAATATTTACCATTATTGGTGCCAATTTATGTGGGAAAAACATGGGTGGAATTCCCTTTTCAAAACATTACAAGAATGCCACCCCTCCTTAATTATAAAAAACAATTCACCCCTACCACTTCCTTACACCAATAAATACTATTGGATCACCAAAAATAAGATCATATAAGATAAAAAAATACTTAACCTCTAACTAGAATATCCCCTTTTTCTAAAATCATTCCAAGGAATCACTTTTGTGCACACCAAAAGGAGTTACCCAAAGAAGAGGTAACATCCTTCCGCAAGATCCTTTGTTTTATTTTCATTATCCAACCCATAAAATATTCTTGTTACATTTACATATAAAAAAATCAGTATTATAAATATACTTATAATTTTTTATTAAAAATTTTCTACCTAAACTTATACACACTTCCATCTAATGGGTTTCGAACTTACCGTTCTTGTGTACGACGAACTACCGTCTCATGAAACATTGTTGTTCATTTTTCCTTTAACACCTCTCATGGTTAGGAATTATGATATAAATGAAGTTTATATATGATATTTATGATATTTATGTTTTTTTAATACTTATTTAATTGTTATATAACATATACCATCATGATTTCCATTTTTTTAAAATACGATAACATCATTTGTGGATGTGTGGACTACTGCCTCCTCATAGCGATGTGATTCATTCAAAATATACATGAAATATATAAAGGATAGTTTTAATTAAAAATATTTTAAATAAATGAAATATATATTAAATTCAATACATAATTACCTTTCATTAATTATAATATATCACTTTCTTTATTACCCTTTCACACACTAAAAAGTGATAACATCGGTTGTTGATGTGTGGACTACCACCTCCTCGAAACGATGTGATTAATTTTATATCACAATTATTATATATATATATATAAGTATATATGATTAAATATCATTTTATTTATGATATAATTATAATTACGGAAAGATATAATGTTACTTACCTTCTTTTCATAATGATTATTGAAAAATGGGAACGTTACTCATGTGTACGTACAACATACCGTCTCTATGATTGTAGCATTGGTTTATTTTTCATAACCGTATTCCATGATTAGTTTTATAAGTATTATTGATGTATAAATATTATAATTATGGAATGATTATTATCAATTATATGTTTATTTATTGTCACATTTGACCATTTTCGACCTACCAAATTCGTTTTCAACACATGAACCAAATTTGGTCAAAACACCCAACGTTAAGTTAATTTTTTAAGTAGTTATGTAAAACATTGTATTAATTGAATTAAAAGTAATAATAAAATTGAAAAAGGAATTAAATTAATAAAATTATTAACATAAATTTATTATTTTGGAATATAGAGACAAACGATGCAAGTCAGACTAAAGGTAAGGACTTTTTATCAATTTACATTCCATTGAGACTTATTTATTACTATACACCAACTAAATTTATTGTGGTATATACACTACTCCTTTGTCACTTAATATCATGATTCATCCATAATTCATGGTATTTTTTTATTTTAATTTTAATTATCTCACCCAAATTATGCTAATTAAATTTATTGTGGTATATACACTACTCCTTTAATTTTAATTATCTCACCCAAATGATGCTAATTATCTCACTTATCAGACTATGCCTCAAATGATTCTATTGGATAATAATCAAGTTATGATACTACCACAGATGAAGAGGAATGATTAGAGTTCTTATGTTGATTATGTCATTTGAGTGTTGTATCAAAAATGTACTTGTTATAATAATTATGGAGTATATAAGGATTGTACTGCAGTACTATTTCATTAAGGACTTGAGATTGTGTGGAACAAATAAAAATGACTCAATAGCAGGTTAAATTTTTGGAAAATATATGGTTGAGAGAAAGATAAACCATAATATGGTTCTGATACTGAGGTAGTGATTTTAGAATAATACATGATTGATTTGGAGACATTATATTGGATATTCTTGAATACCTTGAAACTAATTAATGATTTGTATATCCCATCATTGTTGGGGTTTACAACATTTTTGGATTAAAGGAGTATATCTATTATTCTTTAAGGAATAAGGGATCATGAATGTAATCAATAAGGTTTTATGGTAATTCAGGATGTTACAATGTTTTAAAAGAATACTTGATGAAGGTGTTCACATGTTATTACACGGAAAAAAGTATATTCATTGTGTTTACCTTCCTTATAAATTTTGGACTGAAGTATTTTGGATAGTTCTAGTTTGGATTATTTTGGATTTCCATAAAAAGGACAACCCGGAGGTCGGGCGGCAACCCGTCGCGTCCGGAAAGGCTGTGAGACTTGAACCCACAACCAAAGGGCGACAAGGGTGTATCAGCTACCACTGACCCACGTGATGTCCTGGATTGAATAATGTCATTTTTTTAATGGTTCTGCTAGATGAATTACAAATTCATTTTTTTAACCCTATATGAATAGTATAAATAGAATATTATTTTTAAGTTCTATTATCTTTTAGAGTGAAAGATGAGTTTGTGGAAGAACTTAGTTAAAGGATGAGACTCTACTTGTCAAGTATATATATTTCTTGTTCTCTTATTCAATGAAGAAATTAATTCTTATACTTTAGTGAAGGGATCTTAAAACAAAAAAATATGTTATCTGAATACCATATGTTTTGCTGAACCGATGGTATTTTAAATCATCATAGATTGATGAATTTAAGGCCCTCAATTTTACAATTGTTTGTGATTGATGACCTCAATCACTACCTATAAATATTTATGTTTTTCCGCCAATTATATGTCTCTAATTACCACCAATGTTCTCCTAATAGAGATTATAATTTGGTGGTGACCCTTTCATTTCTCTTTTCCTCTTATTAAGACTAAATTTTATTAACCCAATTTCTGATGTGGGTTTTCCCACAAAGATATTTTCTATATTCAACCTTTTATTTTCAAATAAAAATTTCAAATTGCGAGGACACAATTTATTGAATGATGGGTGAATGTAACACCCCAAGATTTCATAGTGTGTTATTTCTTAAAAATAATTCAATAACTTGCACTACACGCAACACCGTGTTCAAGCACACCCTGACTTACCAAACAAGCCGTTTAAAAGAGGTTAAGAATAGTATTAACTAAATTTTAAACTTTATATAATCCTTATAATTTTAGAATCCATATTATGAGTTTCTTAGTTATAATTTAAGAACAAATTCATTTTCAGTATTGCACTTTTACCAACTTTTAATAGTGAACCCTTTTTAAATCCAATATTTTAAACTTTTATATATTTTAAATTTGACTAAATAAATTTATCTTTTAGAATGGGGACATAAAAAATTTACAATGAAACATCCCAAGCTTCCACGGTACACTTTAATTTGAATAATACAGTAGTGTGTGTTGTACACAACTTCGAGTTCTAACACACACCACAACCAATCAAACTAGCCGTTATGAATAGTAATACCTACTTTTTGAAATTTCATAAATTTTATCTCTCAAAATGGAATTCATTTTTGTATTCAGAGTATCTAATTTAGCCTAAGGTGAAATTTTGGAACTTTTTAGATAACATTTATATTTTGATGAATAGTGAAAATTACTAAAATTTTATTAAAAACAACTTTTTTAATCGAAATAATTTATATTGATAAATTATGAATTTGAGTGGTTTTAAAGTATATTTAGAATATATTTTTACCATTTAATAAAAGTTTGGCCATTTTACATAATTTCACAATTAAACCAAACATAAACAAGTGTCAATCTTTTGATAGTTATTATCTCATAAAAACATGCTATTTGTTTTGACGACGAGAATTAATTTTTAAATTAATTAATGAAACTGATATGTTTTGAATTTGATAAAATAGACATCATTTTTGAATTCATAATATGAAATATAGCTTTGGCCTAATTTTTGGTATTTTTCTGGAAACTTTAATTTTTTTGATGAATAGTGAAACCACTAAGTGGTTGTTAAAAAACTGAATTTTTCATAAAACATAATTTTACCGCTTCTGTGAGTGTAATTTCGAAAATCCGAGAGACAAGGTTAATATCAATTCATAAAATGTGGTTCAATGAGATGAAAATAATTTTTGGTGAATAATAACTTTTTACTTTTATTTACCACGATTAAAAGTAAATAGGGCAATTAAGGGTAAAAATGATATTAATATTACCCTAAAACATGTCCTAATTCTATTGTAAAAGTGTATATCGACCAAAAAAAACCTTAGGAATAAAATATTATCATTTAGGTCCACTTGGATTAGATTAGGACATTTATTATTATTTAATTCAAAAAAGAGTTAAAAGAGTTAAAATCAATGTTTATTTACTAAAACATTTTTAATATAGGGTTATACATAAGATAAAATATTCATTAGAAAGATAAAGATATTTCCTACATAATGATATTTTATTTATAATTTTAGGACATTAAATAATTTAATTTATTTATGACACAATGATGATGCAGTAATTACCATAATAGTGAAAAATTAAAATAATTGATATTATAAATACTCAAATAAATATAATTTGAGACTTTTTATGAATTAAACTAATTTTATAGGTTAATATGACATGTTAGAATTGCCTTAATTAACCTTGTTCGAAGTAATAATTTTGTTATGATTTTCACAAAAATCAATTATTGAATAGTGTCAAAATTGACATAAAAGAGTTTTTTAAACAAATATTATATTATTAATTGATATTAAATTTCTAAAAATCTAATGTTCGGAAAAAAGACTTATATCATGATAGGTGTATCATTAATGGACCACTTGGGGGTCGATTGGATGTATATAGTAAGTTTATTAACTATATAATATGAAAATACAAAGTGACATGGTAAGTGTCAAACTAATTAACTAAGAGTTAAAACTAAAAGATAAGGTTAATATAATGACCCAAACCTGTCTAAATTCTATTGGTTGAGTGGTTTTCTACCCATACCCACCTTAGCCTTTAAATAATCCACTTTTGAGCCATTATAATCCGAATATGAATTTATTATAAAATAATATTTCTAACTTTTCCAAAGGTTCCCTTCACCCCTCTTATAAAAGGGAACTCCCCCTTCTCATTAATTCACACCTTCAAATCCTTTTG
This sequence comes from Viscum album, assembly GCA_963277665.1. Lineage (NCBI taxonomy): Eukaryota > Viridiplantae > Streptophyta > Magnoliopsida > Santalales > Viscaceae > Viscum > Viscum album. The sequence goes on from OY728135.1 coordinate 262,356,215, forward strand.
GTTCAGCCAAACCCTGCCCAAATACTCTCTAAAATTCCCTCACTACAACCTAGAGGCCTTAGTTTGATCATAAATCCAACCTAAGGATCCCTTTTGATCAAATCAAAAGGAAGAACCCGAAGAAGAGGTAATGTTTTCACCACCCTTTCTCAAATTCATTTCTTCTTAAACTTCTTCATTATTTGTTATTACCATTATAAAATAATTAATCCAGTATCTCCTATATACTATAATATTATTATAAATATGGTAAAACCATATTCAGTATTCTATCCATCCTTTGAATGACATGTCACCATACGTGCGTACGTACGGCTTACCGTCTCCACGTCGTGGTGTAATTGTTATTCAATATATTATTATTTGGATGGGTATAATAATGATTTTTAATTCATCTAAATAATAAATACTACATGATAATGATTCTGTATATATGATATAACATCCAATTATATATTATTTTAATATCAAAAGAATGATATTGTCGCTCGTGCGTATGTACGGACTACCGTCTCCACGAACGCGATGAGATGCATTCTCCATAGTATCCATTCAAGTATAATTATCATTTGATGACTAATAATAGTATTTAAGGACTTGATATAATTCAGGATATGAATAAGATAAAACCCATCCATAACAAACATGACTTATGTAACAAAACATATAAAAGCAAACGAGTTAGTTAACACCCGAAACGACGATAATTCTAAGATATTATTAACAATGCAATGTTAAAAGATCATATATGATATCATATTAATGTATATGATTATTTTATAATTTAATAACAATTATTTCACCATTATACAGGAGGTTAACCTAGCCCCAACCAAGGAAAAGTACAAGGTAAGGGTTTATTTCACAATCTCTTCATTATCTGAGGTTGTTTATACGTAATAATCTACTGGGATTTCTTTATCATCCACATCCATGTTTCTTAAAAATGTATTTCAAAACATTTTTACTATTTACAATAATAGGGGTTAAAGTAATTTATACCCTTGTTTTACTTTTTATAAGAGGTTTATAAAGGAATCTTTCTGTCATTTTCCATATAAGGTGCTTTTTAACCTTTTCGACAGAATTAAGGAAAGAATGTTTTTTAACTTATACGGCGGGTGCGGCTATTTTCCGCTGTTATAAAATCGTGGAAGCTTCCCTTAAAATCTTATAATAATATTTTCAAATAAAATGTTTTATTTTATAAACATATGACTCTTATGTTATTTCAAAATAGAAAGAGATATTTCTCTAAAAAGAGTTTTGATTTCATCTATGTCAACATCCTTTGATGGATTTTACACTTATTTGATGTTGATTTATTATGATAGAAAACTTCTATATTGTATTGAAGGTTTTGTGATATGTTTTACTATGTATGTATTATTTTTATACCATTCATAGTTTATGAATGAAGTATTTACATTTCGTATGCTAGTTTTAATACGAATGTTTATGTTATGTTTAAACTTTTTCATATGGGAATGCATTGGACTTAATATGTGATGGGTGGAGCCCACTATAGCTCCTCGATGCATCGGTAGGTCTCATGAGACAAACTAGTGACTTGGCACAAGGCCTTGGAAAAATCTTATTTGTAGTCTTGGCAAGAGGCCTTGGCTATGTGGTTATGATAGTCTGGCATTATGCATTCCATTATTATGAAAGTGGTTATTGATATTGCATGTGATTATTCGATTAGTAGAATATTCATGTGAATAAGTAAATGACATTATTTAATTTTATTTTTTCCATACTATGTTGAAGTTCAAGTTTAAAAGGATTTTGTTTTAGTTATACATTGCCTTAAATGTTTATTCTTATTTATGAAATTTTCCGCTATATTGTTATCCTTACTAGGCATTTGAGCTCACCCCTTTTCTATGTTTTATTTTTCCCAGGATGTGAAGAAGTAAATTATAAATGACCTGCATGGATAGTATGAGGGGATAAGAGTGTGGAATATGGAGACTATGTTGTTGTAGTTTTCATTTTTATGATGTAATGTAAAACTTTATGAATATATCTAGTGTTTCCAAGGCTACTAAAGTAATCGGTCTTTAGAGATTTGATCTTTCTTGTGATCATACCAATGTTATATAATAATGAATTGACTCTAGGTAACTGTGGTCGGGGCGTTACAGTTGGTATCAGAGGAAGCTTAGTACAAACCTTGGAAGCTAGATTTAGATAAAATCTGATTAGAGCCCATAGACCTAAGACGGACTTTGAGGATTAGTATAGAAGAACCTCTATAATTTTGGTATTGTAGAGATTTTGTGAGTTTTCCGTGCAATACATCCTTGTCTGGATACGAGCAGGTAGAGACGGCTCTGGCACAGATGCACCTAGGGGTAAAACCCGAAAACACTGCTTTGAGCTAGTCTCGAATGGGAACTGGTGCATGACAATGGGCCTTCCTGCACTCTTGGTTACGACACTCCCAAGGGATATGCTTAGGATAACTCTCATTTTCTTTACAAATCATTATGAAGGGTTTATGAGTATATACTTCCTCAAAGAATTTTTTTTTTATGATTATGGATTATATCCATAAATAGTTCAATTTATGTTAAGTGTTTTATAAGTATGGAATTGTGTATTTAGATTCATAAACTGATCTAGTTTATGCCATTGTTTAGAAATGGCACCCAGTAGAAGGAATGAGAACTCCAGCAATGCACATGATCCAAAGAGAAAGAAGGATAATATCTTTCATGGTCTTAGGCCAGAATTTATAAGAGAAATAGTCTCCCATGTATTATCATCATATGAAAAAATAATATCATGTGTTGATAAGGTAAGTAAAGAGTTTACTGAGTCCTATAGCTTTGAAGGGAATCAAGAGAAGAAAAGGATGGAATAGAGAAAGATGGATAAAGGGAATAGGGAAAAGAAGAATTTTCCCATATGTGATAACTTTGGGAAGAAACACCCTGGAACTTTCTTGAAAGGAATGAGAGTTTTTTATAAGTGTGGAGGAAAAGGGCACAAAGTATGTGACTGCAAGGGTAAGAAAATGGTTTCAAATGTACAATGCTTCATTTTCAAGGATTTTTGACACTACGCGAACTAATGTCCCAGTCATCAGACTATGCCGCAAATGATGCTATTAGATAATAATCAAGTTATGATACTACCACAGATGAAGAGAAATGATTAGAGTTCTTATGTTGATTATGTCATTTGAGTGTTGTATCAACAATGTACTTGTTATAATAATTATGGAGTATATAAGGATTGTACTGCAGTACTATTTCATTAAGGACTTGAGATTGTGTGGAACAAAGAAAATTGACTCAATAGCAGGTTAAATTTTTGGAAAATATATGGTTAAGAGAAAGATAAACCATAATATGGTTCTGATACCGAGGTCGTGATTTTAGAATAATACATGATCTATTTGGAGAAATTATATTGGATATTCTTGACTACCTTGAAACTGATTAATGATTTGTATATTCCATAATTTTTGGGGTTTACAACATTTTTGGATTGAAGGAGTATATCTATTATTCTTTAAGGAATAAGGGATCACGAATGTAATCAATAAGGTTTTTTGGTAATTCAAGATGTTACAGTGTTTTAAAAGAATACTTGATGAAGGTGTTCACATGTTATTACGCGACAAAAAGGATCTTAATTGTGTTTACCTTCCTTATAAATTTTGGACTAAAGTATTTTGGATAGTTCTAGTATGGATTATTTTGGATTTCCATAAAAAGGACAACCCGGAGGTCGGGCGGCAACCCGTCATGTCCGGAAAGGCCGTGAGACTTGAACCCACAACTGAAGGGCGATAAGGGTGTATCACCTACCACTGACCCATGTGATGTCCTGGATTGAATAATGTCGTTTTTTTAATGGTTCTGCTAGATGAATTATAAATTCATTTTTTAACCCTATACGAATAGTATAAATAGAATATTATTTTTAAGTTCTATTATCTTTTAGAGTGAAAGATGAGTTTGTGGCCGAACTTAGTTAAAGGATGAGACTCTACTTTTCAAGTATATATTTTTCTTCTTCTCTTATTCAATGAAGAAATTAATTCTTATACTTTAGTGAAGGGATCTTAAAACAAAAAAAATGTGTTATCCGAATATCATATGTTTTGCTGAACCGATGGTATTTTAAATCATCATAGATTGATGAATTTAAGGCCCTCAATTTTACACATTTTTGTGATTGATGACCTCAATCACTACCTATAAATATTTACGTTTTTCCTCCAATTATATGTCTCTAATTACCACCAATGTTCTCCGAATAGAGATCATAATTTGGTGGCGACCCTTTCATTTCTCTTTTCCTCTTATTAAGACTAAATTTTATTAACCCAATTTCTGATGTGGGTTTTCCCACAAAGATATTTTCTATATTCATCCTTTTATTTTCGAATAACAATTTCCAATTGAGAGGACACAATTTATTGAAGGAGGGGAGAATGTAACACCCCAAGATTTCATAGTGTGTTATTTCTTCAAAATAATTTAATAACTTGCACTACACACAACACCGTGTTCAAGCACACCATGACTTACCAAACAAGACGTTCAAAAGAGGTTATGAATATCATTAACTAAAATTTTAAACTTTATATAATCCTTATAATTTTAGAATCCATATTATGAGTTTCTTATTCATAATGTAAGAACAAATTCATTTTCAGTATTGCACTTTTACCAACTTTTAATAGTGAACCCTTTTTAAATCCAATATTTTAAACTTTTATATATATATTCAATTTGACTAAATAAATTTACCTTTTAGAATAGGGACATAAAAAATTTACAATGAAACATCCCAAGCTTCCACGGTACGCTTTCCTTTTAATAATACAGTAGTGTGTATTGTACGCAACTTCGAGTTCTAACACACACCACAACCAATCAAACTAGCCGTTATGAATAGGAATACCTAGTTTTTGAAATTTTATAAATTTTATCTCTCAAAACGAACTTCATTTTTGTATTAGGAGTATCAAATTTAGCCTAAGGTGAAATTTTGGAACTTTTCGGATAACATTTATTTTTTAATGAATAGTGAAAATTACTAAATTTTAATTAAACACAACTTTTCTAATCAAAATAATTTATATTGATAAATTATGAATTTGAGTGGTTTTAAAGTATATTTAGAATATATTTTTACCATTTAATAAAATTTTGGTCATTTTACATAATTTCACAATTAAACCGGACACAAACAAGTGTGAATCTTTTGATAGTTATTATCTCTTAAAAACACGCTATTTGTTTTGACGACGAGAATTAATTTTTAAATTAATTAATGAAACTGATATGTTTTGAATTTGGTAAAATAGACATCATTTTTGAATTCATAATATGAAATATATCTAAGGCCTAATTTTTGGTATTTTTCTGGAAACTTTCATTTTTTTGATGAATAGTGAAACCACTAAGTGGTAGTTAAAAAACTGAATTTTTCATAAAACTTAATTTTACCACTTCTGTGAGTGGAATTTCAAAAATCCGAGAGACACAGTTAATATCAAGTAATAAAATGTGGTTCAATGAGATGAAAATATTTTTTGGTGAATAGTAACTTTTTACTTTTATTTACCACGGTTAAAAGTAAATAGGGTAATTAAGGGTAAAAATGATATTAATATTACCCTAACACATGTCCTAATTCTATTGGACAATTGTATCTCGACCAAAAACAACCTTAGGAATAAAATATTATCATTTAGGTCCACATGGATTAGATTAGGACATTTATTATTATTTAATTCAAAGAAGAGTTAAAAGCGTTAAAATCAAAGTTTATTTACTAAAACATTTTTAATATAGGGTTATACAAAAGATAGAATATTCATTAGAAAGATAAAAATATTTCCTAAATAATAATATTTTATTTATAATTTTAGGACATTAAATAATTTAATTTATTTATGACACAATGATGATGCAGTAATTACCATAATAGTGAAAAATTAAAATAATTGATATTATAAATACCCAAATAAATATAATTTGAGACTTTTTATGAATTAAACTAATTTTATAGGTTAATATGACATGTTAGAATTTCCTTAATTAACCTTGTTCGAAGTAATAATTTTGTTATGATTTTCACAAAAATCAATTATTGAATAGTGTCAAAATTGACATAAAAGAGTTTTTAAAAAACATATTATATTATTAATTGATATTAAATTCCTAAAAATCTAATGTTCGGCCAAAAGACTTATATCATGATAGGTGTCTCATTAATGGACCACTTGGGGGTCGATTGGATGTATATAGTAAGTTTATTAACTATATAATATAAAAATACAAAGTGACATGGAAAGTGTCAAACTAATTAACTAAGAGTTAAAACTAGAAGATAAGGTTAATATAATGACCCAAACCTATCTAAATTATATTTTTTGAGTGGTTTTTGACCCATCCCCACCTTAAACTTTAAATAATACACTTTTGATCCATTAGAAACCGAATATGAATTTATTATAAAATAATATTTCTAGCTTTTCCAAAGGTGCCCCTCACCCCTCTTATAAAAGGGAACTCCCCCTTCTCATTAATTAACACCTTCAAATCCTTTTGGTTTGGCCAACCCCTGCCCAAATAATCTCTCAAATTCCCTCAGTACAACCTAGAGTCCTTAGTTTGATCATAAAGCCAACCTAAGGAGCCCTTTTGATCAAATCAAAAGGAAGAACCCGAAGAAGAGGTAATGTTTTCACCACCCTTTTTCAAATTCATTTATTCTTCAACTTCTTATTTCTTTGTTATTACCATTCTAAAATAATGAATCCAGTATCTCCTATATACTGTAATATTATTATAAATTTGGTACAACCATATTCAGTATTCTATCCATCCTTTGAATGACATGTCACCATACGTGCGTACGTACGACTTACCGTCTCCACGTCGTGGTGTAATTTTTATTCAATATATTATTATTTGGATGGGTATAATAATGATTTTTAATTCATGTAAATAATAAATAAAACATGATAATGATTCTGTATATATGATATAACATCCAATTATATATGATTTTAATATCAAAAGAATGATATTGTCGCTCGTTCGTACGTACGGACTACCGTCTCCACGAACGCGATGAGATTCATTCTCCATCGTATCCATTCAAGTGTAATTATCATTTGATGATTAATAATAGTATTTAAGGACTTGATATCATTCTGGATATGAATAAGATACAACCCATCCATAACAAACATGACTTATGTAACAAAACATATAAAAGAAAACAAGTAAGTTAACACCCGAAACGACGACAATTCTAAGATATTATTAACAATGAAATGTTAAAAGATCATATATGATATCATATTAATGTATATGATTCTTGTATAATTTAATAACAATTATTTAACCATTATACAGGAGGTTAACCTACCCCCAACCAAGGAAAAGTATAGGGTAAGGGTTTATTTCGCAATCTCTTCATTATCCGAGGTTGTTTATACGTAATAATCTACTGGGATTTCTTTATCATCCACATCCATGTTTCTTCAAAATGTATTTCAAAACATTTTTACTATTTACAAGAATATGGGTTAAAGTCATTTATACCCTTGTTTGAATTTTTATAAGAGGTTTATAAAGGAATATTTTCGTCATTTTCCAAACAAGGTGCTTTTTAACCTTTTCGACAGAATTAAGGAAAGAATGTTTTTTAACTTATACTGTGGGTGTGGCTATTTTCCGCCATTATAAAATCATCAAAGCTTCCATTACAAGCTTATAAGAATATTTTCAAATAAATTTTTTTATTTTATAAATATATTACACTTAAATTATTTCAAAATAGAAAGAGATATTTCTCTAAAAACAGTTTTGATTTCATCTATGTCAACATCCTTTGATGGATTTTACGCTTATTTGAAGTTGATTTATTATGATACAAAACTTCTATATTGTATTGAAGGTTTTGTGATATGTTTGACTATGGATGTATTATTTTTATACCATTCATGGTTTATGGATGAGGTATTTACATTTCGTATGCTAGTTTTAATACGAATGTTTATGTTATGTTTAAACCTTTTTATATGGGAATGCATTGGACTTAATATGTGACGGGTGGAGCACTCTATAGCTCCTCGATGCATCGGTAGGTCTCATGAGACAAACTAGTGACTTGGAACAAGGCCTTTGAAAAATCTTATTTGTAGTCTTGGCACGAGGCCTTGGCTATGTGGTTATGATAGTCTGGTACTATGCATTCCATTATTATGAAAGTGGTTATTGATATTGCATGTGATTATTCAATTAGTAGAATATCCATGTGAATAAGTAAATGGAATTATTTCATTTTATTTTTTCCATACTATGTTGAAGTTCAAGTTTAAAAGGATTTTGTTTTAGTTATACATTACCTTAAATGTTTATTCTTATTTATAAAAGTTTCCGCTATATTGTTATCCTTACTGGGAATTTGAGCTCACCCATTTTCTATGTTTTATTTTTCCCAGGATGTGAGGAAGTAAATTATGAATGACCTGCAGGGATAATATGAGGGGATAAGAGTGTGGAATATGGAGACTATGTTGTTGTAGTTTTTATTTTTATGATGTAATGTAAAACTTTATGAATATATCTATTGTTTCCAAGGATACTAAACTAATCAGTCTTTCGAGATTTGATCTTTCTTGTGATCATGCCAATGTTATGTAATAATGCACCGACTCTGGGTAACTGGGGTCGGGGCGTCACAATTTGTGTAATCTTTTTTTCCAAAATTGCTAAATTGTTTTGTCCCTTTGGATTTTAATATTGTATCTATACCATTGTAATAATGTAATGCACCAGTTCTGAGCTATTGGGGTCAGGTAATTACACCTATAATATTCCATGTAATCACTACCACATATAATATCTCAAATAATAAAATTATTTTGTTAAAATAATTCATAAAAATTAATTAATTAAATAAATAAATAATTTAAATTCAACCCACACCCAATATTAAAAAAATAAAACAATGATAGACTGTTATTAAATTACCTCATATGGTTAAACATGATTTCTTAAATCCAATGTTGTGCTCAAAATGTCATTCTTATAGAAGAAAAATTATTTTTTTACTATTAATATAAAAAATATATAAAATTTCAAAAACTAATTATCTTAAAAGTTTTAGGTCTCTATATAAGAAACCCCTTTAAAACTCTTTATCCTTGAAAACCTTTAACTGAAATCTTAAAATAAAGAAACAATTGCATATACACTTTCATTAAAATTTTAACATTACAATGAAATTCCAAATTAATAATAAAAAGAATAACAAAAAAAATTATAGATATTACATATGAATCAGTGATTCCCTCTTCTATGTTCTTACCTTTACACCACCTTGCGTGCCATGAACTCCCACTAAGGGAAAAAACCACCCTTGTAGGTATTTTTCTTTGAGATCCCGAATTCCTAGTAGATAATAAGGAATAATAATATCCTATTTTATGTCCAAATCACTAAAATTAATGAATTGTTAAGGATCATGATAATAATTCTAAATGCGTGACATATAGAACATGCCATAAATCCTTTCTAACCTCAAATATAGAGTAAATTGACAAGCTACCTCTCTAACTTACTCAAACACTTTTAAAGGTTAATTAAACATTGGTGAAAAATTACTTCCCTTTCCAAACCTTCAATATATAAATAGAATAGAAACACATAAGAATACATGATATCTAACCACAAACTCCAATGATCTCATCCTTTAATCCATATAAGATTTCTATCAATATTGAACAGTCCTCATGTGATCCCAAATAACTTTCACATACTCAATCATATTTTAAACCATATTTAGAACAATTACAACAACCTCATAGACCTCAACATAACATAGTGTTAAATAGACTGTTCACATAAAAAAAATCCTTATATGGTTCCATTATAATGGAGGAATTATAACTGTTATTATAATAAAATTCCACTTAAAATATATTATTTTTGACACTCCATTTTATCACATGGATGAAAATTCAATAAAGGGGAATGCCTTAGAAAAAGGAGAATAAGGTAGATGAAGAATGCCAAGAATCAAAAAGACCTGGAGAGCAGTTCGTCCAAGGTACACCCAAACACCATTAGTGCTCAAGCACCTATTATCTACCCACTTGCGCGAATAGAGACCTTTTCCCAAGGTATAATATTTTTCAATAAATATACCCTTTGGGTCTTCATTTGTATTGGAATTTTTTTCTAAAGGTTGATTGCAGCTCTGATCACCCTAGTACTTCTCTCAAGCCCTCCAAACTCTCTGAGGTAGTTTACTAACACCTAAATAGAGGAAATTAAAGTGGGATAGTGACTCTTAAGTCCTCTTGGGATTTAAAGTGAAAAAAACCTCCACAACCAAGTCACCCAACCCCTTTCTTTTTAGAATACTAGCATGAGTCACCCCTCCTCCAATAGGAACTTACGCTAATCACTTATTGGAATAACTATGAAGACCCTTGAAGTATTGAGAAAAGACTTTCCCAAGTGTTTTCATATAGGTTATTCATCACCCAAGGTGCTTCCAAATTATCCCAAGCCTACTTGTGCGGAGCATCCCTTGCACGAGCCTCTTGGATCGCCTTACCTTCCAACCTGTGTGATCCATTCATTAGGCCTTCTTTAAATCCAGCCATGGTAGGAACTTTCCTCCTTCAGCTCCCTTATTTGAGAGGGATAAAATTAAATCATCCACCAAGACCTCATATCTTACACAACCATGGAGAGTGGCATGTCAGTGTGTCCCCCATTTGGATTTGTATTTCTATGGTCTAAGGTTTCTAAATATTCTCTTACTAGCGGTTTAAGATCCTCAGGATGTTTTTATATTTTTAGATCTATGGTCATGAGGAACTTTAATATAGGGACAATGTTGAGGATTTCATGGTCTCAGATTCTAGCTATAAGACTGTTTCCATCCCTTCTGGTCTTTGAGATCTTGAGCCTCCAGTTCCCAATAGTGATGGTAAGGATCACACTAGATTTTCCCTTAAACTAGGAATTAGATCCTATACAAGTTATAGAACTGATTTTAGAGAATCCCTCCTACTAGACTTTTATGTAGGTGGATGAAGTCACCTCGACATCTTCCATAGTCACCTCATCCTCTTCCGATGTAGTCTTATTCCTCTTTCACCAGTGAAGGTGGAAAAGTGTGTTGTTTGTTTAATCTTTCACATCCTCTAGTTTCTCACACTAAACATGAATCACATGGGATTAGAGGTTAGTGATGATCATGGAATCCGAAAAACCCACCTAAATTAATAAACTACAAGAACTCTGATTCCTTCCATAACTAAAATACGTAGGACGCCTATCTAAGGCCTAATCTCAGTGGACATTCTCCTTAGAATTTGGTCATAATCATAACATAAAATCAATCATATGGGCATCTTACTTAGATTTAAACCCCTAATAAACTTTTAGGTTTCTATGATATAATACATCACTCATGGACCACCTTTTTATAGGCATCCACTTCAAGAATAATCCCAAACATAATTCTCTCAATGGGCCATAATCCTTTACGAGACTTACAGAACTACATGGGCTTTGATTACCATCCAAGTGGGATATGTAGGAAGACTCCCTAAGGTTATAATCCAAATCCTAAATCAACCCTATTATTTGGACCATATTTTTAGAAGGGTCTAATTGTACATGTAAACTCATATTCCTTCTAGGTTCCTTGGGCCGCTTCAGCATAAGTCCCACAACAAAATTTGACTAGGAACCTTCCACCTAGAAGTCCTTTCCATATGACATTAAACTGTACGGTTAGGTCCTTATCACATTTCCTTAAAAGGTAGGATGTTTCCCAATAAGTGGAACTGAACTATGTGGGTTATGATTCATTTTACAAAGATATGTTGGAATACCATTTATGGGTTTGATTCCAACATTAAAATAGCTTCCGCCTCTATAGATGATGATAAACTACAGATTGAATTTTTTCTACATGGATGACTGTAAACTCCAGAGTTCCCCACTAAGTGGATTAGAAACTAGAATCATTGTAATAACAACCAAAGAATATCTAAGTATTATATAAGATGAAACCATTGATAGATAACCTAGAATACATACATATATCTCCATTTATGAAGAACCTCTAATATATACAGATGATTCTTAATTCCATACATTCTAATAATTAATTGCTAATTTCTTGGGATAACCTACATCATACATGGGAATTAACAAAGGATTCATGAACATATGTTAAATCTATAAGAGAGTAATAGAGTAGGAAATAATTTCCCTCAAAAGGGTGTGATGTGCCTGATCTACCATCCTCTCAACCAATGTATGTTTTTAATAATCGTAGGTTAAAGAACCTAACGAATGCAAGCCTTTGGAAAGTAGGTACTTTGAATACAGGACCATTGGGTGTTTCCTATTCCATAAAAAAGCATATGGAAACCATTCAGAAATAGGGATTCCTAACAGAACACAAATTCCTAGGGAAATAAAAAATGGTGAACCTGATGTGAATCCTTAACCAAGATGGTAGTATCACCCACCTGTCATGCCCCTTCTACTCTCAAAATGAAAGAGGTCCATACAAGGAGTTAAATCATGAATGTCTTCATTCAAATGAGGTGTCTAAGTTCATTTTTTATGTTTTTTGTATATACAAGAACTCCTATCCAAGAACTCCCTTTGATACAACGGATTCCTTAAAGTTTTCACCCATGAATTTCATGACTGCTATTTAGGATATATCTTCATCTACACAAAGGATTCCACCAACAACCCAAAGTCTTCAATGATAGGTCTTTAATGAACTAGTTCAAGAGTAATGTCGACTTGATACGATCTTGACCCTATTGGATGTCCGGAAAGCCCTCCAGATCAATAACCACCCCTGATCATCTGGTCAGTGATGACCGGTGGTCCAAAAGTAAACATCACTAGTAGATGTATTCAACCATTTCAGGAGCTTATCTCTAAAACGAAATAAAAAATACCTCCCTTATTTTAGGAAGGATGAACAAGAGGCCACCTATGAACTCTTCCCAAAGACACATGGGTCCTTCTCAAGGGATCCTTTCAACAATATTCACCGCCAACTCTGCATGATAGTAAACCTTCAACATGATGAGGGTGTCACCTTTGACTATCCGGGCCAGGTTCTTTAAACCAGGCATGTAAGATAGACCAACGATGATGAAAAATGCCCAATAGGGAGAAGGTTCACACCTTTTACTCCTTCATATAATTACACCTACCTAGTTTGGTAGAAAACAGTGAGAAGGCACATACACTTATTTACCTTTAACCACCCAACCAACAGACTCATCTGGTGGAACCCAATGAAGCCCACAGTTCAAATCTGATGGAGTACTGTAAGAAGGAAAATACACCTGCTTACACTCACCCAACTATATAGAAGACTCATCTAGAAGCATTCAATTAATCCCACCAACTAAATATGGTGGAAACCCATAAGAAAGAACATACACCTACCTGTACACACCAATCCTACCAACAACCTCGTTTGGAAGCACCTGGAGAAGTCTGTCAGAATATACCGATGATAATTAGAGGGTAGAATAAACACTATTTCCCCACACATGAGTATTTTTAGCATCCAATAGTTGGAAATAGAGGACAATAGAAGGCACATGGTCCCACTCTAGACATAGAATGAATGTATATCCCTGTTCCAATCACAAAATTCACCAAACTCATTCTGTAAATGGTAAAAGGGAAATGAAAATCCCTATCCATATCATAGAAAATTTCTAGAACATCATAATGGAAAAAAAATAGTACCTAAGGATGTAAATATTAATCTATCCCCATACATGGGATGGATCATCATAAAATCACCCTAGAGTAGATAAATACCTTTGCTTCCATCCATGAGAGTCATGGGGAAAACTCCTCCATATCATACAAACAACCAGATCAGGAACATACACCCATTCTAACAAGAGATAATCAGCCTATCCTAATATCCAATCCAAGCTAGGAACAGAAAACTACCCATTAAAACCAATTTTCCCACCAAGTGTCCCCAATCACTTATAAGAAGGAATCAAAGAAGAAGTCCCATAAAACACGGTTGGAGAATCAAGAGATGATATGTGATCTGGCTACGCTTAATACTAGATTTTTGAAACCCTTAATACATTTATATATTGAGGATCAAGATCCTATGCTCTAATTAAAAAATTATAGGAGAAGTAGTGATAATTATGAAGGTCCTCATCAGATAATTCATCCTAAAGTCTTTCTTCATGACATCAATTCAATCAATCTTGAGAATCTATCTATTGATGATATTTACAACAAACCTTAGTTTGGTCATAAGACTAAGAGAAATAGAGTCTACCCTTGTTGTTATCTACCATGTTTGTCCTCCCCACAATTTCAATTACTACAAAAGTTTTCTCCATAGTAGTGATTCATATTGTCAAGAGAATTCTCCAACTGGCAATGTAGTGAGGAAAAATACCTCTTATCTCGAGGCACTCACAAACAAAAGGCTAGTCGTGTATGATGCCTTTTTATTGACAAGTGAAATCCTTTCTCAACTGAAAGAAAACCTAATGCGATGGTCATTATCTAAACTACCCTTGGTCCACTTACCTTCTAATGTGATATAGGAACACTCTATCGACCTTTCTGATTTAGATAAAATGGCATGAAAATACCAACTTTGGTTTGATCGGGTAGAAGAGACTCAGGAATAAGACTAAGAGGATATGCTAAGAATGAAGAAACAACTAGATAAAATGAAATAATGATCATGTTCTGGATTTTATCCACCCCTCAATAAAACATTACAAAGATGTTGGAAAAAGATTATATACATGAAACCCACCTCAAAATGTAAAAAAATCATCATAACTTAAAATAAAAGGCATTACCTTATGAAAAGTATCAAATTCATGTTATGGTAATAGAAGATTTATAGTTCAAAATTGACTTGAAATATCTCCTGACATCTTGACATCCAATGATTGAGATTCATATGGCATACATTCAATATGCATGCCTCAATGCATTAATGACATTGCGATATCCAATTGCAGATACCCAATACAATGTTCATGTTAGAGGATGAGGTGCACATGGAGGATTTCATTTAATTACACTCCTAGTCTAGAAAACCCCTCCAAAGGTGGTATCTTGCAATGTTATTTCCCCAGGATGGCTACAACAAATGGATTCTATTCATGAACAAAGATATTCATAACAAGAACATGCCTCAACTGACTCTCACTGATGTCAAGACCAAAGAGAATAGGCTATTGAGATACCTTTTCATTAATAATTTGAAAAAATTGAGCATGCCTCCTATTTAGAGGATTTAAGTAGTAATATTTCATAGATGTTTGAAATAGAAAAAAAGTTTTCTGAAATGGGTGACATAAGTGAGTGTCAAATAATGAATCCAGCCCCTATTCAAACTAGAATCTGTAAAATTAGAAGAGAAGATACACTAATATAATCCATAATAGCTCATGATACACCCAACCCATAGGGTTGGGGTATTTTTAAACCAATCCATAGAACTAAGAAACAGATCCCAAAGGGTGGATAAAGAAGAAAAGGAATATCCCTAATCCTCAGTGTTGGGGTATTTTTCACATAAACAATCCCCTCTTTAGAAAAAATTATTTTTCTTCGGATTAGGGAAGTGCCTGCAAAATGAATCCTCTCAGTTAATGAAATCTTGTGATCCAGTAATTTCACATGGAACACTCACAACTGAACTATCGGTAGATTCCCTTTGGGTTACTATCCACTAAGAAGTTCATGGGTAACCAACTAAGAAGAGGAAAAGGTCTCATGGAGGACACATAAGAAGGTGATCACACAGAGATACTGAAAAAATGCTAGAATTTCATTATGCATCGGTGAATGTCATCAGTGTTATCACAAAAAATACTCTAGAACATGATTCCAGTTCAGAGGAGTCAAGAGAGAAAGTTCATGTTCGGGATGCGGTCCACACCAAAATAAATGAAGGAGGTGTGCATACATGAAACCAGCGGCTTGCTTAAAATTTGGGTATTCCCTAAAATAATCCACCTATACCTCTTAGAAAGGTAACGAATAGGAAAAAAGGTAAAATTAAGAATATTTCTCACTTTCCCCCTAGAGAGGGTCAATCCCTTTCATTAGAGGAAATATTTTCTTAGAAAGTGGAAGATATGATAGAGTGGAGAAGACTCAATACAGAGTTACTATGAAGTGGCATTCCTATCAGATATGATCCACAAGAAGATCCTCAATTTTCACTTATAGTGGGAGAACATCAACAAAAAGGGTTTGTTGCAACCACTAATGAAGATAATGAATTCACTACATTGAAAGTTCAACCAAAGAAGGGTCAAGATCACCCTTACAGGACTTTCCCTATGTGTTATCCATGTCAGATTCTAGTAGTACCACCACCATTGGTCCTACCAGTCACCGCACCTATTCAGGATCCCACCCCTGCACCAGTTCAGGTTCTGGCTCAGCTAGATGCCCATCTAATTATTATGAGCACTATTAAGTCACTGATGGGTCGATTGGAAGCTATGTAAGTATGACACATCATGATATATCTGGAAAATAAGTTTTAACCTGAATGGTTAGATCCGAATCCTCCCCTACAAAACTTTGGGAATCCCAAATTTCCAACATTCAATGGATCGGGAGATCCAGAGAAGCAATTGTTGAATTTTCTCTCTCATTATGATCCCATGATAGGGACCCCCTAGAAATAACAGGTAGTGAAACTCATACGCTTCATACAATAATTGAAGGGACTAGACTTTATATGGTACATGAGTTTACAGACTCGATCAATCACTGGATAGGAAGATCTCTAATAGATGTTCCTATTCCAATTCAGCTCAATATTGTATAAGAAAATCATATTCGATCTAAAAAACTGCAAGAAAAAGGAGAATGAAAGTTTCTAAAATTTCATTGCATGATGGAAGGGATTGACATACTCCTTGAATCTACCACTCCCTTAAGAAGATTTATTACCCATATGTGTTGAAAATCTTTGTGATGAATTGTGCACACTATTGATCCCCATGAAATACACAGGATGATTTTAGGAACTTTATTCAAATCACTGAATAGGTGGGGAATTTCATCATAGAAACCAAATAGAAGTCCCAATTAATTCCATCAGCTTTGGTAAGAAGAGAAGGAAAATCAGAGGCTACTACTGTTACACTTAAGATAACCCCTGTACCTGCTCCTACTTCTAATCCCTAATCATACCGTATGGCCCCACCTCCCGAGTGTTAGTAGAAATGGATGACCTATTAATATAATCAAATATATCAGAGGTCGAGACAATTTGATTAGTTTAAATACAAGGTATATTCTTTTCATAATGAAAAGGTTCCTAACTACTTCATCTCATATTTGGAAAACAACTTAGTCCAGTTGGAAAAGACCAAGAACCTGAATAAAGAAGGTGAAAAGGATCTCCAAAAATATTTCCCCTTCCATCAAATATTGGGGCATCCCATCCCGTAATATTTTTTATTCAAAGATATCTTACAAATGATGGTGGACTCTGGGAAAGTGAAACTGAAAAATTCAGAAACCTAGGTAGCATGTGTTTTAGCTACCAATATAAAGGAGGAAGGTGAGTGGAAAGAAGTCAAAATTAAAAGTGTGCAGAAATTCAGTGACTAGATGGATAGGAAAACAATCAACCAAACTCATACCAATCTAAAAACATAGTTGAAACAACCAAATGTGCCTCATTCTTATTTTGCTAAAGTGAATCCAAATTCCTTAAAATCCCAATCTTCTGAAGGAAAATCCTCCAAGAAGTGACATGGTTATAAGGATAAAGAGAAAATAGAAGAAGATGAGCTTGTGTTAAGTCCAAAAATTTCCCTTGAACTTACCAGATTTCAAATAAAACATATCAAAATCATGATCCCCACCCCGCTAAAAAACACTACAGGAGTCGACCTGTTAGGAAGAATCTTTATCAAGGGAAGTGTTGATCTTTGTTTTTTTAATGTTATTCACTTAACAAATCCCTTATAAATTGACGAGTATGGTTATGAATTTTATTCTAAATACTTGATTGGGGAACTTAAGGATTGTGTTGTTAATATTGAGGATACTGGGAAATATTTGGTCATTCTAGGAATAACTACTTCAACCACACCCCTGATCGAACTATTTATGCAGTTGAAGCTCATGGGAACGACCTTCAGTGAGCTCAAAAGGAACAAAGGAACTCCCCCACACATGAAAGGGTATTCCCCGACACGATCATCTTAGATAAACTGTTATAGGCTACAAAACCACCTCTTCAGTGAGTGGGAAAACCCAGCAGATCTAATCCACCAAGAGTAGAAGCACTTCTAGCTCCTTCCCCAAAGGATGATCCATCAACATCCAGAACATTAGATCTCAAGGAACCTATATAAGAGAATCTGCATGCTAGGAAGCACATACCTCTAGATCAAAATTACAAAGTTTTGAATCCACTGTCCCAAGTACCATCCAAGTTATCAATCTGGGATGCCCTAAGTCCATTGAAGGATCCACAAGAAGCACTTATTGGGGTTTTTTCAAGTCCTCAAGAGTTTGAAGTCAAAGTTTCTGCTGTAGAGGTTTATCGTATAGAGAATGATCTTGAAAAATTCCACGCAGTCATATATTTCATGGACTAGGATGAGGATGCTGTCATACAAGGACACATATTGATTTTTTACCTATCTAGTAGGATTAATGACAATGATGTTCGACGATCCTTCATTGACAATGGATCAAGGGTAAATATTATTCTGATCCAAACAATTTTCTGGTTAGGTCTCACTAAATCCCATGTATATCCCTTGACTTCAATTTTATGCGGTTATGATAAGAATGAGAAAGAACGTCTTTGCAAGATTATGCTCAGAACTCAGTTTAGAGATCTTGTGTCTGATTCAGAGTTCATGGTTGTCTGACAAGAAACAACTTTCAATATTCTGTTGGGAGGAACTTAGCTATATATGTATGCACATATTTCTTCATCGTACCACCAATTTCCCAAATATTTCTCCAACATTCAAATTGGGAAATTTCATGGTGAAAATACCCCATTCAAAATTTTTGAATCACAATACATTGATGTAGAGTTCTATCACCCAAGGGGTAAATAGTCCATGGTAGATGATGTTATAAGAATCAATGTCCCTAATAGTCTAAAGAATACCCCAGATAACCCATTCATGAATCTTAGTGAAGATTATGTACTAGCCATTAATAAAATTGAATGGGTGGGCCTAAATCCAAGAACAAGTTCAGTGGATTCCATAATGACAGTTGTGCAAACTGAACTCGATGACATAGAAAAATTCACTAACTCTCCAAGCAGTGATGAAATCCTAGATTGAAATGTCTTCATTTCATCCATTGAGCTTCATAAAGTCCCATATTCATCATCTTGTCTAGAATAGGTTGATACAATAATGAAAAAATATAGGGATGCTGATTATCATCCCTTAATCCTACCTTCAGAGATTCAAGAAGACCCTTCATCATCAGTTGAAAAAAAAATGATTACATCCTCTTCTGGTAGTCCAAATACTAACTCCTACCCTAGCTCTAGAAGTCTTACTTAATCCCCTATCATCAAATAATAGGCAGAATAAATAAAGCATGAGGAATAGGAAGAAGAGGAAGACATCATGGATACTCCTCCAACATTTTTTGAAGGAATCTCCACCACTATGGAAAAACTCAGAGATATAAATATAGGTACAGAGAAAGATCCACGGGTCACTCTAATTAGTGAATCCATGAGTCATGAAGATAAAGAGGTGTATAATTCCTTTATGAAGAAACATCAGGATGTTTTTTCTTGGAATTATAGAGAAATTGCAGGCCATGACCCCAAAGTGGCCACCCATCATTTGGGTTTTCCAAAAGAACATCGGAGATACAAGCATGTAGTAAGAAGAGCACAAACAAATCACGCATCCAAAATTTAGTCCGAAGTCGACAAGCTTGTCAATTCTAACTTCATTCAAGAGGTAAAATATCCAAAAGGGATAGCTAATATTTCCTAGTGAAAAAGAAGAACTGGAAAATATGAGTTTTCAATAATTTCAGTGATATCAACTTGTATTGTCCCAAATATGAATTATCAATTCCAATCATAGAACTCTTGATTAATGTGACAACTGGCTACCAAGTTCTCACCTTCATGGATGGCTACTCTGGGTACAACCAAATATCTATTGCCCTAGAAAATGAAGAATCCATAGTTTTTAGAACCCCTCAAGGTGTATTTTTCTACCAGGTAATGACCTTTGTCTTGAAGAATGTTGGTACCAAATACCAATGTGCAATGCACAACATCTTCAAACCCTCTAGGGGGAAATTTTTCGAATGTTACATTGATTATTTAGTGGTCAAATCATGGCATCACTCTGACCACCTTTCTGATTTAGAGACAATATTCAGTAAGATTTGACGGTATAATCTGAAGTTGAACCACTTGAAATGTTCTTTTAAGAAAAATTTAGGAAAATTTATCATCTTCATTGTATGCCATCGCGACATATAATTTTATCCAAAGAAGAATAATGATATCCTTGGCATTCCACCTCCTCGAAACTTGAAAGAGGTGAGAGGATTTGAAATAAACTTTGCCTCTATCCAGTTATTTATATCCAATCTGGAAGGAAAGTGTTTTCCCTTCAAAAAATAAAGGAAGAAGGAGGTCACATATCAATAGAACAATGACTACCAAAAATTATTTGATTCCCTCAAGAAATACATCTTGATCCCACTGGTACTGATTCCACCTGTTGAAGGAAAACCAATCATTCTTTATATGACAACCTTAGAGCGATTACTGGGTGCCTTCCTTGCACAAAATAATGATGTTGGGAATGAAAACAACCTTTTTTATCTCAATCAAACCATGCTCAATGTGGAGACTCTATATTCAGATATTGAGAAGAGGTTCCTAGAGTTAATTTTTTTAGTTCATAAGCTGAGGCACTACCTACAACATCACATGGCCTACATGGTTTCTCTCAATAACCCGCTCAAATTTATTCTCAGTCATCCTGTTCTAACAGGGCATCTGGAATGGTTGGAAGTTATTATGCAACAGTTCATTATACAATTTTTGAATCATAAAGTAGTGAAATTACATGACTTGGCGGACTTCCTTACCTAGCACCCATCTACAAAAGAGATGTCATTAAATATTGAGCCGCCTGATGAAGAAATCTTCTCTCTTCAGGATAACCACCGAACATGGGAAATGTATTTTGATGGTGCTTCCAGGAGTCCAATGGGAAAAATAATGGAAGACGCTAAGGTCAAAAAAGATGTATTATGAATTGTACTTATCTCTTTAGAGAAGTATGTGCTTCTATATTCCTTCCTATTATCATAAGGAGGTAAAAAAAATGAGATGAATATCAGGATCTCATTGTAGGACTGGAATTGGAACTCCAAGTACCAGTGAGACACCTAGAAGTGAATCGGGACTCAGAATTGGTAATCAAGAAGATAAATAGGGATTATGCCATCAAAAAATAATAGCTAATTACCTTATGTGATTATGTTTGAGGTTTAATTGAGAAATTTCCCTGAGAGACAACATTTTCTTACATGCCACAATCACAATACACCTAATGTGATGCATTTGAAAATGTATCCACAACCTTAGAAGATCCAAATCAGGATGAAACAAGTATCATCATTTCCCACTGTTGTGTGGTTTCACCTTTTGTTCAAATCAGAATAGAGGAAATCAATGAAATCATCCACAATCCTAATCCATTTCGTCCTACCATAGGATGGATAACACCCATCATGGAATAACTCCACGCCGGAATACTTCCACCAGATAGAGCTGGGAAAGATCAAAGTTGATGATGAGTGGTCAATTTCACTCTTTTTTTAAAAAGTTGGAGGCGCAAGGGCCCCTTATTATTAAAAACATAAACAAAGTACAAAGGAGGATTTAGAAACCATTCCAAAAGACCCCAAAAACACAAGGGAAGAAAAAAGAGACTTCATGAACCTTGAGAATGAGTGCGCATTCTATGATAAGAGGAGCTTCCACCACTACCATGAGGATGATGGCCCCTCTTTCCAGTGGTTACTAGCATCCAAGTCTCATCTCCTTCATCTGGAGGCCCAGTGTCAACATCCTCTTACATCTCAACGGCTTTAGGCATGCCATCGCTAAGCTGTCTCTCATCATCACCACCTGCAGATGCAAGCAGTGCAAACACATTTTTTGTATCTACTTTCAGTTCAGTTATCACCTTGAAAGCTTGAGCAGGAAAATGATGCTTAGTATCAGAACTTTTCAGAGCGTCATCCCCCTTTCCAATAGGTATTGGGGTAAAATGAATTGGCATACATTCCATTGGGCTAGAAATCTTAGCCCTCTTCCCAGAAGATTGTGAATAAAGATCATCCGAGACCTGGATTAGAGAGTCCTGCCTCAAACCAGGATTTTTAGCCTTGCTCAACATTTCAATAGAACCCTAAAAAGTGTTTTGGACAGTTTCCCCCACCTACAGATTAGATCCATCATACCTTTGGGATTGAATAACCTGTTTACCAGTAATTTAAAAGGGAGCAGAGTGATTTTGTGAAGCATTAGAGATCAGCAAACCCAAATCCTACAGTGGTTTTGCAGGTAGGTTGTTCTCCAGTAAATTCACTGGCCTAGAGGGGGAAACAACCACATTTAAGTTATCTAGTTCATTCATACCATTGGATTCACATCCTTGATTTGTTGACATACTCCATTCTTTTGTCAACAATAGCTCCATGGAGGGGCCACCAACAAACTTGATTGTTCTGGAGAGGCAGAGAGATTTCTAAAGTGAATTCACAGGAGTCATTTGTTTCCTCACCAAAATGAGTGTTTTTGTTCCTTCTCTTCCCTGAGATTTCATCTTACAACAAGTTCTTTCCCTTTCTGCAATTTGCTGCATGATGTTCTTGTCTAAATCTATCATCTGCATCTGCTTGTGCATAGTATACTTTTTCCATTTGGATGTCAACTGAGTCTGTGTCAGAATGACCTTCCTCCATGTGCTTAGTTAGAACATCCTTGAAAGAAGGATGTACTTCAGTTTCATCTTCCTCATCTGCTATGTCAGCCCAATTAGAATTTTCCTTGAAATTCTGTTTAAGGGAGTTTGAGAAGTCCTCTTCATTTGTTGGTTCGTGAGTAATATCCTGCATGAGGCTTTTACTATCGCCCCTGGTTTTCTCATCATCTGCTTCCTTCTTTGAAGAATGCAGACCAGTCCCTTGAGAATTTTTATATCCTTCCTTCCTCCTACAATAAGTCTCCTCAAGACCCTTAAACTTGCACCTAGCACATATGATGTTTTCACGACAGTTGGACTTGGAGTTTCCAATAATGCAGCACATATCACAATACAAAGGCAGTTTTTCATATACAATTCTTAGGCTGATTTCATATTGAGGGGTGCCAAGAATCACCTTGTCAATTATAGTTGACCCTAAATCAATTTCCACTAGGATTCTGGAAAAGTTTCCAAAAGAAGTTTTTTTCAATAGCCAAATCCATTCGGATTGGTATACCTATCACAGATGCAATGTCAAATAGGATTTTAGAGTGCCACAATACCCAGTTTAGACCATAGATCTTAATCCATACTTGAGAAAAAGAATCCTTAAAATCATAAAGACTGAAATTTGGATTCCACTCATAAACCCTAAGTGTTCCTGGATTTAGATTCACAGAACCAAAACCCCACACATGACTCTTCAAATCAGCAAAGGGAAATAAAATATGAAAGAAACATCTTCTAAGAGAAATGCATTAAAAATTATTGAAACCCCAAATGGAAGCTAATTGCACGACGAGATCAGTGATTTTCCAAGGCTGCATACCTTTAGATAAAGAGATTCGGGAGATAAATGAGTTCATGAAAAGTTCTAACCGCTCAAGGATCACGCCATCCAAGGCTGAGACATGAGCTGTAGTTCCTTTTCTAACAATGAGTTGTGCAACCCGATTCTCCAGAAAGACAAAATATCTTGTGGGGATCCCTAAGGAAGAGAAATCACCAGTCTGGGTACATGCTTTCTAATCAAATCCAAAGGCTTTGAAATTTATTAACTTTGATGATGCGAGATTGTATAGAATTCACTAAGAAGTTCCATCCCTGCCAAGTGCATGATAATTTCATCCATCAACCCATAGAGTTTCAATATAAAGTAAAATACTTCTAGCCATTTTCTACCAGGGGAATGGATGTAGTGGGTCCTTATCCTCTAGCTATGAATAAGCAGTTTAAGTATATCCTTACTATTATCAATTTCTTCTCTAAATGGGCTAAGGCAATACCTCTCAAAAAATTCGGGTCCAAAATAATTTTCAACTTTGTCAAAACCAATATCATCACCAGATTTGGTGTCCCTCATTTTATATTAATGAAAAACAACACCAATTCATATTCTTATAAGGTAGGGGAGCTATATCAAGAATACAATATCAAATCCAATCCTTCATCCTGCTATCATGAAATGACCAATGGAAAAATAGAGGATTTTAACAAGACTCAGTCAAACATAATCTAAAAGATGGTGTATAAAGATAATAAGTCTTGGCCTAAAAAACTCTTTCATGCCTTATGGGATTACTAGACTATGACTGATAATGTAACACGAGAAACCCCATAATAATTGGTATACGAGACAAAGTAGTTTTTACCATTGAGGTTCAGTTGTCATTGATCTGAGTTTCCATATGTGATTAGTTATCCACATATGAGCAATAAAAGAAATGGATGGATGAGTTGTAGTGATTGGATGAAAAGATATTTAAAACATTTCATCACTTGTAAGTTTATCGTAACCGAATACCATGATCCTTTAACAAAAAGGTTCATCTTCGTTCATTCCTCTAAGGAGAATTGGCGTTGGTCCTTAGGACTCAAATGATACTAGGAAAGAATCCTCCAATGCTTTAGACAAAGTTATAAGGACCTTACTCAATACATAAGGTCCACTTTAATGTATCTTATTCCTTAATGTAAATGGATGGGGGACTCATTAAAACTCCTACCAATGTAAGGTTCCTGAAAAAAATACTTTGTGTAAGAACACAAGGTTCGTCCTAGTTACATGATGATAAATCGTTTTACAACCATCGTCTTAGCTAATTGATTTTAAATTTCATAGCATGACATACATACATACTGCACATCATTAAATTTCATAGCATCATCATCCTTGCCACACGATGATAAAATGGATGACATGAGGTCTTTGTCGCATGACCTAAAAATGTAAAAATCTATTTTTCCTCAACACATGACATTAAACTGTATGGTTAACGTGTCCCTTATTTGAAGTTAATAAGTCCCCCAAGATACCAATAATTGAAATTCCTTATGGTCCCTTAAAATATGAGTAGGTTCCATGAATAAGAACCACTCACATCATTACCACTCCCTCATGGAACTTGAGCCCCATTTCTCCCTATGTTTGGATCATACCAGCATGGAGAACATCTTAAAGAACTACATGTTTCTTGATTATTTCTTCTGAAACATACATAGTGACACCTAGGTCTTATCCCCTTGTCCTTCTATAATGTTTATTTCATGTCAAGTGACCCATGTCTTTACCGCATAAGGATAAACTTCACAGTTCTTCAATAACTACATGTGGATTGATTCTCATTACTATGAGATATATAGTGATTCCTAGATATCCTATCTTAGGTCAAACAAAAACCAGAAAAAAAACCCATTTTATCCCTATGTGTATGAGTCAAACCTGCACATGGAACATTTCAAGAACTACATGTGTCTTGATTCTCATTATATTGAGATACGTAGTGACACTCATATTTCCAATCCTAGGTCCAATAGTGATTTTGGAAAAGAAAACCCGTTCCTTTTCTCCATACATGAATCAGATCGGCATAGAAAATATTTCCCACACTTATATCCTAATTCTCATTATAATGAGATACACAGTGATACCTACACTTCGTACTTTAGGTCCAACCATCAGTATGGAAATTATAAAAAGACCATTTTCCACACATCAAAGCCCAATTGGTGTGGGGAACATTTATCCAGAACTATGTATGGATTTATTTTCCCCCCAGCAAGATATGCAGTGAAGACCAAGTCCTACACCCTGGCTCAAACACCATATAATCATCATTACCCTATATTTTATTTGTGTAGCCTTTGTGTTGTATAAGAGTCTTTTACCACTCCTTGTTTCTCACACCGAGCACATCTCACATGGGACTAGGAATTTGGTAAAGGTGCTTTCTTCTAAACAATGTGTCTCAATTCCCATTAGGATTATCAATGGTCCTGGATAGAAGAACATAAAAGGAACAACAGTTTTCATCATAATAGGATAAAAAACTACATGATCTACTAAAAAAAAACGTGTGGTTTGATTTTTGTTTTCCTGAGATATGTAGCGACACCTAGATTTTCACTACTAGGCCCAACTGCAATGTTTTTATAACCACACTTCTTTTTATGACACACTTAAACCTGATTTATTACATAAAAACTTCACCTGATACAACACAGAAGATCGAGAGGTCTATTGTATTTGGGTGTTAGGAACAATATATAACAATTTAAAGCATAGAATTATTGAAAACTTCCTTTACATGACCACTACATTCCCTTGTACTTAACATTGCATGGGATAACTCGAGGACAAGCATAAGAAAAGGGTGAGCTATAAAGCCCAGTAAGGGAGTAAGAAAGGAATAAAATGAATATTACAACACATTTTAGGCAATAGGAATATCAATGGAACACAATATAAACATGAACATAAAGGCATTATAAAGCATGATAATCATAACATGGAAATGTGGAAACAATACTTTACATAGAATTAGCATGAGTTAAGGCTCATTGCACATAGAGCATGAGTAAACCCTCATTTCCCATAAAGCACGAGTAAAAACTCATTGAAAATGAATTAGAATGAGTCAACACCCATTGCACATGACGTATCATGATACTATACTTTACCCAATGCATTGTAGCGCTATCAGGGCTCACCCTTCTTAAACATTTTATTTCATGCATAAGTGTGCCACATAGATCATATAACATGGAATCAATCAATATCATAAGTTATTACATGATTAAGTAATGTGGAATAAATACATTAAAGTAACATTAAATATGTATATGTACATAAAGGTGAATACCCTTAATAGATACATGGGTATGGTATTCAATACACAATGATCTTGGCTCGAAAAAACACGGTGCAATTTCGGCAGCATAACGTCATGACATAAGGATCCATGAAAATGGATGATGAGAGAGAAAAGAGTGTCACATAATATGTACATTAAATGGACATTAAGGGGGTCATATAGATACATGTCCCAACAATTTTAATGGAATTTAGATGAATAATACAAAATAATTACTTGGATGTAAAAGAGGAGAGAGAAATCCCTCACGGAATTTCAGCATGGTAAGGGGTGTATATGGGAGGTATTAATGAGAGAGAAAGGGGTATACCATTATCCAAACATAAATAGGGCAGTATGGGGAAGGTGAAGAATCATACCCCAAAATTTGTAATTGAAAACAAAAGGGAATACTAACTTAAAGAAAATTTGACAAAATGTGAAAGGAAGAAATCCCTTACTTGGAAGTGTGATCCCAAAGGCTTGGGAGAGGATTGAGAGAGGATTCTTGGGAGCTTGGGGAACCTTGGGAGGATTATAGAGAGAGGAGGGTAGGTGTTGGTCTAACTCCAAAGTATTTGAGTGAAGAGTAAGTGGGAGCTTGGGTGGGTTTATATAGGAAAGGAGAGGGAATTCTTTATCATTTAGGTTTGGGACACCTCACAATAAACTAATGAAAACCACAAACTAGCCCATGGTTTGTGACCATGGTTTTTTCCAAAGGGAAGTGGAAAACAATATTTTATAAGTCCAATGGAAGAACTTCTTAAAATAAGTGGTTTTCTTATGTGGAGGAGAGTCAAACTCTCAAGAAAACAAATTAAAAAGACAAAATGTTTTATAAGTCTTGGAGGGTCCACAAAAGCCTTCTAAAATAAATCAAACAAATATAAAATATCTTTATTTTAATTTTAAAACATATATTGTTCTAACATAATGTTTATAGTATTTTATTACATCACTATTGGGTCATTATGATGTCATAAAACACATTATATATTTAAACGATATTTAATTTTTACCCAAAATTTTGACTGTCTTAGAAAATTATGAAAAATTTACTGTTGGATAATTTTGATATCCTGACTCCAAAAATAATATTAATTATATCTAAATAATTTTCTAAATATTAAAATTTATACCTTTAAAATAAAAACCGACATTTATTGAAAATTCAAGGGTTTTGACAAAAATAACTTTCAAACCATAATAAAAATTACAATTGCATTTATAAAATTATACCATAATTTATATTTAATAAAAAGTAATTGCTAATAATAATAATATTTTATTAAAATATTATTTAATTAAAAAATCCATTAATTCATCAAAATATATTTTCTTAGTTGAATATTAACTAAAAATACAATTTGTGCTTTAAAAACTATTTACATAGTAACAATGATAAAATGAATGCACATTATTTATACAAAAATAATGTACGTAGTCATAGTGCTAGGGTCTTGTTACATAACCCCTTATAACTCCCACATGAGACAGAAGGGCAAGGTGTGCGATTGTGACAAACTCTTGGGGTGGCTGGGATAACATCACTCGGGTTGTAATCTTTATTAACTTCCAATTCTCCCGTAGTCGGTTACACTCGAGCTTAACGTGTTAAAGATTGTCTTGGGATTGGTCAAGAGAGAATCCCAATGATGCCACCTCCTTTCCATGCTCCAACAAATGGGCTTTGTACGAGACAAGTCTACTAGATGAGGCCATCACTTCCTTTGTCTCAGTAAATTGAATTTATTAAAGCCCTGTATTTATACTAATCATGTGATCACTTTTAAATGACTATATTCGCAATAGTAACAATTCATAATGGTATTTTAAAATCCAGAAACAAAAAACCAATGATGTTCACATTTTATATAATCATAATAAGACATTTAATTAGATCAAGAGGAATTTTCATTAATGAATGTTTGGGTCGTTACAATCTCCCCCCAAATAAAATTTCGCCCTTGAAATTTCCATTTCCACTCTGAAACAAATGTAGGTAACTCTACTTCATCACTTTCTCTGATTCCCACATCGCTTCTTCAAACTTTTGGTTTCTCCACAACACCATAACGAGGATAATTGTCTTATTTCGTAGAGGTTTTTCTCTACGATCTAAGATCTTCACTGGTTTCTACTTGTAAGAAAGATCATCCTCTAGTTGTACTAACTCTGAAGAGAGTACATGTGAAGGGTTTGGTATATACTTCCTTAAGAGGGATACATGAAATACATCATGTACTTTGGCCATAGTAGGTGGAAGTGGTAGTCGATAGGCCACATCCCCAACACGATCAAGAATCTCGAAGGGGAAGATGTGCCTAGGAATTAACTACCATTTCTTTCCAAACCTCATGACCTTCTTCCACGGAGATATGCATAGAAATACCATGTCTGTAACTTTAAACTCAAGGTCTCATTGATAGTTATCTGCATAACTCTTTATCGACTTTGGGCTGCCTTGATATACTGCTGAATGGTTTTCACCTTCTCCACCATTTCTTCGACCATTTCTGGTCCTAGAATCTTACTATCACCGACTTTATCCCAACATTTAAGTGTTTTGAACCTCTTACCATACATGGATTCATATGGGGACATTCAGATGATCAAGTGGAAATTGTTATTATAGGAGAATTCAACAAGTAGAAGATGTTTGTACCACCCTCCTTTGAAGTCCATAAAACAAGATCTTAACATATCCTCCAGTGTCTAAATAGTTTGCTCAGATTGGACTTCAGTTTGAGGATGATAGGCCATAATGAATTTTAGTTCAGTATCCAGAGCATTTTGAAGACTCTTCCAGATCTTAGAGGTGAATCTTGGATCTCGATCGGATACAATAGATAGTGGTACTCCATGCAGCCTTACCACTTCACTGATATATATCCGTGCTAGCTGATCCAATGAGAAATCCTCCCGAATTTCAATGAAGTGTACAGACTTTGTAAGACGATCCACAACAACCCATATTGCCTTGTTTCCTTTAGATATCTTCATAAGTCCACTGATAAATTCCATGGTGATGTTCTCCCATTTTCATGCAGGTATGGGCAATGGTTGCATCATCCCCTTAGACTTTTTCCTCTCTATCTTAACTTGCTGACACACCAGGAACTTTGATGTATACTCAGCGATCTCCTTATTCATATTATCCCACCAATAATTCTCTCAGAGATCATGATACATCTTTGTGTTTCCTGGGTGAATAGAGAATTTTGAACTATGCACATTATCCAAAAGTTCCTTCCTCAGCTCCAGACTTGATGGAACACATAGTCTTTTCCCAAATCTCACAATTACTTTTTCATTAACATTGAACTCCGATGATTTCCATTTTCTGATAGCTTTCACTCTCTTCTGAATTCCGACATCATCCTTTTGAGAATACTTTAACCTTTCCAAAAGAGACGATTGAGAAATCATTTGTGAAAGGATTGTTGATGTTCCCTTTTTTATGATTCCCATGTCCATCTTCATAAAATCTAAGAAGATTGGGTCATTCTCAATTCTCATCAATGATAGAATTGTTGGGTCCTTTCTACTTAGAGAATCTTCCACCTTGTTCGCTTTCCCAGGGTGGTAGTGGATTGAGCAGTTATAGTCTTTGATCATCTCTAACCATCTTCATTGCGACATATTCAACTCTTTCTATGTGAATATATACTTGAGGATTTTTTGGTCCGTATATATTTCACACTTATCCCCAAAGAGATAATGCTGCTAAATTTTTAAAGTGAAGATCATCACAACCAACTAAAAATCACGTGTTGGATAATTCTACCCATGAAATTTCAATTGCCTCGAAGCATAAGCATTGAATTTGTCATTTTGCATCAACACACAGCCCATGCCCTTCTTCGAAGCATTACTGAATACCACAAAATGTTCTTTACTTGTGAGTAAAGTGATCACGGGTGCAGTGATAAGCCTTTTTTAACTCCATGATGCTTTCTTTGCATTCATCACTCCAAGAAAACTTTACTCCCTTCTGAGTTAGCTTGGTAAGAGGGTTGGAAAATCGTGAGAAATTTCTCACAAATTGTCAATAATATCCTGCCAACCCCAAGACGATACAAATATCCGTTACCGATATTGGCCTCAGCCATCCCTAAATTGCATCTGTTTTGGAGGGATCCACAGATATCCCATTGCTTATGATGATATGACCCAATAATGATACATACTTCAACCATAACTCACACTTGATCTACTTTTCATAGAGATTCTCCTTCTACAAGGTCTCTAGTACAGTTCTTAGATGATCCTCATGATCCTCCTTGGTTTTGGAGTATATCAGAATATAATCTATAAAGACAACCAATTTTTTTAGGTAATCCCTAAACACTCTAATCATCAAGTCTATGAATATTTCTGGAGAATTTTTGAGTCCAAAAGGAATTACAATGAATTCATAGTTCCTGTATCTTATATGAAAAACAGTCTTAGGGATATCTTCCTTCTTCACCCTTACATGATAATATCCCGACCGCAAATCCACCTTGGAGAAGTATTGTTCTCCATGCAGTTGATCGAATAAGTCATTGATTTGTGGGAGAGGATACTTTTTCTTTATCATGATTTTGTTAAGATCACAATAGTCGATGCAAAGGTGCATTGACCCATCTTTCTTATTGATGAAGAGGACTGGTGCACCCCATAGTGAAGCACTTGGGCGTATAAACCCTTTTTCCAGATTAACCTATAGTTGTTTCATCACCTCCTCAAGCTCCATAAAATCTATTCTATATGGAGTCTTGGATATTGGAAATTCCCCAGCTATAATATCAATTGATAATTAAACATCTCTTCTTGTAGGAAGACCAAACAATTCCTCATGAACACTTAAGCAAATTTTCTCACAATAGTCATGTCTTAAAGGATGTTTTCCTCATTATACTCAATCATCTGAGCTAGATACGTGCACTCATAGGGCAGTACTATCCACACATGATATGATGGAGCTAAATAAGATTCATCTTCCTCCTTTCACTTGTATAGAATTGGTGGTCGATTATCCACATGGAGAGTGATTTCCCTCTCATGACAATTTATGTTGGCTCTATATAAGGAAATCCAATCCATATGAATAATTAAATCAAATTCCACCAGAGGGAGCATGAATAGGTTTACTGATAAATTCAATCCACAAATTATGACATGGGAGGAGTTATATTCATGGGATGTAATGATTTTACCATTTTCTGTACTCACCAGTATCTTTACTTCCATGATTTGTGGTGGTTATGGGATTGTTCTACGAAACTTTTGGGATATAAAAGAATGCATAGAACCTGAATCAAAAAGCACATTCACTATTATTGAATGAATAACTAGTGTACCTATCACCACTTCATTTTCGGGGTTCACTTCAGTAGTAGTGATGGAAAAATCTCTCCCTCGCCGCCTTGGAGGTTGTTGGTTGCCTTCGAAAACCCTTGGCTTAGGGAACTGATTTGCAAGATTCCCCGGCTCTTTGTAGTTGTAGCAATGAGAAACGTGTTGAGGTTCGAATAGAGCATTTCTCTCCTCTATTAATGCCACATGTTTTTCATGTCAGCTGTTAATAGCTAGGTTCCCTTCTCTTCCACACCTAAATCATTTCCTTGTCCCCTTCAGGCAATTTAGGGGGTGCTTCTTTCCACACCTTTGGAAAGTGGGGTGATGGATCTTCTTAGCACTGTTGGATTTATCCATCAGACTGTAAGAATTGAATTCCACCTTACACTTCATAACCCCATGATACCCCTAGGATTATACAATCTCTATTTCGACATTGAGGGAACATCAAACAATTTTCTCATAACTATCGAAGTCACGGATCACTAGTGCTTTCCGTAGGCCAGTTTTCAGCCCACCAAATAAGTGGTCAACCTTGCATTCGGGGGTAATGACAAATCTGAAGGCATATCGTGCAAGCCTTGTGAATTTTTCTTCGTACACTCTGATAGATTCATCGTCTTTTTTTTTTCTTGAGGGAAAGTAAGTCCCTTTCCATATTAAGATCGGGGGTGCGTGAAAAATATTTATCAAAAAAAATCTTCTGGAAATCCTTCCATTCCAACGCCTCGATCTCCTCCTCAGGATTAGTATTTATGATCAACGTCCACCATTGATCAGCTTCATCCTCTATACGATAAGCAGCTAAGAGAACCTTCTCTTTTTCATAACATTGATGGATGGAAAAGATATTTTCAATGGAGTTGATCCATTGTATGGAAATTGAGGGATCAGATGATCCATTAAAAGTAGGAGGCCTTTGTCTCATGAAGCTCATGATAGGGACTTGTTCTTTCTTGGGAGGGGGGTGAATGTTCCTCCTGAACCATGTTTCAATTCAAATCTTGAATTAACTAGGAGAGAAGTTTGACAAAGTTTGTGATTCCCTCTCCCATCGGATTGGGCATCTCATTAGCATAGTCATTACATTGATCTTCACATCAGTTGTTAGACCGAGTCCTCCTATTACTAGACATTGGTTGGAATAAAAGGAAAGTTAGGGGTAACACATAGGGTAATCTAAGGAAAAAACTAATGAATTATAAATAAATTTTATTTACTTAACTTATGAATCCATAGGCTTCAATATATGCTATCCATGATCTACTTTATAACATATATTCTTAGTGGAATTTTTTTAATTACCTTAATAAGGGTTCATACTAAGCTTTTTAATTGACCAAAGAATATCACCTGGAGTTTCATAACCAAGAGTGAAGAAAAGATCATTTTCGTGCACCAGTTCCCATTCGAGTCTAGCTCAAAGTGGTGTTTTTGAGTTTTACCCCCAGGATACATTTGTGCCAGAGCCGCCTCTACCTGCTCGTATCCAGACAAGGATGTATTTTCTTGATAAACTACTTACTAATACTCACCAAAAAATAGGTATGTTTTTATTATACTCAGTCTTATCTCTAAGGCTTCACTAAGGTTTTCTAATTCGAATCCCAAAAATAACTAAACCTATCCTCTGATACCAACTATAACGACCATGCTTTTTATTACACACTTAAACCTGATTTATTACATAAAACCTTCACTTGATACAACAAGGAAGATCGAGAGGTATAGTGTCTTTGGGGCTTAGGAACATTACATAACAACTTAATTCATAGAAAACATCAACTTATTGAAAACTTCCTTTACATGACCACTACATTCCCTCATACTTAGCATTGCATAAGATAACCTGAGGACATGCATAAGAAAATGGTGAGCTATAAAGCCCAGTAAGGGAGTTATCAAGGAATAACATTAAGATTACAATACATGTTAGGAAATAGGAATATCAATGGAACACAATAGGAAAATGAGCATAAATTCATAATAAATCATGAAAATCATAACATGGAAATGTGGAAACAACACTTAACATGGAATTAGCATGAGACAAAGATCATTTAACATAGATCATGATTAAAACCTCATTACACATGAAGAACGATTAAAACCACACTACACTTGAATTATCATGATTCAACACCCATTTCACATGATGTATCATGATACTATACTTTACCCAATGCATTGGAGAGCTTTCAGGGAACACCCTTCTTAAACATTTCATTTCATGCATAAGTGTGCCACATGGATCATATAACATGGAATCAATCAACATAATAAGATATTACACGATTAAGTAATGTGGAATAAATACATTAAAGTACCATTAAATATGTATATTTTCATAAAGGTGAATACCCTTGATAGATACAGGGGTATGGTATTCACTACACAATGATCTTTGCTTGGAAAAACGCGGTGCAATATAGGCAGCACAACGATGTGACATAAGGATTCATAAAAATAGTTTATGAGATAGAAAAGGGTGTCTCATAATATTTAAATGAAATGGATATTACTGGGGTCATATAGATTCATGTCCCAAAAAATGTAATGAAATTTAGATGCATAATACAAAAGAATTAATTGGATGTAAAAGAGGAGAGAGAAATCCATCATAGAATTTCAGCATTGTAACAGGTGTACATGGGAGGAATTAATGAGAGGGAAAGGGGTCTACATCCAAGAATAAATAGGGAAGTATGGGAAGGTGAAAAATCAAACCCCAACATTTTTAATTTAAAACAAAAGGGCATAACAACTTGGAGAAAATGAGACAAAATGAGACAGGAAGAAATCCCTTACTTGGAAGTGTGACCCCAAAGGTTTGGGAGAGGCTTGAGAGAGGATTATTGGGAGCTTGGGGAACCTTAGGAGTATTATAGAGAGAGGAGGGTAGGGTTTGTTCGAACTCCAAAGGCTTTGAGTTAAGAGGAAGTGGGAGCTTGGGTGGGTTTATATAGGAAATGAGAGGGAATTCTTTATTATTTAGGTTTGGGACACCTCACATTAAACTAATCAAAACCACAAACCAGACCATGGTTTTTTCCCAAGGGGAGTGGAAAAAATATTTTATAAGGCCAATTTCTGAACTTCTTAAAATAATAGGGTTGCTTATGTCGAGGTGAGTCACACTCTCAAGGAAAACAATTTAAAAAGGCCAAATGTTTTATAAGTCTTGGAGGGTCCACAAAAGATTTTTAAAATCAATAAAACAAATATAAAATCACATTATTTTAATTATAAAACATATATTGGTGGAACATAATGTTTATAGTATTTTATTACATCACTATTGGGTCATTATGATGTCATGAAACACATTATATATTTAAACGGTATTTAATTTTTACCCAAACATTTGACTATCTTAGAAAATTTTAAAAAATTCACCATTGGATAATTTAGATATACTGATTCCAAAAATAATATTCATTTTATTTAAATAATTTTCTAAATATGTGATTTTTTACTTTTAAAATAAAAACCGACATTTATCGAAAACTCATGGGTTTTGACAAAAATAGCTTTCAAACCATAATAAAAATTACAATTGCATTCATAAAATTATACGATAATTTATATTTAATAAAAATTAATTTAATAATAATAATAATAATATTTTATTAAAATATTATTTATTTCAGAAATCCATTAATTCATCAAAATAGATTTTTTAGTTGAATATTAACTAAAAATACTATTTGTGCTTTAAAAACTATTTACAAAGTAACAATAATAAAATGAATGAAAATTATTTATACAAAAATAATGTAAATATTAATAGTATTAAGGACTTGTTACATAACCCCTTATAGCACCCGCATCAGACCGAAGGGTAAGGTGTGTGATGGTGATAGACTCTTAGGGTGGCTCGGATAACATCGCTCAGGTGGTAATCTCTATTAACTTCCACTTCTACTGTAGTTGGTTCTGCTCAAGATTAATGTGTTCAAGCTTGGATTGGGATTGGTCAAGAGAAAAGCCCAATCAAACCACCTCCTTTCTGACCTCCAACAAATGGGCTTCGTATGGGGCAAGTCTACTAGATGAGGCCATCGCTTCCTTTGTCAGAGTAAATTGGATTTATTAAAGTCTTATATTTATACTAATCATGTGATCACCGTTCAATAAATTTATTAGCAATGATCACAATTAATAATGGTATTTTAAAATCAAGAATCATAAAAACAATGAAGTTCACATTTTATATAACCATAATAATACATTTAAATAGATCAAGAGGAATTTCCATTAATGAAAGTTTGGGTCATTATTGTATTCATCACTTCAAGTTAGTTCACTTTTGTCATTACTACATGACATTAAAATTCATGGTTCTATAAGAAATATGTGTGGATTTATTGTTATTATATTGAGATATATAGTGACACCCATATCTCCTATCTCAGGTCCACCCACAAATAATAATCCCCCACTCCCTATGTATGGATCAAACCTGCACGAGGAACCTTATCAAGTGCTACATATGGCTTGATTATTTTCCCAGAAAGATACATAGTTTCACCTTGGCCTTAGCTATGGTCCAGCCACAATATTCCTTTTCATGTCATAATCAGTCACATCCTCACCACATGATGATAAACTGTATGGTTCTTCGAGAACTATGTGTGGATTGATTATCATCACTATGAGATATGTTGTGATGTCCAAAATTTCGATCTTAGACCCAACCATAACATGATACAAATAATGCCTCTTTTCTCCCATGTATGTGTCAGATCTACCTGAGGATATTTAATATGAATTTTCATCTTATGTATGAACCCATATTGAAATCCCCATTATCCTCCACTTATGATTTCAATTAGGGTGGGGGACCTCTATTTAATAACTACATGTGGCTAGATTCTCAACTCTATGAGATATTTAGTGATTTCCAGATCTTCAATACAAGTCCCAACTAAATCACAACATGAAAAAGCCTCTACTCTCCAATATATGAATCAGATCTACATGAGGAGATCTAGTAAAAGTTATCATTTTATGCATGAACCCATAACTATTAGAACTATGTGTGGCTGGATTCTTGCTCCGAAAATATACATAGTTATTATTGGGCCCTATTCCCTTACTCATCCACATTGTCTTGTTACTATTCATGTCAAGACAACTTTCTCTTTACTGCATGACATTAAACTGCATGGCTAATGTCCATGCATAATGAATTTAAACTGCATGGTAGCCAGAGAACTATGTAGGGATTGATCCTCATCCCATTGAGATATGTAGTAAATACTAGGCCTCATATCCTTGTCCCAACCATGGGATAAAAGAAAATTTCTCCTCTCCCACATACGATTAAAAATATTTATGCAGGAGCTTTTATTTTGGGTCCTCTCTTTAAAGAGCTCACTAAGGAAACAAGATATGTCCCCATTTTGTATATGAGTATGATCTATACAAGGGACTCCAAAATCATGGAAAATATTGGTCCAAATGCTTCTCTTGTGCATTTTATATTTCCCCTTTTTCATGTAATACTCCTAATCTTGAATACTTTTAGATCTTTATAACCTTTCCTTGGCTTCTAGTAGCATAATTTTAGACACCTGAGAGATCATTTACCTGAGTATGTAGTATATTACCCAATTGGACTTGCATAAATCACCCAAACAATGTACCTATTATCCTAAGGATTACACTATTGAAAATTTAGTATGTTCCCCACTTGACCATGCATAAAATATCCCCTATAATGGGGTTTTCAAATAGCGGTAACTTTGTTCTTGGTAGAAGCCTCTTCTATCCCTTTAAGATTTGATGATGATATGCAGGAACCTACAATTTAAAGTCTCTATCCATTGTATATTTTTCCCATATCCTTTATATCGACTTGAAAGTATTTAAGACCATAGGTTACATTCCCCCCCCCCCTTCATTTTTTTGAAGCATACTATAATACCTTGGAATATTTTACCACATATAATTAATTATTTCCATTATATTATGGTCCTAGTTTTATGAACTAAAACTACAGGAACCATACTTTATGCACATAGGTTAATACTTTATAAAGAGACTATCCCCCTGATTATTTGTAAATTATTACTTGAAATACCCCTTATGTATTTAGGAACATTTCTTTATAAACCAAACTCTGTGCTTGGGAAAATCTGAATCTCCATAAACTTTCATCGACTTATAGTGATGGAATGTCAGAATTATCAGGAGTTCCTTTTAATGACCATGTAGTATGTACCCTAGTTGACCGTACGTAAATCACCCACATAATAGGTTTTTAGCCAAAGGATGCCACTATTGACTATGTAGTACATTCCCTAGCTAGCCTTGCAGAAAACAGCCCCCATAATAGGTTTTTCAAAGCAATGTTAACTTCATTATCAGAATAGAACTCCTCTAATTCCATTATCCCTTTTTCCCATATCATTATTTAGATATGATAATTCCCAAATAACATTTTACAACCATATCCTTCCATACCTAAATATGGTAGAAAATTTATAAATAGATTACCAAGATTTAGAGAATCATCAAACCTTTTATCAATGCTAAAAGCCTTAAATCAAAATCCTATAATGTCCTTGCAACATGAATTTAAACTGCACAACATAATCTCTTTTCTACATGAATTTAAACTAAAAAACATAACATCCTTGCTATATGAATTTAAAATATACAATAAAATATTAAAAATACCCTTCTTGAAAAATGTACCCTCCTTCACACATCAAATTCATGTAGGAGTGGCTTCCTATTCATTTCCCAAGTCACCATAGAATATTCATTTATTATTCTACATATTTCATTGGAAAATCCACCTGCTATTTCCTTGAGACATAAAAATCTTAAAATTTCTTTGTTAATCAGTAATATAATGTCAGAAATCTTGGAAACTCCTTTATATGACTATGCAATACATTCCCCAGTCGAACTTGAATAAGTTCCCACATAACAGGATTTTTAGCCTAAGGATGTTGCTATTTGACTATGTAGTACATTCCCCAGTTGGCCTTGCATAAACTAGATCTTTTAATGGGGTTTCCAACTAGTGGTAACTTCATTCTTAAGAGAGGCCTTCTCTATTATTGAATACCAATTTTTAGAATTGGAAATCATAAAATTGTCTCAAGATTCGCCTTGGAAGTATCCAAAGAATATTGGAAAATTCCTAACCATAAAGTGTTATTTGGGTCATAATTTCAAAAATCATGGTGAAAGACGTTCGGCCTAAAATATTAGCTTTATTAGTCCAAAATTCATGAATTTAAACTTCCCACAAAAAGAGACATTGTACTCACCAGGTTGAAAACCTATAAAGGGAAATCTGGTGAAAAGTCAAGTCTCAGCTTACTATACCAACACTCTATACAGTTTAGGTAATATCAAGGAATAAAAAGTTAAAATGCATAAAACTTGTTAGGCTAAAAACCCAAAAAAGGCAGCCTAATAAAGATCCAAATCCTACTCGCTATGTCTCCTCTATATTAGTCTTAGGAAAAATTAGAATTATAACACAAAAGACACAATATTTGTAGGTTTTTCCATATGAGAATAGTAATAGTTGAACTACGCTCACTAGGCCCCTTTGATTAGGTAAATGTTAAAGTGACCCCATACCTATCTCTAAAATTATGATTAGATGGTCTGAAGATGTAATGTTATGAAAATAAGATATAAAAATATGATTATAGGAATAAATTAGGGATGAAGAAATATATGATTAGAAAAAATCCTTTTCATTTATAAAGAAAAATCAGAGGAACATACAAAAATTGGAGTCTCTCTTTCTTATATCATAAGAAGCCTTTGACATATCTATTTATCAGTTGAACAGCCTCATGATCTCTATCAGCTTCTTGTAAAAGCTCATTCAGTCTACCAAATTTAGTTTCCTTGGATTGATAAAGTTCTTCTCTCAAAATCACAATGGCAGTTTCCCTTATTTTTGGGACTCTTAATGAACAGAGAGGTTTTTTTGAGTTCCCCTTGAGAAAATTACAATTCATACTAAAGGATATGTACTTGAATAGTTTTCTCCCTAATTTTACGTTTGAATTATACCTATTTTGTGCTATGATTGGACTCCTCTTGGGTTAATGCATCTTGACAATCATCAATGTTGATGAGAAGTTTGGCCTTGATGAGATATTACATAAGATCATTCTCTTTTCCTCGTCTAAAAATATTCTCCTTCACCGTAGTGTGGATTACATGATAATGAAATCCACCAAATCCCCATATACATAATAGAGCTAAAATCTATGTTATTCATAAAGGAATTTCTTCATGGGGAACCTTAGTAATTCTCTTCCATATATCTCGCCAAGCATTCTGACATGCGATGTAGAGAGTATTCTACAAATCCAGATCTAATTTAGAGTCACTGTCAAAATGAGAGATGCACTCTTGAATCAACACACTCAAAGAAATTCCATTTTTTACTCTATCCCAAATAGTATCTACCTTACCTCCCGATGCTGGTCAAGCTAATGTGAAAGCATCACCCTCAGACCTTGACATAAAAGCTGATAATCATAAATGATTAATTAAAATCATTTTTAGCTTCAAAATAATGGAA
The DNA here is from genome assembly GCA_963277665.1 of Viscum album. NCBI lineage: Eukaryota > Viridiplantae > Streptophyta > Magnoliopsida > Santalales > Viscaceae > Viscum > Viscum album. The sequence goes on from OY728135.1 coordinate 262,397,328, forward strand.
AGTGTGGGGAACAATGACAACTGTTTGTGAACATTTCCCAATAAAAAATCAGCAGCTTGAGAAGATTCCTCCCCATCATTCCCATCCTCAACAGTTTGGGCTAGCACCTCTTGTTGAGGACACTCCATTGGGTGTGCCCAAGAACTACTAGATGAGAGTCAGGAAGGATTCTCGCTTCAGGGTCCACCTGAGTTGTATCCTCACCTACAGTGGGATTGAGAGTGATTTTAACACCCTCTCCATGTGCTATCACTATAAAAGTTTCATTGGATGGAGCTTCATATCCCGACCAATCATGATTCGAAAATCAATCATAAGAGGATTAAATGGATGAAAAATAAATACCCAAATCTATTTAGATCTATATATAGTGCCTAAATTATTCTAAAGTAGTGGGAATATTAGTATGTTCTAGTATTTCATTAAAAGACATTCCAAGCTCCATCATGGATTCTATTGACATCCCAAGACCCTATTAATATCACATGTGGTAACAATTTGAGTGGTTGGTTCATGACCCTTCGAAGATGAATTGAGACCCCGAACAACCTCCTAAGTGACAACCGTAGAGTCCAAATCAGTCATCGTAGGATTATATGATGCATGATATGAAACTAAAACATTACAAAAGTGGATATCAACCTTTAGCGTGTGACGTCTTATGAAATAAATTTGAAATACAAGATTCCTCCTCTCTATCTACAGTAATGATAAGAATAATTCAAAGAACAAATGATGTATTCTTTGGCCTATATGCCTCTTCAGTCAAAGGATCCATTTCATTGGTGGGAATATTCATTTGGTTAGAAACACCCACCTCAGTTCTTAGTGGCTCATTTATAAAATCATTGAGGGATAAAACAAAAGGAGTTCCTATAATCCCAATAATTTTAAATGATAAATCTTGATGAAGCCAAAATTAATGATGCAAGGAAGACTTACTGTTACCAATAAAGAGCGTAGCCAAGGATTTCACCCTTTGGCCTAAATTATTCGTAATCTTCTTCAAAGGAGGTCTAGTATCAACCTCCTAAAAAATAGGTATTATAGGTGGGAAGTATCCATTCATCTCATCCTCCATGGCCTATCGGCCTGGAGATACCTATTCTGATTTGGGAGGTGAGCCATCAACCCTCATCAAAGTACCACCAGGGCTATACCATGGAAACAAAACTTCTACTGATTTTCCTTTATCCAGATACAATTTAAGATGATATTCCCCCTAATTAATAACACTTTATATGAAATATAAAGGAATAGAAGAAAAGAGTTTGAGAAGAATAGAACTCACATCTTCAACATCGAATAAGTCCCATCATTCCTAGAAAGATGAATGAACAATATATTTAGAAGCACTACATTCTATCATACTCTTCACTCACCTTCTAGCAGGGACATGATTTTTGGTGGTATAGATGAGAATATATAGCTCCCAGATATTAATTTCCAATTCAGTAAGATTATCCTCACAGTGAATATCAAGTGGGGGGGTTAGAGATATCCTATCCCTAGAATATGAAACACCTCACATAAGAGATCTCACATAGTTTTAGATTAAAAAGATAAGTTATTCCTTGTTTGGATGACCTCTGGCCATACATATTCAGAATAAATTCCAGCCCACTATGAGGATGATACTACCGATATATACTTGATGGGATTCCCAATTCCTACCATCACAGACGGTGGATGAGAAATTTGAACCTGATTCTCTTATTGAAGATGGTGACTAGAACACCTAAGTGCAGCTACAATTGGTGATGATTGTGTATTCCTCTTGATTATGGGAGGTGGATTATATCTTACATGAGGTTTTTTTAATGAATTGGGTACCTCTTCATCATCTCTCTCCGACTCAGATGATGCAACCTATGAAGGTGATGAGGCACCTTCCAAATGAGAAGGACCTATAATGATCCTCCTCTTTACTCCAACTTAAGGAACAATATTATCCATCACCCCTTCAAGGTATGATGAATTCAATGATTTGGAATACCGGGTGGTCAATCTACTAGTTGCATTAGTTGCAAGTAGACTGACCACCTCCTCTGTTAATTCCATATATGTAAGAAAACATAGATATCAAGACACCATTAGATGTTTTTTCTAGTATAACTTGCACCATAGGGGATACAATAATTTTTTATAGCCATTTTAATTGGCATGAAAATTGTAAAGGATCATAGGCATCACATATGATTTCACCATCAATACTAGTTACCAATACACCATCCCTGCAAGCTACCATGTACGAACTAAGCTCAATGCTTGATGTCTCATCATCGAAAAAACTTCTCGTAGGTGGATTCCAGTGAGTAAATAAGTGTAAATCCATTATTAGACTCATCCTTATTTGAATTTCATGAGGTTTCAAGGATAGGGTCAAAATACTAGATACCACCTAGACATATGGTCAGAACGGTCTCCCAAGAACTTGGATCCCACTCTACACGACATAAGTCACAAAATGAGCCATGAACAATCCCCTCAAAACCTGTAATGGTCCTTTAATTATAAAATTTTCCTTCCTGACATGAATTTGCAACAAGATCCTGGGAATTTTTACCAAAAAAGGGGTGGCCAACCCCACTAACTTATTCTATGCGAGCTTGTCTGCTACAAAAAATGTTTCTGGCCTTATGATTCCTTTGTAATCCCATACATGAAACAAATAAAGACTAATACACATAGACAGAAAACCCAAAAGATGTGTCTTGGTAGGAATCTTTGGGTTAATTTCATATCCCCAATTATCAAACTCTCTTTTTTCTAGTGTCATCAAGAAGGTGCTATGTGCACTTATCTTTGCTTCCTTGGGAAATATTGTTAGATGATTGCAGGTGGGGCCTTAACCCTTATTCATAAGGAATATTTTCATCCACATATCCCGATGAATATGACCTTTTATGTAGGGATTTTCTATCTTGATATCATGATCTATTTTCAATAGATCACACGCTAGGGATGATGTCCTATCAGTATCATTCCATGATGTTTTTGGAGGAATGAATTCATCATACATATCTCCAAGGATCAGATCTCCAGAGATCTTATGAACATACCAAAAACTAATACCCACTTCACTATGCTTAAAATGGAAAGAATTAGTCTATGGACTCCACCATATCAGTAGCTCTAACACAAACTCATCATTCCTATATATATTGGTTTACCCTACCCACATGACCTCATAAATTGCGATGCCATACAGATCCCTTTTAAACTCTACATAGGTTTGGCGCACCTATTATATCCACATCCATACAGCATTAACATCCCCTCTTTGGATAAAGTCTAAATCTTTCTTCCAACCCATCGATTGAACTATTTTTGAATCTAAAAAAATGGATAAATAACAACATGGCTTTAATTAGGTTGTATGCAGTTTCAATTCTGGAGCACATGAACTGTGATACATAAAATCGGCCATGGATGCTATCCTGACATTAATATATGTTCCCAAGTGGGAAATTTAGGCAGATAAAAAGTTATTATAATCTTGAAACCAAGAGACCAGAAGATAGTTTGTTGGATCAGGTGTGAGGACTTCTCACTGATGGCCATAACCATAAAGTGGAAAATAATCACTCTTTTGTAAAATCGTGATGATACTTCCTCAGAAACTCAGGAATATCTAGAAGGTTGGTATCACTGATGTCATAGTAATCATGCCCTATGATCTTCATCATTTCCTAAATTCACATACTATCCAGTTCATTAGTAATTTTGATCTTCTTATAAGCCATTAAATAAGAAAATAAATATCAAATTCATTTTAGAGTATGTTCATTTCGAAGAAAATTGTGGAAATAAGAAAATTTGGAAAAGGTATTATGGTGCGTAAGTGTCAGGTGCAAGTGTTTTGTACAAGTGACTCACTCAAGACACATTACCTAGCCTAAAAATCATACAACATAACATAATACATATTTTATCTGTGCTAATGAACCCTATAGAAATGAAGTCACTAGCAACGTATGCACGAAAGAATTATGTGCGGGGAGATGAGAATTCAGAGTCCTGATTGTTTTACACTAAAATAAAGGTCCTATTTATAGATGAGTAAGTCCACCTATGCAGATCACTTACACGTAAAACCAAAATCGAACACCTAATCATGGATTCTTGTGTGATTCATTTATTATATGGATGTAAAGATTACTAATGGAAATTCCTTAGAAAAAGGAGAATAATGTAGATAAGGAATTCCATGAATTATAAATCCCTAGAGAATAGTTCACCAAAGGTACCCCCAAGCATCATTGGTGTGCAAGCACTCGCACACCACCCACTTGTGGGAAAAGAAACCTTCACCCTAGGTATCATATTTTACTATAACTAGACCCTTGGGGAATTTATTTGTACGAATGAATTTTATTGAAGTCTGATTGATATTTTGATTGCCCTAGTACTTCATTCATTCCCTACCAACTCCCCAAGGTAGTTTACAAACACATAAAGAGAGGGAATTAAAGGGGGATAGTGACTCTTAAGTCCTCACAAGGTTTGAAGTGAACAAAACCTATGTGACTAATTCTCACAAACCCTTTCTTTTAAGATGACTAGTGTGAGTTTCTCTTCATTAAATAGAAACTTTCACTAATCAGTTCTGTTGATACCTGTGAAGAGCCTTGAAGTCTCAATAAAAGAATCTCCCATGTGTTATCATACAAGTTATTTTTTGCCCAAGGTGCTTCCAAATTTTACCAAGCCTAATTATGTGGAGAACCACTTAAGTGAGCATTTGGTTCTCCCCACCCTCCAACCTGTGCTTTCCATTCATTAGTCCTTCTTCAAATCCATCCACAGAAGACCCTTTCCTCCTTTGGATCCCTTGTCTGAGAGGGATCAAATCAAAACCACCACCAAAACCTAAATACTTACACATCCATAGAGAGTGGCACATCAGTGTGTCCCCCATTTGGATTTTTATTTCTATGGTTATAGGTTTCTCACAATAGTCCTACCAAAGGTTTAGAATCCTCGAGCTATTTTTAGATTTTTATATCTATGTTCATGAGGACCATTACCCTAGGGATAATGTTGAGGAGGTCCCGGTCTCAATTTCCAAGTATATGACTCTATTCATCCCTTATCACCCCTACGATCTAAAGAATATAGTTCCCATCAGTGAGGGTAAGTATCAAACTTGATTTTCCCTTCAACATGGAATTAGATCCTCCTCCATATGAGGAACCAATTTTAGGAAATCCCACTTAGTGTAAGACCCTATCCTTTCATGTAAGAGGTTTCATTATAGATCCTCTCTACTATCACATCCTTTTCCTTCATTCCTTTATAGAGTGAAGTGTAAAGAGGGGAGTGCCCTAGCCATGTACTCTTTCACTATAGATATAACCTTTTCCATGATCACCTCGGGCTCTTACACCTTTATCCCTCTCATATTTCACCAACGAAGGAGTAAAAGTCTGTGGTTTGTTGAATATTTCACATGCTCTTATTTATCACACCAAGCATGACTCACATGGGGTTAAAGGTTAGTGATGATCATGAAATACGCACAATCCACTTGAAGTAATGAACTATGAGAAATCTTATTCCTTCCATAATTAGGATACATATGATGCCTATATAAGGCTCGATCTCAAGGGACATTCTCCTTAAAATTTGGTCCCAATGATAACCCAAAGTCAATATTATTTTAATCCATCTTAGTTTTAATCCCCAAAAAACATTCAATTCACCATGATATAATAAATCACTTATAGACCCCTTTTTATAGGTATCATCTTTAGAAATAATCCCAAACATAATTCTATCAAAGCGCCATACTCCCCTGCGAGACTTACCAAACTACATGTGATTTGATTGCCATCCAAATAGGCTACACAAGAAGCCTCCCTGAGATTCAAACCCCAATCATAAATCAAGAATGTTATTTTTGTAAAAATATATAAGAGGGCTTAATTCAACTTGGAAACTCATATCCCTTTCAGATTCCCTGGGTTTCTTCGACATATGTCCCATACCAAACTTTGACTAATCACCTTCCTCCTAGACATCCTTTTCAAAATACATTAAACTATATGGTTAGGTATTTATCACTTCACCTTAAAAGGTATTATGTTTCCCATTAAGTGACACCGAACTATGTGGGTTCTGATTCCTTTCACAAGGATACGTAGGAAGCCCATTTATGGGTTTGTTCTCAACATCAAAACAACTTCTGTCTCCCGAGATGATGATAAAATCCAAAGTGACTTTCGTCTACCTGGATGACTGTAAACATTAGAGTTCCCAAATGAGTGGATTATAAAAAATCATCATCATAATAACTACCAAATAATACCTAAGTAGTATATAATTGGATACCATTGATGAAGAACCTCAAATACATTCAGATATATCCATTGATGAGAACCTTAGAAATATACATATGATTTTGAATTTCATACATACTAATAATTGATTTCTAATTTCTTAGGATGAAATACATAATACATGGGAATTAATGAGGTATTCATGAATATATCTTAAATATATAAGAGAGTCCCATAGTAGGAAACAATTCCCCTCAAAAGGGTGTGATGATCCTGACCTACCATCCTCTCGACTAATGTGAGTTCTTAAGAAGAATAGGTTAAAAACACCTAACGAATGCCTGCCTTTGGGAAGTAGGTTCCATTAGATAAAGAACCATTATGTGTTTCTGAATCCATATAAAAATCCATTGGAAACCATTTGAAAATAGTGATTACTAACCAAAACATGCATTTCTAGGGAAAGAATGATAGACCCAAAATCTTCTAAAACCTAAAATACATTCCATAAATCTATATTCTTACCATTAAATATTATACAAAATTTTACTAAAAATATATTGATGGAATGATAAAGTAAGTTATAACTTGGTACCTATTACAACCATGTAATTTTATGTTAGATTTATTGATAATCATTATGGTTAGTTCTAAGGTTGATTGACATGGAGATTGTTAAATTTAAAGATAGTACTATTATTTATTTGATGTATTTAATATTAAAAATACATAAAATTGTTTTAAAATACCTAAAAATATTAGATAATTATAATTTCTAATTTTTTTTGATAAATAATTTTTTTAATTCTTTAAGGTGTTTAGTTTTTAAAATTGTGTTTATAATGAATCTATAGTTTTCAGTATTTTATGAAGTTCTATAGAATTTCATCTCAATTTGTTCAATATACTCAGAAACTTTTCAAAGCCATATGATATTTTTAAGTTTATATGAAATGGATTGGAAGTCATATAAATTCTTCAATGTCATAAAAAATATTTTTAAATCCATTCAAAATCATTTAAAAAACCAAAAAAATATTTTTTAAGTTGTATGAATTCTTTAATGTCATAAACAATGGTTCTAAAAGACATATAACTGAGTTATATGAATGTTGTTTATATAAAAATAAAAAATTATGCTTATATAAAATGATGTTTATGAAATAAAAAAAATTATTCTTATAGAAAATGATGTTTATGTAGATTTTAAAATGATGTTTATAAAAAATTTACTTTATCATTACAAAAACATTTTGATACTTTTTTTCTATAATTTTGATTTTTCGATTTACTAAATGATTATTTGATTTATTCTAATTGATTTATTAATTTATAAAATAAATATATATGTTAAAGATGATCTTTGAAGTGTTTTTGAATTGTTTAAATAAACGAAAAATAGGAGATATCTATATAAATAGGTAATAATTTTGTTTTTATTATTTATAACTATGTAAACATTGGTTTTTTTCTATAATGGTAAATAATATCATGAAATTAATAAAGTGAATATTATTTTTTGTAATGTGATCACTTGGATTTTATTAAAAACACAAAATATATTTGATCATCAAGAAAGATTACATGTTTTTTCAAATATGAATTATAGAAGTGTTAGAAGTTCTATTGAGACTTCCATTCTCACCACGATCACAAGAGTACTTCAACATTTGATCATTTGTTACCAAAGTGATCAAAGATATATCAAGTTGTATCATCATAAAATTTTTGTTATTCAATATTTTCATATGGTTAATTGGTGTATAGTTTATTATCTGTTTATACTTTAAATAATCAGTTTGAGATTTTTCTAATCAAAATAGAGTATAGTGTTATTGGTTATACATAATAAATTAAATGTACATCATTTTGGGTTATCATTCCACAAAACGTTAGGTGTTCTTGGTTTCTCCTTGGTTTATAGAAATGAAAGTGTTTTCTAGGTTGTACCTCAAAGTGACAAAAAGTTGGTCTTGTAAAAGGTTACCAGACTTTATAAATGTGAGACCAGTTCTACCGAGTACCATTCCACTTGATGATTTAGAGGGGATTAAAGAGCATAAATTGGGTCAAAATTTTTAGAACAACTATAAAAATATTGTGTTATTTGTTTTTATTACCATTATATATCTATATTTCTCTATTTATTAATTTTAAATTTCAATATTCAAATTTTCATGCATTGTTAATCATAGAAATTGAACTCTATTATATAATTTAATTTAATTTATTTAAAATTTTAAGAAAGGTTATTCACCCCCTATAGACCATATCGACATCTTAAAATAGGGAAATAATTACAATTAGATATTATTAATCTTCGATAGAGGTTTCATTTCTTATATTTTAATTATGTTAACCATGTCCAAGACCTGACAGTATAAAGAAAATTATTTTTAGAAGATGGAAAGAAAGAATGAAAATGATGGATGGATTCTATAGAATACACCATATTTTGATGGGAATTAATTTAATTACTGGAAGGATTGTATGGTGGTATACCTAAAGAATTTATGAATTTATCAATTAATGATAAATATGAAACCATATAAGTTACCAGATGATAAAACCAATACAGTTTTAGGCAATAATGCAGTAAATTATGATTTGAATTAAAATGCAATGAATATATTATAATATTTGTTAGTATTAATGTTTTTATTCATGTCACTACATGTAAAAATAATCAAGATATATAGATAATACTTCATTTAACTCACTATAGTTCAAAAAATCTTAAAATAACAAATATAAAAATTCTACGAGTATAGTACTAGGAATTTATAGTGGGAGAAAATGAATATGTAAACCGGTTATTCCAAAGTATCCCAAGTATCATCAAAGGGATGATATCACTTAGAAAATATCTTGATAATATCATTTTATTTCAAAGGTTACTATAATAATTTCCTAAAAATTTACATGAAAATAAAGTGGAGATATATTATAGAAAGAATTTTAATGAGTAAAATTTGGATGATCGTATCAGTTTACCACTTTAGTATGAGTTAGAGTTAATTAATATTACCATGGAATAATTATCAAATAATAAAGTTATAAAATGTAAATCTAATATAAAATTTTCCACTAACTCTTCTAATTTAGATTTTTAGTAAAGAAAAAAAGGATGAAATAACCAACATTACTAAAAGAGTTACAAATCTATAAAAATAAACATAGATTTCAAGAAGATACCCAAAATAGGTCATCATAAGGATTATTGAAAGTGTAGTAATAAATATAATGGTAGTAAATAAAATACTATATCAAAATTTACATACTATGAGTATATAAAGAAAGTCCATATTAATTAAGATTTTCCAAAATTAAAGAAATAAGGGAAAGACAAGAAATATAAGAAGAAATAGAAGAGAGAATATTCAGTTGCATGGAGTTTAACTAGGGATTAAAGCTTGAATAATGATGATTCTAATAGTTAGAGTGAATAAAAAAGCTGTGCTTGATTTAAACAATAATGATTGAGTTTAGTAATTATTCTATCTCCTTTTCAGGTTATGAATATAATTCTAAAATTGATGTTAAAGAGTTAAATAAATAAAATTAAAACTTTCAGTTGGATATTTTAAGAATGAATAAATTATATAGAGTGATACAAAATGAAAATGATAAATTTTTTAAACATAATAACAAAATTAATTAAAAAATTAAAATCTTAAAATTACATTAACAGATGATTATTGTTGACATAAAAAATCAAAAATTTAAAAGTAAAAAAGTTGAAACATAAAGATGAAAATAAAAGAATTAAATATTTTATTACTAAATATAATTAAATTGAATAAATTATATTTAAATTTTTTTGTATGATATGATGAAAATTGGAAAATTATTTTAGAAGATAAAACAAGAAAATAAAAAATTAATAGAATACAATTTCAGGTTCAAACAAGAAAGTAAGTAATAAATTTAAAGATACTAAAAGAGAGAAAGATAATATTAAGAGTTCAATTTCTATTTTTAAGAAAACATCATCTATTTTTCTTTAAGGTGAAGAAAAAATTAATAATATGGTGTCTATGAAAAAAAAATAAAAAAAATATTGTGTTTAGATATAATAGTTAAATACCTAAGTAGTATATGTCTTCATTTGTGAAAATTACTAAATGAAATATTTTTAATGTTACATGATTTATATATAATTAGAATGGTGTTTATAAAAATGAATGGTCATAAATATTTACTTAATCATTAGTATATACTATGAATTTTATTTTATGAATTTCTCTTTTATATTACCCTATAGTAAATGTCATAAATATGTTTGGGTAATTAAGAAGCAATATACTAATCCAATTGGACCAAAGATAACAGGGGAACCAAAATTTATTTTTTACTTAAATTAATTTCAATGAATATTCCTTAAGAGTTTCAAGGAATCATGGTACACCAAAAATGACTATTCTAGACATATGTCTAGGGACCCATCAATTTTTCTATCTTTTAATCAATGTGAAGGAAACTCTATCACATTTTATGATAACTTTAAAGTAAGGTTAGAGGATTTATAGAATTAAGTATATTTAAATATATAATAATTTCAAAGGTATTATATGTTTATGGATTAAAAAAACTTATTTAGAATCTCATAGGTTGTTTATGTTGGAATAAGTGTAAAGTTTGATGATAATACCTTCTTAGTTTTTAAATAAAATTCTATCCTAATTTATAAAAGTATAAAATTCAATATTTACACTATTGATTTTTATGAACTAAACGAGGAGAATGTAATGTGTTTAAATGTTACAATATTTGATATTTTTATTTATCATATAAGTTTGGGGAGGTTAATTTTTAGAAATTGTAAAAACTAGCTAAACATGGACATGTTTTGGGACAACCTCAGATTAAGGAAAGTAAGAACTTTGTTTGTGATTCTTGTTTAAAAAGTAAGCAATAAAAAGAAACTTTCAGATTTGTTAATAATGTAAATATGGTTAGATTTTTAGAGCTACTAAATCATGATTTATTTAGACCTATAAAAATTTCTAGTATAGGAGGTAAGAATTACGTTTTCAAATTATTAATGATTTCAGTAGGATTACTTTAAAGTATTTTCTAACTCATAAAAGTGGAACTTTAAAAAAAATTATTCATTTTTTCCAATTGGTTCAAAATCAAAAGGTTATTTAATAATTTATATTATAAGTGATAAATGAGGTGAGTTATTTTATCTATAATTTTATTTATTTTTCAAATATAATGGATATTTACGTAAATTGTTCACCCATATAAGAATAGAACAAAATCATGATGTGGAAATAGAAAATATTACTATTTTAGATATAGAAATAACCATTCTTAATGAATTGAATCTACCAATTTTTTTAGACATAATCAGTTAATACAAAATTTTATATTTGAAGTAGAGTTTTATGTGACCTTTTTTATGAAAACTGTTTATCCATTTTTTAAATAAAATTAATCTAATATTGATCATTTAAGAGTATTTGGTTGTAACATTTTTATTTTTCAATACTAAGGGTAAATTAGACAAGTTTGATGCTAAAAATTATAAAGGTGTTTTGCATGGATATTTTAATAATATAAAGTCTTAATAAGTATATAAAAATAGATCTATCACTACTTAAGAATCTATGTATACAATATTTTATAAATTTAATTATATCAAGAATTCAGATTTTTATAATCATGATAGGGAATTTAAAGAGTCTGACTTTGGGAAATATGAATGTCAAAAATAAAATTTATCAATTAAGGGGGAAATATCCCTTCTCAATATAATAAAAAAATTATAAATATCTTAAATATAATCCCCTTTTGAAAGTTATTGAAAACATGAAATATGGAATTCAAAATAAAAAATATATGTAGAACTTTTATGCTAATTATACTTGTTTTCTAATTTTGTTCCTAATAATATTGATTATGAATTGAATAATTCTAATTGGATTATTTAAATACTAGAAGAACATAATAATTATTCAAGAAACAATGTTTATAATCTAATTGAACTTCCCAGTAATAAAGATTTTATTGGAACTAAATGGATTTATATAAATATATTGGATGCATTCGATGATATATTTAAAAATTAGGCCAGGTTAGTTTCCTAAGTTTATCCTTAGGAATAAGTTTTTCCTTTTAAATATTATTTTACATAAATTTCTATAATAAAATAAATCCACATTTTATTGATTTTTTGTTTTTAAGTTTTTAAATTGTTCAAATGGTTATGAAAAGTTCATTTTTAAATTTTTAAATATCTAAGGATGAGTTTTTTATAAACCAATTGGATTTTAACATGATAAGGTTTTAATATTGTTATTAAAATATAAAAATATTTATATGGTCATAAGAAACATCCTAGAGTTTGGTATGATCGACTATCTTTGTTTTTATTGAATAATTTTTTTAATAAAGGAAATTTTGATCCAAATTTATTTATTAATACATTATTTAATGATATTTTAATTATTAAAATATATATTTCTGATACCATGTTAGGTTCCTCATGTTTTTTAAGTAATGAATTTGGAAATTTTATTACTAGTTAATTTGAAATGAGCTTAATGGTTAAACAATTTTTTTCTTGGATTAAAAGTTTTCAAAGAAGTGATGATTTTTTTTTGAAATAAAAGTATGAAAAATAGATAGTTAAAATATTTAATATTTATTCCTATAAAAATATGATAACTTAAATGATTAATAATTCTAAAATTGATTTATATAAATAAAAAAAATCTAATGTGTACTAATGATATGAAGATTACATTATTTAACAACATCTTGACCTGATATAATGTCTAATGTTTGTATGTGTGCTAGGTTTTAGTATAATCTCATGTAAATTCATCTAAAAGTTGTTAAAATAATATATAGATATGTTAAAGAAATCATAATTACTAGTTTATTTTACACTAATTAGGATTTTTTTTGATTTGATATCTTATATTGATTATGATTTTGGAGGTTGTAGGTTTAGTAGAAATATAACATTAATTGTGTTTCATTTGCATGGTAAATACTTAATTTCTTGGAGTTTGAAAAAAAAATTATCATCTTAATTACCCAAAACTAAGGCTCAACATATTATTGCTGCTAATTATTATGCTCAATGTATTTGGATAAAAAATATTAACTAATTTTAATATTTATTCTGATAAAATGGGCATCTAATGTGATAATAATTTTTCAATATCAATATCAAAAATTCCTTTAAAACATTTAAGGAAAAAACATCTTGATGTTAGATTTTATTTTCTAAGAGATCATGTTAGTACAAGTGATATTTGTTTTGATTTTGTATAAATTAATAATCAACATGCTAACATATTCACTAAAATTGTTGATTCTTTGATGTTTGAAAAAAATAAAATTCTAACCTGGCATGATGGAAACTTAGTTTGAATTGTTTTAATTTTAAATGTTTATCTCAATTTGAAATTTTGAAAAAATCAATTGTAAAGATCTTTTTAATTTTTTTCATAATTAGATTAGATGTTTCGAAGTTTAATACTTTGTTTTCTACTAAATATGTAATATGGAATAATTTTTATAGTTGTGTTCATGTGGATTATATTCTTAGAGTTTAAATTAGTTTTTTATTTCTCATTTTTTGTATATTTTTAATAAATATATATAGTAACTGATTGTATAGATTAATTTTTTTTACAATATTCTTGGGTGAATTTTGTAATTTTATATTCATATATTAAGGGGGAGATTAAATGATTTTATAACTAAAATAGTATGAATTTTCTACTTATTTCATCATGCTAAATTGGTTTGTGTTTTAAAACGGGGGGACTGTTTTTGTAAAAACTTGTTCAGTTTTATAATTTACTAAAACATGGAGATTGTTAGTGATAAGTTTGATTGAAGTGGTGATTTTTTGAATTGATTTTAGTATATTTTTTTGTTTTATGTTTTGTATATTAAAAATAACTAACATTTTTTTTTCAAATACCTTATAATATTGGATAATTATAATTTTTGAGATTTTTGTTAAATAACATTTTTTTTAATTCTATAAAGTGTTTAGTTTTTATTATGTTTTTACAAGGACTCTATATTTTTCAATATTTTCTAAATCTCTCTTAAATTTAATAAAAAATTATTTATGGTTATATAAATTTTTTCAAAGTAATATGATTTTTTTAAAGTTACAGGAAATGGATATGAAGTTATATGAATTCTTTAAATTAATAAACAATCTGTTCCAATTCATTATTTTTTTTCAAAGTCATACAAAGTATTTTTTATGCCATAATAGTTATTTAAATTTAACAAAAAGGTTCTTAACTATATATGAACTAAGTTATAAGAATGGTGTTTACACAAAAATATAAAATAATACTTATGTATATTGATGTTAATGAAACAATAGAAAAATAATTCTTATGATGTTTATGTAGATTATAAGATGTTGTTTATGAAAAATTACCTTTATCATTTTAATAGTTTTTCAAAATTCTATTTTTCTATAAGTTTTATATTTCAATTCACTACAAGACTATATGATTTATTCTAAATGTTTTATTAATTTTAAAAATACATATATATAATAATGATGATATATGATGTTTTTTTGAATTGTTTTAATAAAGGAGTAATGTGACATATATCCATACACATGTAAGGATTTTTTTAATATTAGTTCTAACTATGTATCATGTGATTTGTTATCAAGAAACCCACATGGTCAAGAGGATCATGGAATTAATGAATTGTATATTAGTTTTTGGAATGTGATCAAAGAGATAAATTACATGTGTTAAAAAATGTTAATTATAGAAGTGTTTAAAGTGATATTGAGAATTCCATTCTCACTATGATTATAAAAGTTATTCAAATATTGATAATTTATTACTAAAGTTTTCAAAACAAAATTGATTTTCACCATCCTCGATATTTCGTTCTTCATTATTTGGGTATAGTTTAATCAATTTATGTTTTATTATCTTTTTATGTTGTAAATAGTTAGTTTGTGATTTTCCCAAAAAAAAATCATATATGGTGTTTTTTGTTATACCTCCTAAAAAAGTATGACATGTTGGGTTGAAACTCTTAGAAAAATTTGGGTGTTCTTAGTTGTGTCTTGGATTATTGAAAAGAAGGTGTTTTATGGGTTTTATATCCATGTGAGTAAAAGGAATGTCTTATAAAAGGTTATCACATATTTTAAACGTGAGGATAATTATATTTAGTATAATTCCAACCATTGACTTATATAAGAGTGTAGTGTATATGCACTATCAAACTAATCCAACAAACTATAAAAATTTTGTGTTTCTTGTTCTTATTTTCACTTCATATCTCCATTGATCTTTCAACATGATTCAAATTACTATATTTTAATTTACATGTTCTATTAAAATATAATATTAAACACTATACTTTTATTTTATTTATGTTCTTTATATTTTGAAAAAGTTATATTCACCCCCTCTAGAATATATTAACATCTTACACTGGGACAACAACTGGTGGTTGATAATGATGAACAGTTGTAGAATTTTAGTGTTACCAAGAGGATGTGACAATTATTTTTTTAAAATCATTTGTATCATTAAGTATGGTAGTGAAGAAGTTAAAAAATACAAGAGGTTGAGTTTAGAATACTAGGAGAAGAATTCCTAAAGACTTGGTGGTATGAATTTACCTAACATTGTTACACATGGACTGGGGAGATCATGAATTACAATGTTATAAGATACTTAAATTATGATTCCTAAATCTCGATTATATTAGATGATTACAGAGGTGAATTATTCTTATCCTCTCTTTGGAAGTGGTGTGAATAGGTTTGAAGATGTTTGGAGAAGGTTGGGTGGAGTTCTGGGAGATTTTGATAACTATTTACGATTAAACAACATTTGCTTTAGGTTTCTTTGTATTAAAATGAGTTTTTTACTAAGTAAATTTGAGTAAACATGAATTCTAGGATCTTAATCAATTCAAATAAAAAAATATCACATGTAATATTACCATCATAATTATAGATCTATGTAAGATGAAGTTGTGTAGGATCTTACATAAGAATAGATGAAGGGAGATAAAGATCACGTCAGATTAACTCATAGCTATATCATATTAACTAAAATGTGATATATGATATTAATATGAATATAATGAATTACTAAATTATATTAAACTATAGTTCCCTAAAACTATATTGGAATAAGTTAGATCATAGATAAATGAATATCTTCCACATCAAATTAACTCACATTCAATTAACTTGAGTTTCAAAGGGTGATATATAAGGGTAATCAAGATCATGTATAGGGGTTATCTATGAAATGTAAGATTTCTTAATTTTTCAAAATTTAAGCATTTATTTTAACTTCGTGACATTTCAGCCATTCCTTGAATATAAATAAGTGTATTTTTGTTGATTTATTTATTTGAAGATACCCACACCCAAAAATATATTCACATTATAACAAGTTTAGTATTAATAAATATCTAGAGTTTTAACATGCTGTAAAATAGAGTCCACACCTTAAAGAGTGTTGGGTTGATTTTAGTGTTTATTTATATTTAAACAATCCCGTACTATGGAATAAGGTTCACTCCACAATTTTTCAAAATTTAATAATATCACACAATAATTTCTCGATTGTGAAATTGAAGCAAGATCCATAAAAGTTTATCTTTAGTATATTTAGGAATAAAAAATAGGATCACACCTTGAATCATTAAATTATTCCATGGCATAACTGGTAGTTCAAGAATAAATTAATTTGTTATACTATGATGTAAGTTAGAATACTGTGATTTTTTAAATTTATAATATTTAAATATAACTGATCACTTAGAACTTTGAAAATAGTTTGGTGATTTTGGGATGATCATTAACTACCCACTTTAATTAAAATGGTGGATATTTACCTAAAGATGACCCATGGGATGGACTTGAAGTAGAAGAAGTTGGATGTTCCGAGTTAGTTGGTCAATTTTGAATTTGAAATTCTTAAGATATAAAAGAGATATTGTTGTGTATATTAATAAGTATAGGAAAATAGATATAATAAAGAAGGAAAATGAAATAAGTGTTCTAATAAGGAATAATAAAGAATGTAGACAATAATACGAGCTTTGTTGAATATCTGATTTATGAGGATTGTGTGGTTCTTGATTGAGTATTTATTGATGATCAAATTTATGGAACATCAGGGATATATATTATTTTATAGAGCTAGGAAGATACAATTATTTCAAGATAATTCCTATTCTTGAATTATTCAATCTTGAGAAAATTTATTATCGATGTATTATATTTATTTTAAGATAAAATATTCAACTCTTATCATAATTAGTTGATTATATTTGACCATGGAATTTGTAATAAGTAATTGGTGTACATTGGAACATATACATTTTTAATTATAATAAAATTTAAAAATGTTGAACTTAGAGTGACATTCATGTCAATAAAATTAGAAGATACCTATAGGTTTATAAATTTACATCTTCTAGGGAATTACATGAAGTTAGATAATTAAGTGACCCTTGGGAGGTAGTGATCTATTCCCTAAATCATTATATAGGCAGTAATTCTTTATAATGAGTTACTTTACCAAATTTTTGATAGGAAGTGAGTCTTGGTGAAAAGTGAATTCACACAAACATTTTATCAACTGAAACAATGTGTTATAGACTATTTTTATTACACTAGAATAATATTGAGTCTATTCTCCTAGGATATAGCATGATGTGTCTGAACTAATTAAAATTAGTGCGTTCTTTCATGTTTTACTTTATATACATGTTCATGATATTTGATAGGGATCATTCTAATAAAGAGATATATTGAATAAGTGTTCCTTTTAACAGGGGAATTAAATATTAGTAAAAGGACTGGAGTAAAAATAGATTAAATTTGGCAATACCCTAAAATTCACCATCTATATCACGGTGTTTTATGTCACAAATCATGGTATCAAATCCTAAAGGTTCATTTTTTTGGAGTATAACCCTGAAAATCTATTATCTACATAGTATGTATATTATTTCTCAGATGGTTAGATTGATAGTTCAAGATGAGATTGGACTAGAGAGAGTTATTGACCATGAAATAGAGGCTGAGGGTGCTCTCAAAGTGTTACACTAGTAAAAAAATACCCTATACCAATGGTTTGAAACTATTTTTATTGGCCTCCAAACTGTTGGTATATCCTATACCAACGGTTTGGAGAACCATGGCCAAGTAAGTCGTGGGGATAGGTCTATACCGACGGTTTTTCCAAAACTGTTGGTATAGACCTATACCAACGGTTTTCAAAACCGTTGGTATAAGTAATATGAAAAATCTATGACAATGGTTCCATAAAACCGTTCGTATATGTATTTCAAAAAAGAAGCATTCGGTGGGTTTTGATCCCAATACATCCAATTTATGATTGAAAGACCTAACCACTAACCTAACATGACTTTTGTGAACATAATTTCATAAATATATATATTTATTATCATAAATATTTTAAATTTTGATTTATTTAATGTTCTCTGCAAGAGGATTCCATAAAAAATACATGTAACTATACCAACAGTTCTCAAAACCGTTGGTGCAGACCTAGACCAACGGTTTTCAGAACCGTTGGTATAAACTCTTTGATTTTGGGGCCCATACTAATGATTTCACCAAACCATTGGTATAGGTACCCCCTATACCAACGGTTTGTCCAAAATCATTGGTATATGTCCATATTAGTGACATATACCAACGGTTTTGGCCAAACTGTTGGTATAAGTCCATATAAGTGAACTATACCAACGGTTTTCCCAAAACCGTTGGTATAGCTCTTATTTCCAGTAGTGTTAGATATTCAAAGAAATAATAAGTATAATATTAAATGAGTGTTAAAAGATTCTTATGAATTTATTGTACAACATGAGGCCAAACTATCCCAAAATGAAAAATTAATTAAAGATCAAGAATAAATTCTTAAATAATCAAAATAAAGTATTGATTTTAATCAAAAGTCAGAAGAATAAGAAAAGGTGATTGAAAGCCTGAATGCTTCTATTGAAGAATGAAATGTGATAATTGAGCCTCTTAAAGAAAATAATATACTATTTAAAATGAGGATAATTTAGGAACACTTATAAGAATATTCATCTAATGGAAAATGTCTTAGAGGATTTAGTGAATAAAAATGTGGTATATATGTATGATGAGAGTACCGATAAAGATGAACCAACCATGATTTTTGTAACAGCCTAGGATTTCAGTATACATTTTGAGTATATTATATCACACCCAACATCTAAAAACACTATGATATATTATATTAAGATAAATTAATAGAACTCAAGATAAACATAAATACATTGTGAAAATGAATTATGAAACAACATTAAGAATTTTTAGGGTATTGTAAACCCTGATACTTTCATAACTTTGAAAATATTTTTTGTTATGAATGAAACAAAAAAAATTTCTATCTCGGAGCCTAAAATTAATTTTTTTACTAACTTTAATAGTTTCAATAATTATATTTACAATTTCATTGGTGCTAGTTCTTACAATTGTTCAGTTTATTATCTATGGATCTTTGATCACTATTCATTAAGAAATGTTCATGTTTATAACATAGACACTCAACCTTTCACATTTGGTTTCACTCTGCATAACTCACATATCTTCTACACTTTTATTTATAAAAATAATAGGTATCAAGAAAGGAGATCACTTTGGAAAAACTAGACTTCTTTAAAGAGCACTATACATTCCCCTAGATTATCTCTAGAGATTTGAATTCCATTCTTAGACCAAGTGAAATGATGGGCCCCTACCACTAGAATATTTATTCCAAATAATTTAAAAGAATTATTTATTACAACAATATTATTAATATAAACCTTATAGATGATAGATATACTTGGTATAGAAGACATAATAATAGTCTTATGGTTAATAAACTTGATAGAGATTTCAAAAACACCCAAGCCCTAGATAATTAGGATAATATCTCTATAATCAATGTAACTAGACTAAACTTGGATCAAAAACCTCTTTTATTTAACCTTAATACTAGATCCTCCAAACCTATCTTCCCATTTATATTTAATAATGCTTGGACCTCTGTTATTAATTGTGAAAAAATTATTAAGGACACACCGAACAATATGAATACAAATATTTATTCTTCAGACTTTATTATGAAATTAAAACTTATAAAATAGAAACTAAAGTCCCAGTGAAAATAAAGAATTCACTAAACTGATAATGAAATTACCTCCCTCAAAAACACCCTCAACCAAATTCAAGTTGACTCTACAAACTCTAAATTTTCCAATGATCCTAATAAATAAATTGATATTTCCAATAAACTCAATTATCTTATCCATTTAAAAGATTATCTTAGAAAAAAGACATTCAAAATTAACTGGAGTAAGGAGGCTGACATAAATTCTAAATTTTACGATGCTCTTCAATGAGATAGGAATGTTTTTAGTACTCTTACATTACTTAAAGATGGGGATAACATCATTGATATGAGGAAGGTTTGTCTAATCATGTTGTCTTGTACATTACCAATATTTTTATTGGTCCTCATATTAATATAGAATAAGGATAAATATCATTCCAAACGTAGTGGGAAATAATGAAAACAATCTCTTGAATAGTGTTCCCTTAGAGCATAAAATTAAAGATGCTATCTTTATCTTAAAGGCTGATAGTTCCTCTGTTCCCGATGGTTTCACTAATTCCTTTTTTCAACACTATTAGAATATAATTCAATATGATGTCTGTAATCTGGTTAAATCTTTCTTTTCTAATGGATTCCTTCATTATGGTATTAATGATCAATTTCTCTCCCTTATTCCCATGGTAGATAATGCTTCTAAAATACACCTCCTCAGAGCCATTTCTCTCATTAACACTATTTATAAAACCATTTATGTACTTTTTGGAAATATAATTTCCCCCATTGCTCGAAGAATTGTCTCTCAGAACCAATTTGGATTCCTCAAAGGAAGAAGCAAACAAGACTACATATTCCATGCATCAGAAAGTACCATTCTATTAAAGAAGAATCATCAAGGTGGACGTATTGAAACTAAGATTGATATTAAAAAATATTTTTACACTATCGATCATAGCTTTATTTTTAAGTTTATCATCAATTTTGGGTTTAGTAACAATTTTTCTTTCAAAATTAAAACCCTGTTTGGCTCTACCAATATTTTTGTTTTGGTTAATGACACTCTGAGGTGTTGTTTCAATTGCACAAAGGGGTCAGTAAAGGCATCCCCTATTTTCCATTCTATTTGTTATAGGAGAGGACTACCTTAGTAGACCTATCACCAATTCAATTAACCAAGGTATCATTAAGCACATCATTTCTTCTAGAAAACTGATAGTTCCCTCTCATATCTTGTATGTAGATGATATTATTTTATTCCCTTAAGGGGATAAATGGAACATCAAAAATATTAAATAAACCCTTTCTCACTACAAAGATGTGTTTGTTCAATCTATAAACTAAAACAAATCTTAAATTTTCTTTGGAAAAGGGTTTTTTCCGTATCTAGAAAATATTGTATTATAAATGACCTTGGTATAAAAGAAGGACCTTAACCTTCAGGTACATTGGAGTTCCCATCCTCCGGGGAAAGGAAAAAAACACTAATTTTTTCAATATTTTGACCAGATTTATAATAAACTCTATACTTGGAAAGGAAAAAATTTATTGATAGAAGGATGAATTTGAATTTTAAAATACACCATTGCATCTAAAATGTTTTATTCCATGATGGTTTATAAAGGGCATATTTATTTTATTATAAATATTAATAGAAAAATTAAATTTTTTTGTGGAGTTGAAGCACTCTAAAAAGAAAACTCATCATAGTTACTTAGAATAATTATTGTAAACCCCTAAAAAATTGTGTCCTTGGTATTAATAACCTTTTCCTCTTTAATTAATCCCTTCAATCTAATATCACATGGAATCTCATAAAAAATAATTCAATGTCCTTGTATTTCCTTAGAGGTAGATTGTACAATCTTCTAAGAAAATGAAATCATTTATACATGGAATCTTCTATTTGGCCCTTTATTAAGAAATAGTTTTCTAAAATTATGTCTCACTCTAGATAGATCGTTAATAAAGATTCTTCTTTGATATTTTTATTGGTTAAATAGAATGGTTACACTCTTAGCTCCATGAATGATTTTATGCATATAGCTATTGATATTAATATCTCCGTAAAGAACTATCTATAATCTATGGATTTGTATTTCCCTAATGAGATGAATAATATTATTAATAACCACCCTTTCATCAAAATTGGTGATTTATTTTTTGGGGAACTAGCTCACAATGGTGTTCTAAACTCTAAAATTAACTACAATTATAATTTCATTAATAATATACAGGATTTTTCTTAGTTGAAGAGATTTAATAAGAAATGGGTTAGACCCTCAAGATTCACCTTGGTATGGAGGATAGACCACAATATAGTTCCAACTGATTTCAATATTCAATTATTTGGTATTTATCTTTGTTCTAAATGTTGTATATGTAATCAAAACAGAGAGGATGCTGATCACATTTTCTCATCTTGAGCCACTACCTCTACATTATGGAATTACATTTTTGAAATTTTTGTCTTAGATAGACATTTTTGGAATCCAATAGGACTCAACTTAAAAAATGCACTACTATGGATGCCTCTGCTCAAATTGATTAAATATTCATTGATTCTATGGATGAAATGATTCATGTCATCTAGTATAAAAGAAATATTACAATTCACAACAATAATAATTTTAATCTTCATGTATCTTAGGTGAAGATATCCATTGATATCAAGGAAGGTGGTATGATATAAACAAGTACCTACCATAATTCTATCAGAGATCTCATTATTCTTCATCCGATCGGAGTCAATGGAATATTCAGCCAACCTAAAAGAGTTTTAGAAGTATTATGGAAACCCACTCTTCCTAGATGGATCAAAATAAATGTGGATGATTCCTCAAAAGGAAACCCTAGCCCCAGAGGCTATGGAATCATGTAATGGAATCAAAATGGACATATTATGATATATTGCTACGATACATGTAGTTATGCCTCTTATTTATAATCAGAGATGTACATCATCATTATTGTCATTGGATTTATTATAAAAAAGGATGGAATAAGGTATGGATCAAAAGTGACTCCACTACCATCATCCAGGCCCTACGACATAGTGAGGTTCACCTTGAAGGGTCCATCACAACAAAATGGATGGTTAGCCTCTAATATTTTCCAGAGCTCAACCATATAGTCACTCATGATTATCACGAGGCGAATAGGGTAGCGAATGGTCTTTCCAATAAAATAGTTAATAGTTAAATTGAAAAGATAGATAATCTCCTAGAAGATCTTATCCCATTACATGAAAAATATTGTAATAAATTACCCTCCTTCAAACTCTTGTAACTTTGCTTTCTTTCTTTATATAGTTTAGTGCTTTGGTATTTTGACCATGAAATCATTGAATAAAATTATTTAAATAAATATTCAATGTTTTGCAAGAAAAATTAATTTATTATAATTTAATGTTTAAAAGATAAATAATTAATGGCACATGATTAAAACTATTTAACATTATGAAGGGATATTTTTCAAAAGAACAGTTTTTAAGGTGTTGTGTATTTTTATCTTAAATTGAATTTATCACTTTAAAAATTTGATTATGATAATATGAAATATTTAAATTTATAAAATAATATATTAACACTAATTTAATTTTAAATTTACATGAAATTAGATTAAAAACACTTAATGTTTAAAAGGTCATAATTCCATAAAAGTAGATTTTATTTATATTTTATATTTTCAATTAAAAGATACATTTATAAATTTTAGAATTCTAATTTAATAAAATGTATTTAATTTTTGGATTTATAATTTCAAAATTATCTTAGCGCGATTTTTTAATATTTTTCTAAAATTGTTGATTTTTAGGTGAATAGTGAAAATAATATTTTTATAAATATCTTAACTTTTATGACATAATTATGATATAAGCATGGCCAAAAAATATATGAAACATTTTTATAAATCAAAAATTAATTCAAGGAGAAAAATAATGTATTTAAAATTAATATTTTGTATTCATAAATCTAGGTTTTATTTTTTAGAACACGAGTTATATTTTATTCTAATAAAAAACTATTTTTGTACTTTTCCTTTAATTAAGTATTCATAGTGATCCATTTTTTTTGGTTTTATTATAAAGTCACAAAAATATTATTTTATTAACCACAAAATAATAAATATAATGAAAATCAATAATATACATGATTTTTTTTGCATTAAGATAGCATTAAAATTAATTTTTAATACCTAGATAAATTTAATAAATATATTTTTTTTCATATTTGGAATAGTATTATTAATTTTTTTAAATAAGCACCATTTCATTTTTAATCATAAAAAATAAACTCCCATAGTAAAAATTATTCTCCATAGTAGAGGTTTAATTGGTTAACAAGTGGTAAGTTTAGGAGACAAGGCCCCCAATATTACCCAAAATTACCTCAAATTGATTTTATGAGTCTATTATCAAACTACCCTATCTTACCCGTTACATTTTTCTAATTTTATGCCACTTTCCTTGATTATTTATTCCCTTTTATTTTAATAAAAATGTATTTATAAAAGTGCCCCTCCTCTCACTTATAAAAAGCGATCTCCTCCACATATTAAAATGCACACCTAAAATTATAAATATCCCATATAATCTACCACATTTAATTCCATAAAAATCCTATTCCCATTCATTAAGATTATAGTACCATGTATAATTCATAAAACTCTCATTTCTTAGAGGTCCTTCAAGAGAAAATTCAAGCTCTCAATGCAAGAATCCTCTTTTTCTTGATTATTATTCTATAGATTTTTCATCTACCTATTATTGAATATGATTTATAACTATATATTTTTTAAATAATTAGTATTATATAAAAATTATATTTTAATTAAAAAATAAACATTTACTTACTTATTCAATTATTATAACATGCCCTTCTTTGGGTTGGTTGTACCACCTACATAAACGATGTTATATTGTTTATATCATGAATGATTAATTAATGATATATCATGATAATATTAGGTAAAATTAATTAATTTAATACGTTTTAATTATTATTTAATTTTTATTTTCATATTTTTATTATTTAATAAAATCAATTCTTTTTATGAAATTGAAATATATAAAATGTGATATTTTTAAGATTTACATGAAAATCATCACAATAATTACCATGAAATGACCATGGGAATCTAGAACTATATAAATATATATAATCTTAGAAAACTTAATGAATATTATTAAGACAATTGAACCATGACCAAGTTTTACAGACTAAAACCATTGAAACAAAACATGTATGGAAAATAGAATAGTTAATATAAAAATATTGATTTCAACAAAGAATTATTACTAAATAGGTAATAAGAAATTATAAGACAATGGTGTCTAATAATATAAATATCAACGAAGTTATTATATATATATATAATATCTAAATTTATTATACATGAGTTAAACAGTTTGACTATGTGGAAGTCAGAAGTTAGGGTTTCCTGGTCTCAATTTTAATTCCTTGAGACACATAAAATTTTGTAAACCATGTTTTATTTTATATGGTGTTTATTTAATTAAATACCCCATAAATTTATTATAATATATTTTTCATGTATTTCTTGGAATTTTTAAATCCAATTATTTTCCTTTCATTCAATGTATTTTGATTCAATTTTTATTAAAATCATAAGGGGTTATTTGTCTCAATTTTTTTTTCTTTGAGACATATTTCAAGTAATTCACCTATTTTGTTGTATACGGTTAATAAAAAAACATTTTAAAAATTATACCATTATTAAATTTTTTATCATGGTATTTAAAGTTCCATTTCAATTTATCTCTTTAATGATATTTTGTTTAAAATTTTATAAAATTCATAATTATTTTTCATCTAAATTTAATATAATTGTGACATATTTAATATTATGCACCTATTTTCATTTATATTGATTATATACTACCTATTTTATATATTATATCATTAATATCATTATAATAATGTAATTTTATGTTCCTTATCAATTTATTACTTTTAAGGGGGGTTTGTTATTTAAATTTAAAAGGGTTTTTATTTAAAATAATTTCTTTAAAAGTTTTGATGTCTTTTACCAAACTCTTTATATACCATATACTAATTCATTATAATATTATAATAGTGTTATTATATATATCTAAATTATTTATGAAGTTCATTTTTAACTATATTTTAATTTATTTATAAAAGTTTAGTAGGAATATTCTTAATGTTTTATGTACAAGTCAGATTTCAATTTCTTTACAAAAGTGTGAAAAAAAAGTTTTTAATTTTTATTGTTTGATTGTATTTTACCACCATTATGGACATTATTATATATTAATCTTACTTTAAAAGCTTCCATGTTTTTTGGAAGAAAATACCATTTCAATTTTTTAATAAATTGATTGTTTTTAATATTTTAAAAGAGAAAAGTTTGTTTTTTAAACCATATTTCTAATGCTATAAAAAAGTATTTTTACTCTATGTAAAAATAATTTAAGTATTATTATTCTTAAACAAGGATATGACATAATGATAATATCTAAATTATTTACCTAGATGGATTATGATGATGTTTTAAGGAAATTATCATGAAACCTATTTCTTTTCTACAGGTTAATTAAGCTATGAAGGAATAATGAATGATCGTCTGTTCTTGTGGTATAAATATGTATTTTTTATTATTATGTGATGTGTGGGTCCATTATATCCCTAAAATTCATTTGAAAAATATTTTAATATTATGAAATGATTCATATAAATTATTTCAATTATCTATGTTCACAAGGTAATGTATGAACATGGTTACTATTTTCTATGTTCACAATATAATGGAAAGAGAAGATTGTGATTAACTACGTTCAAGACTTTTTGGATAGACATTATTCCATACAACTATGTTCAAAATTTCATTATTTACTAGGTTTTTGTTTACGATATACCCTTATGAAACATTTTTATGATTACGTTATGTTTGCATGGTTTAAGATGATTGACTCATGAGTCATGTTTTATAAAAAATCCATAAGGAATTATTTATGATTATTATATTGTTGGATATTAATTCCTTAATATATTATTATGTATTTTTATTACATTATCATAACCATATTGTCTTATTATGGTCACTTATGATATTCGATTGTTAATTCATATGTTTACCTTTATATAGCATTTGATCTCACCCTTATTATGTTTCAATTTTCCTTGGTTATGAAGAATGATGTTATGTAAGATATGTCTAAAATAGTATGACATAAGGAGAATTGTTTGGGATATTTTGAATAATTATGGTAAAATAAGGAATCCTTGGTTTAGTGAAAAGATGTTTATTTTATGAGAAGGATATTGGTTTTGTTAGGTAACGATTTTTTCCAAATTCTTTAGATCTCCAAACACAAAAGGTCATGGATATATAACTGAATAAAAGTTTAATATTGATATTATAATTATGGATGGTCAAATTTGGTCTGATTCAGTTGGTATCAAATAAAGTATGTAAAGAATATGTTTTAGCACTGAATATAGGTACACAGGTATAAGGAATCTCAATTGGAATCAAATAATGATTTAGATATATTTATAGGTTAGGATGTTATACGATGAGGATAATTTAAGAGTTTTAGATATAATTACGGGTTGATAAGTTTATAGTTCATCATAATTATAGAGGTGTAGATACAAGTTTTAAGGTACTATTTGATTGGATTTTTAGGTGATTGATGATTTTTTAGAGATATTTGTTGTGTTTTAGTAATAATACTTGGTTATGGTATTGATATCCCTTTGGGTTGATATGTAATTTAATGTTGAGGGAATTATTTTTAATTGGGATAGTGTGTTAATTAATGTTTGGAATATAAGTTAAGAAGTATATATTACCTTGTGGGTAGGAAGGTTATTTAGTGATAAAGTGATTCAAGTTATTTTGGGAAAAGATTAATAATTTTTTGTGATTATTTATGATTAAGGTAATATTAAATGATAATAAATTTTATATTATTTGGAGATAAAATGGTATGTTGATTTCTAGGAGAATAGGTTTCCATGATTATTTTGTTGAGAATATAGAAAAGAAAGATCATCATAAATTATGACATAGTTATTTCAAGGGATTAGGTTATTGATATTATGAGGATAAAACTTAACGATATTTTAGTTAATCAAAAAGATAAATGAATGTATCAAAGGATAATCCATATTATGATTGATTTTTCATATTAACGTATTTATCAATTTTTACCACAACTATTTGGTTATAAATAGATCATGATAATATATTTGTAAAATGTATTTTTTGAGAAACTCTTAAGTCTTATACCATGAGTTATGATTATATTAATAATTACCTCATATATCTTCATCGATATGAGAAATTAAAATTGTGAGGATATAATTTATCGAATGGGGTATAATGTAATTTCCCAAGATTTTAATAAACCTTATTGAGTATATTATATTGGACACAACACCAAACTAAAATGAACCATGATACATTTTATTGATATAAAAGAATTCTGTTCAAGATAAACATTAATACATTATGAAAATTCAATATTAAATAACATTAAGAAAATGATAATAAGAATAAAACCTCATGTAAATAAAAATATAATAAAATTATTTATTATACAATAATATATTCCATAAATATCATTACTATTTTTAAATAATTAATTTTTGGGCTTAAATACTAATTCATTGATTAAAATTTAATGGTTGGAAGAAAAATAATTAATGGTATGTGAATAAAATTCTTTAATATTAAAAAGGGCTTTTCTCGAAGGAATATATTTTAAAGTGTTGGTATGTTATATCTTAAATTGAATAGTTCAATTTTATAATATGGTTTTTATAATTGGTAATATTTAAAATTTTAAAATAATAAATTAACACTCATTTAATTATAAATTTACATGAAATTAGATTAAAAACATTTAAAGTTAAAAAGGACATTTTTTTATAAAATTATCTTTTCTTTATATTGTATATTTGCATTTAAATATTTTTTTTTATCTTTTAGAATTTAAATTTGATAAAATTATTTTATTTTTTGGATTTATAATATCAAAATTATCATAGGGTATGATTTTTTTCCCATACATGATTTATTTTTAGGGGAATAATGAAAATACCATTTTTACAGATATCGTAACTTTTATGACTTAATTATGATATAATCATGGATTAAAAATAAACTAAAAATTTTATTTAAAAAAAATTAGTATAAGGAGTAACATAATTCATTCAAACTTAATATGTTTAAATTAAAATCTATTTTTGACTTTTTATAACCTCAGTAATATGTTATTCTAATAAAAAAACCATGTTGGATTTTTTATTTAATTACGTAAAAATAATCCATTCAATTTTGGATTTATTTTAAAGAAAAATTAACTTTATTTAATCAAAAAAAATATAATGGTAAAGAGTAATATATATCATTTTTTTTATAAATTCATTTTTATTCTTAAAAAATAAATTTTTCTAAAAAATGTATTTATTGCATTGAGACCACTTTTTTTAAAATAAAAATTTAAAACCTCTACAAATTGGGTATTTTAAAATAGTTTTTAAAATTTAAATCATAATATTAATTAGGTAATAAGTAACATTTCTATTTTAGTCAAAGAAAATAAGTTACCATAATAAAAGTCAGTCCCCATGGTAGAGGTTTAAATGGTTAATAAGGGGTTATATTAAGAGAGGTAGTGAATATCATAAAAACATTTATCAAATCAATTTTATGGGTGTATTATATACCTTAACTATATTATATTCTAAAATTTTCTATTTTGGATCCACTTTCATTGATAATAACTTCCCTTTTATTTAAATAAAAATAATGTATTTATAAAAGTGACACTCCTGTTACTTATAAAAAGACCCCTCCTTCAACCATTGAAATATACACCTTAAATTATAAATATACTATATAATATACCATATTTAATTCCCTATAAATTCTCTCTCAATTTATTTATCTCATAGTCCAAATAATAATTCCTAAACCACTCATTTCTTATGTGTCCTTCAAGAGGAAATTCAAGCTCTCCACTAAGAATCATCTTATTCTTGATTATTCTTCTATATCTACTTCATCCACCCATTATTTAATATGAATTTTCACTATCATATTTTTTTGGGAAATCCTTAATAATATTTAAAATTGATATTACTATTAGGAAATATGCATGTCCTTTCTCATTCATCTGTCATAACATGCCCTTGTTTGGGTTGAGTTTACCATCTATAGGAGTGCCGATATAATTATTATTTCATTAATGATTAAGGAATTTTATTTACTGTAAATATTAAGTAAAATTAATAAATTTTATATGTTTTAATTATTTTTAGTTGTTCTATATATTTTTTTTCAAAAATAAAATTAATTCTTTTTATGCAACCGAAATATCTAAAAATGATATTTTTTGGATATCCATGAAAATAATCACCATAAGTTCTATTAAGTGACCATATTAAACCCTAAATATATAAAAATAATACAATAAAACATTATTAAAATTATTTATTTGATGAATCGATGACCAAGGATTAAGAACTAAAACTTTTGAATCGAAACATGCATGAAGATCTAAATGGTTAAAAAATGTTGTTTTTAACAAATAATTTTTACTAAATGGGTAATAAGAATGTATGAATTAATGTTATAAAGTAATATAAATGTAAATATTTCTTTTATATAGTTTTCAAATAAATATAATTTTCTTTACATAAGTTTAGTGTGTGTCCCACCAAGTGAAAGTCTGAGGTAATGGTTTCTTGGTATAAATTTAAATTCTTTTATACATGTTTCATTTTTAGCACCATGTTTATTTTTATATGGTGTTAATTTGATTTAATTTCAATTGAATTAATTATTATATATGTTTTATGTAATTAATGATATTTAAAAAACCAAATCATGTTTTTCTTTCAATGTATTTTGATTCAATTGATATAAAACCATAAGGTTTTCTTTTTCTCAATTGTCTTTCCTTAATACATATATCAACTATTGCACTTATTTTAATCTATATAGTGAATACGAAGACTATTTGGGATATTATATCACAATTATATCTTTAATTATGAAATTTAAGTTTCCATTTCAGTTTATATCTTTCGTGAAGTTTCTATTCAGTTATTAGAAAAGTCATAAGGGGTTTTTGTCTCAATTTAACTTCATTGAAAAAGTTTTATATTGTTCACATATTTTCATTTATATGGTTTATATACTACTTAATTTATATATTATATTATTAATATATTTATACTAATTGTTTTTATTTCTTTATCATGTTCCTTATTTCAAGGGGTTTTGATTTTAAAATTTGTAAGGGGTTTTATTTAAAATCATTGCATTAGATGTTTTAATGTTTTTTCCCTAAATATTTATATTCCATGTACATATCCTATTTACGATTTCAATAATGTTATTATCTATATATTAATGATTTCTCAAGGTTATTTTTAACTATATTTTAATTTCTCTATAAATTTTTAAAATTAATCTTCTTAACATTTTCTAGAGAGGCCACATTTGACTTTCTTTACAAAAGGGTGAAAATAAAGCTTTTTAATATTTACTGCTAAAATATATTTTATATCCATCATGACTATTCCTTTTTATTAATATTCTTTTACAAGTTTACATGGTTTCTTAATAAATTTATATTTCCTCTATTTTCTGAATTTTTAGTTTTTAAAATCTACCAAAAGAAAAATATATTTCTTCTTATTTTTAAAGCAATATTTATAATAATTTTATAAAAGTATTTTTCATCTATTTAAACATAATTTAATTATTATTAAGATTTAATGGGGAAATTATATAGGTAAAAAATATAAATATTTATTTATTTTACATGGTTTAAGATATTCCATTTTAAAAAGGAAAATAATATCCCATGGAGTGATAGTTTTAGTGTCTTTGGAGACTAGATATATAATCCACTTATTTCACAATACTTAAGATAATTTCGAATTAAAGGCACCATAATAGACCATATTCTAGACATATTATCGGTAAGAATCATACCAAAATCATAGGTATTGAAAATAATAAGAAAGGGGAGATCTCAAACCCTTAGTAAGGGATGCATAACCATTTCCTCAAGGTTGAGTCTAAAAGAATATGTAAAAACATGTGTTAAAGAAAAATATTATAACATCATGAGTGAAAATCATAAGACATAAGTGGTATTAAAAGTATACATCATAAGAATCTAAATCCAAAAAAGTTCAACATGGAAGAATAATAGAAATAATAAGGTTTATAAGCATTTAATATAAACCTTGAATCATGAGAGCATAAGATCATAATGAACAACATACTTTAATTGTGGAAAAAAAATTATCATATGAAAATGTTACTTTCATGATCCACACTATCAATTTCCTTGTTTACAGGGAACTAAAAT
Organism: Viscum album; assembly: GCA_963277665.1. Taxonomy (NCBI): domain Eukaryota; kingdom Viridiplantae; phylum Streptophyta; class Magnoliopsida; order Santalales; family Viscaceae; genus Viscum; species Viscum album. Next base: position 262,430,126 of record OY728135.1, read on the forward strand.
TCACTCACTAATACCTATCTCATGAGATATAAGCTCTTAACCAATGAATTGGTGGGTGATATAGGACCCCACCAATTATCATCCATATATATGTGTGCCACATAAAAATCATTCACTTTTCAAAACATAAACAACCCATGAAAATAAAATGGATTTAATAAAAATTGAAAACGAAAATCATTCACATTTCATAAAGAACCCATTCAAATAAAACAGGTTTCATAAAACATCCAAATGGTATCAAATAACATCATAGATTAAATCAATTTATAAAAAAACACGATAAAAAAAATAATGAAAAAATAAATGGAAAATGTAGGAAAAATCATGAAAAATAGCTATATTAGATTTAAATCATTTGAATATATTGAAAACCAAATCATGAAAAGATATTTTTTTTAGAATATTTTGTATTCAGGATTGTAAAATCGATAGTTTTGAGTCAATTCTTAAAAACTAACCTTAAAAAAGTGAAAATAAAACCTTTCATAGAAATGTATTTGGATAAAAAATATTTTCCCCCAAAATAAAATATATACTACTTCATTTTAAATAGAATGTATTGATAGAGCGTTGTTCAATAAGAAATTGTATATCTCAAAGAAAGGAGTTTGAGTTACCAAGTCCCTAACCTTTTCCCTTTATTTATACAGAAGTTCTTTAATGACCTCTATCATAAAGTAAAAAATATTAATTACTAATTTTATAACTTTATTAATATAAATTTAAATTTATAATCTTCATAAATTAAAACTCACTTAATTTATTATATTTTTATAATCTATTTTCAATATTCAGTGCTAATAATATTGGCTATTTGAAACTAGATTCATAAAAATATTGTTTATTTTATTTTTTATTCAAATTTAATCATGAAAGTACCATTAAAGGTAGAAAATAATGGTGAAAAACTAGTTTTAGATTATTTAACGATATTGATGGATTACCTTATAATGATCATTAATTTTTGTATTATCCATAAAGAAAAATATTCATGATATATATTAATTATATATATATATATCATATAATATATAATCATACAATATAAACTGAAACCATCCATGAATGTTGTAGTGAAAAATAGAATGCATCATTCTGAGGAGGTAGTAGTCCATATGTGCACATGGATGATGATTTCATTTTTCAAAGGAAGGAATAAATAATTTTTTTTATCATTTTATGAAATTAAATATGGTATATATATCATAAATTTTAATTTATTTTCACTTTTGGCCCATCCAGGTTCAAAATTTATGGAAAACAAAACACATTTGTTCATATAGGTGGTAGTCTGCATGTATTCATGATTCATGTTTTCATTTTTTTAAGAATGTGGTACCTTTTCCAAATATAAAATAATAATTATTATAAAAATAAAAGAGGTTACATGGGTCTAAAATATAGAATAATATTATAGTCCTTATCATGAAGAGGAAGTAAATTAGACTAGAGATCAAATAGACATGTAATGTTTTAATTTACTCCCTCATCAACGAGACTATCCGCAACCATGTTTTCTTCACAAAAAATATGTGTGACTATGTAGTAGATGTGGAGAAGCAAGAAAAGGAAATACATCCAATAGGTAGTAATCCGCAACACAAGATGAGTCACACCATTCCTATTCGCTTACACAATGTTAGACAAATAACATTCAATCCAGAGATTCTTCCAACCATATTGTTTATCAAAATAAATAGCATGAATCATACTAATCATTTCAGCCTCTAGAGAAGTGGTGATGCCACGACATACAAAAAATCATCTAAGGATCTAACCAAGATGATTCATAAAGATAACTCCATAACCCATAGGACCTGAATATCCTTTGGAGGCACCAACCACATTTACTTTAATCCAACCAAAAAATGGAGCTTGCCAAAACTCTTCAAAAGTGTGTCATGTTTGGAAATAAATTCCATCAATACAAATACATAGCAGAATCCCAAAGTCATTCACGGTGTTCCTAAGATGACCCTTATGACAACCCTGCTTTTTATTACAACTTAAACATGATTCATTACATAAAACTTCACTTGATACAATAAAGAAGATCGAGAGGTTTAGTGTCTTTGGGGATTAGGATCATTACATAAAAAACTTAAAACATGAAATACAACATCTTTATTGAAAACTTCCTTTACATGACCACTACATTCCCTCGTACTTAGCATTTCATGGGATAACCTGAGGACATGCATAAGAAAAGGGGGAGCTATAAAGCCCAGTAAGGGAATACACATGGAATAATATGAGGAGTACAATACATGTTAGGAAATAGGCATATCCATAGAGAATAAGAGAAACATGAACATAAAGGCATGATAAAGCATGATAATCATAACATGGAAATGTGGCAACAACACTTAACATGGAATTAGCTTGAGCCAAGGATCATTGCACATAAAGCGTGAGTAAACCCTCATTTCACATAAAGCACGAGTAAACCCTCGTTGCACTTGAATTAGCATGAGTCAACACTCATTGCACATGATGTATCATGATACTATACTTTACCCAATGCATTTGAGCTCTATAAGGGCGCACCCTTCTTAAACATTTCATTTCATGTATAAGTGTGCCACATGGATCATAAAACATGGATTCATAAAACATGGATTCATAAAACATAATAATTTATTCCACGATAAAGGAATGTGGAATTCTTACATGAAAATTTTCAATAAATAAGTAAAGGTTCATAAAGGTGGATACCCTTTATGGAGAAATGGTCATGGTATCCACTACACAATGGCATTGGCTTAGAAAATCGGTGCGATTTCGGCAGCATAACGGCGTGACATAAGAATTCTTAAAAAATGGTCGATGAGAGAGAAAAGGGTTCCTCATCATATTTACATGTAATGGACAGTAATGAGGTCATATAGATACATGTACCAACAATTGTAATGAAATTTATATTCATGATACAAAATTATTGCTTGAATGTAAAAGAAGAGAGAGAAGTTCCTTTCAGAATTTCGGCATAGTAACAGGTGTACATGGGAGGAATTTAATGAGAGATAAAGGGGTCTCACATCATTAAAACAATAAGAGGGAAGTATGGGGGAGGTTCAAAACCATACCCCAACATTCATAAATAAAATTAAAAGGGCAATACAACTTAAAGAAAATTGACAAAAATGAGAAAGGAAGAAAAAACCTTTACTTGGAAGTGTGCTTCCAAAGGATAGAGAGAGGCTTGTGAGAGGCTTCTTTGGAGCTTGGGTCACCTTGGGAGGATTATATAGAGAGTAGGGAAGAGGTTGGACGAACTCCAAGGGATTTTAGTGAGGAGGAAGTGGGAGATTGGGTGGGTTTATATAGGAAAGGTGAGGTAATTATTTATTATTTAGGTTTGGGTCCCCTTACAATAAATTAATCCAAACCACAAACCATCCCATGGTTTTTTCCCATGGTTTTTGGAAAAGGGAAGAGGAAAAAAATATTTTATAAGGCCCAAGTCATAACTTCTTAAAATAATAAGGTTGCTTATGTGGAGGTGAGTCACACTCCCATGGAAATTAATTTAAAAAGGCAAAGTGTTGAATATGTCTTGAGGGGTCCATTAATGCCTTGAAAAGTAAGTCAAACAAACCCAAAATCACATTATTTTAATGATAAAACATATATTGTCCGAACATAAGGATTATGGTATTTTATTACATCACCACTGGGTCATTATGATGTCATAAAACACATTATATATTTAAACGGTATTTAATTTTTACCCAAAAATTTGACTGTCTCAGAAAATTAAGAAAAATTCACCGTTGGATAATTTTGACGTCCTGATTCCAGAAATGAAATTTATTTTATCTAAATTTTTTCTATATATGTTAATTTTCACTTTTAAAATAAAAACTGATATTTATCAAAAATTCACGGGTTTTGACAAAAAATGGCTTTCAAACCTTAATAAAAAATTTTAATTGAATTCATAAAATTATAAGATCATTTATATTTAATAAAAAATTAATTTAATAATAATATTATTATTTTATTAAAATATATTTAATTCAAAAATCCATTAATTTAATAAAATAGATTTCTTAATTAAACAATAACTAAAAACACCATGTGTACTTTAAAAACTATTTACAATGTATCAAAAATGACTAGAAATTATATTCATTATTTTATACAAAAAAATAATGTACATGAACATAGTACTACTTATTTGTTACATAACCCCTTAAAACAGCCGCATAAGACCTAAGGGTAAGGTGTGCGATGGTGACAGACTCTTGGGGCGGCTCGGATAACATCGCTCGAGTGGTAATCTATATCAACTTACACTTTTCTCGTAGACGGCCCCATTTGAGCTTGACATGGTGAAGCTCAGATTGGGCTTGGTCAGGGGCGAAGCACAAGGATGCCACCTCTTTTCCGAGCTCTGACAAATGGGCTTTATATGGGGCAATTCTACTGGATGAGGCCATCAATTCTTTTGTCTGAGTAAATTGGATTTGTTAAGGTCCTATATTTATACTAATAATGTGATCATTGTTCAACGACTATATTAATAACGGTCAAAATTCTTAACATAAAACCAAAGAAGTTGACATCTTATGAAAATATTTTGCATAAAGAGACATTTAACTAGATCAAGAGGGATTTTCCATTAATGAAAATCTGGGTCGTTACAATATTCCCCCCTTAAAAAATTTCACCCTCGAAATTTTCCTTTTCCCACACTAAAACAAATGTGGGTAACTCAGCTTCATCATATCCTCCGATTCCCAAGTCACTTCTTCAAACTTGTGGTTTCTCCACAACACCTTGACTAGGGGCATTGTCTTATTTCGTAGAACGTTTTCTCTATGATCTAAGATCTTCACTGGTTTCTCCTCATAAGAAAGATTGTCTTCCAATTGTACCACCTCAGAAGAGAGTACATGTGAAGGGTCCGGTATGTACTTACTTAAGAGGGATAAATGAAAGACATCATGTACTTTGGCCATAGTAGGTGGAAGTTCTAGTCGATAGGCCACAGCCCCAACACGATCAAGAACCTCGAAGGGGCCGATGTACCTTGGACTTAAATTCCCTTTCTTTCCGAACCTCATGAACTTTTTCCCCGGAGATATGAGTTGAAACACCATGTCTCCAATTTTAAATTCAAGGTCTCATAGACGATTATTTTCATAACTCTTCTGTCGACTCTGGGCTACCTTGATATGCTGCTGAATGGTTTTCACCTTCTCCACCATTTCTTCGACCTTTTCTGGTCCAAGTAGCTTACGTTAACTGACCTCATCCCAACATGAATGTGTTCCGCACCTTTTCCCATATATGGATTCATATGGTTCCATTTGTATGCTTGAGTGGAAACTGTTATTATAAGAGAACTCAACCAGAGGAAGATGTTGATCCCATCCTCCTTTAAAGTCTATTGAGAATGGTCTCAACATATCCTCAAGTGTTTGGATAGTCCGCTCGGATTGGCCATCATTTTGAGGATGATAGGCCATACTGAAGTTCAGTTCAGTATTCAGAGCATGTTGAAGACTCTTCCAAAACATAGAGGTGAATCTTGGATCTCGGTCAGACACAATAGATAGTGGTACACCATGCAACCTTTCCACTTCCCTGATATATATCCGTGCCAGTTGATTCAATGAGAAATCCTCCTGAATAGAAATGAAGTGTGCAGTCTTTGTAAGACGATCCACAACAACCCAGATTGCATTGTTTCCTTTGGATGTCCTTGGAAGTCCGGTGACAAAGTCCATGGTGATGTTCTCCCATTTCCATTCTGGTATGGGCAATGGTTGCATCATCCCCTTAGACTTCTGCCTCTCTGCCTTCAATTGCTGACACACCAGGCACTTTGATGTATATTCAGCGATCTCATTCTTCATATTATCACACCAAAAGTTTTCTCGGAGATCTCGATACATCTTTCTGCTCCCTGGGTGAATAGAGAAATTTGAACTATGTGGATCATCCAAAAGTTCCTTCTTCAGCTCTGGACTTGATGTAACACATAGTCTTTTCCCAAACCGCACAATTCCTTCTTCATTAACATTAAACTCCAAGGATTTCCCCTTTTTGATAGTTTTAACTTTTTCTTGAATTCCCAGATCATCCTTTAGATCATCCTTTAACCATTCCAAAGGAGATGGTTGAGTAATCATTTTTGAAAGGATTGATGATGTTCCCTTCATTATGATTCCCATGTCCATCTTCATCAAGTCTAAAAAGATTGGATCCTTCTCAATTCTCATCATTGATAGAATTCCTGGGTCCTTTATACTTAGGGCATTTTCCACCTTGTTCGCTTTCCCAGGGTGGTAATGTATTGAACAGTCATAATCCTTGATGAGCTCTATCCATCTTCTCTGGCGCATATTAATCTCTTTCTATGTGAATATATATTTAAGACTCTTGTGGTCAGTATATATCTCACATTTCTCTCCATAGAGATAATGCCGCCAGATTTTCAAGGAAAAGATCATAGCCGCCAACTCCAGATCATGCGTTGGATAGTTTTTCTCATGGATTTTCAACTACCTTGAGGCATAGGATATCACTTTATCATTCTGCACTAGCACACATCCTAAGCCCTTCTTCGAAGCATCACTGAATACAACAAAAGCTCCCAACTTGTGGGTAAAGTGAGCACGGGTGCAGTGATAAGCCTCCTTTTCAACTCCTTGAAGCTTTCTTCACATTCATCACTCCAAGAAAAATTTACTCCCTTTGGAGTTAGCTTGGTAAGAGGGTTGGACAATCGTGTGAAATTTCTCACAAATCGTCGATAATATCCAGCTAACCCCAAGAAGCTATGGAAATCTGTTACCGATGTTGGCCTCGGCCATCCCTCAATTGCATCTATTTTGGAGGGGTCCACAGATATCCCATTGCTTGTGATGATATGGCCCAAGAATGAGACATCCTTCAACCAGATTTCATACTTGTTGTACTTTTCATAGAGCTTCTCCTTGCACAAAGTCTCTAGTACAGTTTTTAAATGCTCCTCATGATCCTCCTTGGTTTTGGAGTATATTAGAATATCATCTATAAAGACTACCACAAATTTGTGAAGGTAATCTCTAAAGACTCTATTCATCAAGTCCATGAATATTTCTAGAGCATTGGTGAGTCTGAAAGGAATTACTATGAATTGATAGTGCCCGTATCTTGTACGAAAAGCAGTCTTGGGGATATCTTCCTTTTTGACCCTTACTTGATAATATCCCAACCGCAAGTCCACCTTAGAGAAGTATTGTGCTCCACGCAACTGATCAAACAAGTCATCGATCCATGGAAGAGGATACTTGTTCTTTATCGTGATTTTGTTAAGGTCACAATAATTGATGCAAAGCCGCATTGACCCATCCTTCTTCTTGACGAAGAGGACTGGTGCACCCCATGGTGAAGCACTTGGGTGTATAAACCCTTTATCTATATTCTCCTGTAGTTGTTTCTTCATCTCTTCAAGCTCAACAACAGCGATTCTATATGGAGTCTTGGATATTGGTAGCGCCCTAGGTATAAGTTCAATTGAGAACTCAACATCTCTTCTTGGTGGAATACCAGGCAGTTCCTCGGGAAACACTTCAGCGAATTCCCTCACAATAGGCATTTCTTCAAGGATGGTTTCTTCCTTGGACTCAATCATTTGAGCCAGATACGCGTGCTCAAAGGGTAGTAATATCCATGCTTGAGATGATGGAGCTAAAGGAGATTCATCTTAATCCTGACACTTGTAAAGAATCGGGGGTCAATTCTCCATACGGAGTGTGATTTCCCTCTCCCGACAATTTATGTTGGCTTTATTTAAGGAAATCCAATCCATGCCAAGAATTGCATCAAATTCCACGAGAGGGAGTATGACGAGGTCCGCTGGGAAATTTAATCCACATATTATAATAGGGGAGGACTTATATTCATGGGATGTAATGATTTACCCATTTGTCGTACTCACCGACATCTTTACTTCCATGATTTGTGGTGGTGCTGGGATTGTTATACTAAACTTTCGAGATATAAAAGAATGCGTAGAACCTGAATAAAAAAGTACGTTCGCTATTCTTTAATGAATAACTAGCGTACCTGTCACCACTTCATTGTCGGGGTTCACTTTGGCAGAAGTGATGGAAAAAGCTCTTCCTTGCTGTCTTGGAGGTTGTTGGTTGCCTCGGATAACCCTTGGATTAGGGAACTGATTTGCAAAATGACCCGGTTCTTTGCATTTGTAGCATTGAAAAACGTGTTGAGGTTCGAACGAAGAGTTCCTCTCCTATTTCGTAGCCGCAGGTCCTTCTTGTTGACAGTTAACAGCTAGGTTACCTTCTCTTCCACACCTGAAGCATTTTCTCATCCCCTTATGGCAATTTCCAGGGTGCTTCTTTACGCACTTTTGGCAAGTGGGGTGCTGTATCTTCTTAGCATCGTTGGATTTATCCATCGGACCGCCAGAATTGAATTCCACCTTACACTTCTTGTCCCAATGATACCCCTGTGATTCCCCGATATCCATTTCGACCTTGAGGGCACATCAGAAAATTTCCTCATAGCTGTCAAAGTCACAGATCTCTAATGATTTCTGCAAGCTAGGATTCAACCCACCAAAGAAGCGGTCGACCTTGCATTCGGGGGTAACGAAAAAGACGGAAGCGTATCATGCAAGCCTTGTGAATTTTTCCTCATACACTCCAACAAATTTTTCATGTTTTTGCTTGAGGGAAAGGAAGTCCCTCTCCATCTTAAGAAGGAGGGTGCATGGAAAATATTTATCGAAAAACATCTTCTGGAAATCCTTCCATTCCAACGCCTCGATCTCCTCCTCAGGCTTTGTATTTTTGATCAACGTCCACCATCGATCATCTTCACCCTCCATACGATAAGCAGCCAGGAGAACATTCTCTTGTTCAGAACATTGAAGGATGGAGAAGATCTTTTAAATGGAGTTGATCCATTATTCAGCGATCATGGGATCAGATGATCCACTAAATGTAGGAGGCCTTTGTCTCATGAATCTCTCGATAGCGACTTGTTCTTTCTTAGGGGGGGGGGGGGTTGAACGTTCATCTTGTCCCATGTTTCTATTCAAAACTTGAGTTAGCTGAGAGAGAAGTGTGACAATGTTCGCGATTCCTACTCCCATTGGATTTGGCATCTCATTAGTACAGTCATCACACTAATCTTCACAACGGTTGTTAGCCCGAGTCCTCCTATTACCGGCCATTGGCTGGAATAAAAGTAAAGTTAGGGGTAACACATAAAGGGTAATCCAAAGACAAAAGTTGATGACTCATAAATAAAATTTCATTCCTTAACTCCTGAGTATATAGGCTTCAATCATGGATTTTCATGATCTACTTTCTAACATATATTCATAGGGGAATTTTTTTTAATTCCCTTAATAAGGGTTCATACTAAGCTTGTGAATTTATCAAAACATATCCCCCGGGAGTGTCGTAACTAAGAGTGCAGCAAGGCCTATTGTCGTGCACTAGTTCCCGTTCGAGTCTAGCTCAAAGTGGTGTTTTCGGGTTTTACCCCTAGGATACATCTGTGTCAGAGCCGCCTCTACCTGCTCGTATCCAGACATGGATGTATTTGCTTGATAACCCACTTACTCAAATCATCACCAAAACTTAGGGACGTTTTTATTGTACTTAGTCTTGTATCTAAGGCTTTACTAGGGTTTCTTAATCCCAAAAATAACTAAACCTATCCGCCGAAACCAACTATGACAACCCTGCTTTTTATTACAACTTAAACACGATTCATTATATAATAATTTACTTGATACAACAAAGAATATTGAGAGGTTTAGTGTCTTTGGGGCTTAGGATCATTACATAAAAAACATAAAACATGAAATACAAAATCTTTATTGAAAACTTCCATTACATGACCACTACATTCCCTCATACTTAGCATTGCATGGGATAACCTGAGGACATGCATAAGAAAAGGGTGAGCTATAAAGCCCAGTAAGGGAGTCACATGGAATAACATGAGGAGTACAATACATGTTAGGCAATAGGCATATCCATAGAGCATAGGAGAAACATGAACATAAAGGAATGATAAAGAATGATAATCATAACATGGAAATGTGCAACAACACTTAACATGGAATTATCATTAGCCAAGGATCATTGCACATAAAACATGAGTAAACCCTCATTTCACATAAATCATGAGAAAAAACTCATTTCACTTGAATTAGCATGAGTCAACACTCATTGAACATGACGTATCATGATACTATACTTTACCCAATGCATTGGAGCGCTATAATGGCACACCCTTCTTAAACATTTCATTTCATGTATAAATGTTCCACATGGATCATAAAACATGGATTCATAAAACATAAACATTTATTCCACGATAAAGGAATGTGGAATTCTTACATGAGACTTTGTAATTAATAAGTAAAGGTTCATAAAGGTGGATACCCCTGATGGATAAATGGGCATGGTATCCACTACACAATGACATTGGCTTAGAAAATCGGTGCGATTTCGGTAGCGTAATGACGTGACATAAGAATTAATAAAAAATGGTTGATGAGAGAGAAAGGGGTTCCTCATAATATTTACATGTAATGGACAGTAAGGAGGTCATATAGATACATGTCCCAACAATTTTAATGGAATTTAGATTCATTATACAAAATTATTTCTTGAATGTAAAAGAAGAGAGAGAAGTTCCTTTCAGAATTTCGGCATAGTAACGGGTGTAAATGGGAGGAATTTAATGAGAGAGAAAGGGGTATCCCATCATTCAAAAAATAATAGGACAGTATGGGGGAGGTGCAAAACCATACCCCAACATTCATAAATTAAATTTAAAGGTCAATACAACTTAAAGAAAATTGACAAAAATGAGAAAGGAAGAAAAAACCCTTACATGGAAGTGTGCTTCCAAAGGCTAGAGAGAGGCTTGTGGGAGGCTTCTTGGGAGATTGGGGCACCTTGAGAGGATTATAGAGATAGTAGGGCAGAGGTTGGACGAACTCCAAGGGATTTTAGTGAGGATTAAGTGGGAGCTTGGGTGGGTTTATATAGGAAAGGTGAGGGAATTTTTTATTATTTAGGTTTGGGTCCCCTTACATTAAATTAATCCAAACCAAAAACCATCCCATGGTTTTTGCCCATGGTTTTTGGCAAAGGGAAGAGGAAAATAATATTTTATAAGGTCCAAGTCCGAACATCTTAAAATAATAAGGTTGCTTATGTGGAGGTGAGTCACACTCCCATGGAAATTAATTTAAAAAGGCAAAGTGTTGAATATGTCTTGAGGGGTCCATTAATGCTTTGAAAAGTAAGTCAAACAAACCCAAAATCACATTATTTTAATGATAAAACATATATTGTCCGAACATAACGATTATGGTATTTTATTACATCACCATTGGGTCATTATGATGTCATAAAACACATTATATATTTAAACGGTATTTAATTTTTACCCAAAAATTTGAGTGTCTCAGAAAATTATAAAAAATTCACCGTTGGATAATTTCAAGGTCCTGATTCCTGAAATGAAATTTATTTTATCTAAAAAAATTTCTAAATATGTTAATTTTCACTTTTAAAATAAAAACCGACATTTATCAAAAATTCACGGGTTTTTAAAAAAATGGCTTTCAAACCTTAATAAAAAATTTTAATTGCATTCATAAAATTATAATATCATTTATATTTAATAAAAAATTAATTTAATAATAATAATATTATTTTATTAAAATATTATTTAATTCAAAAATCTCTTAATTTAAGAAAATAGATTTCTTAATTAAAAAATAACTAAAAACACCATTTGTACTTTAAAAACTATTTACAATGTATAAAAAATGACTACAAATTATATTCATTATTTTATACAAAAAAATAATGTACATGAACATAGAACTACTTATTTGTTACATAACCCCTTAAAATAGCCGCATAAGACCTAAGGGTAAGGTGTGCGATGGTGACAGACTCTTGGGGCGGCTCGGATAACATCGCTCGAGTGGTAATCTCTATCAACTTCCACTTTTCCTGTAGACAGTCCCATTCGAGCTTGATATGGTGAAGCTCAGCTTGGGCTTGGTCAAGGGAGAAGCCCAAGGATGCCACCTCTTTTCTGAGCTCTGACAAATGGGCTTCGTATGGGTCAATTCTACTGGATGAGGCCATCACTTCTTTTGTATGAGTAAATTGGATTTGTTAAGGTCCTATATTTATACTAATCATGTGATCACTGTTCAACGAATATATTAACAACGGTCAAAATTCTTAACATAAAACCAAAGAAGTTGACATCTTATGAAAATATTTTGCATAAAGAGACATTTAACTAGATCAAGAGGGATTTTCCATTAATGAAACTTTGGGTCGTTACAGCCCTTTTGCAATGATTCAGCTTCACATATGGAAATAAGGATCCACATATGACCCAAATTAAGGATAAATGAGAAATTATTATGAATAATAGCATTTTAATCAGACTAGATCACATGATGAATCTCAGAAACCGAAGAAAGGAAATAATTCATGTTTTTATTTTTCATAAGGTAAATGGGAAATGTGGTCAATGATTATACCATTATTTTTAAAAAATATCATTATACTAATAATACTAATGTTATAATTTCAATATGGTGTAATGGAATTTGAGGAATAATATGTTAACATAAGGAAACATAAATGAGAAAGGATTAGTTAGAAATTTATACCTCACTTCTTAGATTATCTCCTTTGCAAAGGGGGTTAGGCCTTTGGGTGATGGTATTTTGAGTAGAACCAAACATCTTGAAGGTGGATAGGAATTTTTGGGAGAGGGATTATCAGATTTTTGTCTGAACATAAGGGGTTATGGTGTGATGGGAAATAAGGAGTTGAGTGACACTTTTATTAGTGAAAAGGGATGAAATTTTAGTAAATACCCAATTTTTTTAATAACTTAAATTCAATATTTAGGAAAGAATATCCAAAATTTGTAAGTAATATATATGGTAAGGGATAAGATTGATAAATGAATCCACCACTCATTAACACACAATTTTTAATCATGTTTGTGGTCTTTCCCTCTTGGTTAACCCCTTTTAAACACTTTTTGATTTTTACTGAGGAAACTATTTTTTAGAAAAGTAATTTATCATTTATGATTAAAAATAAATTAGTGGTTATTAAATAATTTAGACTTAATGACTCTAAATTTTAAATCATTTTTAAAATATAAATTTTCAAAAACTGATAAAAATTAATTTTTAAAAACTAAATGTACAATGCATTAATGTTTTTTTGAAAATATAACTGAAGTTCTAAAATTTCAAATATGAGTTAGTAAATTAAAACAACACAGTTTTAAAATTATTAAGTTACTTATATAACAAATATTTGGTCTTAATTTTTTTTCATGAATTTAAAATTCATACTTTGTAAGCTCCCAATTTTTATTCGAGGTATAGAATCTTTTAAGTTCAGTTGAATACTTAATTTTATCCTTATAAATGTGCCATATGGTTTAAAGAAGGGATCATGATATTTCGAGGACTATTTAGAGCTCGAAGAACTAGATTTTTTAGGAAATAATTGGGTCACACCGTTAGTATAAACGATGCCTCCGAGTCCGCATGATTAAATAAACAATGCAGGGTGATACATGGCTCTATAGAGGGGAGAACATGGGCTACACATGATTTTGTTAACTATATGTTACAGCCTTTGCGGTGTGTGTTCCCTAGGAAGAGGGAGATGCAAAGGTGGAGCATGGTTTGAAAAAACATGTTTTTTACAAACATGTGGGCCACTATCCATGGAAATTAGAGATGCATTATTTGTGCATAGTTTAGCCAACCATGCTACCAAACCGTGCGCCTCATAAAAATTTGGCATTTTTAACTTTTTACCCTCTCTCTTTATAACCATATTCCCTTTTTATTTTCTCCTCATAAAGACAAAAATTCCTTCTTCTACTCCACCTTAACATCTCCTTCTCACACCTAATCTAGGTTTTAGTGTTTCTTCTTTTACCACCTCCGAATCAAGATCCATTTACAACATTAGATAGCCACCCATAAGATCTCCATACCCAAGACTCATTTAATCATTCTTCTTCATATTGAAGAAACTATTTTGGAGTGACCTCATATGCCCTATTTTCAGGCTGTTAATATATTATTATATTTTCTTTTGATCCATGCCAAACTAAGTGTCGATACTGGATGAGGCGTCTACTATAGGAATAAGATATTTTGTCTATGAATTTTCTCCCAAAGTATAACATTTTTATAAAATGTTTCCATTGTATGCACATCAGTCTCACTGAGCATTGGTTCTAAAATTATTATAACTTTAATTGAAATTATTTAGAGCGTATTCTAAGACCCCAATAACAGTGTTTTACATCATTGGAGGTTGATACCTCAGTGTTGACCACCTAAAGTAGGGTGCTTTCATTTCTATTCATTTAGTAACCCATGTGGGTTTTACTGGATTCACCATTCATGTGTTCTTGACTAACATTGTTAAGGTAAGTATTTAATCACAATGAAATGAAACATTAAAATTTTAAATGGCCAGTATATAAATATATATATTACTATGCCTTAGAAAATTTATTTAAATTGATAATTGGTTTCATGTCCTTTGTTCACCCTATCACGTATGATGAAAGGAAATGGAATAAACCTAATGAATTGAAATTGTCATGAGTATTAGAAGGCCTATGATGACATATGTATATAAATGAAATGAGTATAAGGTTCCTAAAACATATAGAATTTTTTTTATCTTTATAGGAATGGTATAACTTGATCCTACCGTGGATTTACGTGGGAATTCCTTGAGCACTTAGAGGAAACCATTATGATTCATTGAGATAATTATATTGGTATATAACCACCACAGAATCTAATCCTTGTACTATTATGTGAATGGATTAGTGTTATAGTGATGATTCACTTGAATCTTTTCTAAATATTAGAATTACATGGACACACTCCTTGGATTTAGCTCGAATTCTTTATACATGTGGTTCCATGGATTCACCCCATTGGGCCCAGTCATTCTTAGCTCAAGATTACTATGACAAAGCTTCATGGAATCGATTATACTTTTTATAGTATAATTTCTTGGGTGTACCCCTTATATTACACTCATAACATTATATCTATGTTACATGAGTTACAACTATGAGTTGGATCGATCCCTGAGGTCAAGTAAGCCTTGGATATGCTTGGATCTTCTTTTACAATATCATCATTGTTACTCCATGATTTCGAGTATATTATAATTTTTAACTACTATCTAATAAATAAATTAATTCATATTATAATACCATATAAGGCTAAAGTAGGTAAGGGTTATTTATTTTCTCACTACATTACTTTTATATACATACACATAGTTATAGTTTATATTAATATACTATATTTGTATAGAAATTATTGGTGGTAGACTACTTATTTTATTTGAAACCCTATTTGGATCGTCATTGGTACCCTAGAATATTATATTATAATAGGTGTGGAAAAAGGGAAGCATCCCTCTTTGGAAAGCTGAATTCTGGCTTTTGGATGAGATATCGGTAGCAAAATATTGATCCACTGCTTAGGACTCTTGGTTAGTTTTTTCCTTTTTCATTATTTTATATATCATGTATTGTACTATCTACCTACATCCATGTATATTTTTTCCCTTTTTGTTGAAACATGCCATCATCTTTTATATATGATACTATTTATAACTTTTGATGATTATTCATTTCTATAATGTTTATTATTGATTCCACTGACTTATTTATTATTATTGTTACATATATTTTTAATTCATTTTTTTCACTAATTTTATTCACTCTGAACGGAGAGAATAGTCTCTCCTTAGACACACCCATGTCCCTCACTACTTTTTGGAAGCCTCTAGAGTACGGGGAGATGCGTTTAAGGCCATGTGGCTAACCAGGATCAGTTACTTGGGAGTGGACAACATCTAGGATATCAAAAAGTGGAATCAGAGGATTTATTTTCTTCACATTACAATTTTCGGATGTTAAAAAGGATATTAGAAAGATGTTGGAACTTGGTCACAATCCGTTCCTATGAGTAGGTAACCCACATTCAGGGTAAGCACCAAATTTCATGGGAATTGGAAATTATTTTTCTATATTACACCTATTATAGCTAATATATTTTTACTATTAGGTGATGCACATGGATTTTTTTATTTGTTATGCTTTATAGTGATTATAACTTGGACAATATGGGCAATAGAATTACTACATGCATCACTATAGAAACCTAATAATTCACATGTCATTATATATTGATTCATTTTTTTTCTTTCATTTCATGTGTTAACTATGAATGTTGAGGTTTCCTTCATTGTGACATATGCATGTTCCAAAAATATATTTCTCAGGGAAGATAAATTGGTTTTATAAAGTGTAATAATCAACTTAAATAGTGTTTTCCCATATTTGTTGATAATGGAATCCAAAATAGGCATTTTAGATCCATGTAATCTATGTACACCTGGTAAAATGAGAATGAATTTGGTAGTGACTACATGACTAAAAATTTGAATTTATAAAGTTTATGGGCCTTTATAAATTGGGAAGGGTAATCTTTTGAATTGAGCCATCACATTCTACCCATTACATTTTGATACTGAATGTAAAAAGGTTATTGTTACAATTAAATGGTAGTTAATTTCAATTTATAAAGAGTATATGACTTTATAATATGGGAATTACATTCCATTTAATTGATCATTGTATTATTTATAAACACACTTATGAACATAAAATATAAATTTTGAATTATAAATGAAATAGTTTCCTATAAATGAGAAGGACAAGTTCAATTTAAATAGTGTTTTATCCTTAAATTGAAATTGACCCTTCCCATATATAAGAACCCCTCTAAATAAAAACTTGAATGATTACCAATACCCAAACCATCGATGGGGTTAGATGGTGTTGTATGTTTGGTTATGATCCATTTTATCTCATTACACTTATGTTAGAGATCCTATATTCTTTGGTATCTTTTCTTGAGTCGTGTCCTTAGAATTTGTAAATAGATTCCATTACGACATCCTCCAGTCATGCTCTAGGATGACGGTAGTGATCATGCTCCAAAAGTGGTGGGATCTAAGCCACAAGTTTTACCCCAATTAGTGCCACCTATGGAACCACTAAATATTCTGGAACTGGGAACTAATTCTCAAATTTGAGAGAGTTACCTACCTTTGATGCATTAAAGGTAGGGTTCCCCACGACCTTCACCTGTGATGTCAGATTTCACTCATGAGTTGCAGCATCATCATCCTCTCATTTTCTCGAGGAATATAAGTCCTATGGGTGCTAAGTTTGGGCTAGATGCCATTCTATCTATCTTCATGAATATAAAGATTCCTCTAGAGAGGAGGGTCAAGCTTGAAACCTACATGCTGTGTGATTATTCCAAGCACTGGTGGTATGTGATTATCCATGCTAGTCATCATTCGGGCTTGGTATGGGTAGAATTTCATATTTCCTTTTATATTTATTTTCCATGATATGTCGATTGCCAACCAAGACAAGGAGTTTATGCACCTGGAATAGGGTGCTATGTCTATCATGAAGTATTTAGTGCTTTCCAAATAGATTCAATGGTTTACATCTCTTTTTTCCGGTGATGAGATATCACGAGCAAGACGATTCAAGGTTGGGATTAGGTATTCCATCTATAATAAAATGAGTGTCTTTTTCGGATCTACTATTTCTGAGAACATGAACCAAGATCTTCTCACTGAGTAAAAATTATGGGAAGTAGATAGTAAAGGTCACAAAGTGTTAGTGCTGATATGGGGAAGTAGTTCCTCAATAATTTAGAAGAATATCCTTGAGGTTTATCATCAATGTAGTGCTGGCCGGAGTGTCCATACTGGTAGCTCTATTTCATGCCATCAGTGTGAACATAAGGTTAAGTAAAGATGAAGTGTGAAAAAGACCTACTGGAGTGACATGATTACGGAAGGATGAGTTATCTTTAGAGGTTTTTTCTAGAACATTATGATAGTTTCTCATATAAGTGGACCCGCACCAGCTCCATATTTTGGATTAGGATTAATAACTACACATCATTAAGGAAGATGGAGTAGAACCTTATGAAAAAACCAAGGAGGAGGTCATGGATGATGTAGCAAGACTTCTAATTTTTAGTTCTAGTAGAGTAGACCTTCTCATGTTAGTACAGTTATAGCTCAGGGATGTGTATTAGGCCAGTTTTCCTCATATCAATAGATACATTAGGAGCAGAGTGTATGACTTTCTATTGTATGAGTAACTATTATAGTATCCTCTAAAATTATGTTTTTATTGTTTGATATAGGCGTATAACAATCTTTTATCTCAGTATCAATTATTAGAAGTCTTGGGATGTATATTATATAAATTTTTTGGGTGATGACCCTAGACACACCATTGGGTGCACAGTCAGAGGGAATGCTCCAATGTAAGGAATTTACCTTTGAGGAAGGTAGTTATCATTTATTATGATACCTACACATCCTCATGATGTTGGGCCTCGATTTCATTTTTATGATAGACTAGTTGGTCCCTTATCACTCTTATGTGGACTGTAATCACTGCATGGTATCATTTACATCACCAGAGGGAGATAATTTTCTTTACAAGGGTGAGTGGGATGTCCAAGAAAGTATAGATGGACCATAACATTATGGGTTGGGTGGAGTGGTAGTCCATACTGATAAAATTTATATAGAGTATTAAGGAAATATTTAGGCTGAGTTTCCTATCGTGGATGATAGTTTTATGAATTTTTTCCAGGATGAATTCTCTGGACTATGTCTCCAGAGAGAGGTGGAGTTTATAATTGATCTTGATTCAGGAGTATCTCTACAATCTACTCTTCTATACATGATGGAACCTATTGTGATATTGGAGCTTAATATATTATTGAAAGATTTATAATGCAAGGGTTTTATATGTCTGAGTACCTCACCTTGGGTTTACCTATCCTTTTAAAAAATAATTTGAATGGAAACCTTAGGATATACATAGATTATCAATGGTTGAACTAGATTATAGAGAAGTCCTGGTATCCATTTCCTCAAAAGGATGATCTCTTTGACCAGAACTGAGGAGATAGAGTGTTATTGAAGATCAAACCAGGATTAGTCTATCATCAAATGGAATTTAAACCTTTAGACCTACCACATATAACCTTCTAATGTTAGTATTGTTTACAAGAGTATCTGGTTACACTATCTAGTCTTAAGAACACACCCACTGTTTTCATGGCCATGATGAATATGGGTTTCTACCCCAATTTGGATTCCTTAATCATGTTTTCTGTGGATGACATCTTGGTGTATTATCATACTTAAAGAAACCATGCGAAAAATCAAGAAATCATATTTAATACACTAAGAGATAATATATTATATGATAAAATTAAAAAGTTATACTTTTTTGTCTATAAGGTTCATTTATTGGGTCATATAGTCTTGGAATCGAAAGTATCAGTTGACCAAGATAAGGTGAGTAATATTGTTTGCTAAGGGCAACCCAAGAATCTATTTTATATACAATTTCTTTAAGGATATCTACTTACTCAAATAATTTTATGCAAGAATTATCATGACTTGAGGAACCTATTACCAGTATTACTGAGATGGATGTGAAGTTCTTGTGGTATAAATCTTGCGATAAAACCTTTTAGGATATGAAAGGAAGACTTACTTAAACAATGATCCAGATCCTTCCTGGTTTAGTATTAGGCTATAAGTATTCTATGATGCATTATGAATTGGTATGGGTACATTACTGATGCAAGATGATAAAATCATTGCGAACGAGTCTTTCTAGTTGAGACCACACGAGTATAATTACCTGACACTTGATATAGAGCTTGAAATATTCATTCATGACTTGAATTGCTGGTGGAATTACCTTATAGGAGACCTATTTGGGGTGTTAATAGGACACAAGACCCTCAAATATATCTCTATGAATATTGAATTGAATCTCATATAGTGAATATGGTTGGAATACATTCATTATTTTTACTTTTATCATGCCTATATGTTTGGAAATGGAAATGAGGTAGTTAATGTGATGACTAGAAAAAATAGTAACAAGACATTTAGGAAGCCACTGATGAATGGAAGTTGATGAAACTTCTTTATGATATGTACTTGGAGTTTCTAGAGAGTTAATAGTAACTTTTTCTTGAATCCTTAATAGGCACCTCTTCACTCCTGGATAGGATGAAGAGAAGGTAGTTTTTAGATCCTGAAGGTTTGATCCTACAAGAAAGTATTTCAAGCGAGGACCTGCATCTAGATTGGTCTATCGACCAAAACAAAATCCAGCATATACTATAGATACCTTATCATTTTACATATAACATTACATGATTTTTACAATAATTATACATTAGAGTAGAAGATAAGGATCATAATGTCCAGTGTCTTAGAAGACTAGGTACATAATCTAACATTATAAAAACAAATCTTGATTTAAAGTCCATAATGAGATCCTATCATCCATTTTGCTCATACATCTTCATAGGATAACCTAGGGATGACATGAAAAAATGGATGAGATAAAATCCCAGTGAGGGAAATACCATAAGAACAAAGCATTAGCACATGGGATAGAAGGAATTACATGATGATATAAAAAGACATGTAACATATGGAATGATGAAATATAATTAATGGATCATTTAAACATGGAATAATAGAAATGTGGAAGAAACATAATACATGAATTTTTTACAAGTCAAGTCTAACTGCCAAGACCATTTCCCATAGTAGCATATGCCAAGGCAAATCTCCAAAACTGTTTCACATAGTAATACCAAACCAGGATAACCGCCGAGACCATCACACATAGAATATCATGAGGCTCAACTTTAACCAATTAATTAGATTGATATCTAGGTGAACCGATATTACACTTCATTAATGTGTTTTACACATAAAGAATCATACATAATGAATCTTACATAAATATAAGGGTTACCTGTGGAAAGAATTGGGTACCACAATCATGACATAAATCATAACCAATGGCCGTATCATGAAAGTGTCCATGACAGAAAGGAATTAGATAATACATGGATTTTGAGAAAATAAAATAGGAATATATCATGGTAAGTGATGTCAAATATAAGTTACAACATGTGATAAATGTATTTGAGAAATTTTAGCATTAAAACATTTTTGTGCAGTTTTAAGGAAAATACTATAGATATTTTAAAATTAAAAAGGGTAAAATATTTTATATAAAATGAGAAGTGAACCAAGAAGGTTTTCATAAAAAATATTATTTTAAAAATAAAATGGTTTCATAAAAAATAGGAAAGAGTTCACTTGAAATTGGGTAAAAATTTGGGAATTTCCCTTAAAACGAGTTTTCTTATTGGGAAGTATCGAAAAAGGATTCACTTAAAAGCATGAATATCCACAAAAGAGAATGAGGTATGGATCTTAAAACAAGATTTTGTAGAATATAAAAATAATTTATAATTTATACATAAAAATAAAATAAAATTTCATTTGGGTAAAAATAAAGATAGAGCAACCTGAAGGAATAAAGGAGGTTCAGGTAGAATTCCTTACGGATTATCGACATGGTATCAGGTGTACTTAAGAGGGATTCATGAGAGAGAAGAGGTTTTTTCATCACATATAAATAATTATAGACGTATTTCTGATGTGTGAAATCATATAACATCATTATGTATTACACATAAAATAGCATAGCATAGAAGATATTCTTGAATAAAAGTGAAATGGAGAGGATCCCTTACCTTAATTCCGATGGAGTTATTTTATTGAACTTAATGAACTAGAAAATAAAATTAGGTTCATTAATTAATAATTCTTGAACCTATTATATATGTAAAATATTTATTATATCTATTTTATGTTCATTTATAACCATTTTTATTGGTTATGAGGTTCAACTTCATTATTTGGGTCTATTTGCTTGCTTAGTTTTAATGATCAGTTCATGCTCAGATAAACATGTATGATTATGGTGGTTGTCCATAATTGAAGTAATATTATGTTTTTGAACATAAAAAAGGTTACATGGTTGAAAACTTAATTGTTTTACTTTAGGTTAAGTTGAATCATTTTATAAAACTTTAGTGACATTCTTTTGGGTTAATAGGCAGTTTTGACCACAAAGAACACATTTTGTTTTATAAACCAAAAACATGTGTAAAAAAGGATTATAAAACCATATATTAGTCATAATAAATATATTATGGTATTTTTAAACCATGAAAATGGTTTCATAACCATAATTGAATATGGTAATGGGAAATTGATAACCTGTCGGCCTTGATTGTGCTAAATTAACACATCTCAAACGGTGTTTTCATTTCATTCAAATAAAAGATAGTGAAAGGATAAAAGATAATGAAATATCCCACTAGAATAATTTAATTTTATTACATGTATTTTATTGGAGTTATAATACCATTTGGGTGAGGGTAGGTGAGTAAAGAAACAAGAAAAGAAAATAACTTGAAAGAAATAAAAGAATTGGAAAGTGGAATTTACCTCTTGAGTTTACCTCCTTTGAGAGCCTCTTAAGGGGAGAGGATTTGGTATTTTTAAGAGTATAGGGGATATTAGTTGGGGGGGTTAGGAACTTGAGGATAGATTTGAAAAGAATATTGGCAAGGCAAAAGTCTTGAGAGGAGTAAAGAGAAGAGGTAAGGAGGGGTGGTATTTATAGTGGAGGGGAGGAGGGTTTTCATAATATTATAATCATTAGTTTATTATCTCCCTTAAGAAAAGAAATAGTGATGGTTACAAGATTATGAATAGTCATAAATTAATGTGAGTTTGATATTTGGGTTATTACATCACTTATGATGTTAGGAATGGTGGATTAAAATTATAATGTATTTATATGGTAAATTTATGTATTTTACTATTCACAAAAAATTCATGTATTTCAAAAAAATCATAAAAATTCACCCTAAACATTTTTCAATGTTTAAAATCTAAAAATGAAATCCATTTTTTAAAAATAAGTTTCTAAATATGATTAATTTTATTTTTAATTAAAATAATAATTTATAAAAAAACCAGTTTTAAAACATTTATTTACTTATTTCAAAATATAGGTACATCATAATTTCACTTGAATCTTATTAATATACTATCATAAGGAAGGTTACTATTCACTAGGGTATGTCTCTATTCATAAGGGTAACAATACTATTCATAAGGGTTTTTTTACTATTCACCAAAAATTAAGTTGGTCACATTAGACTCCAAATAATTTACTGATCACAACCGTGTATGTAAGCTTTTCGAAATTAAAATCACAAAAGTGAAAAACTTATTTTTAAAGGTCACATATCACATAGTTTTTTATTATGTTGTGATTTCTTATGATTATATGACATAATTATAAGAATGAAATTACTATTGAAAACTTTGGGTCGTTACATATACATGGGTATATCTTGGTTCCTACAGACATATGAAGAAAGAAAATGTAATAATACCATTATTATTAGTAGGTAGTTAACCTAGGTATCTCCAAGTTGTATCATGATATACACCTCCAATATTGAGGTCTTGGGATGAAATTTCATATTACATGTTTTATCACTAGGTGTTCCACCTGTCTGAAGGTTAAGTAAGAACACTAATAGCCTGCTAGCTTATTATAACTATTATCGGTCCCAAAATCAAAATTGGATAAATTGCAATGGATTTTGTGACCTTTTTACTAATGTTGTCTTGATGTAATGACATGGTTTGGGTATTCATTGACTGACTGATGAAGGTATCCCAATTCTTTCATATTTGGAAGTCTTTCTCAATTGATGATATGGTAATAATGCATGTTTTTGAGATTATATGCCTACATGGGATCCCTCATACGATCATTTCATGTAGGTATTCTTGTTTCACATCATGTTTCTAGAAAGGGTTACAAAAATATTTGGGTGCATAGGTGCTTTTGAGAACATCTTTTCACCCTTAGACCGATGACCAATCAAAATAGACTATAAAAGTGATAGAGGACATGATTAAATAATACTTCCTTGATTTTAGGGATTCTTGGTGGGGAACACATACACCTAATAAATTTTTTCCTATAATAATTGGTTTCAGGAAAATATTCAAATGGATTTGTATGAGGTTATATATGATAGTTCATGTCATTCACCTATGTGCTGGCTAGAGGTAGGGGCGATAGTGCTACTAGGCCATCGTATCATGAATCAGAATTTAGAGAAGGTGTAGTTTATCAAAAAGAGTATGGATACAACTTTTTCAAGATATAAATCATAGGACAAACACCATCAATTACCTATGGTGTTAGAGGTATGGGATCGTGTTTTCTTGCTAGTATCACCCAGGCTTGGGAAAAGAAAGATACAAAGGTATTGGAATATGGAACCTCATTTTTTCAACCCTTCTAGATATTGGAGAGAGTTAGGACAATAGCCTATCAATTTCTATTACCATATTGGTATCATTCTATGCATGGAATATTCCATGTTTCATAGTTTCTTCATTACCATATTGACCCATCTTATACTTTTGATCATGAGGATATTGAATTGGATGTCGATTTTTCTTTTGAGGAGTATCCCATTTTTATTATCGATCATATATTAAAGGTCACTTAAGGAAGGTATGTAACTTTAGTTCATGTGATATATAATCATGAATGTGTATAAGACGATACTTGAGAAAGAGAGGTCGACATATGTGTTGAGTGGTCACATTTTTTATCAAAAAAAGTTATACAACCCTTGGAAGGGAAACTCAGGGACAAGTTCCTTTAAGGGGATAAGACTGTAAGAAACTAGTTTTTCATTATGGAATGGAACCTCTTAATTTCATTTGAATCCTTAATTTTATACTTGTAAATGTTCCATATGTTTTAAGGAAGAGTTCCTAAGAATTTGGGGATTGTTTAGATCCCAAAGCTACAACTTGTGGAGAAAATAACTAGGCCGGACAGTTAGTATAGACCATGTACTGGTTAGATAATCCATGTGGGGTGCTCTAGGGCTCCACAAAAGAGAGAACATAGGTTACACATAGCTTGTATAACCATGCACTATAGCCTATGCAATGTGCGTTCCTTTGCTTTAGGGGGATACATGGGGAGAGCACAATTGGACAAACTATGCCCCCAACGATGCTGCCCACTATCCATTAAAAGTAGCTAGTAGAGGGTTGGGCCACGGTTTGGTCAAACGTGCAACAAAACCATGCAACTCTTACAAATTGGATCTTTTTACCATTTTACCCTACTTCTTTATAACTCAATTCCAATTTTATTTCCTCCTCCAATGGTAAGTAGGTTATTATTAACCTCTTCCATGAGATCTTCTTATCATGAATAAGTAATGATTCAATGTTCCTTCTCTGTTCAACATTCCAAATAAAGATCTGTTTATCATGTTGGATAGCCACCGATAAGATCTAAACTTATTTGTCCAATGTTTTAATTATTTTTCCGAGAAAATATTCCCTTTTTTGTGAGATCATATGCCCCATTTTCAGTTCATTCACCTATTCTTACATTTTCTTTTGATCTAGGACAAAATAAGGGCTGAAACTCGATGAGTTATATACAACAGGAATAAGGTATAAAAATACTACTCTTTATTTCAAACATAAAATATTTTATTACATAAATCCTTTACTTGATACAACATAGAATACTGAGAGGTATAGTGTCTTTAGGCTTATGAACATTACATAACTTCTTCAAACATGAAATACAGATCCTTATTGAAAATTTCATTAACCTGAACACACACATTCCTTTATACTTAGCATTGCATGGGATAACCTAAGGATATTCATAAGAAAAGGGTGAGCTATAAAGCCCAGTAATTGAGTAAACAAGGAATAACATGAAGAATATAGTACATGTTAGGCAACATGCATATCAATGGAGCATAAGAGAAACATAAACACATAGGCATGATATATAATGGTTATCATAACATGGAAATGTGTGATTATCCAATAAAAACACATATTTTATTTAATGGTATTAAATGTTCATTTTTGATCTTATGGGTCTGAGTTAGTGGATTTTAATTTTGAACATCCATTTTCATCATTTGTGCACTTCGTGCCTAATGTACAACATTTTAGGCCCAATGATTCATCTAATTTTAAGGAACATAATTATCTATATTTTAATTTAATATTTTTATAAATGAATATACACTTAATTATAAACATTTTTCATTTAGGGATCAATGAAGGATTAATAAAGGATGATGGGGATATTTTGCGATGAAAGGAAACTATTCTGGAGAAGGTGGATTGGACACCAGACCACTGTGAGAACGTGGGTCCCACAATACAGTCCTAATAAAGCCCAAATGTTGTGGGATTCTATAACATATCAATAATAACATTTCATCCAATATTTATAAGAGGTAATTTTTAGTTTTAAATGGATTTTCATGTGTCCCAATTTGGAGATAAAATTATGGGACAGATTCTGCATCCCAGAAAAACACCCCATACATTTAATCATATCTCGCACACCATAAACTATTTTGGGATGAAATATTACAGGCTATTAGGGGAAATTAGTATCTTAATTTTTGTCTTATATGGGCCACCAAATTTTGGCTATCTAGATGATCATTTGAACACATTTTTTGAGTCATGAAATTTTGCTCGGACTGTTTGTCAATGATGGAAAAATCAATTCTCCCTCAACTTTCCACCCACTTATGGCTGACCATAATTAATTGAGGAGATTGTAATATTGGAGGATCGAACCAATTCTTAAAAAATTCCTATTTAAGGTAGTGGTGGTGGAGGATTTGGTCATATTTTGTGCTTTGTTTAATTGTAATGTTATGCTGCGAATTTTTTTCCTTGAGTTTGTCTTTCTCATGAAAGTTGTTCAATTCACCTTAGTTTCGTAATAAAATTTCTTCTTCTACTCTTATTTTGTTCTTCTTAATATCACAGTGATATCTTTGGTTTAAGGTGTGAATTTATTCACACCAAACCTTGTGAAATTATCACACAATAGTGGAGTGATTGTTATTTCATTGTCATTTGTTTTTATTTCTCCAATTCATCCCTCATGAGTCTACTTTCCACTTCCTTTGAAACAATAGAATAAATGGGGGGCTAACTCACTTATGGGTTGATCCAAGAGAGTATCAAAGATATGAATTGGATGTTATTTACTACCCCAATAATTTATAATCACTTCTTTTAATTGAGATTTTTTATTTGATGAGTTTAAAACATCTTCGTCCTTGTTAAATTTTAATGCCACATACATCAAGTGTTAATAAGAACATTTACCTTGGAGTGCTCATAAATTTGATCCTCTAAGTGTATAGTCAATTATTATTATGGTTTTTTGGTATTAAACTAGTATGTGATGAAGTTGTTTGATCTTATTGAATAAAACTATCTTGAATATAAGAAGTTGAAACTGTAAAAAAAAGAATTTCATCCAATCCACCCTCAATTGATAACCAATGATCAAATCATTATTTTAATTTTAATTGACTTAAGTATCTTAGTGTTCTTTAAAACCATCTGAAATCAAAACCAAGTTGGTCACTTCATATCCAAAGAATCCATCTCATAGGTTGTGTATCTTAGGAATCTTTTTAGGCCTTAGTGGATTCAACAACCCAAGATATACTACAAGGACCGTTCTACCACAACTAATCCAATACCAGCATCCTCCTATCCAATTCCAAAAACCCATTCAACGACCAAAGTATCCTCCGGGGATAAACCAACCAACACAAGCCCCCACTCAATCTATCCCTCTTCTAATCCTTTAACAGTTGTGTAAATGAATGGAAAAAATAAACTCACAATTATCTTCCCTTAAACAAGAAATTCAAACCATCAAAACTGGAAAGGTTCACATGCCTACCTAGGTGGTACCATCCTGAAATTTATGGGAATATTCAAGTTACACTAAAAAAAACTCATGAACAACTAAAGGATGTGACAGTTTTAAGAAGTGGGAAATCAATTGAGAAATATGAAAAAATAAGTCAGAAACCATGTGAAGCTTCAAACACTAATGAAAATTCAAATGAACCACATGATCAAACTGAGGAAACTGATAACAATGTTAAAGAGACAAACCTTCAAAAAATAAACCCACAACCTTCACCATTTGCTCAACTCATGAGGGGGAAAATCAATCCTAAATTGAATGAAACATTGAGGGTCATATTCTCACAATTCAAGTTGAACATTACAATCCTAGATGATATTCAAACTATTCCTACATACTCAAAATATCTTAAGGATCTATACACATTTAAAAGTAAATTCTCACATAAGAACCAATTCCTTCTAGCAATAAATTTTAGCACAACAATCCAAGGAACCCTTTTACCAAAGATGAAAGACCCAGGATGTCGTTATATCAATGTTTAACTAGGAGAGAACAAAGTTGTCAAAGCCTTGTGTGACCTAGGTGCAAGTGTAAATATCATTCTCTATGTTGTATACTGCCAGTTAGGCCTGGAAGAGCTCTAACCCACAACTATCACACTTCAACTTTTTGATCGTAGCATTAGGATTCCAAAGGGGATTTTAAAGGATGTTGTGGTAAAAGTAGAAAAATTCATCTACCATACTGGCTTCATTGTCCTTGACAACAATCCTAACTTAGGTAACAAGGAACAAACCACAATCATCCTTGGTCATCACTTCCTTGTAACAATCAACTCTATTATCCGAGTCCGAAATGGGAACATGATCATCACCTTTGGAAACACGAGTCTAGACTTGAACATCTATAATGAAAGATCACAAATAGGGGATAATGAAGAAATTTATGAAGTAAACATGATAGGAAGCATTGATATTGAATCCATAGAACATCAAGGAATATTTGAGGAATGTTTAAGTCAGGATGAGATTAACATCATTTATTCACATGAAGGAAGTTTATTTCCTAGGCTAAAATCACTTTCATATTTCTCCTATGATGAAATCATAAGACCAAAAATAAGTGAAATATTTCAGGAAACCAAATTCATGGAGACCAATCCAACATCCTAACCTAAATCTGATCAAGCCAATCTAGTAGCTGAAACATCTTCATGTGGGGAATCAATCCTATCAGAAACTCTAAAAAAATAAATTGATCATGAGCCAGTGTCCCAATATTCTGCTAAAATTTTGAACCATCCTGATCTTGAATTGAAAGAACTTCCTTCTACACTTAAGTATGCCTTCCTAGGAGAAAACTGAACACATCCTATTTTCATTTCTTCTTCTCTTCAATATGACTATGAGAATATGATTCTATATGTCCTTAAGATACACAAGAAATCCATTGGATGGACTCTGTCTGATATTCAGGGGATTATCCCACTTATAGGGACTCATAGGATTGTTCTAGAATCTGATTCAAAGCCATGTCATCAACCTCAATGGATAATCAATCCTAATCTCATGGAATTAGTGAGAAAAGTCATTTTGAAATTGTTAAAAGCTGGTATCATAAATCCCATAGCTGAGAGTGAGTGGGTCATCCCAATCTAAGTGGTTCCCAAAAAGGCTGGAATCACAGTGACAACCAATAAGGATGGAGATATTCTTCCAACAAGGGTGAGTAGTGGATGGAGAGTCTGCATCAACTATAGGAAGATAAACACATTTACCAAGAAGTACCATTTCCCATTACCATTTATTGACCAATTCCTTAAGAGATTCACAGGGCACACCTTCTACTGTTTCTTATATTGGTACTCAGAGAATAATCAAATTGAGGTCTACCTAGAGGATCAGGGGAAGACTAAATTCACATGTCCATTCAACACCTTTTCTTTCAAATGCATGCCCTTTGGGTTATGAAATTCCCCTAGAACCTACCAGCAGTGCAAGATGGGAATATTCCCAAACATGGTAGGGGATTTTCTAGAGGTCTTCATGGATGAATTATCTATATTTGGGGATACATTTGAGGGATGTATGAGGAATGTGGAGAGAGTCTTGTCAAGATGTGAAGAAAATAATCTAGTCCTAAACTGGAAAAAATGCCATTTCATGGTTAAAGAGGGACTATTCCTTGGCCATCTAGTCACAAGTAGATGGATTGAAGTTGATAAATCCAAGGTTGACATCAATCATCACCTTCCATCACCCAAAAAGGTCAAGGAAGTGAGGTCCTTCTTAAGAAATGTTGGTTTATATAGAATGTTCATTAGGAATTTCATCTCTATTTCTCAACCAATTAGTGCTCTATTGGTGAAAGAAGATCCATTTTTACGGACAGAAAGCTGCACAGAATCACTCAAGTAAGATCTTATCTCTCTACCTATCATGCAGTCTCCAAATTGGAAACTTCATTTTTAGCTCATGTGTGATGCAGGTGACTTTTCTATAGGAGCATTCGTAGGGAAACATCATGAGAAAAATCAATGTGTCATTGCTTATGCAAAAAAATATTTAAATGATTCACAAATAAACTACACCACCACTGAGAAGGAGTTACTTTCTATTGTGTTTTCCTTAGAAAAGTTTAGGTTCTACCTCTTAGGATCCCCCATAACTGTGTTCACTGACCATTCTGTACTAAAATACCTCTTCCAAAAACAAGATGCTAAGGCTAGACTGATTAGGTGGGTCCTTATATTACAAGAATTTGACCTCATAATCAAGGATAAAAAGGGTGGTGAAAATATTGTAGCTAATCATCTATCTAGGATAAAATTCAAAGGAAACTCAAATCACCATTCTGTGTCTGATTCATTTCTCGATGAGCACCTCTATTCAGTGAGTGATTTCCCATGGTATGCCGACATAGCCAACTTCTTAGTTATAGGAGTCATTCCAAAATTATTAGGGACCGAAGCTTGGAGGAAATTATTTTCTGATGTCAATCATTATGTGTTTGATGATCCATACCTCTATAAGTTCTGTCCTAACCTAATCATTATGAGGTGTGTCCTAGAATATGAACAAGATTCCATTCTTAAATTATTTCATAGTGAGGCATGTGGAGGTCACTTTTCCTATAAGAAAACAACTGATAAGATTATTCAGTGTGGTCTCTTCTGGACCACCCTCTCAAGGGACTCCTACACATTTTGTCAAAGTTGTCCTAAGTGTCAACAAGTAGGGTCCATCATAAAAAGGAATCAAATTCCATTCACTCCCATATTAGTGGTTGAAATCTTTGATTGCCAGGGAATTGATTTCATGGGTCTCTTCCCAAAATCTAGGGGATATTTGTACATCCTTTTAGCTATCGATTATGTCTCCAAATGGGTTGATTATATTCCTAGAAAATCCAATGATCAATAAACTATGATTAGATTTATCAAAGAAAAATATTCTCTCTAAATTTGGAATTCCTAGGTCTATCATTATTGATCGTGGAACTCGTTTTTGGAATCGTCCATTCTCAGCACTCATGGAATAGTATGGAATTTCTCACAAAGTGTCCACTTCTTAACACCCACATAGAAATTGTGAAGTTGAGTTAGCAAATCGAGAAATCAAACAAATTCTTGAGAAAACTGTTAATCCATCGAGGAATGATTGGTCAAGAAAAATCTTAGATTCTCTTTGGGCCTATCAAACTGCATATAAAATCATTTTAGGAATGTCCCCAAATAGGTTGGTTTATGGTAAAGAATTCCATTTTCCATTGGAGATTGAACATAAGGATTTTTGGAAAATTAAGAAAATAAATTATGACCTCTCATTTGCCGAAACAAAATGGAAATTAGATCTCAACGAACTTGAGGAACTTATGATGGAGGCTTATGAAAATTCAGGGATCAATAAAGCAAGAGTACAAGCTTACCAATCAAAAAATCTTAAAACCAAAGACATTATACTGGGTAAACCTACTCTTTTTTATAGTTATAAACTTTATTTACACTTGGGAAAGTTGAGGTCTAGATAGTCAGGTCCATACATATTGCATAAGGTGTACCCCCATGGGGCTATATAAATTTAAGATCCCACTAATGGTCAAAACTTTAAAGTTAGTGGTCATAGAGTCAAACCATTCATTGAACCAATCCAAAAAAAAGAAGTTAATGAAAACTTGTGTGAACCAACCTTAGATGTGGAAAATACTTAAATAATTAGGGGTCTAAGTTGAGCTAGCAATATTAAACCAAAGCACTTCACGGGAGGCAACACATGGTTTTCATCTTTGTGAATCATTTTTAAAAAAATAGGATTAGTGAATCATTTTGATATTTAAAAATAATATAAAAAATAGACTGTTGACCTATTCTTATATTATGAGTATGGATGGGTATGAAAGGGGAGTTCCATATTCAACTGTTTCACGTGGTTTGATCCTTGAGTAATACCTTACCCAAGAAATTTAAAAATAAGACAATGTATCATCAGTTCATTTTATTTTTATGTGTTTGTAGGTTAATAATAATAATAATAATAATAATAAAATTAAAAGGACATATCGTAGGTCGTGGAGAAAACCCCATCACAACTAGAAAAGATGTGGGGACTCAAACTCAGGACCTAAGGGAGATAGGGGCGCACGCTTACCACTGACCAATGACTTATAGTGCTTCTTTACTCTATAATTTTTCTATGTATACTTATATTTTAATTTTTTTATTACATGAATATATATATATATATAGTTTTGTTTTGTTTGTTTGTTTTGTTTTTTTCATCCACTAGGGAATTCTTAGAGTGACATGGAGATCAAGGGATTAAAAGGGAGCAACAAGAATTTCAACTTCAACCACCTGGTGACATCATTCCATGATCCCCATTTTCAATTTCATTTTTTTATCTCCCATTCTCAGCCTCTACCCCATTCTAAAATTTATTTTCTTTAAACACAAAGAATAATGTTATTTTAAGTTGGCGGGGAGATAAATTTTTTTTTGTGTAAAAAATGAATGATTTTAAAAAACAGTGTGCCTTAATGGAAGAAAAAATTTCTTTAAACTTGAACATGATAACAGAAATTATACACTTTGAAACTGAATATAAAATAATTTAGCATGACCTAATTCTAATTTTAATCCATGTATAATTTCATGATCATAGATTTTGGAAAGTGTGGCTGTCTAATGTAAAATTTCATCATTTATATTTTCATGCAAATAAAAAAAGGTCACAATGCACGTCCTTTGGATAGTGGGGTATGTTAGGGTTGGTGTCCTGAGAACCAACTATTTTGTACTTTGATTACATGAATGTTCACTTATTATATATTGTTCATTGTTCTGCATGACTACAATATAATAGTGTCCTATAATATTTGTTTCATTAATAAGGTCATGGCAGATCCCTGCTATGATGAGAACCTTGAAATGATATAACAAATATTCTCAAATAAAGTTTTGTGGTTGGATGACATACTATTATAGGACACATAGTATACAAACCTTCATGTGCGAGTACACGTAAGAAGATGAGACTCTATATCATGGAGTTCGCACTTGGTAATCTCCAAGATGGGAGATTATGAGAACAGATCTTCCAGTAGTAATTCCGCATGTTTTTTTGTCCTCAGACATTACTATCTATGAACGTGTGTATTGGTCCTTAGACTGGAAGATTATCATTAAATCATGTCATGAGTCGCGCACTTAGATTTGCTGACAAAAACCATCACGAAGATAATTGGCGAGAAGTAGGGTACATTGGGTGCGTCACGAATGACATGTTGTTAATGGATAAGTTGAGGAAGGATTTGTCCCTTCCATATTTATGGAAGTAGATATCTCGGGCCCTTTGATTGAAATAGAACTGTCGAACAAATTCCATGGCCATGGGGACACGACGAGTTTATTTCTGGAAGTCAAAGAATGACAGATCAGGCATATATGTTTATGAAACTACCATGAAACTTGCTTGATGAGATATTGAGACAAAGGGATTAAATTACATTGTAAGCGTTCATATGAGGTGACACGTCAATGTGGAGTTAACTTCTTTCTCTTGGGTGCCTTGACACATTTCTAGACAGTAATATTGGACTTTAGGCAATCTCTCCTAATGCCAACGAGAAAGAGGCCTAGAGGGTCACACACTAAGTGTATCCAAGTATCTAAAGTAGAATAAAGATTATTCTCGTATGTGGTTTAATAATTATTCAAGGAAGCCTAAATCATTTTAATGATGGAGGAATAAGGAAATGAAAAACAAGATATACCCGCCATGTATTAATGATTACACGTCGTGTAGTTTTTCTTGGAAAACAAGTACACGCTATTTATTAATGATTACACGCCATGTAGTTTTCATTTGAGAAAGGAAATGAAAAAAAATTATACGCTGTGTATTAATGATTACACACCGTGTAGTTTTATGGAAAACAAGTACACACTGTGTATTAATGATTACACTCCATGTAGTTTTCCAGTCAGGATTTTGAGGATATAATATTGTTTTATTAAATGATATTTATTATAATCAGTGTGGGAGAAAGTCAAGGAATTAATTATTCGACATGGGGGTTTTCAATAAGAGTAAATGAAATAAATGAAACATGTAACGTGATTATTTCTTGTCATAACTCTACAACCTCAAACCCGATTATAAATATCCTCACAACCCCAACTCTTTTCCTACAAGAGAATCGTTGTGCACAATAACTCTGGAGAATTCTTTCAAGGCCAAAATAAAATCTTCCTCCAAGAACGCTCTCAAGACCGAGAGAGATCCTCTTCCATAGGATCAAGACAATCTAAGGCGGACAACGCAAGCAAAGTTTTCTCCAAGCTAGCACCCGAAGACTCTTTTGGAGATGTTCAGAGATCCGAGGTGCACGTGTGGATCACCGCTAGAGGAAGTCTACACTTGGATTCTACGACACAATGAACAATCACATTGGAACATGATAAAGAATATTAACAAAGAAAGAACACCCAAAAGGTACTTCTTTTCAATTAATTAAATTAATTATAATCAACTTGTGACGATCCACTTTTGTGGTTTTGGGACCTTTCTTCTTCTTTGTCTACTTCTGTGAATCGATCTGTGGAGACTGGCATTAATCATCGTATTGATCCCGGATTGATCATTGCTAATGAAAAAAAAAAATCCAAGTGGGCACATCCACCCATGAGCTTCCGCTACGCCCGAAACCTACAATGGGTATCAGAGGCAGGTTACAATGTTGATTATAATTATTTAATTTTTGTTTATAATTTACGTATTTATATTTGATTCAATTCATGATAAATCATTCTATTAAACTGAATGAATGAGTTCTGTTCTTCCTCCTTCATTTCTCGATTCACATAATAGAAACTACTTGTTAATTTTAATTCTGATTAAAATAAAAATGAGTAACTCATCTGGAAGAGCCACTCTTGCTGTCTGTACAACACGAGAATACACGGCGGGTAATGAAAACTACAAATTGTGTACTTAGGTTCAATGAACCGATACTGGTTCGCCAAACCACGCCGTGTGAATTGAGTATACCAGAGTTTTATTACACTGTGTTGAATAGAAATTAACTACGCATGGAACCAGAATACACGACGTGTATGTTGAATCAACACGCTGTGTTGTCCGATCTGGCCCAAGTGAAACTGTATACAAGGGGAAGCCATGTTCCGTGTACACATGATTTCTAGGATGATAACCGCGTAACAAAGAAGTACACACCGTGTACTCCAAAATTTCCAAAGTAGAGAAAACATGCCAAAGACCCCAGCGTGTACTTTGGATAAAGGGTGAAAAGAAATACATTCCGTGTAAATATAAACTACATACCATGTACTTTCTAGAAATGGAATTTCACCAGGTTTCCTCCAAAAGTACAAAGACCTGTACAAGGGATATGGATGAGAAGAATCTAAAGGAAATTCAAAAAGGAATTTAAGATAAATAATTGATTAATTACAAGATCATAATTAATTAATTTAAAGCACGACTTATCTTAAATAATATAATTATTATAAGAATCTGAATTCTAAATATGCGTAAATATCGTTGCATTCTATGGATGATCATGAGATAGACCAAAGACCCTTTGTATGTGTGTATGGTTTCATTTAAATTTGTTTAATTTAAATTAATTGTCCTGCGAGCCTTCTTCCAATAAAATGTAGGGCCTGCATGCCCATGGTTTCTCTAATGTAAACCCCATGTAATGGAGGATCTCCCAAGCCAAAGGAGACGGTTCAAAATCCGAAGCAGAGGCAAAACCAACCTAAGAAGATGAAAAGGTGGAAAGGTGGGAGCTGCAAAACACGAACCATCGGTTCAGGGTGTTTTTCCCTAGGTCAGGGTTAGCTTATCAAAACCGCAAGATAATCTAACCAATAGAAGTTCGTGATCATGAAATCTTATTTTATTTCTATCTGATTGCATTGTTTATTTATTATGTATGTGTTTTCATGATCACATAGTTAATAAAATGAACAACCATTCAAAGATGAAATAAAATAAAAACCGGACTATGCGTAAACATTTTCAGAACATGGTTAATCACTTTAGCGAGAATCACTTAATATTAACAAGCATGTGATAATGAGAAAATACGCATAAAGGATTAAAATCCTTCAATACCATATTAAGTCAGACCAATCCGTCCATTACTTGATTAAGGGAAAGACTCAATAAAACTATGTGTTTGACTAACCCTTATTGGGACACTTACTTTTATAAAGGAATCCCTTATGAAAGGTTTCGGGTTGACCTAACCATATTACATCAAGAGGAGTAGCCCTATCTAGACTTGATGTAATATTGGAGGAAATAGTTGAGGAAATCAAAGTCAGGATTTCATGATTGGGGAGTCCACTCAACAAATCAAGGAACTGTAATCTCATAGTTGGCAAAGACCTACCTACCTAAATACCTTCAAATAACATGACCAACCCTTGTGGGGGTTATGCGAAGGGGAATATGGATCCTTGCCACTAGAATGCCAAAGCAACTGGACATTCCGAGTTCAATGGTGAGGGCCATTGGGACTTGATAAAATAGTGGGAGAATTAATAAATTCATTTATTATTCTTCATAAAATGTAATCAAGAAAGTACTAATAAATATGCTCTTTTAAATTGTAGAATCAAATATGACAAGCTCGTCAACCACATTTTCTCTATGATCAATTATAGGCAAAGAAAATATCCTCACCAGTAGTAACTTTTAGGAATGGTTTAGGCACCTTCGGGTTATCCTACACCATGAATTAAAGTTTTATGTGTTTGACTAACCCTTATTGGGACACTTACTTTTATAAAGGAAGCCCTTATGAAAGGTTTCGGGTTGACCTAACCATATTACATCAAGAGGAGTAGCCCTATCTAGACTTGATGTAATATTGGAGGAAATAGTTGAGGAAATCAAAGTCAGGATTTCATGATTGGGGATTCCACTCAACAAATCAAGGAACTGTAATCTCATAGTTGGAAAAGACCTGCCTACCTAAATACCTTCAAATAACATGACCAACCCTTGTGGGGGTTATGCGAAGGGGAATATGGATCCTTGCCACTAGAATGCCAATGCAACTGGACATTCCGAGTTCAATGGTGAGGGACATTGGGACTTGATAAAATAGTGGGAGAATTAATAAATTCATTTATTATTCTTCATAAAATGTAATCAAGAAAGTACTAATAAATATGCTCTTTTAAATTGTAGAATCAAATATGACAAGCTCGTCAACCAAATTTTCTCTACGATCAATTATTTACAAAGACAATATCCTCACCAGTAGTAACTTTTAGGAATGGTTTAGGCGCCTTCGGGTTATCCTACGCCATGAATTAAAGTTTTACATGCTGGAGTCCTCACTTCCCGATTCCCCTACCCTTGGGGCGAGTGATGAAGATTTCCTAGTCTATAATCAACATTTGAGCGATGCACTCAACGTTCAATGTTTGATACCGTCATCTATGTCTAGTGAGCCTGTGAAGTCTCATGAAGACATGGATGCCTACAACATGCTTGATAACCTCCGTGGTTTATACCAGGGGAGAGCAATAATATAATTATTAAAAGAATCTGAATTCTAAATATGCGTAAATATCGTTGCATTCTATGGATGATCATGAGATAGACCAAAGACCCTTTGTATGTGTGTATGGTTTCATTTAATTTTTTTTAATTTAAATTAATTGGCTTGAGAGCCTTATTCCAATAAAATGTAGGGCCTGCATGCCCATGGTTTCTCTAATGTAAACCCCATGTAATGGAGGATCTCCCAAGCCAGAGGAGACGGTTCAAAATCCGAAGCTGAGGCAAAACCAACCTAAGAAGATGAAAAGGTGGAAAGGTGGGAGCTGCAAAACACGAACCATCGGTTCAGGGTGTTTTTCCCTAGGTCAGGGTTAGCTTATCAAAACCGCAAGATAAGATAACCAATAGAAGTTTGTGATCATGAAATCTTATTTTATTTCTATCTGATTGCATTGTTTATTTATTATGTATGTGTTGTCATGATCACATAGTTAATAAAATGAACAACCATGCAAAGATGAAATAAAATAAAAACCGGACTATGCGTAAACATTTTCAGAACATGGTTAATCACTTTAGCAAGAATCACTTAATATTAACAAGCATGTGATAATGAGAAACTACGCATAAAGGATTAAAATCCTTCAATACCATATTAAGTCAGACCAATCCGTTCAGTACTTGATTAAGGGAAAGACTCAATAAAACTATGTGTTCGACTAACCCTTATTGGGACACTTACTTTTATAAAGGAAGACCTTATGAAAGGTTTCAGGTTGACCTAACCATATTACATCAAGAGGAGTAGCCCTATCTAGACTTGATGTAATATTGGAGGAAATAGTTGAGGAAATCAAAGTCAGGATTTCATGATTGGGGAGTCCACTCAACAAATCAAGGAACTGTAATCCCATAGTTGGCAAAGACCTGCCTACCTAAATACCTTCAAATAACATGACCAACCCTTGTGGGGGTTATGCGAAGGGGAATATGGATCCTTGCCACTAGAATGCCAAAGAAACTGGACATTCTGAGTTCAATGGTGAGGGCCATTGGGACTTGATAAAATAGTGGGAGAATTAATAAATTCATTTATTATTCTTCATAAAATGTAATCAAGAAAGTACTAATAAATATTCTCTTTTAAATTGTAGAATCAAATATGACAAGCTCGTCAACCACATTTTCTCTACGATCAATTATAGACAAATACAATATCCTCACCAGTAGTAACTTTTAGGAATGGTTTAGGCACCTTCGGGTTATCCTACGCCATGAATTAAAGTTTTACGTGCTGCAGTCCTCACTTCCCGATTCCCCTACCCTTGGGGCGAGTGATGAAGATTTCCTAGTCTATAATCAACATTTGAGCAATGCACTCAACGTTCAATGTTTGATACCGTCATCTATGTCTAGTGAGCTCGTGAAGTCTCATGAAGACATGAATGCCTACAACATTCTTGATAACCTCCGTGGTTTATACCAGGAGAGAGGAATATAGGAAACATTTGAGATCTCCAAGGCTCTATTTCATAGCAAGCATGGAGAGGGTGCCCCAGCCAGGACTCATGTAGTCAAGATCATTGGCTATATTGAGAGCTTGGAGGTTCTAGGGATTAAACTCCCAGAAGAACTGGGTTCCAATATCATTCTTGCATCACTCCCCCAGAGCTTCTCAAACTTTTTTGTGAACTTCAACATGAACAACATTGAGAAGTCTCTGTCTGATCTTCTTACACTCATTCGCCAAGTGGACAATGACATGAAGCGTGAAAAGCCTTCTGTACTCATGGTGAATAAAAATAAAGGTAAGGTGAAGATATTTAAGCCCAAATCTTCTTCAAGGCCTTCCAAGAAAAGGAATATCAAAGGGGAGGCAAGAGAACAGGAGGCTGTTTGTTTCACATGTGGTAAGAAGGGCCACTGGAAGAAAAACTGCACCCAGACAAGGAAGCAAGGGGAAGCATGAGGTGCGTTTGTTATCGAATGAAATCTATCTGTTTCTAACAATTGGGTATTAGATACTGCTTGTGGTGCTCACATTTTTATCCAAATACAGGCACCAAGTAGATTCAGAAAGTTTGAATGAGGTGAGGTGGATCTACGAGCAGCCAACGGAGCCAGAATCACTACTGTAGCTATCAGAGACTACCACCTCACATTGCCTACTAGGATGGTATTGGGTTTGAAAGGATTTTATTATGTACCCTCTATAACCAAAAACATTATTTCAGTATCCAAATTAGATACTGATCAATTCATCTTAAATTTTGTAAGTGGATGTTGCTAATTTTATAAAGATAACATTTGTTTTGGCAGGACACATTTATATAACGACATTTATGTGTTAGACTACACAAACCAAGTTATGGAAATTGATGAAAAAGTTAATTCACATGACTCATACCACACCCAACTTTAGCATCACCATCTAGGTCATGTCAATGATAAACGTTTGAAAAAATTACATCAATATGGGTATTTAGATTCTTTATAACTAAAACCACTTGGTGTATGTCATGTGTGTCTACAAGGAAAAATTTCCAAAGCCCCATTTAGTGGGAAAGGTGAAAGGGCTAAAGAGCTTCTAGAATTAGTTCACACAGATGTGTGTGGACCATTTCTAGTTGAATCAAGGGGTGGGTTCTCATACTTCATAACATTTACAGATGATTTTAGTAGATATGGATATATTCACTTAATGAGGTATAAGTAAGATTCTTTTGATCGGTTCAAAGAATACAAGAATGAAGTTGAGAACCATATTGGTAAGAAGATTAAGAAACTCTTCTTAGAAAGAGGAGGAGAATATCTTAACCAGTACTTCATTTATTTCTTACGGGTGTTTGGGATTCTATCTCAACTCAATCCTCCTTACACACCTTAGTGGAATGGTGTCAGTGAAAGGAGGAACCACACCCTATTAGACATGGTGAGATCAATGATGATTCATGCGAGTCTTCCATTATCCTTTTGGGGATATGCATTACAAACAGCAGCACACATACTAAACCAAGTACCAACTAAATCGATAAATTGTATTCCATAGGAGTTATGGAGTGGAAGCAAAGCCAGGTTATCGAATTTACATGTGTGGGGTAGAGAAGCATTTGTTAAGGCCTCTTTAGGTAACAAACATGCACCCCGAGGCACAAAGTGTATCTTTATAGGATATCCCAAGGAAAAAAGGGGATATTACCTATACAACCCCTCATACAAAAAGGTTATAGTGGAAAGAAACACCATATTACTTGAGAGGGAGCACATATCCAAAAGAGATAGTGGTAGAGAGATAGACTTCGATGAAGTCGAGGCTCAAGATACAAAGGAGTTGGTACAAGAACAGATTCCACAAAGCCCCGTGGAAGAACAATATGTTCTAGAGACACAAGAACTGCGTAGAAGCATGAGAGAGGTGAGAGAACCAGAATGATATGATTTTCTTATCACTGAGGATGGTGACTCATTATTGGTTGACAATGATGATCCTCATACCTACAAGGAAGCAGTTTAAGGCACAGACGCTACAAAGTGGCAAGAAGCCATGAATTCTGAAATTGATTCCATGTACCAAAACCAAGTCAGGATTTTGGTATATCCTCCAGTTGATGTAAAGCCTATTAGTAATAAATGGGTATTAAAGAAGAAACTAGACATGGAGGGTAAATTCAGCATCTATAAGGCACGACTAGTTGCAAAAGGTTTTAGACAGCGTCAAGGAATTGAATATAATGAAACATTTTCACTGGTTGCGATGCTGAAATCCATCAGAATCCTATTGGCCATTTCTGCTTACCATGACTATGAAATTTGGAAAATGGATTTCAAAACAACATTCCTTAACTGGAACCTCTAAGAAGATGTCTACATGACACAACCTGAAGGGTTTATGACTCCAAAGGATGCCAACAAGGTATGCAAGTTACAGAAATCCATTTATGGATTTAAAAAATCATCAAGGTCATGGAACATTAATTTTGATGAAGCTGTAACAGAATTTGGATTTGTTAAGAACGAATGTG
The DNA here is from genome assembly GCA_963277665.1 of Viscum album. NCBI lineage: Eukaryota > Viridiplantae > Streptophyta > Magnoliopsida > Santalales > Viscaceae > Viscum > Viscum album. The sequence goes on from OY728135.1 coordinate 262,472,058, forward strand.
AGCCTTATGTCTACAAGAGGTTTAGTGTAAGTGCAATCAGTGTCCTAATAGTATATGTTGATGACATATTACTAATTGGAAACGAAGTACCTGTCTTATAGTCAGTTAAGGCATGGTAAGGTAAATGCTTCTCCATAAAATACTTGGGCGAGGCAGCATATATTCTTGGGATCAAGATCCATCGTGATAGATCCAAGTGAATTTTGGGCCTGAGTCAAAGTACACAAATTGACAAGATACTGAAGAGATTCAATATGGAACAATCCAAGAGGGTATTATTTCCAGTGTCACATGGAATTCATCTTTCCAAGAAAATGTGTCCTCAGACACATGAGGAAAGAAATAAAATGGAAAGGATCCCTTACGCATCCGTAATTGGTTCAGTCATGTATGATATGATATGTACAAGGATAGATGTTTCTTACACATTAAGTGCAGTAGGTAGCTATCAAGTTGATCCAGGAGACTACCATTGGATGGAAATCAAGACTATCCTTAAGTATCTGAGGCGTACTAAGGATATGTTCCAGGTTTATGGAGGAGATGAGGAACTTGTTAGAAGAGGACATGTAGATGCTTGTTTCTAGACAGATCAAGATGACATGAAGTCACAGACTGGATACATCTTCAGTTTGATTAGAGGTGCAGTGAGATGGAAGAGCTCAAGGAAAAGTGTGGTGGTAGATTCTACAGCAGAGTCCGAGTATATTGTAGCTTCTGAGGCAGCTAAAGAAGAAGTATGGATGCAAAGATTCATCCAAGAGCTATATGTAGTACCTAGAAGTAAATATCATATCACACTCTATTGTGATAATACTGTAGCAGTGGCACTTAAAAAAGAGCCAAGGTCACATCAGCAGACAAAGCAGATACTTCAGAAGTATCATCTCTTAAGGGATTTTTCTCAGAGAGGTGAAGTTGCAGTGAGCAGTATTTCCATGGAAGACAACGTGGCAAACCCCTTGACTAAATCCTTGACTCAGCAGAAACATGATCATCATGTGAGGTCTAGCGAACTAAAAGTCGTAGGCAGTTGGCTCTAGTCCAAGTGGGAGTTTGTTAGGGTTGTTGTCCTGAGAACCAACTGTTTTGTACTTTGATTACATGAATGTTCACTTATTATATATTGTTCATTGTTCTGCATGACTATAATATAATAATGTCCTAGAATATTTATTGCATTAATAAGGTCATGGCCGATCCATGCTATGATGAGAACCTTGAAATGATATAATAAATATTCTCAAATAAAGTTATGTGGTTGGATGACATACTACGATAGGAAACAAAGTATACAGACCGTCATGTTCGAGTAATCATAAGAAGACAAGACTCTCTCTCATGGAATTCGCACTTGGTAATCTCTAATATGGGAGATTATGAGAACAGACCCACCAGTAGTAATTCCACATGTTTTTGTGTCATCAGAAATTACTATCTACGAACATGTGTAATGTTCCTTAGACGGGAAGATTATCATTAACTCATGTCATGACTTGCACACTTAGATTTGCTGACGAAAAACGTCATGAAGACAGTTTGTGGGATTTAGGGTACGTTGGGTGCATCATGAATGACATGTTGTTAATGGATAAGTCGAGGAAGGATTTTTCCCTTCCATATTTATGGAAGTAGATATCTCGGTCCCTTTGATTTAAATAGAACTGTCAAACAAATTCCATGGCCATGGTGACACAACGAGTTTATTTCTAGAAGGCAAAGAATGACAGATTAAGCATATAGGTTTATGAAACTACCATGAAACCTACTTGATGAGATATTGAGACAAAGGGATTAAATTAAACATTAAGCATTCGTATGAGGTGACACGTCAATGAAGCATTAACTTCTTTCTCTTGGGTGCCTTGACCCGTTAATAGATAGTAATCTTGGAATTTAGGCAAGCTCGCCTAATGCCAACTAGAAAGAGGCCTAGATGGTCACACACTAAGTGTATCCAAGTATCTCAAGTAGAATAAAGATTATTCCTATACGTGGTTTAATAATTATTCAAGTAATCCTAAATCGTTTTAATGATAGAGGAATAAGGAAATGAAAAACAAGAAATACACGCCATGTATTAATGACTACACAACGTGTAGTTTTTCCTGGAAAACAAGTACATGCCATGTATTAATGATTACACGCCATGTAGTTTTTATTTTGGAAAGGAAATGGAAAACAAGTACACACCATGTATTAATGGTTACAAGCTGTGTAGTTTTATGTAAAACAATTACACGCCATGTATTAATGATAACACGCTGTGTAGTTTTTCAATCGGGATTTTGAGGATATAATATTGTTTTATTAGATAATATTTATTATAATCAGCATGGGCACATGTCAAGGAATTAATTATTCGACATGGGGGTTTTCAATAAGAGTCAATGAAATAAATAAAACACATAACCCATTTATTTATTGTCCTAACTCTACAACCTCAAACCCGATTATAAATATCCTCACAACCCCAACTCTTTTCCTATAAAAGAATTGTTGTGCACAACAATTCTAGAGAATTCTTTCAAGTCCGAAAGAACCAATTCCACCAAGAACACTCTCAAGACCGGGAGAGATCATATTTCATAGGTTCAAGATGATCTAAGGGGGACAACTCAAGCTAAGGTTTCTCCACACTAGCACCTGGAGACTCTTTTGGCGACATCCAGTGATACAAGGGGCACATGTGGATCACCGCTAGAGGAAGTCTACACTTGGATTCTGTGATGTAACATCCAATCACATCAGAATGTGATAAAGAATATCAACGAAGAAAGAACACACAAAAGGTACTTCTTTTCAATTAATTAAATTAATTATAATCAACCTGTGACGATCCACTTTTTTGGTTCTGGGACCTTTCTTCTTATTTGTCTATTTTTGTGGATCGATCTGTGGAGACTGGCATTTATCATCGTATTGATCTCGGATTGATCATTGCTAATGAAAAAAAGCTAAGTGGGCACATCCACCCACAAGCTTCCACTGCACCCGAAACCTACAGGGTATTAGTTTGAGTTCATGGGGTCCCCCAAATAAATAGCATAGGTTTGGTGCTCATTTTAGTTTTAATATGAGTATTAAATAATAAAAAAACAAAAAAACAATAAATTAGTGCATAGAGTAATTAAATGACATAATGTGTGGCTTTTGACACTTGGGGATTGTGAATCCATAGTTTTCTGGCCCAGAGCTAGTAATTTTATCTCTACTTGTGGTAATTGACTTTGTTTTTGACTGAGTTAATTTGAGATGATGCCTGAGTATGTGGGATTCACTTGGTTCCCTATGGTCTTTGAGCCTGGGAGTCATCAGCAAAGTCTCACAACATGGGTTGACTCTTTTGAGATTTTAATTACTATAGGAAAATTGTAAAAAAAAAATTAATACAATAATTTTTTTAATACTCATCTTAATATTGAAATGTGATTCCACCTACCACTTCCATAATTTCCTCCTTGAGTAAATATGAACCCCCATGTCTATTGCGATGAACAACCCATCATCACTGTTAACTGATATTGGATGAAATATGGAGATGAATTTGAAAAAACTAATGTGATTGGTATTGGGATCTTCTTATGGAACTATATTGTTTTAAAAATATTTTTATGGGTTTCATGATTGTTTTTTATAAGGGTTTTTGGTGATCATTGTGTATTAAAATATTTTGGGAAATAGGAATTCGAATTTCATATTGTTGAGATACATTTTGCACGGGACTAGAAAATATCAAGTTGATAGGGGGTGTGATTATCCAATAAAATCATATATTTTAATTACATTTTAATGGTATTAAATGTTCATTTTTGATCTTATGGGCCTGAGTTAGTGGATTTTAATTTTGAACATCCATTCTCATCATTTGTCCACTTCATGCCTAATGTACAACAATTTAGGACCAATGATTCATCTGATTTTAAGGAATATAATTTCCATATTTTTTTTAATATTTGAAGAAATTTATCTACACTTAAATATAAACATTGTTCATTTAGGGATCAGTAGAGGATTCATAAAGTATGATGAAGATATTTTGTGATGAAAGGAAACAATTCTGGAGAAGGTAGATTGGACACCAGCCCACTGATGAGAATGTGGGGACCACAATAAAATCCCACTAAAGTCCACATTTTGTGGGATTATAGAAGACATAAAGAGTAACATTTCATCCAACAGTGACAAGAACTAATTCAGAGTTTTAAATGGTGTTTCATGCGGCCCAATTTGGAGATAAAACTATGGCCAGATTCTGCGGCCTAGAAAACACAAACTACACATTTAATCATATCTCAAAAAACATAAACTACTGTGGTCTTCAATGTTACAGGATATCAGAGGAAATAAATATCTTCATTTTTTTCTGCTATGTCCCACCAAAATTCAGCCATCTAGATGCTCGTTTGAACACATTTGTTGAGTCGTGGAAGTTGGCTCATATTGTTTCTCAAGGATGGAAAGATAAACTCTCCCTCAACTTTCCACCCACTTATGGACTACCATAATTAATTGAAGAGACATGTACTATTGGAGGCTTTACCCAAATCTTTAAAAATTCCTATTTAAGGTAGTGGTGGTGGAGGAGGTGGGAATCTTTGGTTCTTTGTTTAATTGTAATGTTATATTGTAAATTTTCTGCCTTGAGTTTGTCTTTTTCCTGTAAGTTGTTCAATTCCCCGTAGTTTCTTAATAAAATTTTTTCTTCTACTCTTATTTTGTTCTTCTTAATATCAAATTGTTACCTTTGGTTTAAGGTGTGAATTTATTCACACCAAACCTTGTAAAATTATCACTCAATGGTGGAGTGATCGTTATTTCATTGTCTTTTTTTTATTTCTCAAATTCCTCCCTCATGAGTCAACTTTCCACTTCTATTGAAACCATAGAATCAATGGAGGACTTACCCACTTATGGGTTGATAAAAGGGAGTAGCAAGGGGATGGATTGGATGTTATTTATCTCCCCATTAATTCTTAATCACTTCTTTTAATTGAGATTTTTTATTTGATGATTTTAAAACTTCTTCATCCTTGTTAAATTTTAAGGCCACATACATCCAGTGCTAATATGAACCTTTACTTTTGAGTGCTCATAAATTTGATCCTCCAAGTGTATATGTGATTAGTATTATGTTTTTGTTGGTATTTAAACCAGTAAGTGATGAATTTGTTTTATCTTCTTGAATAAAACTATCTCTAATATAAGAAGTTGAAACTGTTAAAAAAATAATTTCATCTATTCCACCCCCAAGAGAAAACCTAGGATAACTCATTATTTTAATTTGAATTCACTTAAGTCATGTAGTGTTCTTTAAAACCAAAAAATATTAAAACCAATTTGACCATATAATATCCAAAACTCCACCTCATAGGTTGTGTATATTAGGTGTCTTCTTAGGTCTTAGTGGATTCGACAACCCAAGCTAGACTACAAGGACCATTATACCTTCATCTCTTGGGTAAATTTGAGCATGAATCAATATAGCATCAACATTTAACATGATATTTGTATAATATAGGGATCATTTCACATGGAGAATGAGTAAACCATAATTTCACTTTAATTAGCATGATTAAATCCTCATTGCACTTGATGTATCATGATACTAATCATTACCCAATGCATTGAATCACTACTAAGGCACACCCTTCTTAATAATTTCATTTCATGCATAAGTGTGCCACATGGATCAAATAACATGAATTTATTAAAAATTATATTTTATTCTATGATAAAGGAAAGTGGAATTAATACATGAAACTCTATAATAAATAAGTAAATGTGGATAAAGTTTAATACCCTTGACAGAGAAGTGGGCATGGTATTCACTACACAATGACTTTGGCTTGGAAAATCACAGTGCAATTTCGGCAGCATAACAGCGTGACATAAGAATTCATAAAAATGGTTGATGAGAGATAAAAGGGTGTCTCATCATATTTAAATGAAATTGATAGTATGAGGGTAATATAAATACATGTACCAAAATATGTAATGGAATTTATATTCATAATATAAAAGAATTTATTTAATGTAAATGAGGAGAGATAAATCCATTACATAATTTCGGTATGGTAACATGTGTACATGGGAGGAATTAATGAGAGATAAAGGGGTGTATAATAATTAAAAAATAATTAGAGAAGTATAGGGGAGGTGATAAATGATACCAAAACATTTTTAATTGAAAATACATGGGTATAGCAACATAAAGAAACTTGGACAAAATGAGAGAGGAAGAAATCCTTTACTTTGATGTGTGATCCCAAAGGCTTGGGAGGGTATTGATAGAGGCTTCTTGGGAGATTGGGTCACCTTGAGAGGATTCTAGAGAAAAGATGGAATAGGTTGGTCGAGCTCCAAAGGATTTGAGTGAAGAGAAGTGGGAGCTTGGGTGAGTTTATATAGGAAAATGGAGGGAATTCTTTATTATTTAGGTTTTGGACACCACACATTAAACTAATCAAAACCACACACCATCCCATGGATTTTACCCATGGTTTTTTCAAAATTTGAGTGTAAAACGTTATTATATAAGTAAAATGGCCTAAATTCTTATAATATCAGGCTTGCTTATGTGGAGGTGAGTCAAACTATCAAGGGAAACATTTTAAAAGGTTAAAATATTTCATAAGCCTTAGAGGGTCCGCTAAAGCTTTTTAAAATAAATAAAAAAACCTAACAACATATTATTCTAATAGTAGAATATATATTCACCTAACTAAACATTTATATTAATTTATTACATCACTATTGGGTCATTATGATGTCATAAAACATATTATATAATTAAATAGTATTTAATTTTTACCCAAACATTTTGATGTCTCAGAAAATTATGAAACATTCACCATTGGATAATTTCAATTCCATGAGTCCAAAAATAATATTCATTTTATCTAAATAATTTTCTAAATATGTAATTTTTTTACTTTTAAAATAAAAACTGACCTTTATCGAAAATTCATGGGGTTTGAAAAAAAAACATCTTTCAAACCTCAATAAAAGTCACAATTATATTCATAAAAATTATACAATCATTTATATTTAGTAAAAAGAAATTTATTAATAACATTGTATTAAAATATTATTTAATTAAAAAAACCATTAATTCATCAAAATAAAAATTTTAATTGATTATTAATTAAATGTACTATTTGTGCTTTAAAAACTATTTACAAAAAAACAATAATAAAATGAATGTATATTCATTATTCTATACAAAACAAATAATACACATAATCATAAATTTATGGTTTTATTACATAACCCCTTATAAGACTCACATAAGACAGAAGGGAAAGGTTTGTGATGGTGACAGACTCTTGGGGTGGCTTAGATAACATTACTCGGGTGGTAATATATATCAACTTCCACTTCTCCTGTAGGTGGTTCCGTTTGAGCATAAAATGTTGAAGCTCGTCTTGGGATTGGTCACGAGTAAAGCCCAATGAATCCACCTACATTCTGAGCTCCGACAAAAGGGATTCATACATAGCAATTCTATTGGATGAAGCCATCTCTTCCTTTGTCTTAGTAAATTGGATTTTTTAATGCCTTATATTTATATTAATCAATTGATTAGTATTCAACGACTATATTAGAAATAGTAACAATTCTTAATGGTATTTTGAAATCCAAAATCATAAAACCGAAGAAGTGTATATTTTTTATATAACCATTTTACAATAATACATTTAAATATATCAAGATGAATTTTTAGTAATAAAAGTATGGTTTGTTATAATCTTCCCCCTTAAGAAATTTCTCCATCGAAATTTTTTTCCCACACAAAAACAGATGCGGGTAACTCTGCTTAATCACTTCCTCTGATTCCCACATTTCATCTTCAAACTTGGGGTTTCACCAAAACACCTCTAAGAGGGGCATTGTCTTATTTAATATAACTTTTTCCCTATGATCTGATATCTTCACTAGCTTCTCTTCATAGGGGAGGTCATTCTCTAATGGTACCACCAATGTATTGAGTACATGTGATGGGTAGGGTATGTACTTCCTCAAGAGCGATGAGATATGTTCGGTGGGAGTTCTAGTCGATAGGACACTACTCCAATGTGATAAAGAATATTAAAAGGAACAATGTACCTTGGACTAGGCTTTCCCTTCTTCCCAAATCTCATAACTCTCTTCCATAGTGATTTGCAGAGGAATACCATCTCTCTGACATCAGACTCTAGGTCTCGTCGATGATTATCAGAATAGCTCTTTTGTCGAATCTAAGCAGCTTTAATGTGCTGCTAGGTGTTATTAACCTTATCCACCATTTCCTTAATGATATCTAGTCCTACGAGTTTTCACTCCCAAAATTCATCCCAACATGTCGGTGTTCTGCACCTCTTCCCGTAAAGGGCTTCATAAGGATCCATTTATATGCTTGAGTTGAAATTTTTATTGTAAGAGAAATCAACTAGAGGAAGATGTTTATCCCATCCTCCATTTAATTCCATTGAGCATGATATCAACATGTCTGGAAGTGTTTGGATAGTCCACATAGATTGGCCATCAGTTTGAGTATGATAAGCCATACTGATTTTGAGCTCAATATTCAGAGCATGTTGAAGACTCTTCCAGAACATTAAGGTGAATCATGGATCTAGATTGGGTATAATATATAGTGGTACTCCATGAATCTTTACTACTTCCTTGATATATTTAGGTTCCAACTGATCCAATGAGAAATCCTCTCAAATTTCAATGATGTGAACAGTCTTTATAAGATGATCCACAGCAACCCAGATAGAATTGTTTCCTTTGAATGTATTCGGAAGTTTGGTGACAAAGTTCATGGTGATTCTCTCAAATTTCCATGCTGGTATGGGTAATGGTTGAATCATCCCCTTAGACTCCTTCCTCTCAGCCATCACTTGCTAACATACCGGGAACTTTGATGTATTCTCAATGACCTCCTTTTTCATGTTATCCCACCAATAATGTTCTCAGAGATCTCGATACATCTTTGTGTTTCCTAGGCTAATGAAGAAATTCTAACTTTTTGCATCAACCAAAAGTTCATTCTTTAAATATAGATTTGATGGAACACATAATCTTGACCCAAATCTCACAATTACTTCTTCATTAACATTGAATTCCGAGGATTTAACTTTTCTGATAGATTCCACTTTCTTCTGAATTCCCACATCATCCTTTTGAGCATACTTTAACTATTCCAAAAGAGACTATTGAGAAATAATTTGTGAAAGTATTGATTATTTTCCATTATTTATTATTCCCATGTATATCTCCATCAAATATAAGAAGATTAGTTCTTTTTCAATTCTTATTAATGAAATAATTGTTGCGTCCTTTCTACTTAGAGCATCTACTGCCTTGTTCGCTTTCCAAGTGTGGTAATGGATTGATCAGTCATAGTCTTTTATCTACTCTAGCCATATTCATTGATGCATATTCATCTCTTTCTGTGTGAATATATACATGAGGCTTTTTTGATCCATGTAAATTTCACACTTCTCCCCAAAGAGGAAATACTGAATTTTTTTAAAGCGAAGATTACTTCAGCCAACTCCAGATCAAGTGTTAGATAGTTTTTCTCATGAAATTTCAATTTACATGAAGCAAAGGCAATGGATTTGTCATTTTACATCAACACACAAGAGAGGACCTTCTTCAAAGCATCACTAAATACCACAAAAGTTATCCACTTGTGGGTAATGTGAGCACGAGCACAATGATAAGACTCATTTTTAACTCATTGAATCTATCTTCGCTATCATTACTCCACGAAAAATTGCCTCCCTTAAGAGTTAGCTTGGTAAGAGGGGTTAAAAATATTGAGAAATTTCTCACAAATTGGATGTAATAGCTAACTAACCGTATGATCGTACAGATATCCGTTACTGATGCTGGCCTCAGACATCTATCAATTACATCTATCTTGGAGGGATCCATAGATATCCCATTGATTTTGATGATATAACTCAACAATGAGACATCCTTCAACCAAAAATCACACTTACTATAATTTACAAAGATATTTTCCTTTTACAAGGTCTATAGTACATTTCTTAGACGTTCCTCATGCTCCTCCTTAGTTTTGGAGTATATTAGAATATCTTCTATAAAGACTACCAAAAATTTATCGAGGTAATATTTAAAGACTCTATTCATCAAGTCCAAAAATATTGCTGGAGCATTAGTGAGTCTGAAAGGAATTACTATGAATTCATAGTGCTTGTACCTTGTACGAAAAGCATCCTTGGGGATATCCTCCTTCTCCACCCTTACTTGATAATATCCCGACCGCAAATCCACCTTGAGAAGTATTGTGCTTTATGTAGCTGATCGAACAAGTCATCAATTCATGGTCTAGGATACTTGTTATTTATCATGATTTTTTGAGCTCATGATAATCAATGAAAAGGCACATTGACCCATCCTTCTTCTTGACAAAGTGGACTAGTGCAACCCATCATGAAGCACTTCAGCGTATAAACCCTTTATCCAGATTCTCTTGTAGTTGTTTCTTCAACTCCTTAAGCTCTACAACATCCATTCTAAATAGAGTCTTGGATATTGGCAATTTTCAAGGTATTAGATCAATTGATAATTCAACATATCTTGTAGGAGGAAGATCAAAAAATTCCTTGGGAAAGACTTCACCGAATTCCCTCACAATAGGAATGTCTTAAAGGATGGTTTCTTCCTTAGACTCAATCATCAGAGCCAGATACGCATGCTCATAGTGTAGAAATATGCACACTTGAGATGATGGTGCCAAAGAAGATTCGTCCTCCTCCTTTCACTTGTACATAATCAGGGGTCAATTCTCCACATGGAGAGTAATTTTCCTCTCATGAAAATTTATGATGGATCTATATAAAGAAATCCAATCAATGAAAAGAATTGCATAAAATTCCACTAAAGGGAGTATTATGAGGTTAACTGTGATGTTCAATCCACAAATTATGACATGTGAGGAGTTATATTCATGGGATGCAATGATTTCTCCATTTTCCATTCTCACCAACATCTTTACTTCCATGATTTGTGGTGGTGTTGGGATTGTTTTACTAAACTCTCAGGATATAAAAGACTGCCTAGAACCCGATTAAAAACGTACATTCACTATTCTTGAATGAATAAATAGCATAACTATCACCACTTCATTTTCAAGGTTCAATTCGGTGATAGTGATGGAAAAATATCACCGTTGTTTCCTTGGAGGTTGTCGGTTGCCTCAAAAAACCCTTGGCTTAGGGAACTAGTTTTAAAAGTGCCATTGTTCTTTGTAGTTGAAGCAATGAACAACGTATTGAGGGTCAAATGGAGTTTCCTCTCCTCTTTCGTAACTGAATGTTTTTATTGTTGGTAGTTAATGGCCAGGTTCCCTTCTCTTCCACACCTAATTTATTTCCTAGTCCCCTTTAGGAAATTTCTAGGGTTCTTCTTTCCACACCTTTGGAAAGTGGGGTGATGGATTTTCTTAACACCATTGGATTTATCCATAGGACCACCAGAATTAAATTCCACCTTATGCTTCTTATCCCCATGACAGAAGTAAGATTTACCAATCTACATTTTGACTTTTAGGGAACATCAAACAATTTCATCATTGCTCTCGAAGTCATGAATTTCCAGGGCTATCCGTTGGATAGGATTTATCCCACCAAAGAAGAGGTCATCCTTGTATTCAGGGGTAACAGAAAAGCCGAAGATGTATCGTTCAAGCCTTTTGAAGTTTTACTCATATTCTCCAATGGGTTTTTAGTCTTTATACTTGAGGTCAAAGAAGTCCCTTTCTATCTTAAGTCAGAGGGTAAGGGGAAAATATTTATCAAAAAACATTTTCTGGAAATCCTTCCATTTCAACGCCTTGATCTCCTCCCCATGATTTATATTTTTGATCAATGTCCACCATTTATCAACTTCACCCTCCATACGATAAGCATCCATATGTACCATCTATTGTTCAGAACATTGAAGGATGGAGAAGATATTTTCAATGGATTTGATCCATTGTTCAACAATTGAGGGATCAGATGATCCATTAAATCTAGGATCCCTTTGTCTCATGAAGCTCTCAATTGAGAATTGTTCATTCTTGGTGGGTGGGGGGTGTTGAATGTTCCTCTTGACCCATGTTTCTATTAAAAACTTGATTTAAGCTAGAGAATCATGAAAAAGTTCATGATTCCCGCTCCCATCAGATTGGGCATCTCATTAGAACAATCATCATATTGATCTTCACATTGTTGTTAGCCTGAGTCCTCCTATTACCGGCCATTGGATAGAATAAAAGGAAATTTAAGGGTAACACATAAAGGGTAATCCAAAGACAAAAATAGATGACTTATAAATTACTTTTATTTCCTTAACATATGAATTTATTGGCTTCAATATATGTTATCCATGATCTACTTCCAAACATATATTATTATGGGGAATTTATTTATTCTCTTAAAAATGGTTCATAATGAGCTTGTGAATTTACCAAAGAATATCCCCTACGAGTTTCATAACAAAGAGTGTATCAAGGCTTATTTTCGTGCACCAGTTCCCATTTGAGTCTATCTCAAAGTGGTGTTTTTGGGTTTTACCTCTAGATACATCTATGCCACAACCGCCTCTACCTACTCATATCTAGAGAGGGATGTATTTTCTTCATAAAACACTCAGTCAATAATCACCAAAATTTATGGATGTTTTTATTATACATAGTATTATCCCTAAGAATATCTCTAGGGTTTTCTAATCCTTATCCCAAAATAACTAAACCTATCATTTGATACCAACTATAACAATCCTTCTCTTTATTTCACACTTAAAAATATTTTATTACATAAAACATTTACTTACAACATAGAATATCAATAGGTCTAGTGTCTTTGGGGATTAGTAACATTCCTTAACTACTTAAAACATGAAATACAAATCTTTATAGAAAACTTATTTTACATGGCCAAACACTTTCCTTCATACTTAGCGTTTCATGGGATAACACGAGGACAAGTATAAGAAAAGGGTGAGCTTTAAAGCCTAGTAAGGGAGTATAAAAGGAATAACATGAAGAATATAATACATGTTAGGAAATAGGAATATCAATGGAGCATAAGAGAAACATGAACATAGAGGAATGATATAACATGGTTATCATAATATGGAATTGTCGCATCAACATTTAACACGATATTATCATGAGCCAAGGATAATTTCACAAGGATCATGAGTAAAATATCATTTAACTTGAATTAACATGAGTAAACCCTCATTTCACTTGAGGTATCATGATACTAATCTTTACCCAATGCAATGGAGTGTTATCAGGGCACACCCTACTTAATCATTTCATTTCATGCATAAGTGTGCCACATGGATCATATAAAATGGATTCATTAAACCTCAAAATTTATTACACAATAAAGAAATGTGAAATTAATACATTAAAGTCTATAATCAATAATTTAGTGTGAAGAAAGGTGAATACCATTGATAGAGAAGTGAGCCTGATATTCACTACACAATGAATTTGTCTTGAAAAATTACAGTGCAATTTCGGAAGCATAAATGTGTGACATAAGAATTCATAAAAATAGTTGATTAGACAGAAAGGGGTGTATCATCATATGTACATTAAATGAACAGTAATTTCTTCATATAGATACATGTCCTAGCATATGTAATGAAACTTAGATTCATAATACAAAAGAATTTCTTGAATGTAAATGAGGAGAGAGTAATCCCTTAGGGAATTTTGGCATGGTAACGAGTCTACAAGGGAGGAATTAATGAGAGATAAAGGGGTATATCATAATTCCAACATAATGCGTTAAGTATAGAGGAGGTTTAAAATCATATAGAAACATTTTTAATTGAAAGGACAAGGTTATATCAACATAAAGAAACATGGAAAAAAATGAGAGGAAGAAATCCATTACTTGGATGTGTGATCTTAAAGGATTGGGAGGTGCTTGAGAGAGGATTATTGGGAGATTGGGGTGCCTTGGGAGGATTATAGAGAGAGTAGGGAAGAGGTTGGTGGAGCTCAAAAGGCTTTGAGTCAAGAGAAGTTGGAGATTGGGGGGGGGGGTTATATAGGAAATGGGAGGGAATACTTTATTATTTTGGTTTTGAAAACCACACATTAAACTAATCAAAACTACAAACCATCCCATGGTTTTGGCCCCTGATTTTTGAAAAAGGGGAGTGGAAGAAACGATTTTATAAGTCCAATTACCTAACTTCTTAAAATATTATGCTTTATTATGTGTAGGTGAGTCACACTCTCATGGAAAACATTTTAAAAGGTTAAAATATTTTACTACCCTTTGAGGGTCCACTAAATCTTTTTAAAATAAATCAACAAAACCTAAAATAATATTATTTTCTTGTTAAAAAATATATTGTAAGAAAAAACCATTTATATTATTTTATTACATAACTATAGGGTCATTATGATGTCATAAAACACATTATATAATTAAAAGATATTTAATTTTTACCCAAATATTTGGCTCTCTTAGAAAATTATAAAAAATTCACCATTGGATAATTTCAATGCCCCAATTCCAAAAAAATATTCATTTTATCTAAGTATTTTTCTAAATATGTGAATTTGTACTTCTAAAATAAAACCTGAGATTTAGAAAAAAATCATGGGTTTTGACAAAAACATCTTTCAAACCTCAATAAAAATCACAATTGTATTCATAAAAATTATATGATCATTTATATTTAGTAAAAAGTAATTTAGTATTAAAATTTTATTAAAATTTTATTTAATTAAAAAATACATTAATTCATAAAAATGGATTTCTTAATTGAATCTTAACTAAAAGTAAAATTTTTTACTTTAAAAACTATTTACAAAGTAACAATAATAAAATGAATGTATTTTTTTTATAAAAAAATTATACACATAATCATAGTGATAGAGTCTTGTTTTATAACCCCTTATAACTCCCAGATAAGAGCAAAGGGTAAGGTGTGCGATGGTGAAAAACTCTTGGGGTGGCTTAGATAATATTTCTCAGGTGGTAATCTTTATCAACTTTTATTTCTATCATAGGCGGTTCCATTCGAGATTAACATGTTGAAGCTCAGCTTGGGATTAGTCAAGAGTGAAGCCCAATGACACCACCTCCTTTATAAGCTTTAAAAAATGGGCTTCGTATGGAGAAATTCTATTAGATGAGGCCATCATTTTCTTTTTCTGAGTAAATTGGAATTGTTAAAGCCCTGTATTTATACTAATCAATTGATCACTGTTCAATGACAATATTAGCAACGATAACAATTCTTACCAATATTTTGAAATCCAAAATCATAAAACCAAATAAGTGTATATGTTTTGTATAACCATTTTATAATAAGTCATTGAAATATATAAATAGAAAAATTCATTAAAATTTTTTTGGGACGTTACATAAGGTGGGTGGTCTAGGAATTTTCCATCAAATTCCAACCTTTTTATAAACTTTTTTCATTTTACACATGCCAGTCTCACAGGGTGTTGCTTCTAAAATTATTATCCCATTAATTTAAATTGTTTAGTGTGTATTATAAGGACCTAATGACCCTTATTTACATAATTTGATTTTGATACCTCAATGTAAACCACCCCAGGTTGGGGGTGTTATTTTCTATGCCTTTTGTAACCCATGATGGTTTTAATTTAGACACTATTCAAGTGTTCTTGACTTGACCTTTTTCAAGGTAAGTGTTCCATCATGATTAATTGAAACTTTAAATTATTAAATGGAATGTGTATATATATAAATTACTTGGCCATGGAAAAGGTATTTGAATTGATAATTGGTTCCATGTCATTAATTCAACATGTCACATATGATGAAGGCGACTGAAAATTACTTTTTTAGTTTCTAAAAAAGGAGGACTAAACCCACCAATACAACAAACCTCAGGGCGGGTGAAAATATTGTAATCCAAGAGAATCCTTTTCCACAAAAACTTGATACACCACTGGAAGTGATCCTAAGCTGTCAAAAAACGATAATCCCCTCTCGTGATCGTCCAATGCTTTCAAGAGTATCTGCGACAAAGTTAGTATCCCTCCAACTATGGTGTAAGATTTTACCTGACGAGGTTTCCATAGAACACCTTCTAATAATATAGGGTAGGTCCTAAGGAGTTTTATTCCTACCTTGGACCATCTTCACTAGGGATTCAGAATCTGATTCCACTTTAGACACCTCGAAGCCGTACTCCCGAGAGACTTGGAGCCCAGTAAAAACGCTTGTGCCTCCACTCCCAGAGAGTTACCTGGACCGTAGAATGTGTTGAACACCACAATAATTGAACCACGGGTATCGCTAAGTACTCCTCTGCCGCTCGTGAGTCCATCTCTAAGAGAGTAATCAACATTGAGTTTCAGCCCGCTGGAAGGGGGACTCCATTCGACCCATCTACCCCCAAACTACAAAGAGAAAAGGCTGTTGAGTAAGTTACACAGGAGGGCCGATTTTTGATTCCCATTCAGAAGTGAAACCAGTTCATAGATTAAGGACATATCCTTCAGATGAAGAAACAAATCAGTGATCCGAGTACCCAATCGAGTACAGTTCCTTGCCTCCCAAATTGACCAGTAGATGGAGGCAAGTATGATGGCCCACACTCTATATTCTATGCTCTTACTCTCTACAACTTGAAGAAATGAGGACATGAGATCATTGAAGGTGGACTGATGAAGACTGACCCTTGGATTTGGGGAACAAAGAGACCAGAGCTCCACCGCCCAGTCACTCTGTGCAAAAATATAATCAGTAGATTCTCTCCTCAAGTTCATGCAATGAAATCAGCTGGAGGCTAATGGTATACCCCTCTTATAAATGAACTCTTCCATAGTTAAATAATTGTTCTTAATACGCAAAAAAAGGAAGGCCATTTTGGTGGGGAATTCCTTACACCAGTACTTCACAACCCACTCTTTTGAATCGACCCCTGAATGTATTCTCCTCCTAAACTCCTGGGTGTAGAAGTTACCTAGGTTCTAACTCATGAAATAACATCGATATTCCTCATCAGCCTTGAAAATAATATCTAACACCATTTTCTATTCTTCATTAAGGGCTGATGTAGGGAATGTGGGATAGTTGATGGATTCTTTTAATGAAATATCTGGGAAAGGGAAGCCCAGGAAAAAGAGCCTTTCCCTGGACCAGTTATCCTTCCAATAGACAATTTCTCCCCTTACAATAATCCATCAAGTAGCATCACAAAGCTCATCGATACGGCCAAACACGCATCGTGCCATCCTAGAGTGGCCTTCTCTTCTTCCATGTCCAAATATCAAAGAATCACCATATATTCCTTTGAAAAACGAGGCCCATAACGATTTTCCTATGATGATATCCCATGCGAGTCGTGCTTTCAGGCCCTACATGCTTTCTGAAATATTGTGTAACCCCACACCACCTTCCTCCACTGACCTCACCATATAATCATCAGATACCCAATGGAAATGAACAATCTGGTTGGCATCCCACAGAAAGGCAGACATAACTCTCTCCATCCTAGCCATGGTCCCCTTTGGTGGTTGAATGATCGACATAACATGTAGAGGGATGGAGGTGAGGACGCTGTTGGTAAGAATGACACGTCCCTAAAAGGAAAGAAACATGCTCTTCCAATTCTGGATTCTACCCAAAATTCAATTCAGAATGTCTTCAAAGTATCTTTTCTTGACACTCCCTGGGGAGATAAGGACGCCCAGGTACAACATAGGAAGTTGTTTTCATTGGCAGCCTAGGATCTCTTGAATAGCCCGGAATCACCTCCCCAGGCACTTGTTGGACATGTAAACATGGATTTTCTCTGTACTGATAATCTTTCCACTCAAGGAACAATACATCGAGATGATACCCATGAGTATAGAAAAGGATCTACACCTTCCATTCGTGAAAACCAGAATGTCGTCTGTAAACATCAAGTGGGAAATGGACTCCCTTATGTTCTTACCAAAGAATGGCTCAAGGTTCCCAATTTCCATGCTCCTGTGAAGATTACGAGAGAGGGAATCTTGTTCCAAAATAAAGAGGGCAGGAGATAGAAGATCACCTTTCGAGATTCCCCTCACCGATTTGAATAATCCAAAGCACTCCCCCTTCATAGATATTAATAGCCACGAGGATGCGTAACACCGAAAGAAAAGAGCACATACCCTTTCTTGGAATCCAAACCTACACATCACTAGGATGATAAAACTCCATTCAATATTGTCATAACCTTTTTCCATGTCCACTTGAAGGATGACATTCGATCCAACCACCCTTTTATTGATGTCGTTAATGAGTTCTCTAGCAATTCCGACCACCCCATGAAAGCTTATCCCTTTGATAAATCCATTTTGTTCCCCAGAAACTAATCTCAGAATGATCCCACTAATCTGTATAGAAATCAAAATTTCCAATATTTTGTAGGTAATGTTACAAAGACTGATGGGTCTAAACTACCCAATAGAAGATGGGTCATTAACCTTCGGGATGAGAACCACCCTGGAAGTGCTCACTGTCCTACTTAGCTCACCTCCTCTGAAAAAGTCACTAATGGCTTCCACCACCTATTTTCCCACCACGACCCAAGCAGCCACGTAAAATTCACCAGGGAAACCATTTTGTCCAGGTGCACTACCATGATGCATAATAGGGATCGAGCCCTTAATCTCATATTTAGTTAGCATAGATGACATAAGCTCATTATCAGGGTTTCTCACCATATGTGGAATCCCTTCACAGAAAACCTCTGCATCGGCTGTGGTTGGATTACCCCCATGTCTTGAATTTGACCTATCCATAAAGCTTTCAAAGTGCTCTATAGAAAAACGTCTAAAAACCTCCACATCTGATGTATAGACCCCATTTCCAAAATGGAGGTTGAGCCTCGTGCTGCTCTTCTCTTTCAAAAAAGCACGGAAGTTAGCATTGTTTCGGTCCCCCTCTTTCAAACATCTAACACGAGATCTTGATTTGTAATCATTATCAATTTTAAGCAGTTTCTCTGTAAGAAAAGTGCATTAAACACAGATTAAGAGGAACTTTCTCTAATCCTAGTTGTTTTGAAGATCTCCCTAAAGTCTTCCAATATCTGCCTGGACGTTTTCCACTCCTGATCCGTCAATGGGTATATGTGAAATACATCCCATAATATCATTTCTAATCCTTTTGAGCCAAGTAGTAAAACCATGTCAGGGACATCCCCCCTCCTCGTCTCCTCAATAGCTTCTGACTGTCAATACAAAGTCTCTCTCTTGATGATATTTTCTAGAATAATGGAAAGCCTTGAAATCAGACACGTCCCTATGGAGCTCCACAAGAAGTAGAGAGTGGTCAAATAGAGATCGAGGAAGATGGGTGATGGTCGTCTTCCAAATGGAGTCAAGGACTTGGAGGTTCATGAAACATCGGTCAAGACGACACAATATTTGACCGGTTCCCCTGCGGTTGTTGCACCAGGTGAAGCGCTTACCTTTGAAGCCAAGGTTAAAAAGACCCTCCGAAGAGATAATGTCACTAAAGTCTTACATTGCAATATTGAAACCCGAAAACCCCCCTTTATTTTCCAAAGGATCAATGATTGCATTGAAGTCATGTCCCATGAACCATGGAAGAGATTTCATCTGTAAGGAACCCAGAAAGTGCCATAGATTCAATCTCTCAGTACTATTGTTACTGGAGTAAATAAAGGATAACATTATCTCACCCCCTTAAAAAGGAATTTTGGTATTGACGCACTGGTCCAAAAGTTTAACAAGTTCCACCTTTATCGACTGTTTCCATAAAATCCAGATAGAAGGATTAACGGGAAAACCATGTACGAAGTGAACCCCATCTTCCTCACAATCTTAGGGAGCTTAGCAGCGCCCTGCTTTGGTTCAAGAATGACCACCACAAACACCTTGTACTTTTACGATTCTAAAGCAAGGATGGTACTCTTTGCAGGAGCCCTCATCCCTCTCACATTCTAAAGGATCAGCAACACCATTAAAGCTTTCCACTCCGAGTCTTATAACCATCATCTCTAGATGGGGAAAAAGAGACGGTCGAACCAGCCTCCTTTGATTTAGAATGTTTTACTGGACCAGGAAGTGTCTCAATTGTGGTTCCAAGCTTGGGAGAGAGTGTCTTCATCTTGAACCCTTCCGACCTTCAAGGAGCAAAAGCCGAGCCGAAGATGTGGTCGGCGGAGAGAACCCCTCTGACTCCCCATTAAGAAGAGAAACCAG
This sequence comes from Viscum album, assembly GCA_963277665.1. Taxonomy (NCBI): domain Eukaryota; kingdom Viridiplantae; phylum Streptophyta; class Magnoliopsida; order Santalales; family Viscaceae; genus Viscum; species Viscum album. Next base: position 262,492,276 of record OY728135.1, read on the forward strand.
AAGAAAACACTGAGGGGACCCCCGAGAAGACTCTATCTCCTTCAACACACCTACTAGAAATGATTCCTTATGTGGAAACCCATAGGAGGATGGTGACTAGTTTTTTAAGCAAAGAGTATTGGATGAAATCTAGGGACAGTTGAGAGGAGATTCGAAACAGTGGGGGCAACGATTGTAAAAACCTAGGAAGAAGATGGAGGGAGAAAACCTGGGAATCACATCCCCCAAAATATCCAAAAGAAGTCAGAGTCGGGTCAACTGTGTCAGATCCACCACAGACCATAGGAAATAGCGAAATCAAATATTTTTGTGGGAAACTGGGCCTGAGAGGCACTGAGGCAGACAGAACAGACGCCTCTGAGGATGAAATGTGCCGGCAGGGACCACTATTTCAATTGGAAACATCCTCTGTAACGGTCGGAAGATTCAAAATCTCTAATGTCGGTCCCGAAGAACCCAAATACCCCAAAACACTATACCAAGTACCTGGTCACCCCGAGCTAGAACACACACTGGACCTCTGCTTTATACAAACTACCAATGAATTCCCTTAGAGACGACAAGACCGACAAAACCTCAAAGGAGATTTATACGGAAGCCTTTTCCACCACTAACGTCCATCACCTAATCTTAAGATCAACCACTCCAGAAACTTCGATGAGAGGTCCATTTCCACACAAATCCCTAGGAAAGCCGTAGAACAGAAGCAAGTAGTGTCCTCTTAAGAACAAAGAAACATTCCCAAGGAGTCACCTATTGATTTCAAAATTGTCGAATTGAGGAAAGGAAGTGGGAGACCAGGCATGCTAACCCAGATGGCAACTGAGGAGGTTTCTCTACCAAAATTGTGGTCCCAGGACCAGCAGGAAAGAGAGAACCTCCATAAGCCACACTAGTGATCCTCCCTAGCCCAAGAAAGTGAAAATTTGGAAAAAGAGGATCACTGGATACTAAACACAATGCTAGAGAACTCGGACACAACCAATGGTCGCTGGAGCCCCTAGGAGTCGACAAAGGATATGAACACGCTCAGATAGGGTTTGTTGAAGCCGAACCGAGCTTTCAAGGTGAGATCATGGAAGGCTAAAGCATCCTAGAATTATTTATCGAAAATATCAACCACAGGAAGACCGTCCACCTTGAAAGCGAGATGGGAACTAATCTCGATCGGAGGAGCACGAAGAGAACCAGAAGAGTGGCCATCCCCATATAAAGCCAGAGGGGCCTATCTTCTGCAGAGAACTTCTTTGAAGGATAACCCCATGGGGCCACTCACCTTCACCCCATCCTCTCTCTGGAAGGGAGATGAGATAGCCACACCGACGACCTCACAAGAAGGAGCGAGAGCAGGAGCGAGCAGGGAAGACATGAAATCCATTAAAAAATAAAAGGTAATGTAATGAACCTAATTAATTAAAATTTTTCATGAGTATTACATAGACTATGATGAAATATCTATATAAATTAAATGAGTATAAGTTGACTATAGAAAATGAACGTTTTTTTATCATTATAGGAATGGTTAGACATGATCCCACCATGGATTGCCAAGGGAATGCCTTGAGAAATCATAATATGCCATTCCAATTTATCGAGCCATTATTTGTGGAAGATACCAACCATGGAATCTTGGATTTTTTTTTGTTATATGAATTACTTGTCATTGTACCATTTATTCACTTGAATATTTTCCAGATATTAGAATGCCTTGGATACACTCATTTGATTCATAATGATGTCTTCAGACACATGGAGCTATGGATTCACCCCATTGGACCCAGTCATTATTAGTCTGAGATTACTATAGACCATATCCATGGACTCATTTAGACTATTGTATAGTAGAATTCATTTGGTGTGACCCCTAGATTACACTCAGACATTTATAGCCAGACTGCATGAGTTACTACTATGAGTTGTCTTTAACCCTAAGGTTAAGGATTCCCTAGTTTTACTTTGATCCACTTTTAAATTATCATCATTATTAAACCATGATTACTAGTATATGATAGTTCTTAACCCTTTTTTAGTAATTAAATGGAATCATGTTCTGAGACCAGCTACGGTTGAAGTAGGTATGGGTTATTTATTTTCTCACTACATTAGTTTTATATACCTCTACACCATTATAGTTTATATTCATAGACTAGATTTGTATAGACACAAATGGTGGTGGGTTATTTATTTTATCTCATAACCTTTCTAGGATGTCGTTGGAAATCATGCTGATTATATGATTAAATGTGTGGAAAAAGGGATGTGTCTCACTTTTCACAGTCAAATTCTTTCTTTATGATTGTATCTTGTTAGAAGATAATTGAGCCTTTTCTTGTAATTATTGGATCATTTTTTACATTTTTTATTCATTTCATATAACGTATTGTATTTCCTTCCAACTACTCTGTATGCTTATTTACCATTTTTTAGAGATATTCCATCATCATTTTTATATGATAAGTATTATATATTTTGAGTATTATTCATTACTTTTATTCTTATGATTGATTCTTCTACCTTATTTATTATTTTTATTATTATTCCAATATTTATTAAAATTTTTCATCATTGTGTTCCACTCTAACCTAATGGAATAGTATTCCGATAGAAACATCCTAGTCCCGCACTGCTAGTCGGTAGCCTCTGGCATACGAGGAGGCACACTTGAGGCCATGCAGCCATCCAGGCTCAGTTACTTGAGAGTGGATTGGGTCCAGGACATCACATACTTTTATAATAATAATTTCATAAAAGTTATGTTATTTATAAAAATGGTATTTTTCACTATCCACTTAAATAACGATTTTTTAGAAAAATACCTAAAATTCATCGTAAGTTATTATTTTTATGATAAATTAGAAAATGAATTTAGTTTTTCCAAATTATAATTATAATTTTTTTAAATTTAATTAAGAAGGTTCATGATTCGAGTATGCTAGGTCCTACAAATTTATTAAAGAAAATGAACTTTTATAAAAATAGTGACACAAGAATAGTGGCATAGGAAACACCACCAAACACACAATGTGGGAGACTAACACCACCCAAGAGACATACATAGTAATATACATATCCAAATTTGAAAATGGAGTTTTAAGACCACAAAAAAACATATCGAACTTTTTCGAAAGGAAACTTCCCAAATAGCCCACACAAATTTATGATGGCCTAATGAACCCTTCCTCATGTACCATAAGCATTTTTTCCATAGAGTACATGGAAGCACCCCCATGGTTTTGAAATCACCTAACATACTGTAACTACATCCCAAGGTCATCAAACATTCCACAACAGCTTCCTAAGGATGTCACTGGCTTCCCACTAGCCTGTTGTTTGTATCCCATATCAAGGTCATTACCCCTATTCTTTACATCCCAAAGTCATTATAAACACCAGAATCCTAGGTTATAATCACTGGAATATGCTCCAAAATTAAATAATTTGAATATCTACTCACTACACTAGTCTGTAGTCAATGACATCATCTCAAAGAAATCTTGCTAGACTGACTTTAACATACCTGCTTTACCTAATGTGACATCACTCATCCCAACTGAGGTTGGAATCAGTCAATGACCGAAGGCCAATAAAAAAACCAAAATCATTATTCCATAATTATCATCTATGTCTGGATACTTACCCCCATAAATGACTCTTGGGGTCACCACCATCACCATCGTTGACCACTACTGCTCCTTGCATCATCACTGGCTTTCCTAACTGCCACGCCCACCGAGTGATGGGACTCATACTACCATAAATCATCAAAAGAGATGTTCCACCATTGGAGAACCGATAAGGATGCTATATCCTCAAGCCACATATCATGTTTTTCCTCATCGCCTTAATGCTCCCTCGTCTTCATTGGTAGATTCCAGAACCCCATCATTTTTCAGCCTCTGCCAGCCTGTATCTTTCAATGCATCTCATGAATGTCTCCCGCCCGTGACCCAACATCATCAGTCATCTTCTTCTTGAGTTTTCCCCCAACACACCACATCTAGAGATCATCCAATATTTCCTTGGCATTCACATCCAACCCCTCCCCCCATAGTCATTTGATCTATACACAACTCTACCATTATCAACCCTCCAAGATTCTCTTCACAGATGGGAAAATCCTCCTTGAAAATAAATCAAACCATCCAGTCATCCCTACCACAAGGAATGTCGATCTTCACTCCAAGAACATCTATTACCATCCCCCACCATCATGGAACCGTCATAAACGAAAAAAAAGGTTCCATCATAAGATACCATTTTGATGGCTCAAGTTATTACATATACTCTAGTAATGTTATCCACCTTCTTTATCTTGATGAATTTTGAGTATGTTGTAAGTAAATTAATATGAAACCCATTTCTTTTCCATGTTTTAATTAATATATGAAGTAATAAAGAATTATATTATATTCTTATGACATATATATGTATGGTTTATTATTATGTGATGGGTGGGTGCATTATAATAATTCTATGCATTGGGTAAATTTTAGAATCTCACAAGATATGGTGTGGACATGATTTTCATTATCTATGTTAACAAGATAATGTATGTACAAGATTACAATTAACTATGTTCACAAGAAAATTCATATACATGATTGTGATTATATAGGTTCCCAAAATTTTTCATAGAGATGATTGTAAGTAGCTCTAATTAAAATTTCATGACTACCTATTCTTATGTTTATGTCACACTCTCATACCACATTTTGATTCCTAAGTAATGTTCTCATGGTTCAAGAAAATTAATTATGACTCATGTTTTATGAAAGTATTGTTATTCAATGATTTATGATTTGTGATTCATATATTATTGGGTATGATTTCCTTATGCTATTATAATGTAATTTGATTAGATTATCAAACCCATATGCTAATATTATAGTCACTTACGATCATTGATTATTAATTCTTATGTTTACCGTTACTAAGGTTTTGATATCACCCTTCTCATGTTTAAATTTTCATAGGTTATAAAGAATGATATTATATAATATATTTATAGAGGATCATCATGTGTAAAGAATTTATTTTAGATGTTCAAGAGATATTATAAAATAAGGAAGCGTTGGTTTTTTGAGAAAATACCTATGTAAGGATGAATCCATGGGTTTCTTTAAAGTAAAGGGCTTTCCCCTATTTTTGTAAAACTAAAAACCTAAAATGTATTGCTTATGTATGTAAATCAATGTTGGTTATTGATATTATAATTATTCATGGTTAAATTTTGTTGATATTAGTTGGTATAAAATATAGTATATAAAGAATATGTTTTTATTACTAGATATGGGTGTATAAGTCTGGGGTGTCCCAGTTTTAATGTAGTACAATAAAGAAGAGATTGAAAAAAATGAATATATAGAGAATGTTGTGAAAGAGTATGATATTACTATAAAAATTTTCTCCAATGATCTCATTGAGAAAGTATTTTAAGGAATATCTCCTGGTAGAAAATTAAAAGTTGTGGAAGGAGTATTAAAATTTTAAAAAATAGTCTTGAATTCTTAGTTATATTCAAAGGGAAGAAGGATTAAATAGATTTAAATTTATTTAATATCTTTAAAATAAGGATATAAAGATAAATTGAATATACTAAAAAGTGAATATAAATAAAAAATTAATGTTATTGTTGGATGAAAATGATTAGATTAACTTTATGTTATTTGGAATGTAAATTAATTTGAAATATTTTGAAGACTCATTTTAAGAAAATATGAATATTCACTATAGATTTTATTAATAAGTATGAAATCATGTGGAGTTTCCTAAATCCCAAAGACCAAATGTGATATTAAAATTAGATTTTATGTTTAATTAAAAATTATACAAATAAATTATGAAACATATAATTAATTAAAAAATAGATATTAATGGAGTTTAAAAAGTTAAATCAAGCAAAGAATGTTCAAATGTAAGGAATGTGTTTGAATCAAACAAGTGGATTCAAATAGAGACATATTAAGATATCTATTTCTTTAATTGGATGGTTGGTCATATAGTATGTTTCTTAAAGATTATATTGGGTTTGTTTCAAATTTATAATGGTAATAAATATCAAATTTATCCATACTAAAAGTGATAATTTAGAACCCTACTTTTTATTATTTTTCACTAATTGCGGTTTTATAAACCTGAAAAATATATTCAAATTTAGATTAAAATTTATTCAAATATAAAGTAATTCAAACTAAACATTTGTAGGTATTTTTTTGAGGATAGTGTGGTCACTTGATGAATAAGTGAAAATATAATTTTTGGGATAAATGTTTTGGATGAGAAAGATATTTAGTGATCATTATAGAAAAATATGTTATATATATGGATACAGTGGATATATTTAAAGGTATTATAATATTACAAAAAGTTAAGTAATGATGAGTAAGGAAACGTCTCCTAGAACTAGTAAAATTCAAGATGGTTTCAAATGAAAATCTATTATATCAAAGAGAGGATTATTATTCTTGATGAAATATGAGATAAACTATCAAAGGGATGTGTGTTAGAAATAAGAGTTTTCTAGGGTAAAAACCCTTTATGGAAGTGAAACAAGAATTTTTAGAAAATTACAAGGAAATATGAATCAAACCTCATGGATAGTAAATATGAATTAAATAGAAAAATATCCTTTTAAAATGTGAAAAGGAATGAACATAAATAAACTTAAAAAATTAGTGGAGGATGCCTTGTTACTAAAACCAAAGAAGATTGCACAAGTGGAATAATAAAAAATATAACCAAACATGGAATTTATATGAAGTCAATGGAGAAAAAGAATGATAAATAATAAGATCATGAGAAATAATGAATTAGTGATATAATTTAAATAAATAACACTAAAAAGTATTAAAAGAAAAATAAAATAAATTGGTTAGTTCAATAAGATCAACCATAGTCATTAACTTGAGTATGGAAGGAGGTACCCCTCTCCACATTCACTAGATTATTATATTTTATGAATAGAGTGATGCATCATTAAGTGATACATATAATCCATGGGGTGTTTATGCATTATATAAATTCATATTAAGATGTAATTACCTTGAGAAAGACTTATTTCACAAGGAATAGATGAAATATAATAAGTGGGGTTGGAAGTATCCATTATGAATACAAGACCAAAATATAATAATCAACTGGATTAAGATATGTTAAAAAGTGAAAATTTATTAATCTAGAGATATGTTAAGGTATGAAGAAATTCAAGTGGTATAAATCTTATCATAATCAGTAAGTGATATTATGTAAACACCATGAACAATAAAATTTTATGTTTTTTACATTCTGAGATGATGAATTATAGGAGGTAAAAACACCAATTTATACTAAAATAATTTTCTAAAAAATATAAAAGGTTTCTAAATGGTGTCAAGAATTTTTTGGAATTCAAAAGGTGATATAAAGATTTTACGAAGGTTTAATGTACTATAAATAAGAAGGACTATTGTCTAATGGAATAGAAGAAATATATAAAGAGGAATACATGTTATTTTTTTTATAAAATAAAAATATTGTTTTATCTGATTATATTTAAAGATAATAAAATTTACTAAAAATAGTTTTATAGCTAACAAATAGATTCCCCATCCTATAGTTTATTTCATTAATAGGTTTCAAGAACTAAATAAATTAAATGTAATTGGTTATAAATATTCAAAGGTTGATTATACTCATAATAGAATAGAGTAACCCTATGAATAAAACAAGATCATGAAAATAAAATAGTATGACTAAAAAACACTTTGTGCTTTATTTATCATATGTTGACAGTCTTTTATAATTGTGATTTAGGATACATGAAATTTGATATTGAAGAAAATTTATTTCTCATAGTTGTAAGTTTTTATGGAAATATGTGAGTGAAATAGATAATGTTGAAGTTCTTAACTTAGAGTCTTATTTCCTACATCAAGTTCCAACTCAGTAGGTTTAATAGATCTGTTTATGACTATTTACCAAGAGGTAAATTCACTCATTGGATTAATTGAGAAGAATATTTATGAAAGTGAAATTGGGTTGAAATGGTATATAATAAAGCATAATAATCTAATGGTTATGACAATATTCAATAATTTATTTTACGAGTATAATTTTTTAAAGATGAAATAATATGGATGAAAGATGTGAAGGTATGTGTTACCACATGAAAAATTTACAACTTTATAAATCTAAAATTTACAGTCAAGTTAAAAAAGAAGCTCATGATTCATTAATGTAGCATATTATGGATTTCATTTAATTGGATAAAAATGGGGATGATAGTCTCTCTAAATCGGGTTTTTTTGAGTAGTGGAAAATGTTTATCTTTCTTGAAAATACAGTGTAATTGGATTATTAACAAAGGGGGGGTAAAGATGATGAATATACACCATAACCTATTATAGAAAAAAAGTGGAAGAAGGAGTGATGTATCTAGAAAATATGTACCCTTTTAATATTAATAATAAACAGTAGAGGAAAGAAGTTCTAGAACTTGGTATTTTTTTGTCTAATTTAGGAGTATTAATATTTTATGTTTTAAATATTAAAAAATTCCTCATAATATTTTTTATAAGTATTTTAAACAATATTTTTTTAATTATATATCATTTATTGAAAGTATAATTTCTCATAAATTTATTACATGTTATATTTAGTATGTTTAACTTTGAATACATCATAGTATTTATTTTCTTATGATTTATTTAGATTTTATGTTTTTATTTTTCATAACATAGTTTACAAGTTTCATGAAGCTTTCCTATAATAAATAAGTCATTGGGGACCTTTAAAAATCAATTTTACATGTTTTTGATTATTCCCATATAGCCAATGTATTTTTCACCCCATATCCAATTGCTTAACCATGTAGCCGAATGTAAATCTATGAAGCCGATTTCAAATCTGTATAGACAATTTTCACGATTCAGCTATCTTTTGTGTTTTGGCCATAACATTGGATACATAACTCAAAATTGGGTGACTATTATATATTTGAAAGACTACAAATATTTTCTAAATTTTTGTATAAGATAAAACATTATAATTGATATATATCTTGTTTGAAATTATTTTATAAATCACTATTTGTTTTCAGTCTGAATTCTACAGTTTTTTAGAAATATGTTTCTACTATTTTTATTCATAACATGAGATATAGAGTTCTGATTATGGTGATTCTGGATTATTTGGAAATATAATGAAATTTTACAGATATAATTAAATTTTAATTAGGGATCATTCTTTATTTTCCAAGGTCTGTTTTATATTTTAAATTGGATAAGTATTTTTTTACAAATTTAAAAAATCAGGTTACGTGAATTCTACTATATGATTCACTTACATATATTCAAATTTGTGAATTTACTAGATCAATTCAACTAAAATTTTTTATTATTAATTTGTGATTTTTATCCACATAAAGAAAAATATTTTCATAAAAGTTACCTACATGAATTTTGTTTATGTGGTTCAGTGAAATTCTACATGTTGTTCTAAAATCTAGAAATTTTCTCAATTTTACATAGTGTTTCATATTTTATTTTACAACATCATCATTTCAAATATTTAAATTGTTATAATGAAATCATAAATTAATATTCATTATTCATAACCTATGTTATGTGTTTTTCAATATTATAAACATGTTTTTTTCTGAATATTAAAGGGTGTTCCATTGTCACACCTGAAACTAATAGCTAGAAACTCAAAAAATCATTTTTATCATTTGAAGTTATTTTTTTTTCAATTATATTGTTTCTAAAGAAATATTATTTCTTATTAAACTAATTTAAACTTTTTTTAATATTTTTAATATTGGTTTTTTACACTTTTAAATTCTGCTCGTGTTAATTGTATATAAAAAATGAATGATTTTTGAATTTTAAATTTAAAATAGAGACTTGAAATTTTATAGGATTTCTTTTTGACATATTATTATGGATTTATTTTAATGTATTAAATAAAATGATTTCAAATTGGTTTGAATTATCATTTATTTTTTAGAATACCAGACATGAGTTGAGTGATTATCAGGCAATGATAATATCCTTCTCTATTTATCTCTCTCTTTGATAATCTAGTATTATTATTTTTGAATTTAAAAATGTCTAACTATTGATGAGTTTTGTGAAGATTTTTTTTCAATAAGGGAATTGATATTTTATTTTATGTGTGGTAAATTGATAGAAATTTTATATGATAATTTTTGGATGAGAGATTTCATATTTTCAAGTGATATAGTGAGAAGAGTGTGGTGGTGTTGATACTATGAAATGATGTACAATCTGTCTATGTTAATTTTTTTTCACTATTTATGGATTAAATCTAAAGGTCTGAACAAAAAATTATAAGAATTATTTTTCTTCCTTGACACGACCATTAATATGATCAAACAAATAAAAACTAGTAACTATGTTTTTATTCTTCTTCTATCTACTTTGTTCGGGTTTCTTGAGTTTGTAACACTTCTTCCCATCCCTTACATGATTTTACATTCTCTGTATTATTTTTCAAACAAATAATAATCTTTATTTGGGGTTTGACTCTTGGATTATAAAGATAGGACCGTTCGGGTTATGACTCCCTGTATCTAAATTCAGTTTTATAATTGGGTTTTAAATCCCCAAGAAACATTCAAGTGTCTTCTGGTTAAACGTCCACTAGAAAAAGTAAGGTTTAATTGGATCATTATTCCCCTTCTAAAATTATATTTTTGTATAATTTATCTATGAATGAGTAGATAAGTATAAGAGTAGATTATGCCAACGTTTTATTTAATTACCATGAAAAACATCCTTTTGTCACATTCAATATTTTATTTTTTCGAATGAAATTTAATTATTGTAAATAACTAAATTAGATAATTAATCCATATATTTAAATTTTTTAATCCAATCTATTCAACCCCCTCTATACTATCTATCATAATATATCCAAGAAAATAATTGCTATCAAAGGATAGAATGTTTTCAAAATTTATTAGATATGTTTTTATATTTTATTGTCCTAACATTTTTTAGACCTCATAGTCTAAGGAAAAGATCTATAACATGATAATAATGAATATAAATGATGGATAAATTATTTAGAAACCACTTAACTTTGATGGAAAAGAAAATTATTACTAGAAATTCTGAATAGAGTTTTACCTAATGTATATTATCATAAAACACTAGTCGATCATGGAAAAAATTTCAAGCTTAAAAAATACAACAAAAATACTTTAACAGGAAACAATGCTGCTAGATATATTTTAAATTATAAAGTAGAAAATATATTATATAATTCTATTAATAAAAGTTTGTTTATATATATTTATAAATGTAAGAAAATTCATGATATCTAGAAGATTCTATAATTACTCACAATGGATCAGAAAAGTTGATTAGAACCAAACTAATAATTCTTCAAGAAAAGTACCAAGATATCAAGATGTTTGAAGATGAAAATGTTGATAAAATGTTCCAATAATTAAAAACCCTATAAATGGAATGAATTACCTTGTAGAAACTTTGGAGAAACCCATACCTTTCGAAATATTCCAAAGAGATCAACCCAAGAAATAGAACTAAAAGAAGGTTTTGATTGATGGAAGTAATAATTTAAAATAATTCACATTGGATGAACTCATCAGATAACTTATTTAAGATAAACTTCAATTAATAAATATCAAAAAATAAGATACTTAAAATAATAAAGGTATTGCTTTTGAATCAAATATAAATGTTCTTTTAACTCTTCTAAGTCTAAGGCGTAAGAAAGTGACATAACATAAATTATAAATATTATAAAAGGTATTTATAATTTGAAGTTGAGAAAGAAAAAGTTTAAGAAGAAACCAAGTAAAGATCAATAGAATTATGAAAAAGAAAAAATTATTATTACATACACACCAGATTTAACCTATTATGTATATAAAAAGAAGGTACATATGAAACCTGAGTGTCCTAAGTTGAAGCAAGAAGGGAGAGATAGAAATACAATAAATAATTGAAACATTCTTATCATGCTAGATGGAGTTTCACTAAATAATCTGATTCAAGTGATGAATATATAAATTAAAAAGTATTAGATAAACTATTTTTGATGGGAAACAATCTAAAATGTGTTTATTAATGATTCATATTCTAGTTATTATTCAGATAATGATTATTAAAGCATTTATGAGTTTTATGAAGAAAATTAAAAGATATAAAAAGATTTTTTAAGAGTTACAGAATTGTATAATGAATTAAAAGAAGAAAATAAGAGGCTTATTATAGAAACTAATAAAGTCAATAAGAAGAATAATGTTATTAAGGACGAATAAGAGATTCTACTTTATGTTCTAAAGGTATGATCTATGATGATTTTAAGTATATTAATAAAGAGAATGATAATCTAATAAATGAATTTGTAACATTAAAAGAGTCATTATCAAGTTTTGTTTATGTAAAGAAAAATATAAAAATATGGTAGCTACGATCAAAATGAAGAAAGATAAAAATGGTTTTTGTTTAATCTATATATTCCTAAGTTATACAATATTACTTCTATTAAAAGTTCTAATAGATATTTTTTTTATAATACATGATTAAAATGATTTATGTAAGGAAATTATTAAAGCTAATAATCTTATAGATTTACTAAAACACTTAGTTACAATAGATCTTTTATTTCAAAATATTTATCTACTAGGGTACCTTATAATAAACTTTTTAAATCTGTTTGGGTACATAAGAATTATTTTTCTAACAGAATTTGACCCCAAACAGTATGACTACAAAAAATATTCTATGGGATTATCGCATGTATGTTAAATTTAAATATAGTAAATGTTTAGTTTTCAAAAATTAAAAATATTTATTTTATACAAATAGAAATAATAATATTTGTTCTATTAATTTCTCTAATCGATATAATCATAAAGTTATGTGTCTCAATGTTGTAGAAAAAGATGATTCCCTTTGGTATATAAGGATTTTACTTTCTTATTTTTGAATTATACACAAATTAACCAATAATGTACATGTTCTAGATATACCCAAGTTAAATGTAATAACATATTTTTTTATGAGTAATTTTTAAAAGGTATAAAACACAATGGATATTTCAAATATATTATTCATGTTCATACTTATAAACCTATTGAATTATTATATCTTGATTTATTTGGTCTAATGAAAAATGTTAGTTTAAGTTTATTGAAATATTTTATTATTATTGATGATGATTTTATTATATTTTCACGGGTTTATTTTATGTCTCTTATTCATAATACATTTTCTAGATTTATTGTTTTTCTAAAGCTTGTTAAAAATATAAAAAATTGTTTAATTATTTCTATTATATATTATAATGGAAATTAATTTGTTAAATTATCTTTTGAAATTATTTTTAAAGAAAATGGTAATCTTCATAATATTTTTTCTCAAAGAACACCATAAAAAATAGCATCGTAGAATAAAAAATTGATTTATTCAAGTGATGTTTCAAACTATGATTAATGAATATAATTTACCAAAATATTTTTTAGATTAATATTTTAATACTTATTGATATGTTTTGAAAATATTTTATGGTAGACCCTTTTTTGAATAAAACCCCTTATGAATTGTTTAATGGTAGAAAATAAAAAGTTGGTTATTTAATTTTTTTTTGGTTTTAAAGTTTTTATCATGAATATGAAAGAAAATTTAGATAATCATTATATTAAAAGTTTTGAAGGTATAATTATAGGTTATTCATCTAACTGAAAATAACATTAAGTTTATAATAAGAATACCATTAATTTTTAATTTTCTTTTGTATAAAGTTCTAGGAATCTTTGGACGTCTGGAAATCTATTTTGGAAAATATTGAAGATGATTTTAGGAATTTCAATTTTGGTGAAGGAAAACCTCTAGAAAATATTTCTATAGAGTTGGGGGGGGGGATGCCTCTCAATATGATCATAGTTATTAGGGGTATTGTAATGATCACACCATTGATAATGTTATTGGTATTGGTGGTTCTGGTATAAAACTAGAACTTGTTTTTAAATTTCTCTATCAATTATGATTTTATTTCTAATTGTGAGACTAATGATGTTTAAGATGATTTGAATGATGGAAATTGGACTATTTCTGTGAAAGATGAACATAATTAGTTTTCTATAAATAATATTTAGACTTTAGTTGAACTACCTTTAGATAAGCATGATATTGGTACAAAAAGGTTTTTTAGAAATAACATGGATGAATCTGGTCAAATTGTTAAAAATAATTCTCAGGTTGTTTATCAAGGATATTTCCAATAAGAATATATTTATTTGAAGAATATTTAATGCTTGTTTCTCATATTGAATATATTATAATTTTATTATCTTTTTCCATTTTTCATCACATTAGTTATTTAAAATGTATTTTAAAAGTGTATTCTAAATGGTTTTATTTTTGAAGAGGTTTATGTTTTTCAACCCCATGATTTTGAAAATAAAAAATTTCCTAAACATGTTTTTAAATTATCAAAAGAGACATGTAGTATTAAACATGCACCTCATTCATGGTAAGATAGAATCACTTTTTTTTTGAAAAATTATTTTTATAAAGGTAAATCAGATCCTACTTTATTTATCAAAAGAATTTAAAATTATATTTCGATTGTTCAAATTTATGATGGAAATATATTTTTGGATCCTCAAATTTTTTTTTGCAAGAATTTTTACAATTTTTTTGATAGTGAATTTTATAAGAGTCTTATAGGTGAACCCAAATTAGTTTTAGGTTCTAAAATTAATTAAAGAAATGATGGTATTTTATTGAATAAATCTAAATATTCTCATGATCTGGTTAAGAATTTTAATCATGATTAACGTAAAAATTTTAAATACCCAATGAGTATTAGTTTTAAATTAGATTATGATATTTTAGATTTTTTTGATTCGAAATTATTTAGATGCATTATTTAAGGATTGTTTTATTTAGATTATTCTAGACTTGATATAACGTGTAGTGTTTTTTATGTGATATATTTTTATTTGATCCTAAGAAATTTCAGTTAGATTCCATTAAAATTATTATTAGATATGTTAAATGAACTATTTATACTATATTATTTTATTCTAGAAAAAATTATTGGGATTTAATTTTTTACACTAACTCTGATTTTGGGGGATGCATACTTGATAGAAAAAATAACTTAGGTATGTGTGACTTTCTTATTAAAACGTACTTTCTTGGATTTTAGGGGAATCTTTTTGTACTTTATCTACTAATTAGAGTGAATATATTTCTAATATATCATTTTTTCTCAATCATTATGGAGTTAACAAACTTTTTCTGGCTATGGTTTTACTTTTGATAATATTCCTATTTTCTATGATAATTCTTCAACTATTTCTATTTAAGAAACCCCTTTGAAAAATTATCAAAATAAGAATATTGAAATTTTTGTTCATTGGATTCGAGATTATGTTACAAAATGAGATATTACTTTAAAATATGTTTCAACTGAAAATAAACCTATATATAGTTTTATTGAACCATTGGATTTTGGTAGATTTGAAAAAAATAAGATATGAACATGGAATGTTGGAAATTTAGTTTGGAAAATATTTTCTTTGAGGGGGATATTTTTTTAATCTTTCATATATAAATGTTTGATAAATTTTAAAAAGTAGTAGAATTTTTGAAAAATATTTTTTTTGGTTTTGTAATTTCCAAAAAGGGGGATTTTTTTAGAACTTAGAAGTTTGTCTAATTTTGGAGTTTTAATATTTTATGTTTTGAATGTTACAAAATGACTCACAATAATTTTTATAAGTCCTTATTTTAAAACAATTTTTTTAGGTTGAATTATATCTTATTTTATGTAATTATAATTTCTCATATATTTATTAAGTTTTATCTTTACTATTATTAAAATTTATTATATCAATATATTTCTTTACTTAAAGTATCATTATATTTTAGGTTTTGTTTTTTCATAACATGTTCTATAAGTTTCATGAAGTGTTTCTAGGATAAATAAGTCATTTTGGGACTTTAGATAACATTTTTACATGTTTTTTATTGTTCCCACATAGCTTATGTACTATTTAACATGTAGCCAATTTCTTAACAATTTAGCCAATTATATATCTATAGAGACGATTTCAAATCCATTTTGTCGATTTTTGAGATTTATTTATCTTCTGTATTTTAGAAACAAAATGGTTTAAAAAATCTAAATTGAGTGATTTTTATTTACTTGAAAGATATAAAAATTATCTACATTTAATTAGAAGAAATAAAATTCTTAATAAATCTGTTTAATGTTTAAAATTATGTTATAAGTCACTATATGTTTTTAGTCTGAATTCTATAGGTTTTTAAACATTTTATAGTTTCTTAATCATTACATGAGATATAGAGTCCTGATTAATGTTATTTTTGAATATTTTTAAATATAATGAAATTTTATAAATAGAATTCATTTATTTTGAATGATGATTCAAGTTTTTTCATGGTCTATTTTTTGGTTTGAAATTTAATAAGTCAAACTATTTATTTATTTTTGAAATTCAAATACATGAATCTGGTTATGTGATTCGATTATAAAGATTTGAATACATGAATAACCTATGTATAATTACCTATATTAAATTCTCTTTCATGGTGAGTTTTAGATACATAAATAAAAGAATCTATGTGAAAAAAACTATGTGAATTTTCTTATATAGTTAAGTAAAATTCTATAGGTTATTCTAAAATCAATAAATTTTATATGTTTTATGTAGTTATTAACAATTTGATTAACTATTTTTTCATTTTCAATATTAATTTTTTTAAGGAATTTATAAATTCATATTAATTATGTATGACCTATGATAAGTGTTTTACATTATTTTGAACATGTTTTTTATGAAGATAAAAGGGTGTTACATTTTCACATATGAAACTTAGAGCTTGAAACTCAAAAAAATTATATTATTTTATGTTTCTTTATTTGATTATAATATTTATAAATTAATATTAGTAATATTAAAATTATTCAATATTGTTTTAACATTTTTAATTAATTGTGATTAATTTTCAAATTCTCTGCATGTTTACTGAATATTAAAAATGGATTTTATTTAAATTTTGAATTTCAATTAGAGAAATATAATTTTCATCAGATTTATTCTTGACCTATTATTGTATAATTATTTTCAACCATGCAATCAAATGATTTTATATTGGTTTTAATTATTATTATTTTTGTTTTGAATACTGGATGTGAGTTGAATGACTATTATGCAATTATAATATCCTTCCTTATCTATCTCACTCTCTTAGATAATACAATATTATTCTTCTTGAATTTTAAAATTTCTTACTATTATTTAGTTGTGTCAAATAATTTTTTAAAAGGTAATTTAGCTTTTCTTATCTTTGTGGGATAGTGATATATGTATGATATGATACTTTTTTATGAGGATGTTCATAATTTTTAGTGATGTAGTGAAAAGATTATAGTGGTGTTGATACTATGAAATGTTGTATATTCTACATATTCTGAACATTTCTCACTACTATTGGAAGACATGTCAAGGCTTGAATAAGAACTTCTAAGAATTATTCTACATCCTTGAAGAGAAAAATAATATAATCAAATAATCAAGAACTAGCACTTGTGTTTTTATTCTTATAATATCTATTTTATTTTGGTTTGTTAAGTTTGTAACACTTCTTCCAATCTCTCATGTGCTTTCAATTTATCTTTATGTTTTTTCATGAAAAATAATTCTCTATCTTTGGGTTGCGACTCTTGAATTCTAATCTAGGACTATTCTAGTTATGAATACTAGTATCTAAAGTTCGGTTTTTAATTAAGTTGTGACTCCCCGTACAAAAGTCATGCGTCATTTGGTTATAGTTGCACTTGAAAAAGTAGGTTGTAATTGGTTTATGAATCCCCTAAAAAATCAGATTAGTGCACAACATATCTTTCACTGATTAGAGAGGTATAAGAGTAGACTATGTCAACTTTGGACTGAGCTACCGTAAAAATCATCACTTTATTAATTTCATTTTATTCTTTCCGCTGCGAATTAACTCCCTAAATTATCAAAAATATCTAATTTTGATAATAAATCGATATCTTTATAATTTTTCATCTGGACTATTCACCCCCCTCTAGACTATATTTCATTATCTATCAAAACTAACAAAAAGTTCATGAAATGTTTATTTTTGGAGGTTCATTAGTTGAAATAGAAATTGGAAGAGATACATTTACAATGTTTTTACATATCTTAATGGTTCAAAGATTTTATGGAAGAATTTTCAATAAAATCCAAAGGGGTATATTTTTAAAACCAGGTGGTTATATGTTGGATTTTTTGATAATCATTCAAAGCTAATGATGATGAACTGTTGTAGAGCTTTTGTTTTAACAAGAGTATATGAGAAGTATTTTTTTTGATAATCCTTGGTATCACAAAGTATGATGGTGGAGAAGTTAAAGTGTACTTGAGGATGGTTTTACAAGTCTTAGAGAATCATTCTTGGGGTATTAATGGTATGGAGTTACTTAACATGATTACACATGGCTTTGGGAGAATAATAATTATAGTTTCATGAGATGTTTGAAGTATGATGTCTAAATATATATTTAATTGGATGATTAAATAGGTGAATTGTTCTTATTATAACTTTAATAGAGGTGTGATAATGATTGAAGATGTTTGGCGAATGATAAGATTAGTTCTCGTATAATTTGATAGTTTTACCGGATTAAATAGTTTTTTATATAGAATTCATAGAATAAAACTGCGTTTTCTACTTATTATGTATTAATAAACTCAAATTCAAGGATTTTTTTTAGATTTTACTAGTTAAAAGGAGATACAAAATATTAGCATCATATTTATAGAATTTAATAAGGTAAAACTATATTTGGAGATCATATAAGGAGAGTTGAAGGGTGTTGGAGCTCACATCAGATTAACTCACAACTACATCAACATCACTTGAATGCTACATGAGATTAATCTTAACAATATAAATAACTATGTGGTATTAAACTATAGTTTCGTTATACCCCAAATGAATACCTTTTATTATGAATTAATGAAGAGTTCCAACACATATTAACTCATGTTTCATTAAATTTTGTTTCAAAAGGTGATACGTAAGGGTTATCAGGATCATATGTAAAGGGAATCTTTGAAACATAAGGTTTATTAAATTTTAATATATGAAGCATTTATTTTCATAAAATGACATATCAAACATTAAATTAAGATATATAATTGTTTTTTATTGGTTTTTATTAATATTAAGATTCCCAATCCATGTAAATGAGTTACACTACAAAGTTTTGGAATTTAAAAATATCTAGAGTTTTTACAAACATAGACATAAAGGCCATGTTGTGAAGAGTTTTTGGTGTTTTTTAGTGTTTAGGTAAATTTAATTACACTCTTACTAAGGAATAATGTTTTTACTATAATATTTTTAAATCAAATAAGAGATAATTATGATGCCATGATTGTGAAAAAGAAGTATGAGCTGTGAATTTTTAGCTTTAAGATGTTTAAAAATACAAAAAAAGATCACTTCATGGATATTTTCAGTATTATATGAAAAAAATGTTAGTTCAAGAATAAGGGAAGATATCAAACCATGAATTAAGATGTCATGTTTTGATTTCTAAAATATTGGATGTTTAAAAAGAATAAACAACATTTCATTTGTATAAAAATATAGTTGTTTGTGTGATGATCATTAACTATACCTTTGAATTCCAATGGTGCAGACTTACCTAAATATGATTCGAGTTACGAACTTGAAGTTGAGGATTTTGGAATCCATCTTAAAAAATTCTATTTATATAAGTGGCAGAATTTAATTTAAAATTAAACATACAGATGTGATAAAAATGGGTTATATAAAGATAATGTTTTATTAAGTATAAAAAGTTTTTATAATAAAATTAAACATGGTATTGATTATAATAACCAAAATTTGATTAATCATGATAAAACTGAGCTAATTTTGCTTTTAAATAATTTTAAAATAATATTGAACTTTTTAATTTCTTTATGTGAAAACGTTGTTTTTAATAAAAAATATTATTTTTCACTATTTATCATGAAATTAAACTTTTCAGAAAATTATGAAAAATGAAATCTATGATAATTTTGAAATTTTTATTTTCCAAAATGAAGTCTATTTTTTAAATTAATTTTCTAAAAGTGGTACAAATTAATTTTTAAATAAATGCACAAAATATGATGAAATCACATTTAAAGAAATATATTTTTTAAGAATAAAACTAGATTTATTATTATCTCATTCCTAAAAAATAGTTGATGAATTATAAAAAATTTATTTAATGAATAATTTAAAATTTTAATTTAAATAATTCAACACTAGTGGTTAATTTAATTTATTTAATAAATGTATAAACCAAATACTTTTTATAATATAGTTATTAATATTAATAGCCTCTAATTTTACATCTTGGTTTAGTGTCACATAAAATAATAACATTTTAACAGTATATCATTGTTCGTTTGAACTCAGTGATGTGTGTAACACAATTTATCAAAGAAATTAATTTTTTTTTGAAATGAAATATTTCATAAAATACCAGGGTGTTTCATCCATATCAAGGGTGGCTCAGGTTATAATAATAACAAAATTATATCGCAATATCCTCAACATTCATAATGTTAACAAATCTTTATGATTAGATACTATCATACTCAAAACATTAGTCAATCCATTTGAATCTATGAGGAATACACATAAACAAATCCACAAAAATATACTCCCAATTTCAATAGGTGATATCTAAGGGTTGCAATAACCCTTCTATAACTTCATTATTGACCTCCATCTATTATCAAATAAGAAATTGAGAAAAAAACTTAGGCACCATCATTTTTATCCTAGGACACCAAAATAGAATCTTCAAAGTGTGATATATCTTTCTAACACCCAAATAAATTTATAAATATAAATTATTTAACACAAGAAAAACCTCTTCTTAAAATTTTTGAGGTATAATTAACTTAATATGAAAAAATATCCAATATATCTCATCCTCATCCTAACCATTCATAGAATCACCACTCACAACTTTATCTCTCTATACTTCTATCTTAGGGTCACACAATTGCAACTCCTATACTTTCCAAAATAATTTAGATGTCACTTTTATATTATAAATACGTTCTACCTCATTTAAATCCTCATATAAATTTCATGTAGATGCAAAAAGTTCGTCACATTCTATTTATCACATGTTCTCCATGAATCCTCCCCACATGTTTTACAACTCAAAGCATCAACCATAACATTTACCTTTCAACCTACCTTCATTTTCATAAATTCAAACAACCTTATCAAAAAAAAATTCAAATACGTCTGAAAACCAATGTATCAAAATATCTTATGATCTATATAAAACATAAATAATTATACTATAATCTAATCCCTATAAATATTAATATTAAAAAACATAGAAAAAAACTCCAAATCATGGTTAACACCTTATTTTTCATGAGGATGTAATATTTTATAAACATAAGAAATGACTACCCTCTATTTCATTAATAAAAAGCCAAATACCAGGTGAGATAAATCAAAATATACCCTATAAGGAATACCTTATTTTAGTAGTCAAATAAATAGAACACTCATACACTTTCACATAAAAATTTAAAAAGTAAATTAACAATACTTCATCAATGAAAAACGTATTCTGTTTTTTTCAAATATGAAATTTGTCTCATAATCTAAGAAACAATAGGTATGATATTCCAATAAAAACCATCCAAGACTAAGAATATCCTTAATTGAAAAAAAACATCAGTGGATTCTATGAAACAACTACCTCAATATTTTTGGGATCTATTTCCACATCCTAGTTTGAAATAATGTGACATGGAAAATTTACATCACTTTTCAAAAAACCAATATTTACAAATATTCAAATATAATTGACGATCCTTTGGAAAATATAACACCATCCCAAGAAACACAAAATGATCTTCCTCTATCTTAGAATAATCCGAGATATCCTTTATAAATACTACCACAAACTCATCAATATGGGATTGAAACAACCGATTCATAATACCTATAAATATATATGGAGCATTAATAACTCAAAATAACATTACTAAAAGAAAAAATTTACCCATACTAGCATTGAAATTTATTATTAGGGATTTCTTCCAACATTTTCCCCCATATAGTGATATATGAATCATAAATAGATCTTATAATACAACCTTTTAGCTTAAAACTAATCGAAAAAATCATTTATCCTAGGGAGTGGATAACTATTTTTTCATTATCACTTGATTTTATAAAATACCATAACCCAAAAAAACATAATTTTTATTTTAATATCAAGGATTTAAATTTATTATATTTCCATGAACTTTTATTCTCGATGTTTTTGTAACACCCCAAGCTTCCACAGTACGTTTCCCTTCGAATAATGCGATAACGTGTGTTGTACGCAACCTCGAGTTCTAACACACACCACAACTAATTAAAATAGCCGTTGTGAATAGTAATACCTACTTTTTGAAATAATATATATTTTATATTTCAAAATGGACTTCATTTTTGGATTCGGAATATTGAAATTAGCCTAGGGTGAAATTTTGGTACTTTTCGGATAACTTTTATATTTTGATGAATAGTGAAAATTACTAAATTTTAATTAAAAACAACTTTTTTAATCAAAATAATTAATAGTGATAAATTTTGAATTTGAGTGGTTTTAAAGTATATTTAGAATATATTTTTACCATTTAATATAATTTTGGTCATTGGACATAATTTTACAATTAAACCGAACATAAACAAGTGTCAATCTTTTGATAGTTATTACCTCTTAAAAACACGCTTTTTGTTTTGACAGCGGGAATTAATTTTAAATTAATTTCTGCCACTTTTGTGTTTTGAATTTAGAAAAATGGATTCCATATTTGGAATCCGGATGTCCAAATTGTGTAAATAGGTAACTTTTATTTTTAGACATTTTGAATAATTACTGTGGTAAATATTTTATTTACCATGGTTAAGGGTAAATCCGGTAAATAAGGGTTAAAAAATAATATTATAATAATACAAAATTACCCTAAAACGTGTCCTAACCTTATTGGTGGACACATACCCGACCATGAGCATCCTTGGGTCAATTTGGGGACCCCTTGGAGCCACTTGTATGTGGTAGGGACACTTTATATTAATAAAGTTAAAATAAAAATAAAAATGGCATAAGCTTACATCTTTTAGAAGAACAATTTTTACATAGGGTTATACATGTTGGATTTTCGATTATAAATATTCATTAGAACGCTAAAAAGATTTCCTACATAATGATATTTTATTTATAATTTTTAGACATCAAATAATTTAAATTATTAATGACACAATAATGATGCAATGTTTACCTCATTAATAAATCATTTAAATAAATAAGATTATAATGATTAAAATATTATCTAAAACCTGTCCAATTCTTATTGGTTGATGTTATTTAGAATATTAGTCATCTTATCTTCGACCTCAATGATTTTTGGACCATTATAAACCGAATATAACTATATTATAAAGTAATACTTTCACTCTTTCCTAAAGAGCCCCTCTTCTCCCTTATAAAAGGAGACCACTTCTACTCATTCCTCACACCTCTCAAGCCACTTGGATCGTCTAAACTCTGCCCAAATAGACTCCCCACATCCCTCTCCTCCTCCTTGAAGCTTCCCCTTAGGCAGAAATCATTTCAAGAAGTCCTTTGGTTCCAACCAAAGTGAGTTACCTAAATTAAAGGTAACGATTTCTCTTAAATTATTTTCCTTTATTTTGCTTCTCCAACCCCCAAACTCTTTTTATTTCCTTTCTTTTGTAACAACACCAGTATCCTCAATATACTAGGATGTTTTTATAAGAAGTATTCAAACTACACATACACACAACTCCATCTAATGGATGATGAACATAATGTTTCTGTGGATGGCAAACTAACGCCTCACGAAACGATGATTGTTCAAATACATCTTACCACCTCTCATGGTGGCCATTATGATGGAACTGTAATTAAATATAATATTAATGATATATATTTTATATATAAGCTTCTGTAATTCCATTTTATTTCATACCATTATTCGTTTCATGTTTTATATACATACGATAATTTCATTTGAGGAAGTGCGGACTACCGCCCCCTTAAAATGATATGACTCGTTCATACCACACATGGAACGTATAAAGGATGGTGTTAATGAACTTAAGTAACATATATAAAATATTATATTATACTGGAATAGTAATATACCTATGTATCATTTGGATTCAATTCTTTTAAAATAAAAATTAAATGGAAGTAGCGTTCGTGCGTACGTACGGACTACCGTCTCCACGAACGCGGTGAGATCCATCCTCCATCGTATCCATTCAAGTCTTATTCTCATTTTAGGGTTAAAAATAATGTTAATATCATTCTGATTATGAATAAGATTTAATCTATCCATTACAAACATGTCTTACGTAACCAAACATTTAAGAAGAACGAATCGATTATCACCTGAAACGACGATAATACTAAGATATTATTAATAAAGCAATGTTAAAAGATCATATATGATATCATATTAATGTATATGATTCTTGTATAATTTAATAACAATTATTTCACCATTATACAGGAGGTTAACCGACCCCAAAAAAGGAAAAGTACAAGGTAAGGGTTATTTCACAATCTCTTCATTATCCGAGGTTGTTTATACGTAATAATCTAATTGGATCTCGTTATCATCCACATCCATGTTTCTTCAAAATGTATTTCAAAGCATTTTTACAAGAATATGGGTTAAAGTCATTTATACCTTTTTTGACTTTTTATAAGAGGAATCTTTCCGTCGTTTTCCAAACAAGGTGCTTTTTAACCTTTTCTACAGAATTAAGATAAGAATGTTTTTTTAACTTATACGGCGGGTGCGGTTATTTTCCGCCATTATAAAATCGTCAAAGCTTCCCTTACAAGCCTATAAGAATATTTTCAAAGAAAATGTTTTATTTTAAAAATATAAGTCTCTTAAATGATTTCAAAATAGAAAGAGATATTTCTTTAAAAAGAGTTTTGATTTCATCTATGTCAACATCCTTTAATGGATTTTATGCTTATTTGAGGATGATATAATATGATAAAAAACTTTTATATTGTATTGAAGGTTTTGTGATATGTTTGACTGTGGATGTGCTATTTTTTATATACCATTCATGGTTTATGGTGAAAGTATTGACATTTCGTATGCTAGTTTAATACGAATGTTTATGTTATGTTTAAACCTTTTCATATGGGAATGCATTGGACTTAATATGTGACGGGTGGAGCCCGCTATAGCTCCTCGATGCATCGATAGGTCTCATGAGACAAACTAGTGTCTTGGCACAAGGCCTTGACAAAATCTTATTTGTAGTCTTGGCACGAGGCCTTGGCTATGTGGTTATGATAGTCTGGCATTATGCATTCCAACATTATGAAAGTGGTTATTGATTTTTTCATGTGATTATTCGATTAGTAGAATATCCATGTGAATAAGTAAATGGCATTATTTCATTTTATTTATGCCATACCATGTTGAAAGTTCATATTTAAAAGGCTTTTGTTTTAGTTATACATTGCCTTAAATGTTTATTCTTATTTATGAAAGTTTCTGCTATATTGTTATCCTTACTGGGCATTTGAGCTCACCCCTTTTCTATGTTTTATTTTTCCCAGGATGTGAAGAAGTAAGTTATGAATGACCTGCTGGGATTTTATGATGGGTTAATAGTGTGGATTGTGGAAACATTATGTTGTTGTAGTAGTTTTTCATTTTATGATGTAATGTAAAACTTATGAATATATCTAGTGTTTCCAAGGCTACTAAACCAATCGGTCTTTCGATATTTGATCTTTCTTGTGATCATGCCAATGTTATGTAATAATGCACCGACTCTGGGTAACTGGGGTTGGGGCGTTACAGTTGGTATTAGAGTAAGTTTAGTACAAACCTTGGAAACTAGATTTAGATAAACTCTGATTAGAGCACGTAGACCTAAGATGAACTTTGAGGATTAGTATAGAAGAACTTCCTAGAATTTTGGTATTGTAGATATTTTGTGAGTTTTCCAAGCAATACATCCCTGTCTGGATACGAGCAGGTAGAGGTGGCTCTGGCACAGATGTACCTAGGGGTAAAACCCGAAAACACCGCTTTGAGCTAGACTCGAACGGGAACTGGTGCACGACAACGGGCCTTGCTGCACTCTTGGTTACGACACTCCCGGGGGATATGCTTAGGATAACTCTCACTATCTTTACAAATCATTATGAAGGGTTTATGAGTATATACTTCCTCAAAGAAAACATTTTTATGATTATGGATTATATCCATAAATAGTTCAATTTATGTTAAGTGTTTTATAAGTATGTGATTATGTATTTTGATTCATAAACTGATCTAGTTTATGCCATTGTTTAGAAATGGCGCCTAGTAGAAGAAATGGAAACTGTATCAATGCACGCACTCCATGTAGGGATTGCCCTCCTGCTCAAGATAATTATAGTGGGGCTGGTGATGCAACTAGTGCTGATCAGCTAATCACCATACTGGGACAACTTACTCAGGTTATGAATAATAACCTTACCCGTATGGAGCACCCTGATCCGCAGCGTGGAGGATCAATGTTAGATCGATTCCTGAGGCAATAACCACCAACGTTCAATGGGAATACAAATCCCTTAGTAGCTGAGCAATGGATATTTTCCCTAGAA
This sequence comes from Viscum album, assembly GCA_963277665.1. Taxonomy (NCBI): domain Eukaryota; kingdom Viridiplantae; phylum Streptophyta; class Magnoliopsida; order Santalales; family Viscaceae; genus Viscum; species Viscum album. The sequence continues at coordinate 262,519,030 of OY728135.1, forward strand.
ATTTTTTTTCAGGATTTGGGGAGCAGTGAAAGGGAAAAAGTTATCATGGCAGTTTACCGCCTCACTGGGGATGCTGATCAATGGTGATCATTGATTCAGAACATGAAGGAAGATGATGAAGTATCAAATATGGAATGGAGGGAGTTCAAAGATCTGTTTTTAGAAAAATACTTTCCTCGCGACCATCGAGCAGATATGGAAAGACAATTTCTGAGTCTGAGACAAAAGGAGGATGAGAATGTCACAAAGTATGAGGCTAACTTTACAAGGTTAGCGAGGTATGCTGGAGATTATATTCGCAACCCAAGAAGAAAGATTGATCGTTTCTTTGATGGGTTAAAACCATTTCTCCGTCGATCATTAGTCTCACAATCCTTTCCATCGTACGAAGACATTGTCTCATGTGCTATCAAGACCGAAAAGGAATTCTCTAAGTCTTATGACTTTAAAGCAAAGCAAGAGAAGAAGAGACCTGCTGATCAATCTGGGAATGGAAATAAGGGGAAGAAAGGAAAGGTTGAATATCCATCTTGTGGTAAATGCGGGAAGAAACATCCTGGTACTTGCTTGAAGGGAATGGGAGTCTGTTACAAGTGTGGTGAAAAAGGCCACCAAGCTCATGATTGCAAGGGGAAGAAGGAAGCTACCAAAGTTCAGTGCTATAATTGTAGGGATATGGGGCATTATGCAAATTCATGTCCTGAGCGTCAGGAGAACTTACCTCAGAAAAGGCCAAGGGATCAAGGCCAGGCTTATGCTATCACTACTGCTGAGGTAGAAGCTCCGAAAGACATGGTGGCAGGTAATTTAATGGTTTCCTCAAGTTTAGAAAATGCATTATTTGATTCTGGATCATCGCATTGTTTCATATCTTCCCAGTTTGCTAAGAAAATTAGATATTTCCAATTTGATTTAATAAGGGAGTTGTCAGTTAAAACTCCTAAGGGAAGTATCGTTGCAACAAAGTTTTGTGAATCAGTCCCCATTAGAGCACATAAATTTTCTTTATCTGCTGATCTCATCGTCATACCTATGATTGAGTTTGATATAATCCTCGGTATGGACTGGCTTTCGGACTATGATGCGAAGATTTATTGTTAGAAGAAAGAGGTTACGATTCTTGATGATAATGATAAGAAACACCTTATTTTTAGAGCAGAATCGTCACCACCTAATTCTTATTTAGATCCACCCTCAATAGCTCAACTAAATTCAATTATTGGGGAGGAAGAGAATGAAATAACTGCGGGTGAGGAAAGGAATGTTCAAATAGAGGATGTACCTGTTGTGAAAGAATTTGTAGATGTATTTTCAGATGATTTACCTGGACATCCTCCAGAACGAGAAGTTGAGTTTTCCATTGATTTGATTCCTGGATCAAGGCCTATATCGAAGACCCCTTATAGAATGGCCACTGTAGAGTTAGTCGAACTAAAGAAACAACTAGAGGAATTGAGTAATAAGGGATTTATTCTCCCTAGTGTTTCTCCATGGGGATCCCCTGTTCTTTTTGTTAAAAAGAAAGATGGATTTATGAGGTTATGTATCGACTACAAGGAGATCAATGCTATAACGATAAAGAACAAGTATCCCCTACCTCGTATTGATGATTTATTTGACCAACTGCATGGAGCTCAATACTTTTCAAAGATTGACCTTCGATCTGGATACCATCAGTTGTGTGTGAAGAAGGAAGACATTCCGAAGACAACATTTCGAACCAGGTACGGGCATTACGAGTTTACTGTAATGCCGTTTTGATTGACTAATGCACCCTCTGTATTCATGGATCTGATGAATAGAGTTTTCAAGGAGTATCTCGATAAATTTTTGGTGGTATTTATTGATGATATCTTGGTATACTCCAAAACCTACGAAGATCATGAAAATCACTTGCGCATTATCTTGAAGACTCTGAGGAGACATGAATTATATGGGAAGTTTAGCAAGTGTGAATTCTGGCTTCAGGAGATTTCTTTTCTTGGCCACATTGTCTCTAAAGATGGAATCTCTGTTGATCCTTCTAAGACCAAGGCAATACAAGAATGTCCAGCACCTATGAGTATAACTGAGGTACGTAGTTTTATTGGTTTGGCAGGTTATTATCGACGTTTTGTCCAGAATTTTTCCCGATTGGCTAACCCATTAACGAAGCTCACACGTAAAGGGGTTAAATTTGTTTGGACAAAAGTGTGTGAAGAATGTTTCGAAGAACTTAAGAGAAGATTAGTCAATGCTCCTATATTGACTCTACCATCGGGGAATGATGGGTTCGTTATTTATAGTGATGCATCGAAGAAAGGACTTGGCTGTGTCCTTATGCAGAATGATAGAGTTATTGCCTATGCATCACGACAGTTGAAAATTCATGAACAAAACTATCCTACTCATGATCTCGAGTTAGCAGCAGTGATCTTTGCTTTGAAGATATGGAGGCACTACCTCTATGGTGAAAAATGTGAGATTTATACTGATCACAAGAGTTTGAAGTATATTTTCTCACAAAAAGAACTCAACATGAGGCAAAGGAGATGGCTTGAATTACTCAAGGATTATGATTGTACGATACACTACCACCCAGGGAAGGCAAACAAGGTGGAAGATGCTTTGAGTAGAAAAGACCATGGAGTTTTGAACAATATGATAATTGAAAGGGATCCAATTTTTATGGATCTAGTGAAGATGGACATGGGAATAACCAGGGAAGGTGAAACATCAATGTTTTTTCAAATGGTTGCCAAACCATCTTTACTAGAAAGGATTAAGAGTTCTCAGACCGATGATGAAGAATTCCAAAAGAAGATTAAAGCTGTGAATGATGGGAGATTGAGAGACTTTGTGTATGAAGATGGAATTTTGAAATTCGGGAAGAGACTTTGTGTTCCCAATATACCTGATCTAAAAAGGGAATTGCTGGATGATGCTCATAGTTCCAATTTTTCTATACACCCTGGGAGCACCAAAATGTATAGAGATTTGAAGGAACATTTTTGGTGGGACAACATGAAGAGGGAGATTGCTGATTTTGTGTCAAGATGTATGGTTTGTCAATAAGTGAAAGATGGAAGGCAACAGCCTGGAGGAGTCATGCAACCTCTTCCCATACCGGAGTGGAAATGGGACAATGTTACGATGGACTTTGTCATGGGGATACCGAAGACTCCTAGAAGGAACGATGCAATATGGGTTATTGTTGATCGTCTTACCAAGTCAGCACATTTTCTTGCTATAAGAGAAGATCTACCCCTGGAACGTCTAGCAAGACTATACATTAATGAGGTTGTGAGACTTCATGGATTACCCCTATCGATTGTTTCTGATCGTGATCCCCGTTTTACTTCAAGATTCTGGAAAAGTCTTCAGAAATCCCTGGATACTGAACTTCATTTGAGCACCGCTTACCACCCTCAGACAGATGGACAATCAGAATGGACTATTCAAACCTTAGAAGACATGTTGAGATCTTGCTCACTTGACTTTCAGGGTATGTGGGATCAATATTTACCTCTGGTAGAATTTTCCTATAACAATAGCTTCCATTCAAGTATTCAGATGGCACCATATGAAGCGTTATACGGAAAGAGATGTCGTACACCAACCTGTTGGGATGACGTTGGTGAAAGAAAACTTGTAGGCCCAGAACTGGTGGAGGAAACGGTGGAAAAGGTGAAGGTAATCCAAAATCACATCAAAGCAGCTCAAAGTAGGCAGAAGAGCTATGCCGATAATCGAAGGAAGGATTTGGAATTTCAGGTCGGTGATCATGTTTTCCTAAAGGTATCTCCATGGAAGGGAGTCATACGTTTTGGTAAGAAAGGTAAATTGAGTCCCAGGTACATCGGACCTTTCGAAATTCTAGAACGAATTGGGGCTGTAGCTTACCGATTGGCAATGCCGCCATGTCTCTCCAAAGTTCACGATGTGTTCCACGTATCTCTGTTGAGAAAATACATGCCTGACCCAACGCATGTACTCACCTATGAGGAATTAGAACTAGAACCCGATCTGTCTTATTGTGAAGAGCCCGTCAAGATTCTTGATACAAGAGAACAAGTACTGAGAAACCGGACGACACGTCTGGTAAAAGTTTTGTGGAGAAATCATAAGATGGAAGAGGCAACGTGGGAACCCGAGGAACTTATGATGAAGAACCACCCGAGTCTTTTTATGCAGTAATACCCTAGAAATTGTGAGGACGCAATTATTTGAAGGAGGGGAGAATGTAACACCCCAAGCTTCCACGGTACATTTCCCTTCGAATAATGCGATAGCGTGTGTTGTACGCAACCTCGAGTTCTAACACACACCACAACTAATTAAAATAGCCGTTGTGAATAGTAATACCTACTTTTTGAAATCATATATATTTTATATTTCAAAATGGACTTCATTTTTGGATTCGGAATATTGAAATTAGCCTAGGGTGAAATTTTGGTACTTTTCAGATAACTTTTATATTTTGATGAATAGTGAAAATTACTAAATTTTAATTAAAAACAACTTTTTTAATCAAAATAATTAATAGTGATAAATTGTGAATTTGAGTGGTTTTAAAGTATATTTAGAATATATTTTTACCATTTAATATAATGTTGGTCATTGGACATAATTTTACAATTAAACCGAACATAAACAAGTGTCAATCTTTTGATAGTTATTACCTCTTAAAAACACGCTTTTTGTTTTGACAGCGGGAATTAATTTTAAATTAATTTCTGCCACTTCTGTGTTTTGAATTTAGAAAAATGGATTCCATATTTGGAATCAGGATGTCCAAATTGTGTAAATAGGTAACTTTTATTTTTAGACATTTTGAATAATTACTGTGGTAAATATTTTATTTACCATGGTTAAGGGTAAATCCGGTAAATAAGGGTTAAAAAATAATATTATAATAATACAAAATTACCCTAAAACGTGTCCTAACCTTATTGGTGGACACATACCCGACCATGAGCATCCTTGGGTCAATTTGGGGACCCCTTGGAGCCACTTGTATGTGGTAGGGACACTTTATATTAATAAAGTTAAAATAAAAATAAAAATGGCATAAGCTTACATCTTTTAGAAGAACAATTTTTACATAGGGTTATACATGTTGGATTTTCGATTATAAATATTCATTAGAAAGATAAAAATATTTCCTACATAATGATATTTTATTTATAATTTTTAGACATCAAATAAGTTAAATTATTAATGACACAATAATGATGCAATGTTTACCTCATTAATAAATCATTTAAATAAATAAGATTATAATGATTAAAATATTATCTAAAACCTGTCCAATTCTTATTGGTTGATGTTATTTAGAATATTAGTCATCTTATCTTCGACCTCAATGATTTTTGGACCATTATAAACCGAATATAACTATATTATAAAGTAATACTTTCACTCTTTCCTAAAGAGCCCCTCTTCTCCCTTATAAAAGGAGACCACTTCTACTCATTCCTCACACCTCTCAAGCCACTTGGCTCGTCCAAACTCTGCCCAAATAAGCTCCCCACATCCATCTCCTCCTCCTTGAAGCTTCTCCTTAGGCAGAAATCATTTCAAGAAGTCCTTTGGTTCCAACCAAAGTGAGTTACCTAAATTAAAGGTAACGATTTCTCTTAAATTATTTTCCTTTATTTTGCTTCTCCAACCCCCAAACTCTTTTTATTTCCTTTCTTTTGTAACAACACCAGTATCCTCAATATACTAGGATGTTGTTATAAGAAGGATTCAAACTACACATACACACAACTCCATCTAATGGATGATGAACATAATGTTTCTGTGGATGGAAAACTAACGCCTCACGAAACGATGATTGTTCAAATACATCTTACCGCCTCTCATGATGGCCATTATGATGGAACTGTAATTAAATATGATATTAATGATATATTTTTATATATAATCTTCTGTAATTCCATTTTATTTCATACCATTATTCGTTTCATGTTGTATATACATACGATAATTTCATTTGAGGAAGTGCGGACTACCGCCCCCTTAAAATGATATGACTCGTTCATACCACACATGGAACGTATAAAGGATGGTGTTAATGAACTTAAGTAACATATATAAAATATTATATTATAATGGAATAGTAATATACCTATGTATCATTTGGATTCAATTCTTTTAAAATAAAAATTAAATGGAAGTAGCGTTCGTGCGTACGTACGGACTACCGTCTCCACGAACGCGGTGAGATCCATCCTCCATCGTATCCATTGAAGTCTTATTATCATTTTAGGGTTAAAAATAATGTTAATATCATTCTGATTATGAATAAGATTTAATCTATCCATTACAAACATGTCTTACTTAACCAAACATTTAAGAAGAACGAATCGATTATCACCTGAAACGACGATAATACTAAGATATTGTTAATAAAGCAATGTTAAAAGATCATATATGATATCATATTAATGTATATGATTCTTGTATAATTTAATAACAATTATTTCACCATTATACAGGAGGTTAACCGACCCCAACAAAGGAAAAGTACAAGGTAAGGGTTATTTCACAATCTTTTCATTATCCGAGGTTGTTTATACGTAATAATCTACTGGGATCTCGTTATCATCCACATCCATGTTTCTTCAAAATGTATTTCAAAGCATTTTTACAAGAATATTGGTTAAAGTCATTTATACCTTTTTTGACTTTTTATAAGAGGAATCTTTCCGTCGTTTTCCAAACAAGGTGCTTTTTAACCTTTTCGACAGAATTAAGATAAGAATGTTTTTTTTAACTTATACGGCGGGTGCGGTTATTTTCCGCCGTTATAAAATCGTCAAAGCTTCCCTTACAAGCCTATAAGAATATTTTCAAAGAAAATGTTTTATTTTATAAATATATGTCTCTTAAATGATTTCAAAATAGAAAGAGATATTTCTTTAAAAAGAGTTTTGATTTCATCTATGTCAACATCCTTTAATGGATTTTATGCTTATTTGAGGATGATATAATATGATACAAAACTTTTATATTGTATTGAAGGTTTTGTGATATGTTTGACTGTGGATGTGCTATTTTTTTATATACCATTCATGGTTTATGGTGAAAGTATTGACATTTCGTATGCTAGTTTAATACGAATGTTTATATTATGTTTAAACCTTTTCATATGGGAATGCATTGGACTTAATATGTGACGGGTGGAGCCTGCTATAGCTCCTCGATGCATCGGTAGGTCTCATGAGACAAACTAGTGTCTTGGCACAAGGCCTTGACAAAATCTTATTTGTAGTCTTGGCACGAGGCCTTGGCTATGTGGTTATGATAGTCTGGCATTATGCATTCCAACATTATGAAAGTGGTTATTGATTTTTGCATGTGATTATTCGATTAGTAGAATATCCATGTGAATAAGTAAATGGCATTATTTCATTTTATTTATGCCATACCATGTTGAAAGTTCATATTTAAAAGGCTTTTGTTTTAGTTATACATTGCCTTAAATGTTTATTCTTATTTATGAAAGTTTCCGCTATATTGTTATCCTTACTGGGCATTTGAGCTCACCCCTTTTCTATGTTTTATTTTTCCCACGATGTGAAGAAGTAAGTTATGAATGACCTGCAGGGATTTTATGAGGGGTTAATAGTGTGGATTGTGGAAACATTATGTTGTTGTAGTAGTTTTTCATTTTATGATGTAATGTAAAACTTTTGAATATATCTAGTGTTTCCAAGGCTACTAAACCAATCGGTCTTTCGAGATTTGATCTTTCTTGTGATCATGCCAATGTTATGTAATAATGCACCGACTCTGGGTAACTGGGGTCGGGGCGTTACAGTTTTAGATAATTAGGGGAAACCATTACATAATTAACTATCCACTTCTATGTAGTGTACATTTTTTTCCATAAAATTGTCTATTAAGTGAACTTAATACCGAAATACTTTTTTATTATTTTCCAAACACTTTTAGTAAAAGTGAGAAACCCGAAGTAACTTTCAAGCCCACAAAACACATCCAAAGATGAACAATAAAACAAACACCCGGATCAACCAAAAAAAACTAAAAACCATAATCTCCTTACCCATAATCACTACCAAAATAGGAGTCCTCCTCCGCGGTGGCCATTCGACATTCAGAATCTGAATTAAAATGCCTCATGAAATCACCATTATAGTCCCACCTCAAATCATCCAATGTGATTCACCCAGGACCATCTTTTTTGGACTGGCTACCTTGTTTAAAAGCCAGGGTCACCCCATGATCTCACTTAAAGGAGGCTCTATTGCACAACGGTCGAGGCATATAGGAGTAATACTTTCTACCTTTTCTTTTTAGAGTAGAAAATGGCACTCCTTCATCCTCAGTCCTGGTTCTATCTCCACCTTTCACTATATCAATGAAGGAGCAATTGACCATACCACCTCTATTCTGCTTGTCGCACCTGGAAAATATCCCCTTCCTCCCAATGATGCTATCCAAGGTTGATTACTTTCCCACATCATCTATTCATATCCTTTGATCAGGAATGTTGCAGTCAATCCCAGATAGATAGTTGCTCGTGATGCCAACATCTTTAAATGATCCTTTTCCTTTCCCTTCAACAACATTCCCCAAGTCGGCAGATTTTCACTACTGATAAATGGTATTCACCATATTGGATTCCTCTATAACCTTATAGGAATCATCATCGTCAACTTCTCCTATCATGAAATCCCTCATACTGACTTCAAAATATTCATCCTGCTCTGCTGGAACAGAATTAAAACCCTCCTCACCAAGTCCCTGGAACCTGTTACTCAATAAAAAAAAAGTCTTAGGTAAGATACTCGGTCCTCCACTATCCTGGCATCTCCTTGTTTTGCCTAATTTCAATGTCGAGGCACGTTTTTCACTTTCCTCCCTCTATTCTCTTATAAACATAACATCAATCTGATGATGATCCACCAAATTCTCCCCAATATATGGGTCACCATTCTTCTAAGAGCTCTGATTTCTAGAATTCGCTTGTATTTGTCTCTTTCCTACATCAGGCACCTCTAGATGGTGTTGATTAGTCATAATTTCCATCAAGGATGAGCTAAAACCATTCCTATCAGAACCCTTGCCAACCCCTTTTGCTAGCTTCTGGACCAAAGGGCCCAACGATTGGGGACCCCATTTCCCCCCTCAACATCAGTTGTCCCCAACTCTATACCCACCATCGACTCGGTCACAAGGGTATTCCCTACTGCATCCTCCCTCATAACCGAAGCCTGGTACTTTCAACGCCAAGGCTTCATCACCTATGTTGATGAATCTCTTTGACAACTCTCTGGAAGATGTCCAAAATGATTACAAGTCAATCTAAAATCATACCAGTTCTCATAAATAACCTGATGTTTACACCTGTATTCCTCACCAATTGTAATCCAAACAAACTCAAACAGAACCCTAGAAGCATCCACCTCAACACATACATGAGGGTTAATTGGATGGCACACCACTTTAGTGTGTCTATCTGCACACAAAAATGTACCCACAAGATTACCCAACATTCTTATAACATAGGGATTCTGAAAAGGTAAGGGATGATTAAGAAAACTGACCCAAACCACTGTCAAAGGCGAATACCATTTCATATGAAAGTCAAACAATCATCGAAGAAGTAATAACATAATAACATTGCAACTACGAGGGGCTCTTGACCAAGCATTGATGAGGTCGTCTTCCGACTCAAAATGAATCATAATATGCTGCCTGGCCAGCAACCCGATGGTCTCCCTTTCTTGAAGATCCCAAGAAGAGAAAACAAACCCATCAAACGTATCGATGGAAGGTCTCATCTGTCTGAACCGAGCAACCAGAGTAAGATTCAATAGAGAAGAGGATTCTGTGAACTTGGATGTCAAAATCAAAGATTAGGGTTGCCATCCAAAAGATCCGGAACTTTAGGGCTCACGAATGTTTTCAAAAATGATGGAAGAAAGTAAGGATTGGAGAAGGGCTGGAATGAAGGCCTTGTTGTCCTGGGGAATGACGATTCCCCCTACCCCACAAAGGGGGGAGGAGCCAATACAGATTCCGTCATCACCAGCTGAAGGAGAGCATCAGAGGTATTCTCGAGCCCGGATCAAGTGAACTTCACTACTTAATTCATTATATGTTTTCTTCATTTAAGTGATGTAATAATAGTAGATAATTTGACCTTGATATAGTTGGGACCTATCCTTAGATCCTAATAAAAGAATTTGAAAACATGGGATGAGTAAAAAAATATTATCAAGGGATATAAAATGAAAATAAACACATTGGTCGATTTAAAAATCATTAAAACCCATAGGAATTTTTTTCATTTTTACAAAATAAACATTGAGCTCAAAAAAATAATTTATTTACTGAAGAAAAAATCTTTATTTCCTAAATTTGTTCATAAAATATATCGTATGTAATCTTAATGTTATAATCCAAATCATGAATGTTTCATAGAGATAATGAAGAAACATGATAATGCTTCCATAAAAAATAAACCGTATACCTTTAAATAATCATAATCCTTTACTTAATCTTAATATAATATGATTACCTAATTATATCCAAATATTTACATAAAACCAATGGAAATAATAGAAACACTATATATACATCTTGGGATATTATCTTTATATCACCCTAAAAGAACCCTTATAAATGGAATAACCTAATAGGTTAATTCTAACAAGTATTCTATAGAGAGAAAATCATTAATCAATTCATTGGAGGGATATATAATACCCAACTATTATCATATACTATTTAAAAGTACCATACTAGAATAAAACACATAAATGATATCATTTACTTCATAAAACTCATAAAAATTGGAATTTGATCCCAGAAGGAAAAGAACTTTATATTATCTCATAAAAATAAAAGGAAATATCATTTCCTTTGAAAACATCATCAAAAAATGGGAATTGAATTGAATTTTAGATAAATTTAAAACATAGATAATATTATTTATAATAAATAATAATCATGATGGTGTAAAAATATGGTCTTTTGGTTAATTCTAAAAAAAAATTCTTTTGAAAACATTACAATGAAAGTAAAAAATTGAATGTATGAAAATGTTAAAATATAACTTTTTAACCATTTGAAAAGAAATTAAAAAATAATTGAAAATGTTATTAAAAAATATTGAAATAAAAAATAATAAAATTATTGAAACATTTAAAATAACATGGGAATGGAATACAGAGTGTTTAAAATATTTTAAACAAGGTTTTATAAAAAATACCTTTCCTAATCTCTTTAATCTCCACAAAAATATTTTAAATTTTATAATTATGAACTTGTATAAATTATTTAGTCTATTTATAAACATTTTTATATTTATTCCATGATTATTATTCCTTCATTTCATTTATTATCATGTTTTTTAGTGTCAAAATTATTTAAGTTTATCTCAGATGTTTTGATGTCCCTCTCTCTATAATCTCTAAAAACAATTTGGTAGGTTGACCACAATAAAAGGGGTAATGGTTATATAATTTAAAAAATCTTAATAATTTAATAATTATTATGTTTATACATTAAATATACTTTTTTAACCATCCAATTAAGGCATCCATGAAATATAAAACACATTATTTCATGGAGGTGTTGGTCAGTACATACACACAAGAGACGTTTCCATTATCCAATGGATGAGAGGGAAATAAATAAGTTGAAAGTTTAAATTTATATAATTATAATTATTTTTTAAATAAAAAAATTATTTTTTATATTATTATGACTATACATGTGAGGTGATGATGAAAAATGAAATATATCATCCATGAAGGTGGTAGTCTACAAGAAAACGTGAACAACATTTCATTTTTATATGAATGGAATGAAAATAGAAAATGGTTACTCCATCAACATAATATACTTTTAGTATAGTAATGATAATTGTATAAATTTTTAATAAGGTTATATAATATTTTAAGAAGGTTTAAGAATAATTAATCTTGAAAGAGCTTGGTTAGAACATATACCTCTTCCTTGGATTACTATGAAAAACACCTTAACAATTATTGGATTGGTAATTTGGGAATACTAGAAGATATAAGATATAGATAAATGTCTCTGGTAGGTATTTGTGTAGGAATTTTTTGGTCTAGGTTGTTTAATATTTGTGTAAAAATGAGTATAGGAGAGGTCCTTTTCTAGGTGAGATGAGCGACACTCTTATAAATAATCTTAAATTTAAAATATTATAATTTTTTTTCTCATGGTAAAGTGTGAAAATGTGATAAAATTTACAAATATAGAACAAGAGAGGGTATCAATTTACTAATCTAATCAAATTTATACAATTTTTGTGATATTTTAATCTTTATCTCTTAGTTTAACCCCCCTCTTTAACCCTTTTAACCCTTACTATGATGACTAAATTTTACCATGGAAACTTACATTTATAAAAAAATGGAATTGAACCCATTATAAAATTTTAACACGATGATAAAAAATATGGAATCAATTTTCAAATTTTTAATTTATAAAGGTGGTAAAAATTAATTTTAAAACGAGTACAATGTAACACCCCAAGATTTCATAGTGTGTTATTTCTTCAAAATAATTCAATAACTTGCACTACACGCAACACCGAGTTCAAGCGCACCATGACTTACCAAACAAGCCGTTCAAAAAAGGTTATGAATAGTATTAACTAAATTTTAAACTTTATATAATCCTTATAATTTTAGAATCCATATTATGAGTTTCTTAGACATAATGTAAGAACAAATTCATCTTCAGTATTGTAGTTTTACCAACTTTTAATAGTAAACCCTTTTTAAATAAAATATTTTAAACTTTTTGAATACATGGGGACATCAAAAAAATTTAAAAATAAAACATCCCAAGCTTCCATGGTACGCTTTCCTTTGAATAAAACAGTAGCGTGTGTTGTACGCAACTTCGAGTTTTAACACACACCACAACCGATCAAACTAGCCGTTATGAATAGTAATACTTAATTTTTTGAAATTATATATATTTTATATTTCAAAATGGACTTCATTTTTGGATTCGGAATATCAAATTTAGCCTAAGGTGAAATTTTGGTACTTTTCGGATAACTTTCATATTTTGATGAATAGTAAAAATTACTAAATTTTAATTAAAAACAACTTTTTTAATCAAAATAATTAATAGTGATAAATTATGAATTTGAGTGGTTTTAAAGTATATTTAGAATATATTTTTACCATTTAATATAATTTTGGTCATTGGACATAATTTTACAATTAAACCGAACATAAACAAGTGTCAATCTTTTGATAGTTATTATCTCTTAAAAACACGCTTTTTGTTTTCACAGCGGGAATTAATTTTAAATTAATTTCTGCCACTTCTGTGTTTTGAATTTAGAAAAATGGATTCCATATTTGGAATCAGGATGTTCAAATTGTGTAAATAGGTAACTTTTATTTTTAGACATTTTGAATAATTACTGCGGTAAATATTTTATTTACCATGGTTAAGGGTAAATCCGGTAAATAAGGGTTAAAAAATAATATTATAATAATACTAAATTACCCTAAAACGTGTCTTAACCATATTGGTTGATACATGGTCGACCATGGGAATCTTTGGGTCAATTTTGGGACCCCATTGATCCACTTGTAAGTGATAATGACACTTTATATTAATAAAGTTAAAATAAAAATAAAAATGGCATAAGCTTACATCTTTTAGAAGAACAATTTTTACATAGGGTTATACATGTTGGATTTTCGATTATAAATATTCATTAGAAAGCTAAAACGATTTCCTACATAATGATATTTTATTTATAATTTTTAGACATCAAATAATTTAAATTAATAATGACACAATAATGATGCAATGTTTACCTCATTAATAAATCATTTAAATAAATAAGATTATAATGATTAAAATATTATCTAAAACCTGTCCAATTATTATTGGTTGATGTTATTTAGAATATGAGTCATCTTATCTTCGACCTCAATGATTTTTGGACCATTATAAACCGAATATAATTATATTATAAAGTAATACTTTCACTCGTTCCTAAAGAGCCCCTCCTCTCCCTTATAAAAGGAGACCACTTCTACTCATTCCTCACACCTCCCAAGCCACTTGGCTCGTCCAAACTCTGCCCAACTAAGCTCCCCACATCCCTCTCCTCCTCCTTGAAGCTTCCCCTTAGGCAGAAAGCATTTCAATAAGTCCTTTGGTTCCAACCAAAGTGAGTTACCTAAATTAAAGGTAACAATTTCTCTTAAAGTATTTTCATTTATTTTGCTTCTCCAACCCCCAAAATCTTTTTATTTCCCTTCTTTTGTAACAACAACAGTATCCTCAATATACTAGTATGTTGTTATAAGAAGGATTCAAAATACACATTCACACAACTCCATCTAATGGATGATGAACATAATGTTTCTGTGGATGGAAAACTAACGCCTCACGAAACGATGATTGTTCAAATACATCTTACCGCCTCTCATGGTGGCCATTAGGATGGCACTGTAATTAAATATGATATTAATGATATATATTTTATATATAAGCTTCTGTAATTCCATTTTATTTCATACCATTATTCGTTTCATGTTGTATATACATACGATAATTTCATTTGAGGAAGTGCGGACTACCGCCCCCTTAAAATGATATGACTCGTTCATACCACACATGGAACGTATAAAGGATGGTGTAAATTAACTTAAGTAACATATATAAAATATTATATTATACTGGAATAGTAATATACCAATGTATAATTTGGATTCTATTCTTTTAAAATAAAAATTAAATGGAAGTAGCGTTCGTGCGTACGTACGGACTACCGTCTCCACGAACGCGATGAGATTCATTCTCCATCGTATCCATTCAAGTATAATTATCATTTGATGATTTAAAAATGATGTTTAAGAACTTGATACCATTCTGGATATGAATAATATACATCCCATTAATAACGAATATGTCTCACATAACAAAGAATATAAAGTAAAATGAACCCGTTAACACCCGAAATGACGATAATTCTAAAATATTATTAACAAATCAATGATAAAAGATCATATATGATATCATATTAAAGTAAATGATTCTTTTATTATTAAATAACAATTATTTCACCATTATACAGGAGGTAAACCTACCATCGACCAAGGAAAAAGTACAATGTAAGGGTTTTCTTATCTCACTTTTAATTCCGTGAGAATTCCATTGATCACCACTTAATTATTGCATGTGGTGTATGTGTACTGCCCATGATCGTATTCATTGCGTAATATACTTTAATTTATGGGTATTTACATCATCATGGTATGATACTTCTTTCATGGGTGTATGTTTCGTAAGTTACCTAATCGATAAGGGAATTTGAGATTTCAATTTCCACTCATTTGGCTTTACACATATTTCATTGATTATATTACCCCAAGATTATGTGTGGAATCACTATTCATTTGATTATGTCATAATTTCCACTCCCCTTCCTGTGGATAGAAGTTTGGTAAACATAATCACTCCATTGGTAATTCTCAAGTCATTGATATGAATTTGATAAGAGTAATTTTAACTCATTCTCCATTTGTTGAGTTAAACATCCAATTCGTTGGTATTGTTTTTACAAGAATATGTGTGAATGTACTTTGATTGTTTTACACTGAATATCCAATCATATTTAGTGTATTTATATTTGTCACACATAATTATGTCATTGATTTATCCTTAACCTAAGGATACAACCTTTTTGAGAAATTTCATCTCAATTTACATTCCATTGAGACTTCTTTGATGATATACACCAAATCACTTTTATGTGGTGTATATAATGTACTTTGACATAGTATATCATGAATTCCTTTATTCTCATGATATTACAATGTTTTGATTACCTCAATTATTTGTATTCAAGTGTCTCTCTTTTGGTTAGAAACTCTAACCAAAATACCATTTTAAAATGTTTTAAAGAATTATTCTTCTAAATCATGCTCATTAATGTCCATATTTTAAAAATGGTTTTAAGGATTTATTTATATGGACATTAAAGTTTTAAAATTAAAACTCCTTTTAAAAGTTTCAAAGTGGTATGGGACACTTTGATTCAAAAATATACTTTTAAACGGCTTCTTGACAAATAGTGTGACTTTTAAATGTTTTCAAGAAAAGGGGGATATTTCTCTCAAATAGTTTGGATGATTATTTTCATCTATGTCAATATCCTTCATTATTATTGATTGAGGTTAATGTGATACAATACAATCTTCCATATTGTATCGAATGAATTATGTTTGACTGTGGATGTGCTATTTTTATACCATTCATGGTTTGTGGTGAAAGTATTGACATTTCGTATGCTAGTTTAATACGAATGTTTACGTTATGTTTAAACCTTTTCATATGGGAATGCATTGGACTTAATAAGTGACGGGTGGAGCCCGCTATAGCTCCTCGATGCATCGGTAGGTCTCATGAGACAAACTAGTGTCTTGGCACAAGGCCTTGGCAAAATCTTATTTGTAGTCTTGGCACGAGGCCTTGGCTATGTGGTTATGATAGTCCGGCATTATGCATTCCATCATTATGAAAGTGGTTATTGATATTGCATGTGATCATTCGACTAGTAGAATATCCATGTGAGTAAGTAAATGGCATTATTTCATTTTACCTTTGCCATTTTATGCTGAAGTTCAAGTTTAAAAGGCTTTTGTTTTAGTTATAAATTGCCTTAAGTGTTTATGCTTATTTATGAAAGCTTCTGCTATAATGTTATCCTTACTGAGCATCCGAGCTCACCCCTTTCAATGTTTTATTTTTTTTTCAGGATTATGAAGAAGTAATTTATGAATGACCTGCAGGGATAGTATGAGGGGATATGAAGACAAGATGTTTTTTTTATGATATAATGTAAAAATTTATGGATGTATCTAGTTATTCCAAGGCTACTAAACTAATCGGTCTTTCGAGACTTGATCTTTCTCATGATCATGCCAATGTTATGTAATTAATGCACCGACTCTGGGTAGCTGGGGTCGGGGCGTTACAGTTGGTATCAGAGGAAGTTTAGTACAAACCTTGGTAGCTAGATTTAGATAAACTCTGATTAGAGCACGTAGACCTAAGATGAACTTTGAGGATTAGTATAAAAGAACTTCCTAGAATTTTGGTATTGTAGAGATTTTGTGAGTTTTCCAAGCAATACATCCCTGTCTGGATACGAGCAGGTAGAGGCGGCTCTGGCACAGATGTACCTAGGGGTAAAACCCGAAAACACCGCTTTGAGCTAGACTCGAACGGGAACTGGTGCACGACAACGGGCCTTGCTGCACTCTTGGTTACGACACTCCCGGGGGATATGCTTAGGATAATTTACATTTTCTTTACAAACCGATTTAAGTAATATATACATAAGATGAGTGTAAATGACCTTGGTTAATCCTAATATGTTTCAAATTGAGAATATGGTGACATTTTAATCTCTAAATGATTTTACGACTACTATTAATCACACAATGCTTTCTGGTTTTAGTCAATGGCTGGATTCCAAGGAAGTCATAGTGACTTTGAGAATGATGTACAAGTTGGGAACAGTGGTGGCAATGAGCAACAAAATGGAATGTTGATAGGCGTAAAAGATATCGTCATTATGCCAAATCAGTTTTCCAAAAATATGATCAACAACATATATATTAACCAACTCCCAGACTCAACAAGGAAGAGAAAGGTGATAAATGATAAGATCTCCAGCAATGGAGACCATGGAGAAAAGAAACCTCAATTTTCATCATGCAGGAATTGTGGAAAGAGACACCCAGGAAAGTGTCTCAATGGGACAACGAAATGTTTTACGTGCGGGAAGGAAGGACATAAAGTGAAGAATTGCCGAAGAAAAATGAAGAGTACTATGGAAGAAGATAAAAATGGTCCCAAGAGTCCATTTACAGTCATTTGCCGTAAATGTAGGGGACCTGGCCATTACCCGAGTGAATGTCCTATTCTATAGGATATTTTCTTGGTCAAAGAAGAAGCTATGTGGAAATAAATGGTTGGAGAAAAATTATCACAACTTGTTGATGGGTTTACATTGGAATAATTTTCTCTTGTATTTGTAACCCCGCAGTTTGCCATGTGAGAATGATATTTGAGGAAGAATTGTCTCTTCTCTTGTGGATATAGGTATAAATAACCATTTGGTTTTATATGATCATTGGGGTTTGAGAAAATGATAAGTTATTATAATTTGGGATGAAAATGCAAAGTATGATATAACATTTGTGGTTAAATTATGTTATTTTTAGGAATTTATCTCATCTTGGTAATATTATAAAATATAGTTTTGAAAAAGGACAACACGTAGACCGTGTGACAACCCATCGCGTCGAACAAAGCTGTGGGAATCGAACCCACAACCAAAGTGCGATTGGGATTTATCGCCTACCACTGGACTACGTGAAGTCCCTGGTTAGTATGACTATTTTTTTTGTTAAATGTTTTTATTGATCAATAATAAGATGATTTGGGTTCTTATGTCTTATCAAATGAATACCCTTGGTATAGGAAAATGATTTGGTGATTAAGTGATAAATGTTATTTTGGAAGATGTTCATTTTGTTAGGAACACTATATGCCCAAGGAAAATAGAATACAATGAGGTTTCATTTGTAGAGTAATGGTGGATTTTTATCTACATTTTTATTTTTGATTTATAGTGATTTGGGTTATTTATGGAAATGATTAACCTATAACAGAGAATATGTGATGATGTTGATTACATTTAAGTATGTGACTTTAAGAGTATTTGATGTAATTTGGAGATACAATGTAACATGGGAGACTACATAATCAAATTCTTCTATGTTTTGGGTTTCAATATTAGTTTGGATTATATTAAAGGATTTTAAGGACAATTGGTTATTGAATGGTATCTATTTAACTTTGGGGTATTGTTGGTTTAATTTTAGAAATTAAGATTAGTGCATATTTATCTCAATGAATATCCTTTTGGGGGATCATTAGATCATTCACTAACCATTTTGGTTTTGATTAATCTTCAAAGAAAATGTAAATATATGGTTTATCCTGCATGGATCATGTGATTCTATAGAAGTTTATTCTAGCTCTCCCAGTGTGACCAAGTCTTCTTGAATACTCATCGTTTAAAAAAAATTGAGTTAGTGGTGGAAATTTATTAAAGAATGAAAATCTACTTAAAATTTAAGTATATCTCATAATGTTCTTAGTCAATATCATAAATGAATTCCTCTTCCTTATGTAATGTAACTTTAAAAAAAAAATGTTGTCCTAGATGGTACCTTAAATCATCACTAATTTATGGCTTTGGGATTGTTGGCCTATTCATAGCCATGTTCTCTACCACTCTCCATCAGATAATTGATGGTTAGATTTCTCCTCCATATCCATATTTTCCTACATGGAACCCTAGTATGTGTTAATTTCGGTAATCTTCATACTTTACACTCTTTATTTTAAATAGAGGCCTCATTAATTCATTTTTTGATGTGGGATTTCAACTAAGATATTTTGAAATGTCAAAAATGTGTGATCCCAATACCCTATATTTTGTTGAACCAATGGTACTTCAAATCATCATAGATTGATGAGTTTAAGGACCTCAATTTTATACTTGTTTGTGATTGATGACCTCAACCACTACCTATAAATATTTACGTTTTTCCTCCAATTATATGTCTCTAATTGCCACCAATGTTCTCCTAATCGAGATCATAATTTGGTGGTGACCCTTTCATTTCTCTTTTCCTCATATTAAGACTAAATTTTAGTAAACCAATTTCCGATGTGGGTTTTCCCACAAATATATTTTCTATTTTCAACCTTTTATTTTCGAAGAACAATTTCAAATTGCGAGGACGCAATTTATTGAAGGAGGGGAGAATGTAACACCCCAAGATTTCATAGTGTGTTATTTCTTCAAAATAATTCAATAACTTGCACTACACGCAACACCGAGTTCAAGCGCACCATGACTTACCAAACAAGCCGTTCAAAAAAGGTTATGAATAGTATTAACTAAATTTTAAACTTTATATAATCCTTATAATTTTAGAATCCATATTATGAGTTTCTTAGACATAATGTAAGAACAAATTCATCTTCAGTATTGTAGTTTTACCAACTTTTAATAGTAAACCCTTTTTAAATAAAATATTTTAAACTTTTTGACTACATGGGGACATCAAAAAAATTTAAAAATAAAACATCCCAAGCTTCCATGGTACGCTTTCCTTTGAATAAAACAGTAGCGTGTGTTGTACGCAACTTCGAGTTTTAACACACACCACAACCGATCAAACTAGCCGTTATGAATAGTAATACTTAATTTTTTGAAATTATATATATTTTATATTTCAAAATGGACTTCATTTTTGGATTCGGAATATCAAATTTAGCCTAAGGTGAAATTTTGGTACTTTTCGGATAACTTTCATATTTTGATGAATAGTAAAAATTACTAAATTTTAATTAAAAACAACTTTTTTAATCAAAATAATTAATAGTGATAAATTATGAATTTGAGTGGTTTTAAAGTATATTTAGAATATATTTTTACCATTTAATATAATTTTGGTCATTTGACATAATTTTACAATTAAACCGAACATAAACAAGTGTCAATCTTTTGATAGTTATTATCTCTTAAAAACACGCTTTTTGTTTTGACAGCGGGAATTAATTTTAAATTAATTTCTGCCACTTCTGTGTTTTGAATTTAGAAAAATGGATTCCATATTTGGAATCAGGATGTTCAAATTGTGTAAATAGGTAACTTTTATTTTTAGACATTTTGAATAATTACTGCGGTAAATATTTTATTTACCATGGTTAAGGGTAAATCCGGTAAATAAGGGTTAAAAAAATAATATTATAATAATACTAAATTACCCTAAAACGTGTCTTAACCCTATTGGTTGATACATGGTCGACCATGGGAATCTTTGGGTCAATTTTGGGACCCCATTGATCCACTTGTAAGTGATAATGACACTTTATATTAATAAAGTTAAAATAAAAATAAAAATGGCATAAGCTTACATCTTTTAGAAGAACAATTTTTACATAGGGTTATACATGTTGGATTTTCGATTATAAATATTCATTAGAAAGCTAAAACGATTTCCTACATAATGATATTTTATTTATAATTTTTAGACATCAAATAATTTAAATTAATAATGACACAATAATGATGCAATGTTTACCTCATTAATAAATCATTTAAATAAATAAGATTATAATGATTAAAATATTATCTAAAACCTGTCCAATTATTATTGGTTGATGTTATTTAGAATATGAGTCATCTTATCTTCGACCTCAATGATTTTTGGACCATTATAAACCGAATATAATTATATTATAAAGTAATACTTTCACTCGTTCCTAAAGAGCCCCTCCTCTCCCTTATAAAAGGAGACCACTTCTACTCATTCCTCACACCTCCCAAGCCACTTGGCTCGTCCAAACTCTGCCCAACTAAGCTCCCCACATCCCTCTCCTCCTCCTTGAAGCTTCCCCTTAGGCAGAAAGCATTTCAATAAGTCCTTTGGTTCCAACCAAAGTGAGTTACCTAAATTAAAGGTAACAATTTCTCTTAAAGTATTTTCATTTATTTTGCTTCTCCAACCCCCAAAATCTTTTTATTTCCCTTCTTTTGTAACAACAAAAGTATCCTCAATATACTAGGATGTTGTTATAAGAAGGATTCAAAATACACATTCACACAACTCCATCTAATGGATGATGAACATAATGTTTCTGTGGATGGCAAACTAACGCCTCACGAAACGATGATTGTTCAAATACATCTTACCGCCTCTCATGGTGGCCATTAGGATGGCACTGTAATTAAATATGATATTAATGATATATATTTTATATATAAGCTTCTGTAATTCCCTTTTATTTCATACCATTATTCGTTTCATGTTGTATATACATACGATAATTTCATTTGAGGAAGTGCGGACTACCGCCCCCTTAAAATGATATGACTCGTTCATACCACACATGGAACGTATAAAGGATGGTGTAAATTAACTTAAGTAACATATATAAAATATTATATTATACTGGAATAGTAATATACCAATGTATAATTTGGATTCTATTCTTTTAAAATAAAAATTAAATGGAAGTAGCGTTCGTGCGTACGTACGGACTACCGTCTCCACGAACACGATGAGATTCATTCTCCATCGTATCCATTAAAGTATAATTATCATTTGATGATTTAAAAATGATGTTTAAGAACTTGATACCATTCTGGATATGAATAATATACATCCCATTAATAACGAATATGTCTCACATAACAAAGAATATAAAGTAAAATGAACCCGTTAACACCCGAAATGACGATAATTCTAAAATATTATTAACAAATCAATGATAAAAGATCATATATGATATCATATTAAAGTAAATGATTCTTTTATTATTAAATAACAATTATTTCACCATTATACAGGAGGTAAACCTACCATCGACCAAGGAAAAAGTACAATGTAAGGGTTTTCTTATCTCACTTTTAATTCCGTGAGAATTCCATTGATCACCACTTAATTATTGCATGTGGTGTATGTGTACTGCCCATGATCGTATTCATTGCGTAATATACTTTAATTTATGGGTATTTACATCATCATGGTATGATACTTCTTTCATGGGTGTATGTTTCGTAAGTTACCTAATTGATAAGGGAATTTGAGATTTCAATTTCCACTCATTTGGCTTTACACATATTTCATTGATTATATTACCCCAAGATTATGTGTGGAATCACTATTCATTTGATTATGTCATAATTTCCACTCCCCTTCCTGTGGATAGAAGTTTGGTAAACATAATCACTCCATTGGTAATTCTCAAGTCATTGATATGAATTTGATAAGAGTAATTTTAACTCATTCTCCATTTGTTGAGTTAAACATCCAATTCGTTGGTATTGTTTTTACAAGAATATGTGTGAATGTCCTTTGATTGTTTTACACTGAATATCCAATCATATTTAGTGTATTTATATTTGTCACACATAATTATGTCATTGATTTATCCTTAACCTAAGGATACAACCTTTTTGAGAAATTTCATCTCAATTTACATTCCATTGAGACTTCTTTGATGATATACACCAAATCACTTTTATGTGGTGTATATAATGTACTTTGACATAGTATATCATGAATTCCTTTATTCTCATGATATTACAATGTTTTGATTACCTCAATTATTTGTATTCAAGTGTCTCTCTTTTGGTTAGAAACTCTAACCAAAATACCATTTTAAAATGTTTTAAAGAATTATTCTTCTAAATCATGCTCATTAATGTCCATATTTTAAAAATGGTTTTAAGGATTTATTTATATGGACATTAAAGTTTTAAAATTAAAACTCCTTTTAAAAGTTTCAAAGTGGTATGGGACACTTTGATTCAAAAATATACTTTTAAACGGCTTCTTGACAAATAGTGTGACTTTTAAATGTTTTCAAGAAAAGGGGGATATTTCTCTCAAATAGTTTTGATGATTATTTTCATCTATGTCAACATCCTTCATTATTATTGATTGAGGTTAATGTGATACAATAAAATCTTCCATATTGTATCGAATGAATTATGTTTGACTGTGGATGTGCTATTTTTATACCATTCATGGTTTGTGGTGAAAGTATTGACATTTCGTATGCTAGTTTAATACGAATGTTTACGTTATGTTTAAACCTTTTCATATGGGAATGCATTGGACTTAATAAGTGACGGGTGGAGCCCGCTATAGCTCCTCGATGCATCGGTAGGTCTCATGAGACAAACTAGTGTCTTGGCACAAGGCCTTGGCAAAATCTTATTTGTAGTCTTGGCACGAGGCCTTGGCTATGTGGTTATGATAGTCCGGCATTATGCATTCCATCATTATGAAAGTGGTTATTGATATTGCATGTGATCATTCGACTAGTAGAATATCCATGTGAGTAAGTAAATGGCATTATTTCATTTTACCTTTGCCATTTTATGCTGAAGTTCAAGTTTAAAAGGCTTTTGTTTTAGTTATAAATTGCCTTAAGTGTTTATGCTTATTTATGAAAGCTTCTGCTATAATGTTATCCTTACTACACTAAAATCATGTATTGTGTTGATTCCCATAACATTTTTTAGTTTATGACTGAAAAAAATGATATTTATTTTTCTTTAAATCTTTGGAAAAATATATTGGAACCTTATGAGTACTTGGTGGAAATAAAATAACAAAAAATTGGTTTTCTTAAAATAAAACATCACTTTGGTTACAAAATGTCAAACATAGGTTTTCTAAATTAAAAATATTATTTTTAAATTGTTAATTTTAATAATTAAATATATATTTGGTCTAATAAACGTTTCTTAAACATTAAATTCATTTTCATATCATGATAATTTCATAAAAGTTACAGTATTTTTAAAAATTATATTTTTCACTATTCACCTAAAAATTACTTTTTAAAATAAAATATCAAAAAATTAAACTAATATTTTTAAATTATTATATAAATTGAGTCTATTTTATAAATTTAAAATTATAAAATATTGAATTTATCTTTTAAATAAAACGATATAATTCATGGAAAACAATTTAGTTAGAATAAAACTATTTATTTTTTGACTGAAAAATTATATCAAATTGTTATATTAAATTTGAATCCATAAAGTATAATTATGAAAATTAATAAGAGATTAAATTTATTTATTATTAACATTACCTAGATTTTCACATTCTTCATCCTTAATTTTTTTATCTTCACAATTTCTATTCACTACTAAACAAGAGGTGACATTTTAATCTCATAGACTTTTTTTATTCAAATGTTTCTATTTCAATCATGTGGTTATTTAACAAAATATTAATAAAGTAATTCTCATTATTTCAAAAAACAATTCTCTATATGATCTATAATATGAACTAACTTTTCATTATAAGAAATATTTTCCTCTAACTGAACTACTTCAAGGCTCAAAACATGATATGCATTAGCTAGATATTTTCTTAAAATTGAAACATGAATAAAATCATGTACGTGATATAAAATTAACAGTAAGGATACCCGATAAAACATTTATCCCACTTTCCATATAATTTTATATTGACAAATAAACCATAGATTAGATTTTCTTTTTCTTCCAAAATGAATTAAAACTTTCTATTAATATATTTTATGAAAAATATAGTCTACTAGAAAATATTTAAGATATTTTCTTTTTCTATCTACAAAAATATTCTTCCTACTCTGAGCTATCCTCATATAGTGCTAAATCATATTTTCTATTTCAACCATATCTTCTATCAATTTTGGTCCTAATAACTTTGTATCTTTGAGTTCATCCCAACATGTTTTAGTTCAACACCATTTTCTGTATAATGATAAAAATGGTTCCATATATATGTTGGAAAGAAAACTATTATTATAATAAATTTACACTAATGAAAGGAGCTGATGCAAGATTACTTGATAATCCAATGAGAAAACACAAATAATATCAACCAAAGTCTAAATTTTACACTTCTACTTTGTATCCATTTGAGTGTGAAAATATGTATTGTAACATAACTCAACACCCAATGACTTATGATGTTTGATTCAGATATTTCTAGTAAATCTAGGATCACTATCTGTTATAACAAATAGTGGAACTTCATAGAACTTGATTATATTTTTATGATAGAGTACAAGAAGATGAAACAAATACATTTTACCTCAAATATTAATAAAATTAATAGATTTAGTAAAATGATCTTCAAAAACCTTAATCTCATTATTACCTCAATATGTATTTAGTAATCCCACTATAAAATCCATGGATATATTCTCCCATTTCCATTCATATGCTAGAAATGGATGAAGTATCCCCTTTAGTAGTTTCCATTCATAACTAAACTATTGAAAATTCAAATATTTCATTATAAAATCAATAATATATTTCTTTAATCACTCCCTCTAATAAATTTCCTCATGGTTTATATAAATCTTAGTTGTACCATGATAAACAATATACAGGGAGCAGCAAGGTTCTTTCAATAATTCCTTTTTCAACTCAGATTCACTCATAAGACAAAAACTCTTTCCAAATATCAATGAATCCTTCCATGTCAATATTAAACTTAGTTAAATTTCATTCCTTTACCAATTTTTCTATTTCTTGAAAGCTATGATATTATTTTCGAGTCTTCTTAATTCCTTTTTATAAGGATGATTTTATGGATACATGATCAAAAAGAGAAATGGTTTATAGAAACAAAAATTCCAATCCTAGATTTATTAAATCATTAAATACTAGATTATGTTCAAAAAATAGAATTATTAATAATTAATTACCCTTTCAACTCAAGGCATTTTATTTCTTGTTATCTTTACCAGGATGATAATTTATCATGGAATCATAATCCTTTATATGTTCTAGACGTATTCCATTCCACATGTTCTGTAACACCCTGAGATTTTATGAGAAATATATATATATATTTTATGTCTTATGTTATATGAAACACCAAAGGAATCTTTCACAGCACACAATACGGACTTGGCTTGCATTACACGCAATCGCGACCTTCCTCGACAGCGTGTGTAGTACGCAATACCGGGTTTCACTAAACAACAATATATTATTATGGACTAGATGTTATGAATAGTAGTAACTAAATTTTTAATTTTATAACATTATTATTCATCTTACACATTTTCTAGAATATGGTAAGAGAACAAAATAAATTTTTCGGGTAAAATAAGTATTTTTAAAAAAATGCAATTTTGCCGCTTTTTGATGGCGCACCCACATTAAATCTAGTTTTGACACGTTTATAAGTTTTATTTTAAAAAATAATATTCTTCTTTTGAATTAGTATATAAAAATTTACTTTGGATAAATTTTTGATATTTTTCTGATAACTTTCATATTTTCATGAATAGTAAAAATACACTAATTTTTAATTAAAAACAACTTTTTCCATTGAGATAATTTATATGGTTAAATTATAATATTGAATGGTTTTAAAGTATAAATAGAATTTAATTTTACCATTTAATATAATTTATTTTATTAGCATTAATTTTACATTGAATTCATAAGTAAAAACATTTCAATCTTTGGCAATGTTTTATCTTCTAAAACCCGTTTTCTTAACAACAATATTTATTTTAAATTAATTACTGCAACTTATGTGTTTTGAATTTTGAAAAATGGATTCCATATTTGGAATCAGAGGGTCCAAATTATGTTAACAGGCTACTTCTTATTTTTTTGGGTATTATGAATAGTAACTATGGTAAATTTTATTTGCCATAGTTAAAGGTAAATCGGGTAATTAAGGGTAAGTATAAGATTATAAAATTACCATAACACATTCCAAAATCCTATTGGATGACTAAAAGTCGACCCATATCACCTAAGGGTCGGATTAGATTCATTTAATGGACTTTTTTCCATGAAAAGAATTTAATTATTATTAAAACCAAAGAAAGTGACAACATGTCACTTTCTTTAATCTTATAAGTATAATAATTTTAATTTAGTGATAAGCTTAATGATACTTTTAAAATGAATATTATCCAGAAATCTAATACAATTATCTACATCATATGAATTTATTTAGAATTTTTAGGGATCAAATAATTATAATTAATTGTGACACAATAATGATGTTGAAATTATTTTATTAATTAAAATATCAAATAAATGGTATTAAAAATATTAAAATAAATATTATATGAACTATTTAATGTGCTCCACTAATTTTCTAGATACATATTACATTTTATGAATCTATTAAAGATTTTATTTTGAACATATCTTTTGTATATATTTTATTTAAATACAAATAAATGAATGTCAAAAATGACACTATTGTTATTTTATAAAAATAAAATATTATAAAATTGTTTAAAAATCACAAAAATATTTAAAAATTATAAATTAAAATTTTTATTGTCGAAAATGTCATAAAGTGTCAAATTATGGAAAATTCACAACACATATGTAATTATTTATAATAATTTAAAATTTAGAATATTATTACCACAAATAAAATTAAATTGATAAATCAAGATGATAATGTTTAAAATAAATTCCTAACATGCCTAAATTTTATTGGTTGATGAGATTACAACCCTATATCATCTAATATTCGTATATGAGTCATTTTGGATGTTTTTAAGTGGGGTTGGCATTTAATATAAACTAATATTTCTTATATTTCCAGAGGTGCCCCTCTCCTCCCTTATAAAAGGGCACATCCTCCCACTCCTCACACCAATTTGAGCCTTCAAGCTCGCCCAATCCCTGCCCATTTCACTTCCCCACTTCCCTAGAAACATTCTAGAGGTCCTGGTCTTCTTTAAAGACCACTTGTAGTGCCCTAATAGGAGGTCTCAAAGAGGCGCTTCAAAGAAGAGGTAATGTCTGTTACCGATTCTTTAAACTTTATTTCTTCTTCCACTTATTCTTATTTAAATGTTTCATTATGAATTAATAACATCATTATCACTCATATACTGATATGTTATTATAAGTATGAAAAAACCCTATTTCACCATCTATCCATCTTACGGAAAATGAAATCACCGCACGTGCGTACGTACGGAATACCGTCTCCACGCCGTGGTGTAATCTATTTTTCCATCACCACCTTACTTGGATGGGTATAATGGTTCAAATAAATAACTATATATGATTATTGTAAAGTGTTATTGATTTTGAAATAGTATACATACACTCCAAAAGAATTCTACGATCATGGGAACGATTTCATCGCTCGTGCGTACTTACGGAATACCGTCTCCACGATGTGATGTGATTCATTCTACATGATCTTCATTGCATAATGATTATATAAATGAATTTAATGAATAAATATTATATATAGTACACTAATAAAATTCTGGAAATGAGGTATCTATAACCTAAAGAGAAGAATAAGAATTTATTCGACAAAACACGCATAAGAACAAACAGTAATAAACACCCGAATAAAAAGTAGTAATGAAATATTACTAATAAAAAGATAATAATATGACCATATATGATATAATAACAATAATTATGATTCTAGAATAAGTCAATGACATTATTTAAATCATTATACAGGGGGTTCAGACACTTACGAAGAAAATCGGACCTGAGGTAAGGGACAATATCGCAATCTCAATTTTTATTCGAGATTGTTTATACTTCAGAATTTACTAGGGAATATTTATCATCCACATCCATGTTTCCTCAATATTTAATATTATATATATCCTCCTACAATTTTTTAAATCCAATTTTACCCTTCGGTGAGTTTTTAGTAAAAGTAATGAAAGGAATCTTTTGTCATTTTTCGTACGAGGTACTTTTTGACTTTTCCGACAAAAGTAAGAAAATAATGTTTTTTAACTTATACGGAATGAATGGATTTTTAAAAACATTATTTCCAAGAAGTATCCTTTAAAAGTTTTCATGTTTATTTTTAATCAACTTGTTTTAGTTTAAAATTGTATAACATGTTAAGAAAGGAAAAATGTTTTTGAAGTAGAAAGGATATTTTCCTCAAGAATGGAGTTCAAGTGTTTTATCAAAATTATTTTCCATCTAAGATAATATAGGGTTTGGTTTCTATCCCAATTATTACATTTATTTGATTATGTTGTGATGGAATTATTTTTATGAATTTCTTTATCTTATATGAATTATTTTATGATGTCACAATGTTTAAGAATCCCATTTTTACTACATGGGTTATGCAATGATGTATGATTTATGATTTTGTGGCACACATAAGAATGGTATCATTATGAGATGGGTGGGACCTATATCTCCCTCCAATTCATTGGGTAAATATTTTATATCTCATGAGATAGACATGCCTAGAACGGCAGGTTAAACTGGTTAAGTGAAACAGGACTGAAACGAGGAGTGAACTCGGTTCAGAAATGGACTTTGTCCACTAAGATAGTCTTAGAAATGAGTCTTGACTAATAAGAAATGATTCTCTATGATTATGTGTGTATGCCACAAAGTTTCATGTTTTATGTTATGATTATTGGGATTACATTTCACTACCATGATTTATCCCATATTATGAAATTATGATCTCTTTTGCAGGGTAAGATTTCCAAAATGTTATGTTCTTATGAATTTGATGTGATTGATATTTCTTTTGTTTACCCTTACTAAGAATTTGAGCTCACTCTTTTGTATGTTTTATTTCCCCAGGTTAGGAAGAAGGGTCTTAAGTAAGTTATACCAAAAAGGACTATAGATATGATGAAATAAATGGGAGACATTGTAGATGCTTTATGAACCAACTGTTTATGTTTCCCAGTTTCTAAAGACACTATACCTATATGGGCTTTTCATGGTTTTGTTATATTTTGTAATAAGTATGCTTCAATTTTGAAGTATTAACCATGTATGTAGAGTATGGGTCGTTATAGTTGGTATCAGAGGAAAGGTATAGTCAACCTTTGGAAACTAGGATGTGAAAGCCTTAGTAAGAAACCTAAGGATATGTCTAAGCATATAACACAATCTTTGTGGCCATGAAAATCCTATGATAAGACCTTAAGTGTGAAATTTTATTCTTGATTTTGTGTTTTTCCTATTATAATTAGTGTTTCTCACACTATTCTTCTTGGTTTTAGTCAATGGCTAGAACCCGAAGGAATCGTGTTAATGTGGAATGCGACGGGCAATGTAATGATTGTCCCCCTGAGCAACCAAATGTTATGGGAGAGGAAATGAAAAATCTTGTAGCCATGCTCAAACAAATTTCTCAAGCTATGAATCATGCAGGACTTCCAAATGAGCATAGTAAGAAGCAACATTTTGTTGAATCCTTCATGAGGCAGCGTCCACCTTCATTCAGCGGGTCTTATGATCCATTAGTGGCTGAAAAAAGGATCAGTACCACTGAAAAGATATTTTCAGTTCTTCAATGTTCTGAACAAGATAAAGTCATCTTTGCAGTGTATCGTTTGGAAGGTGATGTTGATCAATGGTGGAATCTTATTAAGAATATGAGGTAAAGGGATGAAATTGAGTCCATGGAATGGGACGAGTTCAAGAACTTATTTTTGATTAAGTACTTCCCTCTTATTCTTCGAACAAAGATGGAGAAGGAGTTTCTTGAACTAAAGTAAAAAGACGATGAATCCGTTGGTACCTACGAAGGAAATTTTACAAGACTTTCAAGGTACGCTTCCAGAATTATTATCCAACCTGAGATTAAGATCAATCAATTCTTTAGTGGCTTAAAACCAAGTCTTCGAAGGGCGTTATCCATAAGGGACTTCAATAGCTACGAGGAAATTGTTTGATGTGCTCTCAAGGCTGATATGGTGATTGGTGTAACCCATCAGTCACATGGGTTTGATAAGAAGAGGAAAATGGAATTCAAAGTAAAATCTAAAGACCACACTGAAAATAAGATGAGTTTTACCTTATGCTCAAAGTGTGGAAAGAAACATGGAGGAAATTGTCTTAAAGGGACAAGAAAATGTTATACGTGTGGAAAAGAAGGTCATCGGGCAATTGAATGTCGAAATAATGGGAAGAATATGTCTAATGATGCAAACAAAGGAAGGGATACACAGAATGAACCTACTACACTTCAATGTTTCAAGTGAAAGGAGATGGGGCATTATTCCAATCAATGCCCAAATCCAAGGGTTGATGATGATGATCGACGTCAACAAACTCTTAAGGCCAAAGACAAAGGAAAGTCACATGCAATTACTATCGGCGATGTGGAGTACGACAACGAAGTGGTGAGAGGTACACTTACCATCCACTCTAAAGTAGAAAATGTTTTATTTGATTCTGGATCCACCCACTCTTTTATTTCTGAAGAAGTTTCTAAGGGTATTACCGTATTACCTCAATAATTAGATGTTGAGTTAGCTGTGACAACCCCTAATGGCACAACAATCGCATCAAAAGTTTATAATTCTTCTCCAATTGAAGTTTTTGGGAAAGTGATTCCAACAAATATTGTGATCCTTCATATAGTGGAATTTGATGTGATTCTTGGCATGGATTGGCTTTCGTTATATGGAGCTCATATCAATTTCCAGAGAAGGGAAGTCACATTTCATATTCCAGATCAATCTATGATCATCTATCGATGCAAGGATGAACATAACCTTCCAGTGGAAATTTCATCCATCTTATGGGTCTTGATTCTACTAAATGAAGGTTATTTATCTCAAATGGTTGGAGAGAAACTCACGATTAATAATATTCCCATTGTACGGGAATTTTATGATGTCATTATAGAGAAATTTCCAGGTCTTCCACCAAATCGTGAAGTTGAGTTTTCAATAGAACTCGTACCGGGTGCTTTTCCTATTTCAAATACACCTTATAGAATGGCCCAAATTGAGTTGTAGGAATTGAAGAAGCAACTCCAAGAGAATCTTGATAAAGGATTCATATGCCCTAGTGCGTCACCTTGGGGAGCACCTGTTTTTTTTGTTAAGAAGAAAGATGGATCAATGAGACTCTGCATTGATTATCGAGAACTTAACAGGATCATTATTAAGAACAAATATCGTCTCCCACGCATTGATGACCTATTTGACCAACTATGCGGAGCTCAATACTTTTCCAAAATTTATCTTCGTTCAGGGTATCATCAATTAAGGGTCAAAATGGAGGATATACCAAACACGGCTTTCCGTATAAGGTATGTACACTATGAATTTATAGTGATGCCATTTGGTCTTACTAATTCCCCTGCTATCTTCATGGATCTGATGAATAGAGTCTTCAGAGACTATCTAGATCAGTTTTTGGTAGTCTTTATAGATGATATTCTTGTCTATTCAAAGATCAAGGAAGAACATTAAGATCACTTGAGAATTGTATTAAAGATCCTAAGAAAGGAGAAGCTTTATGGCAAATTTACAAAGAGTGAATTTTGGCTTCAAAAAGTTGCATTTTTTGGTCACATAATCTCAAAAGAGGGGATCTCTGTGGATCCAGCAAAAATAGAGGTTATCAAAAGATGGTCGAGACCAACAACAGTAAATGAGATCTGAAGTTTTCTTGGTTTGGATGGATATTAACGACGTTTTGTGAAAGATTTTTCAAGGTTATCTAACCCACTCACCAAGTTGACTCGAAAAGGAGTTAAGTTTGTTTGGACGGAGGAATGTGAAGAAAATTTCAAAGAGATAAAAAGAAGGTTAGCCAGTGCACCTGTGCTCACACTACCTTGTAGTGGAGAAAGGTTTGTGATCTACAGTGATGCATCCAAGAAGGGACTGGGGTGTGTTCTCATGAAAAATGATATGGTGATAGCTTATTCCTCATGACAGTTGAAAATCCATGAGAAAAATTACCCAACTCATGATTTGGAGTTAGCTATGGTAATCTTTGAATTAAAGATTTGGAGGCATTACCTTTATAGTGAAATGTGTGATATTTATACTGATCATAAAGGTTTAAGGTATATTTTCACACAAAAGGAGCTGAATATGCGTCAAAGAAGATGGTTGGAGCTGATTAAGGATTACGACTGCTCAATTCATTACCACCCTGGGAAAGCAAACAAGGTGGCATATGCATTAAGTAGACAAGACCATGCTAGCTTATCCATGATGAGGATCACAAAAGATCCAATATTTATGGATTTACAAAGGATGGATCTTGGAATTTTAATTGAAGGAGAGAAATCTTATCTTTCTCAAATGAATGTTCAACCATCTATACATGTGAAGATTAAAGAGGCACAAAAAGAAGATGTCAAGTTACAAAAAAAGGTGAGAAATGTTTCTGAATTCAACCTTGATTGTGATGGGATAATAAAGTTCAGGAATCGGTTTTGTGTTCCTCCCATCCCCGAATTAAAGAAGGAGCTGTTGGATGAGGCTCATATTTATTCATTCTCTATTTATCCTTGAAGCACGAAGATGTATAGGGACCTGAAAGAGTCCTTCTGGTGGGATGGAATGAAAAGAGATGTTGCTGAATATGTCTCTCGATGCTTGGTTTGTCAGAAAGTTAAAGCTGAGAGACAGAATTCTAAGGGTATGTTACAACCATTACCCATACCAAAATGGAAATGGGAAAACATCACTATGGACTTTGTTACTGGACTTCCTAAAATATCCAAAGACAATAATGCTATCTGGGTCATAGTTGATCGTCTTACAAAGTCTGCACACTTCATTGCTATTAGAGAGCATTTCTCTCTAGACCAACTTGCCAGGATATATGTAAAGAAAGTGGTAAGATTTCATGGAGTACCACTTTCTATTATATCTGATTGGGATCCGAGGTTTACCACAAAGTTCTGGAAAAGTCTTCAGCATACTCTGGATACAGAGTTGAGTTTCATCACTGCTTATCATCCTCAGACAGACGGTCAGTCTGAGAGGACAATTCAAACTCTAGAAGATATTTTGAGAGCTTGCTCTATAGATTTCAAAGGTGGTTGGGATCAACACCTACCTTTGGTGGAATTTTCTTATAATAATAACTTTCACTCTAGTATTCAGATGGATCCTTATGAAGCTCTTTATGGAAAGAAATGCAGGACTCCAACTTGCTGGGATGAAGTTGGGGAAAGAAAGATCTTAGGACCTAATCTTGTTGATGAAATGGGAGAAAAGGTCAGATCTATTCAACAACACATAAGAGCAACTCAGAGTCGACAGAGAAGTTAAGCTGACAACCGAAGAAAAGACCTAGAGTTTGAAGTGGGTGATAAAGTGTTCTTACGAATATCTCCCCGGAAGAGGGTCATGAGATTTGGAAAGAAGGGAAAGTTGAGCCCAAGATATATCAGTCCTTTTGAAATCCTAGATCGTGTTGGGAAGGTAGATTACCGATTGGCGCTTCCACCGAATCTCTCTCAAGTTCATGATGTGTTCCATGTATCTCTCCTGAGAAAGTACATACCTTATCATTCACATGTACCCAGCTCAGAAGTTGTACCACTGGAGCAAGATCTTTCTTATGAAGAACAAACGATAGAGATTCTGGATCGTAACGAAAAAGTCCTACGGAACAAGACCACTCGCTTGGTGAAAGTTTAATGGAGGAACCACCAATTAGAAGAAGCTACATGGGAACTTGAGGATATGATGAGGGAGAGGTATCCTCATCTGTTTATAATGATGTAACGAATTTCGAGGGAGAAATTCATTTTAAGGGGGGTAGAATGGAACACCCTGAGATTTTATGAGAAATATATATATATATATATATATATATATATATATATATATATATATATATTATGTCTTATGTTATACGCAACACCAAAGGAATCTTTCACAGCACACAATACGGACTTGGCTTGCATTACACACAATCGCGACCTTCCTCGATAGCGTGTGTAGTACGCAATACTGGGTTTCACTAAACAACGATATATTATTATGGACTAGCCATTATGAATAGTATTAACTACATTTTGAATTTTATAACATTATTATTCATCTTACACATTTTCTAGAATATGGTAAGAGAACAAAATAAACTTTTCGGGTAAAATAATTATTTTTCAAAAAATGCAGTTTTCCCCCTTTTGATGGCGCACCCACATTAAATATAGTTTTTAACACATTTATAAGTTCAATTTGAAAAAATAAAATTCTCCTTTTGAATTAGGATATAAAAATTTACTTTGGATAAATTTTTTTGATATTTTTCTCATAACTTTCATATTTTGATGAATAGTAAAAATACGCTAATTTTTAATTAAAAATAACTTTTTCCATTGAGATAATTTATATGGTTAAATTATAATATTTAATGGTTTTAAAGTATATATAGAATATATTTTTACCATTTAATATAATTTATCTCATTAGAATTAATTTCACATTGAATTCATAAGTAAAAACATTTCAATCTTTGGCAATGTTTTAACTTCTAAAACCTATTTTCTTAACAACGAGATTTATTTTAAAATAATTACTGCAACTTATGTGTTTTTAATTTTTAAAAATGGATTCCATATTTGGAATCAGTGGGTCCAAATTATGTTAATAGGCTACTTTTTATTTTTTTGGGCATTATGAATAGTAACTACGGTAAATTTTATTTACCATAGTTAAAGGTAAATCAGGTAATTAAGGGTAAATATAAGATTATAAAATTACTATAACACCTTCGAAAATACTATTGGATGACTAATAGTAGACCCATATCACCTAAGGGTAGGATTAGATTCATTTAATGTACTTTTTCCCATGAAAAGAATTTAATTATTATTAAAACCAAAGAAAGTGACAACATGTCACTTTCTTAAATCTTATAAGTATAATAATTTTAATTTAGTGATAAACTTAATGAAACTTCAAACATGAATAGTATCTATAAATCTAATACAATTATATACATCATATGAATTTAATTATAATTTTTAGGGATTAAATAATTAGCATTAATTATGACACAATAGTGATGTTGGAATTTTTTTATTAATTAAAATATCAAATAAATGGTATTAAAAATATTAAAATAAATATTATATGAACTATTTAATGTTCTCCACTAATTTTCTAGATACATATGACATTTTATGAATCTATTAAAGCTTTTATTTCGAACATATATTCTGTATATATTTTATTTAAATACAAATAAATGAATAGTGTCAAAATTGACACTATTGTTATTTTATAAAAATAAAATATTATGAAATTGCTTAAAAATCACAAAAATATTTAAAAATTATAAATTAAAATTTATATGGTCGAAAATGTCATAAAGTGTCAAATTATAGAAAATTAACAACACATATGTAATTATTTATAATAATTTAAAATTGAGAATATTATTACCACAAATAAAATTAAATTGATAAATCAAGATGATAATGTTTAAATTAAATTCCTAACATGTCTAAATTTTATTGGTTGATGATGTTACAGCCCTGTCTCATCTAATATTCGTATATGAGTCATTTTAGAAGTTTTTAGGTGGGGTTGGGATTTAATATAAACTAATATTTCTTATATTTCCAAAGGTGCCCCTCTCCTCCCTTATAAAAGGGAACCTCCTCCCTCTCCTCCTCACACTAATTTGAGCATTCAAGCTCAGCCAATCCCTGACCAGTTCACTTAACCACTTCCCTAGAAACATCCTAGAGGTCCTGGTCTTCTTCAAAGACCAATTGTAGTGCCCTAAGAGGAGGTCTCAAAGAGGCGCTTCAAAGAAGAGGTAATGTCCATTACTGATTCTTTCAACTTTATTTCTTCTTCCACTTCTTCTTATTTAGTTGTTTCATTATGAATTAATAACATAAGTATCACTCATATACTGATATGTTATTATAAGTATGAAACAACCCTATTTCACCATCTATCCATCCTATGGAAAATGAAATCACTGCGCGTGCGTACGTACGGAATACCGTCTCCACGCCGTGGTGTAATATATTTTCCATCACCACCTTACATGGATGGGTATAATGGTGCAAATAAATAACTATATATGATTATTGTAAATTGGTATTGATTCTGAAATAGTATACATACACTCCAAAAAAATTCCACGATCATGGGAACGATGTCATCGCTCGTGCGTACGTACGGAATACCATCTCCATGATGTGATGCGATTAGTTCTAAATGATCTTCATTGCATAATGATTATATAAATGAATTAAATGAAAAAATATGATATATAGTACACTAATACCATTCTGGAAATGAGGTATCTATAACCTAAAGAGAAGAATAAGAATTTATTCGACAAAACACGCATAAGAACAAACAGTAATAAACACCCGAATAACAAGTAGTAATGAAATATTACTAATAAGAAGATAAGAATATGACCATATATGATATCATAAAAATAAGTATGATTCTGTAATAAGTCAATGATATTATTTAAATCATTATACAGGAGGTTTGGACACTTGTGAAGCAAATCAGACCTGAGGTAAGGGACAATCTCGCAATCTCAATTTTTATCTGAGATTGTTTGTACTTCAGAATTTATTGGGGAATATTTATCATACACATACATGTTTCCTCAATATGTAATATTATTTATATCCTCCTACAATTTTTTAAATCCAATTTTACCCTTCGGTGAGTTTTTAGTAAAATATATGAAATGAATCTTTTGTCATTTTTCATACGAGGTACTTTTTGACTTTTCTGAAAAAAGTATGAAAAGAATGTTTTTTTAACTTATACGGCATGAATGGATTTTTAAAAACATTATTTCCAAGAAGACTCCTTTACAAGTTTTCATGTTTATTTTTAATCAACTTCTTTTAGCTTAAAATTGTATGACATGTTAAGAAAGGAAAAATGTTTTTGAAGTAGAAAGGATATTTTCCTCAAGAATGGAGTTCAAGTGTTTTATCAAAATTATTTTCCGTCTAAGATAATATAGGGTTCTGTTTCTATCCCTATTATTACATTGATTTTATTATGTTGTGATGGAATTATTTTTATGAATTCCTTTTATCTTATATTAATTGTTTTATGATGTCACGATGTTTAAGAATCCCATTTTTATTACATGGGTTATGCAATGATGTATGATTTATGATTTTGTGGCACACATAAGAATGGTATCATTATGAGATGGGTGGGACCTATATCTCCCTCCAATGCATTGGGTAAAGATTTTATATCTCATGAGATAGACATGGCTGGAACGGAAGGTTAAACTGGTTCAATGATATAGGACTGAAACGAGGAGTGAACTCGATTCAGAAATGGACTTTGTCTACTAAGATAGTCTTGGAAATGAGTCTTGACTAATAAGAAATGATTCTCTATGATTATGTGTGTATGCCAAAAAGTTTCATTTTTTATGTTATGATTATTGGGATTACATTTCACTACCATGATTTATCCCATGTTATGAAATTATGATCTCTTTTGCAGGGTAAGATTTCCAAAATGTTATCTTCTTATGAATTTGATGTGATTGATATTTCTTTTGTTTACCCTTACTGAGCATTTGAGCTCACCCTTTTGTATGTTTTCTTTCCCCAGGTCAGGAAGAAGGTTATTAAGTAAGATATGCCAAAAGGGACTATATATATGATGAAATAAATGGGAGACAGTGTAGATGCTTTATGAACCAGTTGTTTATGTTTCCCAGTTTCTAAAGACACTATACCTATACGGTCCTTTCATGGTTTTGTTATATGTTGTAATAAGTATGATTTAATTTTGAAGTATTAACCATGTATGTAGAGTATGGGTCGTTATATGTTCAAATCTTTTTGACTGAATATATATTTAAAAATTTTATTATAAATATATATATATATATATATTTCACAGTTCTCCACATACATAATATATGTACAAAATTTTAAAGAAAAAACTTCTACTGCATGCTCAAGGTCATGTTTTTTGGTAATTCTGTTCATGATATTTCTATTCACATCATTCATCTACAATTACCTGATTTTATTACGTAAAAAATCAAGGACCTTTAATGAAACACCAATTTAAATAAAAAATCACCATTTATTGAAGGTAAAGGGAAAATTGTTCAATAAATAATTATTTAATTATTGAAAAAATTTATTACACTCTTTTTTGAAAAAGAATTTAACTCTATTTCTTGTTAACTTTGTCTGTGAGTTAGCTAACTGGGAAAAGTTATAAAAAACCGTCAGTAATATCCCACTTTTCTAAGAATGCTATGAATTTTAGTGGAATTAATATGTCTTGATCAAATTTCTATAACTTTATTCTTATATTGATCAACTATCATTCTATATTTGTTAAAAAATCCCCAGAAAATAAATTTTCTACTACAAAAAAATATATCTAGCTAAAGTTTCTATAAAAAACATTGTCTTCTATGGTATGCAGAAAAATACTTATATGTTTCAAAGGATACTAATAAAATTTAAAATATACAAAAATATCTAGAATAAACCCTAATTTTTTTTATCTAAATATATATGAAAAACTCAATTTATAAGATCCATAAATACAATAGGTTCATTTGTCAACCCCTTAGGCATAACCACACAATCATAATGGACATACCTAGTTAGAAACAAAATCTTATAAATTTATTCTTCCTTTATTTTAACAGATGATAACCAAACATGAGTTATTTCTTCAAAAAATATTGATAACCCAAGAGATGATTAAATAAGTAATCTATATGAGACAATATGTAATAATTCTTAATAGTTATGTTATTTAGTTCTCTATAATCAATGATAATCCTTATAGAACTATACTTATCTTTAATAAAAATATATATAACCCCCATTTTGAAGTTCTAGGGTTATTGAAATCCAAATCAGTTAATTCTTGTAATTTATTTTTTAGTTCTAATAGCTCTACTAGATACATTTGATAAGGAGGTTTGGAGATCAGCTTACCATTGGGAACCTAGTCAATAGTGAATTCAGCCTCCCAATCAAGAATAAAACTATGCACATTATGAAATACATCTAAAAATTTATTTTCCACATGCACACCACTAAGCATAATAATTATTTTTTAACAACACAAGAAATATAACTTTCTATAGCATATAATGGATTTAAAAATAAATTTAATACATAATTTAGAAACCAAAATATTTACAAAAAATATTAATATATAATTTAATGCACCCAACACTGAGTCATGAAAAAAAATTATTATAATTATTTAAACAAGTTAGTTATAACCTAGACATTAACCATAGTAATTTGAACAAAAATAACATCTATTAAATTTTTTTTATAATAGTTTGACATAAATGAAACATATTTATAATGAAATGTATAACTATTGGTAAAATAAACCTCATTTTTTAATTTGGAATGTCAAAATTAATTTAGGATGATTTTTTAGTATTTTTCATAGAAGTTTCATTTTTTTGATGAATAGTGAAAAATACAGCATATTAGTTAAAAACTGTGGTTTTAGGATAAATAATTATTATAATATATTCTTAATGTTAAAATATATAAATTATACATTAACTAATCTAATGGAGATCATTGGAATCAAAATTATATTGGATATTATAAATAAAAACCTATTGAACTTTTGAATGTTTTTTTTACCCGTATTCTTTCCACACTTATGGGATTAGCATCAAACCTAATTTTTCTAGTTTTGTGATTTGAATTTTGGAAAATTGCACATACTGTTTTGATCAGTAATATTTTTAAAGTCTAATAGGATCAATTTAATTTTTTGGTGAAGAGTAACTTGACCCCTATGAATAGTAACATCGCCCTTATGAATAGTAATGATACTCATAAGAATATTAATGTTACCCTTATGAATAGTAATATGACCTGTATTAATAGTAGCCTCACCCATGAAAGTATAAATAAAATTTAGGCACCTTATAAATGAAAGAGAATATTTTAAAAATTAATAATTACATGTTGGTATTTTTGGGAGTAATAAATATTTAATAACAATTTTGAAATTAATAGATTCATTTAAAAGAAAATTCATTTTCAAAAAATTTATTCCTAAATAAATATTTTTTCCCTATGATTTTAGGGTAATTTAAGGAGATCTTAGTTAATTTTTTGTGCGTTATAAAATAAGTTTTAATTTTAAGAATTGTATTTTTGAGTAAATGATTATTTTTATTAAAAAGTATATTTATCATATTTATAAAATTATTTTGAGAAAAAAGAGTCTATTTTTTAATTCTACATGTCATAACATGATTATGGTGATTTTTTTTGGATTTTTCTAAAATACAAGAAGTTTTGGTGAATAGTAAAATTTTGCAATTTATAGTATAAATACATTAGAAGCTAAATACACTATTCCTTGAGTAATCATTGATGTAAGCACCAAAATCTAGAACCTACCTTCATTTTTTTAATATATTTTATGATAATTCATAAGCTATTCATACTATTGATCCAAAATAATAAGTTAAATATTGAAATATCACTCCTCTTCTCTACTATAAAATCCAAAATCACCCCCTCTTCTCCTCACTCCACTAGGCTTTGAATCTTAAAAAATTTCAAGCCAATTATTCTTCCCTATTCTATCCCCCATGTTCAAGATCTTTTGGTCTTACTGAAATACCAAATACCATTTCCCTACGGAGGTTCTCAAGGAGGATAATTCTAGAGGTAAACACTCTTCCTTTTTCTTTTAATTTCATTTTCAATTTACTATTTTTTCTTATCTTCTACTCACCTCCACTATCCAAATGATAATTATAACTATAGTATCATCTATATACTATAATGATATCATGTTAATAGAATATACCTCCTCAAACTACTATCTCCCTCTATTTTATTTTTAAAAACGAAACCATTGTCTCAGAGGTGTTGATTTAGAACCTTTGTGGACGACGAACCTTCATTCTTTAATTTCTCCTTCAAGGATGATAATGAAATTGTATTATGGTTGAAATTGATTATAAAATATTTATTATGTATTATTTAATATTCTAGAACCAGTATATATATATCTTATACTAATTCATATGAAAAAACTAGTTCGTAATGATCAAAATAACGCCGTAATAATCTAAACGATTATCACTAATGTTTTTATCTAATAACTCATACTCATACCATATAAAAAAATTAATTATACAACCATTTAATATTTTTTATGTTCATTATTATAATTAAAAATCAATTCTATTTAATTATATCCATTCCACATGAACTCCATTAATTATAAACAAGCGAACCAATCCCAAAAACAAGGAAAATAAATGCTGCAGAATGACGAAATTAAACTCTATGAATTATCAATAAGGAAATAAATGAACATAATAAAACTATAATATAAATATTACATGAAAAATTTTTCTTAATTAATTAATTAATCGATATAATTTATTTATCCTAAACATTAAGGTCAAGTGTAGAACACATTCTCACTTAAGGTAAGGGTTTTCCTATCTAACTTCCATTTTTTTGAGATATTACTTATTCACAACTATTTATTTTGTATGGTGTATGAATAATTACAATTTATATAACATATCATTAATATATTTATTTTCATGGTATTAATTTTATCACTTTATTATTATTAATTTTGGGGCATATTATTCGATTGATTACAAATTGGTAAAGGATTCAATCTAAACCCCTCTATCTCATTCAGGTTACTCTTTCTAAAACATTTCTAAAATATAATTATTATTTATTTTTGTATATTTATTATATTTTTTTTTAAATTTTATAAAATAATATATCAATATCATATCATCTTTTTAATGGGGATTTCATGTTTTAAAATGGTTCCCTTCTCAATTCTTACCCATTTTAAAGTTGATTGTATAGTTGGTTTTACACCATGATTATTTTTATAAAATTA
Source organism: Viscum album (assembly GCA_963277665.1). Classification (NCBI taxonomy): domain Eukaryota; kingdom Viridiplantae; phylum Streptophyta; class Magnoliopsida; order Santalales; family Viscaceae; genus Viscum; species Viscum album. The sequence continues at coordinate 262,562,287 of OY728135.1, forward strand.
AAAATTTTATCATGAATAACTATCTTGGTTTATTTTTAGTTTTATGAAAACAAAAATTTCTTTCCTCTTAAAAATCTCTTTAATATTTTCCTTAAACCGCATTAAAATATTTTATTTCAAAAGATTCTTAAAAAATATTTTTACATGATTTCACTTTAGTGGGAAATAATTTATAAATCAAATATAATTTCAATTCCCTTAAAATTAATTTTCTGTATATAAATCTTTATAATATGATTTTATGACAAATAAAAATAATTTCCCAAAAGAACTCTTCTTTCCAAAGTAAAATGGGGTTTTATCATCTCACTTTTACTTCTCTGAGGCATATGACTTGTTCACCACTTATTCTTTATGTGTGGTGTGTGTACTGAAATTTTATATAACATATATAGTGTCTTTTTATTCTCATGATATTCTCAAATATTATGATTTTAGTGTCTCAAAGTGGTATGAGGAACATTGGAATGTTTATAGATCATTTCCACAAGAATGTTTCAACAGTTTCATTTAAAAGTATCTTCATCTGTGTCAAAATCCATTGTGGAATATTTTGCTTAATTGAGGTGTATCTATTATGATACCTTCCACCATATGTTTTAAGGTTTGATGATCATTTTGACTTTGGATGTGCTAATTCGATACCATTCATTGGTTATAGTTAAAGTATTCCCATTTTATATGCTTGTTTTTCAATACAAATGTTAGTGTTGTTTATTTTACACCCTTTTCATATAAGGAATGAATTAGACTTATTAAGTGATGGATGGGGACCTTTATATCCTTTCGATGCATCTATAGGTCTCATGAGACAGAATAAATATGGACTTGGTAGAGTCCTTTCCCATTTTTGGATATGGTTTTGGATGAGGCCTTAATCATTTCCATATGCCTTGGTCGAGGCATCAACAATATTTTTCAGATATCCTGCATTATGAATTCCCTCATTATGAAATTATTACAAGAAATTACATGTGATTATTAGACAAGTAGAATATCCATTCTTATGTTTTATTCTCTTATTATTATTTATATTCCATTATTCAATCAGTTTTTATTCACTCTATATTATGATGAAGATTATGTTTTAGTGGAATGAGGTATTCACATTGCCTTACTGTTTACAATAGATTCTGTTGTATTACTTACCCTTACTGAGCATTTGAAATCACCCCTTACGTATGTTTCTTTTCCCCAGGTTATAAAAAAGAAAAATTTGAATACGAATTCAATTATGTAGTTCATTTAATTTTATATTGTATCATGTTTTATTTTTTTCATTCCAATGTATAATGGGTAACCTGAATGTAATTTGGACTTCCAAGGCAGCTAAAATGATCATTCCTTCGGGTTTGATTCCTTGAAATCATGCCAATGTAATAAAATAAATCACCCGCTCTTAGCTTCTGGGTCTAAGGTGTTATAATTGGTATCAAAGAAAGTTTATCAAAAACCTTGGAAATTATAGTTAGAAAAAATAAATTAGAGAACAAAACCCTAGGATATAATTTTTGGTCAAGTATAGAAGAAAATATTTGAATTTTGGTAAGGTGGAGATTATGTGGGTATTTCTAGAAATACATCCCTGTCTAGATACTAGAACTAGATGTGGTTCTCGCACAAATTTTCCTAGGAGTAACAACTATGATAAGGGGTCCCGCCCCTGCCTCGAGTTAACCTATCACACAAAAACATGCCTTACTACGCACCTAGTTTGACCCTCTTATATAATGAAAATAAATATCATAGGTTAATCCAAAGGTGTTTTAGGTTGAAAATAATTTGTAATGATATTATACAAATGATTATACATTTTTCTCATTATGACTATTGTTAGTTAAACTATGCTTTTTGGTTTTAGTTAATGGATGGAACCAAAATGTGTCATGTAAACATTGAACATGATGGAAAAGTTGGTTGTGGTGAGAAACCAAACGGGATATTGATAGGATTGAAAGATAACATGTTTATGCCTAATTAGTTTTCCTGAAATTTTATTAAAAAAATATACCTTAACCAACACTTGAACCCACCAAAGAAGAGAAGAATGGAGTTTTATAAGAGCAATAATAGTGGAGACCATGGAGAAAATAAATCTTTATTTCCATTATGGAATAAATTTTGAAGTAGATACCTAGAAAAGTGTATCAAAGGAATATAGAAATTATTTATGTCTGGGAAAAGACATGAAGAAAAGAATTGATGGGGAAAAATGAAGAGTACAATAGAAGGAGATAAAAAAAATCCTAATAATACATTTTTAGTTATTTTACTTAAATGTAAGGGACCTGGTAATTACCCAATTCAATGCCCTATTCTATAGGATATCCCCTAGACCAAGGATGGACCTATGTGGAAATAAATGAACGATGCATTAATATATTGAGATTTTATTAAAAATACAAGTTAATTGAATGTTTAGTGATGGAACTTATTTCAAGGACTCCGATCATATTTATTTTGGAAGTTATACAATTTTATTAGAAGGAAACCCCAAATTCTGGGTGAAAACCCATCACTTTTGGAAAGTTTTTAGTTTCTGATCCCACAACCAAAGGGAGAAAAGGGTGAAATGACTACCGCTAGCCTATATGAAATCCTAATTATCGTACCTTTTTTGAGTAAAAAAATTAATGGATAAATTTTATTTTTAATTTAAGAACATTTTTTATCAAATATATATCTTTGGGATTAGGAAATGATTTTGTGGTTAAGTGATTAATGTTATTTTGGAATACTTTCTAAATTTTGAGAAACCTATAAGACTTCGGTAAATTGAATATTTTGAGGATTAAATTTTGAATTTTACTTTTGAGTCAAATAAAATTTTATTGTAGAATAATGGTGATCCATGTTATTTATGGAGAAGCCTTGAATATCTTGGATATTACGTGATAAGGTAAATTAAATTTTTGGTATAATACATTAAGATGCTATCGATGTAATTTGGAAGACTATATGAACAAATTGTTTTAATTTTGGGGTTAGAGTCTAGAATACTATTTTTAAGAATGAAAGTAATTTTCAAAATGATCTAAGTTGAACTTTAAATTTTACATTTGAAGTTTTGAGATTAATGTTTTTGATCATCATATAAAGGTTTATTATTTTTGAATTATCTTATATTATCTTAACCATGATGGATTTGGTTAATGTGTAAAGATAAGAGGAATAGATAATCATACTTTTGTTGGATCTGTGATCTATATAAGTTAATTCAAAAATTTTAGGCGTAAAAAAATTCATCTTGAAAGTTCGTTTGTAGGTATAAGGAATAAAGTGAAAATAGATCAAAGCACAAACATAGGATGATATTATTCTTATGTCATGGAATGTAGCCAAGTGTGTTCAATTTATCAAGTTTTTATCTTGATAGTAATGGAATCCCTCAATTGTAGGAAATATATTTTGTAAAAAAAAATTATCCTTATATTTTTCATTTTGATAAATCAATGATATTTAAAACAATGAGAAGATTTACAGATTTGTGATGGTTAACATTGTAATGACCTTGTTCTATATCACTATCCATCAGAACATGATGGTTAGATTACTCTTCCATGTACATATTTTAAATGAACACTAATGTAATCCAATTCATATGTGTATTTTTGAGTAACCTATACATTTCCCTTTCCCTCTTATTAATAGGTTATTTTATTAACCCTATTTTCAATGTGGGTTTCTCACAAATTAATGGCCAATTATCAAACATTAAATTTCGACGTGTAATTTCAAATTGTGAGGATGTACTTTATTGAAGCAGGGGAGAATGTAGCACCCCAAGGATTTACAAATAAATTTAATATATAATGTATCACCCTGAGGATTTAAAAATATATTTAATATATAATGTAATTCACCAAACACTGAGTCTCAAAAAAGAAAACACGTTGTTATTATAATTTTTTAGACAAGATAGTTATAACCTAAACATTAAACATTTCAATTTTAACAGTAATAACTACTATTAAATTTTATTCATAACAGTTTCACATAAATAAAACATATATATAATGAAATTTATAATTGTTGGTAAAATTAATATCATTTTTGAATTTGGAATGTCAAAATTAATTTAGTCTGAATTTTTAGTATTTTGATAAGAAGTTCCATTTTTTATGAATAGTGAAAAACACTAAATTGTAGTTAAAAACTGTGTTTTTAGTTTAAATAATTACTATAATTTATTCATAATGTCCCAATATATCAATTATACATATATTAATCCAATTCGTATCATTGGAATCATTTTTATATTGAAAATTAGATATAAAAACCTATTGAATTTTTGAACGTTCTTTTACCCACCTTTTGCCACACTTACAGGATTAGCATTGAGTAGATTTTTCCGCTTTTGTGATTTCAATTTTTAAAAACTAACATACACGATTGTGATCAGTATGTTTTTTAGAGTCTAATAGGATCAACTTAATTTTTTTGGTGAATAGTAACATGAAACTTATGAATAGTAATATTTCCCTTATGAATAGTAATGTTACCCTTATGGATAGTAATGTTACCATTATGAATATTAATATGAACCTTATAAATATTAACCTCACCCATGAAATTATAAATATTATTTAGGTACCTTACAAATGAAAGATAATATTTTAAAAATTAATAATTAAGTGTTGCAATTTTTTTAGTAATAAATATTTAACTACAATTTTATAATTAATTATTTTATTTAAAAGAAAATTTGTTTTCATTAAATTTATTCCTAAATAAATATTATGCTGTCCTATGATTTTAGGATAATTTAATGAGACCTTGGTAAAATTTTAGTGTGTTATAAAATAAGTTTTAATTTTTAAAATTGTATTTTTTTGAGTAAATGATGATTTTAATTAAAAATTAAATTTCACATATTTTGAAAATTATTTTGATAAAGCAGAGTGCATTTTTTGAATATATATGTCATCAAATGGTTATGGTCAATTTTTTGGATTTTTCTAAAATACTTGAATTTTTATTGAATAGTAAAATATGGGAATTTATGGTATAAATACATTAGAAGCTAAATACAGTATTCCTTGAGTCATCATTGATGTAAGAAGAAAAATATCAAACCCACCTTCATTATTTTTATATATTTGATGATAATTCTCAAACTATTCATCATATTGAGGAAAAATAATAAGTAAATGAATTAAATATTCAAAAATAACTCCTCTCCTCCACAATAAAAACCACCCTCACCTTATATTCTTGTCACTCCATTAAGCCTTTAAGATTTAAAAGGTTATACTAAAATATTGTTCCCTTGTATCTCCCCACACCTATAATCTCTTAGTGTTACCAAAATACCAAAACCCCTTTCCCTAAGGAGGTTCTAAAGGAGGATAAATCAAGAGGTATACCCTCTTCCCTTTTATTTTAATTTATTTTTCAATTAACTTAATTTCATTATCTTCTCATCACCTCCTCTATCCAAATTATCATGATAACTCTAGTATCATCTATATTCAATAATTATATCATTTCAATGTAGTATCCTTTTTCAAACTACTCTCTGTCTCTCTCTCTCTCTCTCTCTCTTTTCTTTTAAAAAATGAAATCATCATCCGAGAGGTGCCAATTTACAACCTTCATGAAAAATTAACCTTAGTTCTTCAATTTCTCATTAAATGATGGTCATGAAAACATTTTTATGGTTGAAACAGATTATAAAATATGTATTATGTATTATTTAATGTTCTAGAACCATTATATATACCTAATAATAATTTACACGACAAAACTAGTTTGTGATGATCAAAATATTATTGTAATGATCTAAATGATTATCATTAATGTTTTATTTAATATCTAATCCTCATAACATATAAAAAACAAATAATATAACCATTTAATTTTTTAGATGTTCATTAGTATCATATAAAAACAATTATAGATAATTATATCTATACCCCATGAACTCCATTACTTGTAAACAAGCAAACCGATAATGAAAAAAAGGAAAATGAATTCTTCAAAACGATGAAATTAAAATCTGTAACTCATTTATAAGGCCATAAATGAACTTAATAGAGCATTAATGAAAATAATAAATGGGGAAAATTATATTAATTAATTAAAGGAAGGATTTAATTTGATTATCAAGGATATTAAGGTCAAGTGGAGAACACATTCATACATAAGGTAAGGGTTTTCTCATCTCACTTCCATTTTTGTGAGATATTACTTCCCCACAATTTATTTTTTATGTTTTTTTATACTTCCCATTTATGTATAATATAATTAATATGTTTATTTTTATGGTATTCAAATTATCAAGTGATGATTATTAAATTTGGGTTATATGATTCAATTTATGACAAACTAGTAAGGGATTCTACTCGAACCGCCGTAATTCCTTCGGGTTACTGTTTCTCTAACATTACACGAATTTAATGTTTCTTTTTTTTGTATATTTATTCAAAATTATATTTATATGTTTCAAACTCATATATATAGATGATATCATCTTATTTTATGGGGATATACATTTTTTAAAATGGTTCCCTTCTCAATTCTTCCCGATAAACAAGCCCGATTCAGGGGAACTTCTTAAATCTTACCGATTTTCAAGTTCAATATATAATATATTTTAATCCACAATTATTTCTATAAAATAAAAAAAATTATCACGAAAAAATATCTTGGTTCATTTATATTTTTATGAAAAAAACATTCCTTTTTGCTTAAAAATCTCTTTAATATTTCTCTTAAACTATAATAAAATGTTTTATTTCTAAATGTTATGAAAAAATATTTTTACATGATTTTACTTATGTAGGAAAAATATTATTCAAAAATAATAATATCTACTTAGTTAAATTTTATTTTTTAGATTTAAAATATGATTTTATGACAAATACAAATGATTTTCCAAAATAAATCTTCTTGCAAAAGTAAAAAAGGTTTTTCTTATCTCACTTTTACTTCTGTGAGGCATATTCTTTATTAACCCATTATTACTTGTGTGTGGTGTGTGCACTGCCCTTTTATATACTGTATCAAGAGTCTCTCTATTCTCATGATATTCTAAGAGATTATGATTTGAATGTTTCAAATTGGTATGTGACACTTTGAAATATTTAAAGATTATTTCCTCAAGAACTTTTTAATGGTATTATTTAAAAGTATCTTCATCTTTTTCCAAATAATTTGTGTAATATTGCACTTCATTGAGGTTTATCTCTTATGATACCATATAGCATATGTTTTTGAAATTTTGATGATCAGTTTGACTTCAGATGTGCTTATTTGATACCATTAATTGATTATAGTTAAAGTATTTATATTTCGTATGCTTGTTTTTTAATACGAATGTTATTGTTGTTTATGTTACAACCTTATCATACGAGGAATGTATTGGACTTAGTATGTGATGGGTGGGGACCTCTATATTCCATCAATGTATCAGTAGGTTTCATGAGACAAAATAGATATAGACTCGCCTGAGGCCTTTCCCATCTTCAGATATGGTTTTGGATGAGGCCTTAATCATTTTTAGATGTCTTGGATGAGGCCTCAATGGTATTTTTTAGATGTACCAAATTATGAATTCCCTCATTATGAGATTATTATTTGATATTCCATGTGATTATTCAACTAGTAGATTATATATGGTTATGTTTTATTCTCCTGTGATTATTTATATGGCATTTTTCAATCAATTTTTATTCATTCCATATTATGTTCAAGGTTATGTTTTAGTTTCATGAGTTATTCACATTTCCATATTATTTATTATATTATTTGTTGTATTACTTACCATTACTGAGCATCTGAGCTCACCCCTTCCTTATGTTTCCTTTCCCCAGGTTATAAAGAATAAAACATTAAATAATCATTCAATGATGTTGTTTATTTCATTTTAGAGTGTATCATGTTTTTATTTTTTATTCCAATGTATCATGGGTAACATGAATGTTATATGGTCTTATAAGGCTACTAAAATGATCATTCCTTCTAGATTTAATTCCTTTTAATCATACCAATGTAATAAAATAATGCACCAGATCTGGGATTCTAGGGTCAGGGCGATACACATTCACCATCAAATTTAATCAATTTCTTATCTTCTTGATATGTTATCAAAAGTATGAACTCATTATTATTTAGGAATTGAAACTCACTATATAAATTTAATATCACCTAATTTTCTTTACAATATATCTTAGCTTGATAAATTGAAATCCAATCTATACCCAAAATGAAATTAAATTATAACATGGGTAAGACAATAAGTTCTCTCGAAAAAACAATTCCAAACCTAGCAATAAAACTATTAAAATAAATATTTATTTAATTAATAATTTCACCATGAGTTTTTACCAAAATTTATGTCTTTATTTCTTGAGGTGATATTTCTATTTTACATGAAAATTTACTTGAAATAAAATAATGTGTAGATCTTAAATAAAATATTTATTGACATGCTTTGAGTAAACATGCAATGTACATTTAATCACTTCATTTGGTGGTATATAATATTACAAGGTAGTAGAATATTATTTTTACACACACTTCTTTTTATGTTCTTGATAAGCATCACCCTTCATACTTTTCATTGGACACACACTTGCATACTTGTCCATCTCATTATAATTTAAAAAATTCACTAAAATATTTTAATTATTGGTATATCAATTCCCATGTCTATTTTATTTTTATTAGGGTGTTATATGTCCCATAATACCACACTAGTAGTAGTTTTTAGTTATCATTATAAAATCCCTATAATTCTTCTTACCACACTTATCATAAGATAGTAATTAAATATTTTATGACCTTTATATTTCTTTAAAGAATGTTTATCCATTTCCTTCCATATAGAGCACTTATTATCCTTATTGTTGGAAAAGTATAAAACCACCATATCATCATTATCATCACATCAAATAATATTCTCATAACATCCAAAATCACGAGTAACCATATCCCTTTGTAAAATTAGCTTTATTCCTAAGTAATATCTCTCAATTTTACTGACATGGTGTAGAATAAAATTTATTACGTACTTGGTAAATATTTTAATCATTTTTTCATAAGTGAAAGTTTTATTTCCATTACATGTAAAAGAAATTTAGGAAAATGTTTATCAAGGAAAATATACTTAAATGTTATCTATTCCATGGCATTGGTATCATAATTTTCCATGGTTTTCTTAATCATAGAAAACCACTGGTCAACTTGACCTTGAAAATTATACTAACAAGAGTTACATTTTTATTCTCAAAACATCCCAAAACAATAAATATCTTCTCCAAAGCATTTATCAATCCTTCAACTTTCATAGGGTATGAGGTTCCATAAAAATATGGAGGGTTTTGTTTCATGAAATAAACCACTACAAACTAATTCCTCTATGGAGAATTTGATCACTCCCTTACATGGGTACCACCATTAAAAACCTATGTAAACTGAGTTAACTCCACCCAAAAATACTTATTTATAAATTAAACCATTATAGGTTACTAGTTTGAAAGTATATTATCCAATTTTTACGTTCATACCTCATATTCCATGTTTCTGCTATGGAAACCATTCAAAAATTAACATATATTAGAAAAAATAACATATAAATCCTCAAAGACTATCTCATGATAATATAATTATATATTATCATTCCGAAAGTGTCATATTTTAACTATATGCTAACCTATAATGTTATAGTAACACTTCTTTAATACCCACTATAACAACATGTTACATAAACAACTCATAATTATTAGTTTAATAGAAAAGATTAAATATTATTACATGTTAGGGATCTTTAAGGTTTAGAGTGTAAGATAATTTTGAATAACAATTACATAAAAAAGTGGATACATCCATTCAAAGTAAAAAATTTCAATAAAAAAGGCTCTTAAGTATATACCCTTGTTTCATTCGTGAGAGTTTTTCTTCATTTAATACATGTAATCATGTAAGGTAATTTGATCTTGATAAAGTTCATACTCTTCTCTAGATCCTTTGAGAAACATTTCAAATTATTGAATGAGTGAAAAAATTTCTTTAAGGAATATAAAAAGAAACTAAGCTTATTATTCAATTAAAAAAATCCTAAAAACCCATAAGAAATTTTTTCCTTTTTGAATAATAAACATTGATATCAAAAAAATCAATTACTGACTTATAAAATCAACTTGATTGCTCAATTTTTTTTTCATAAAACATCTTAGAAGAAATATTAAAGGGAAAATCATAATCATGAATTTTTATTGGAAATCATGATAACTCATGAAAACGTTTCTTTTAAAAAAAACCTTTCACCTTTAAGATATCGTAAAGCATTAATTAATCATAAGATCATTTTATTACCTTATAAAATAAAAATATTTCCATAAAGAACCATAGAACAAATATAAAAACCATGTAGTCATATCGAGATATTATCATTATATCACCCATATGAGAACCCTTATAAAAACCCTTATAAATGGAATAATTGAGCTCGTTAATTCCAACATATATTCTCTAGATAAAAAGTCCCTACCGAATGGATTATAGGGATATATAAAACCCAAAAAACTGAATATATAATTTCTGAGAACCATAACTCTAACAAAAAACATAAATTCATATATATAGATAATAAAACTCATAAAAATTTTCATGTGAGGCCAAAAGGAAAATCACTTCAGTTATCCCATAAAAAATAAAGGAAACATTTTTTAATTTAAAAAAATCACCAAATAATGGTAATTGAATTTAATTTATAAAATAATGAAATCTTAAAGAGTAATATTCATAACAAATAATGGTCATGATGTTGGGAAAATAAATTCATGTGGTAAATGTTAAAAAAACACTCTTTTCATACTTTTGTAAAGAAAGGAAAAAATACCATGTATGGAAAATATTAAAATATTAATTATTAACCATTTGAAAAGAATGTAAAAAATAGTTTAAAATGATCTTTAATAATATTTTATGTATAAATAAGATCATTATTTTAACATTTAAATAATAATAGACATAAAATATAAAGAATTTAAAAAATTTAAAACAATGTTTTAAAGAAAAATACCTTACCTCGAGTCTTGACTCACCACATGCATCTTTTACATTCTTGAATAAAAAAATTAATTAATTATTTACATACTTAAGAAACCTTTTCATATTTATTCCTTTATTATGATTTATTTATTTCATTTATTACCATGTTTTATTTTGTTACTAAATCGGTTAAGTTTACATTAGGTGTTTTGAGGTTGTTCTATTCATAATCTAAAAAAATTTCGGTAGGTTGATCATGGACAATGTGGTCATGGTTATATAATATCCAATGTATTAATAATTTAATAATTATTATGGTTTAAAATTAACTATAATTTTATAACCATCTATGTATAGTGGATATAAAATTGAACTACTACTTTTCTAGAAGTAGTAATATGCACATACACATAAGAAAAGTTTCCATTTTACAATGGATTAGAGAAAAATACAGTAGATTATATTTTATCGTTCTAAAAACATTATTATGTTATAAATATCATAATTATTCATTTGAGACATCATAATAACCATCCATGTAATGTGGTGATGAAAACAATACATTGTCCATGGGGGCGGTTGTCCATATATACACACAAACAATGTTTTCATTTCCTATGGATGGAAAAAAGTAGAAAATGGTTGTACTATAAAAATAATAATATTTTGGTATATTAATGGTACTTATTTAATTATTTTAATAATGTTAAAGATTAATTAGAGAAGTTTTATGAATAAATAAACTTAGAAGACCTTCGTTAGAACATATACATATTCCTTTCACAATCACCTTGGAAAAACACAGTATGGAATATTGGATTAATATTCTGGGAAGGAAAAAAACTATATGATATGGATAAGGGTGTTGGGGAGGTATTTGGGTAGGTAATAGTAAATATATGGTGCTCAATGTGTGTGTAGAAGTGAGAATAAGAGAGATCCTTTTATAGGTGGGAGGAGTGAAACTCTTGTAAATAATCTTTAATTTACAATATTATAAATGTATTTCAATTGGTTAAGTGTAAAAAAGTGTCCCAATCTTAGAATATAGGATATTATAAGTTCAAAATATACTCATAAAATACAATTTATACAATTTTTAGGGATATTTGATAGCTTATCCCTCTGTTTAACACCATCTTTAAACCTTACTATAATGACTAAAGTTTACCATGGTAACTTATTTTTCTAAAAAAATGAAATTAGAATAATTACCAAATATTAAAATTATTTCAAAATATAGAATCCATTTTCAATTATTAAATTTCCTGATGTGGAAAAAATTACATTTAATAAAATTAAAAACAATTTTTAGAAAAATGAACTTTTAAATATAAAAATGTATTTTCACTATTTTATTCTATAATGTCGATTCCCATAAAATTTATTGGATTATGATTTAACAAAAAAGATTTAACTTTATTTAAAAATAATCCTAAAATTAATGTAGCCATATGATTTCTTGACTAATAGAAGAGAACAAGAAAGAATTTTTATTAGAATAAAACATCACTTTGGTTTTAAAATGTCAAACGTAGGTTTTTTAAATTTAACATAATATTTTAAAATGATTTATTTTACTCCTTAAATATAAATTTGTTCTAGAGAAATATTTCGTAAACTGTTAAGTTATTATTATATCTTTATGAGGTTATAAAATTTACTGTATTTGTAAAACTGGTATTTTTGAATATTTACCCTAAAATAAGCTTCTTCTAAAAAATTAAAAAAAAATCACACTAATACAATTTCAAAATTATGATTAAAAAATGAGTCCCATTTTATCAAACTAATATTCTAAAATTTAGATTTTTAACTTTTTAATAGAGTTATATAATTCACGTAAAAATTTTAGTTAGAATAAAAATATTTCTTTTTAAAATTAAAAATTATATTGAATTATTATATTAAATATGAATCTATAAAATATAATTATAATAATTAATATGACATGAAGTTTATTTATTATCAAAATTACTTGGGTTTTTATATATTCAACTATCAACAGTATTTACACAATATTATACTTCTATAAAACTTAAAAAAATAGAGTAACCTATGAAGATACACTCTATTAAATAAAACCTTAAAATTATTCATCAATATGAATCATTAACTCCGGAATATTCATTCTCAATGTATGATAAGTCTTCATAGAAAATGGGGAAATACCTAGTTGTATCTCATTATTAATCTCAATCTGTCACCTTGAAGTTATGTTCATAACCTCTTATAAGAACACATGAACATATTCCCTCCAAACACTGGGGAACGTATCAATCTACACATCAAACATGTATAAAATGAAGATCAATAATATCGATATAATACTCATTGATAAATCCTTTTTTCCCTAAATACTAATATCATTATCAATAAACACCACAAATTTTCCAAAACAAAATAGAGAAAATCAACCTCTATTGATAGAAATCAATATAAGACTATAAAAAGTATAATAAATCTTTCTCAAGGATGACATCATATGATTTCATTAATAATAATACTACGTTAAAAAAATCAGTATATCCCTATAATTATCTCACATTCACATACCAAATTCAATTTCTAATTACTTATTATTGATGTAACAAACTCAAGTGGCCTTTATAGCTTATCTACCAAATGTCCTAACTATCAAAATAGGGAAGGTGTTATTATAATCTACTAATTTTAACATTAAAAAATCATGATTATTATGTTTCAAATGAGATTAAAGTTTTATTATAGTAAATTATTTTGTAAATATTAATTTTAAAAAAATTGGATAAGTATCAAAAAATGATATTGTTAGCATCATACAACCATAAGAATCCTACTACGGTCAGTCATGCCACCACCACACTCCAGCTACCATCAATTGTTCCACCACTAGATTCCTACTACAATCAAGCACACGGCCACAAGATTCATAATACTATCAGAGGCATGCCACTTCTAGATTTGTGATACCTTTATCTCTCTACCACCATCAGAGATGATCTACTACTAGATTTACACTACCATCACAGTGATACTACCATTAGTTAAATTATACTACCATCATCTTTTTTCTACCACTATGAATCTTCTACCTCTAGGTGTACTACCATTGCATTTGCTACTACCACTGAATTCTACTATGGTTGGATAGTGTTACCTCCAACCTTTCTATAATTTCTTTTCTACTACATTTGAATTAAATTCTTCCAACAACTAGTTTATGCGAGTTAATGTAGTGGGTTTATTTAGTGATTATTCCCAAAAAATTTCATAGACACATTGAAGACCAAGTCAAAGGATTAGTATGAGGATCTAAAAAATCATTATGATTATTCTTCAATGGATAATGGAATACTCATTTCTATATATTTATGATAACTCCCCCATATATGATAAAATTGGATTCTAAAGAGCACTTACATGATACTGCAACACACATGTGAAAGTGTGGAACCCATCGAATATCAAAAACTTTTCATAGATTGAAATAAGTGTTTTATGTAGAATCTTATTAGAACATATATATACTAAAAGTGGAATTTCATGACACTATGTTGTCCAGCAATTTTTGGAGAACATATTCGAGCTCCCCACCAAGTCAAATCCAAGGGCCATCGATCATTAGAATAATTATATACTGAGAACTAATACATTTCTCTATCTATACTTATTTGATATCTCTATTTTTTGTACTTTTGATCAGTGTGTTGTTCTATTTTGTTTATTTAAACATAGTGACTCATATTCTCAAACTAGGAAATACTTGATATTATCTCAAACCCCTTTTATATGATTACTCATGACCACTATGGAAGAGGTCCTTGTGTGGCCTATTCCCCCCCAATATATAACTATGGAAGAGGATTTTAGCCTAGATGACTTGTTAAGTTGTTTGTATACCCAATCCAGGTTTTGGATCAAATTATTTAAAATAATAACTTTCTTGTTAGTGGGTAATTTCTAAGAGGAAGGTATTAAGACTCGGTATAAGACTAAATCCCTTGTTTAATCTGATACATGTTTTATATTTTTTTCTTTATTTCAAAGATTAAACAAAATTTGTTTTAAAATATACATACAAACTTAATTTGATAGTTAATCTTAACTAGTGTATATATAAAGGCTTTGATTAAGTAAATTGATTTAAAAAGATAATGTGATTTCAAAAATTGTTTTAATAGATCCCTAATCACTCATTATGAAATATTTTGAAATATCAAACTTATATTAAACAACTATTTTGATTAAATGTGAAGTTTTCATGAATTAGAGGATTTTAGTTTAACTTGTTTGTAACATAAATTTTATTGGGTACTTAATGAACCCCTTTTGAGTTAATGACCTCGACTAAAATTTGGTATCAAAGGTTTTTCAAATATATTTTATAAAGGACCTCAGAAAACCCTGAGAGGGGATGGGTGAATCAGGGTGTCAAATTTTTCTTCAAAATTGATTGATCTTATTACCACATTGGCTAGAAACTATTGAACATTTCTAAATTGGATGTATATAAACCAAACAAACAAATTCAAAGAGAACCCCAAAAAATTTTACTTGGTTCACCACTAAGGGATAGTCCAAGGAGTTTATGCTGACCGTGTTTCTGTTGTACCTAAATCCACTATTCTTCACTAGATGTGTAATACCAAAGTTTATACATAGATACTCCATTCTAGGAACAATACCTTTACAATGTTTTTGGGATGGCTCACTACATCACTCAGATCACTTCTGTCGACTCCCCCAAGATCAATGCCTTTGGAGGAATCCACACACAGTTTATGGACCAGTAGGTACCTTTATTTTCATTAAATTATTCATCCCCAACTATAGATATGTTCCATGTTGAATTCTTTTTCTACCAATAGATGTAATCCAATTTTCCTGGCACTGTTAGTTCACAAACTATTCCTCTTTGAACTGAACTGTTTCCTCCATGAACTACACTACCCCACATAGTAGAAGAGATTCTTCCACATACTGTAAGAGATTCCTCCATGTATTTCCCTACTCCAAATACTACACTGCTTCCTCTTCGTACTGTAATAGCTTCACGGACTGAGTTCTTCCTCCATGTACTACTTCTCCTTTGTGAATGAGTCTCCCCATAAACCACTTCACACTTCACCAAATTCATTTGGATTTATAATAATAATATATCTAATTAATTATCGTATTATTTATCCTTATATAGGAAATAGATCTAAAAAACTCTCAAATCCATTTTACTCAAAATTTCAATGCGGTACAGCCTCCACCGTGTACTGCTCCTTTAGCGAACCATTATCCCTATATGGTCCATGTACTACCTATCTCCCTTCACGGATTCAAAAATCACCACCTCATTTCTGAAAATGTTGACCCATCCCATGAATCATTTTCTATCCGCGTACAAAAAACCTTCCCATGAACCATATCTATCTTGTGAACCATTTTTCGATCACGGTCTACATACCGCACTTCACAGTCCGCATAGCACTGCTATGCAGAATTCTAACCTTTTCTATTTTTACTCACTATTCACATACCTTCTATGTGGTCTGCGAACAATCCTTTATGGTTGTAGAATTTTCTTTCATAGTCCAAGAACTGTATTCTCTTACGTGGAAATTCTTCCCTTTCCAAAAACCAAAATCTCGATTTTGAGGCCCAAAAATTTGGAAAACCCTAGGGAAATGACACCACTTTCAAAACTATTATCGGTTTGAACAGTAAGATCATTTTTCCTTTCAAATGCCCTGATCATCCAAGTGAGGATTTACAATAAACACAAAACAAAATCTATTTACCACAAAGGACATCCTTGGGTCCAAATTTTTAAACTATGATTTAGTTGTCTTTTAAAGATCTTAATTTATTTTATTTCTATATTTAGTTATTTATGGAGAATAATAAACAATAAGGATATTCAACCAATAGAACTCCTTATTTTAAAATTACTAACCTTTCTCAATGGAAGATTAATAGAAAAATTATTTTAGAGAGTATGAGTCTTGATATCTGGACAGTAATTGAAGAGAAATATGAATTACCTAAAACCTCTTGACATACTTAGAGTAATACTACTAAAACATCATATGATTATAAACATAAATTATTTAATTCTATGTACTATTCTTTTAGTGATGAGGAATTTAATAGAATATCTTCCTACATTACTTGTTTTTAAATTTAGGACACTTTGGTTGTTTCTCATGAGGGAACATATAATGTTAAAGAAATGTGTTTAAATACTTATAATAATAAATATAATACTTTTAAAATAAAAGTGGATGAGAATATTTCTGACATGTATCGTAGGTTCAATGTGATCGTGAATATAATTCTTTCACTAGGGAAACATATTTTTGACAAAGTACAAGTGGTTCACCTATTGAGGCAACTTTTAGATAGATAGAGGGGAACCTCAGTGTCAATCTAAGAATCATGTGATTTAAGAAAGTTACTTATTAAATAGATTACAGGAAAACATATGATGTATGAAGAGGAACTCAAATTCAATAGAAAATATAATAAATAACCAGAAATAAAATTTATATCCTTAAAATATACTACATTAAATAAAAAGGAGAAAATTAAAACTGAGAGTTCAAGTGATGAGGAATCACCTACTAACAGTGATTAAGAGATTGACCACTTGGTTAGAAGATTCAAAAATATTTACAAGAAGAATAATTTATTTAAGAAACCTAGTTAAAAAGGTAAATATTATAATATATGAAACTAGAGAAGAGTTTGGAAGAAATATGATTCTAAAAATAAAATAATCTGCTATGTTTTTAAAAGGACAGGTAATGTCAAAGTTTACTAGCCTAAGCTTTAATTCAAGAAGAAAAATGATGATAAATATAAGAGGAACAAGAATGTAATGAAATAAACCTATAGTTTTTCTAAATATAGTTAGAGTGATTCAAAATCAACCCAACAGTATATGAATGATAGAGCCAAATTGAGTTTTAGGACAAACACATTTTAGGTTCTCAATGTTTTTCCTTTATGATATTAATATTTCTAAAAACTCAAGAGTTGAAAAAATGATGAAAACAAGTATAATGATGATATGTTGAATACTTCAATATGATGGAAGAAATATTCAATGATATTAAAGATAAAAATAATATATTAAATAAACAACATTCTTTTACTAATAGTTTTAAGTCTTACCTTACTATTAAGAAAGTGAAAAATGATCAAATATTAAAGGAGATTAATTAATTAAAATTGAATAATGGGAATATAATGAAATATATATAAATATACAACAATAAAACAAATTAATATTAAAAAAATTATTGGAAATAAGGCTTATCCCAAGTACACTACTGGTATAAGGTATCAACCTATACAAAGGAGGATTTTTAAGAATATTTTTATTCCTAGTTTCAGTTTAGGAAAATCTTTTACTTGTTTTTATTCAACTATAACAAAAAAATAATTTATTTATATATGATTACAATCTTTTTATAGGAAAACTGTTATGTAAATGTGGGTTTCTAAAGCTTTTACAACTAAAATGTCTTGACAAAATAAGATTTTCATACCAAAATCATTTTTGGTGAAAAATAATTTTGGTAGGAGACTTGATTGAATATATTAAACAAGAACTTATGGTTCCTGGATAGTACCTATTCCAGACAAAATAATAGATGTTATTTAGTTTTCAAGAATCTAATCGAAGTGTATGAGGGGAATGTCACTTTTGGTGCTAATTACAAAGGGAATATTATTGGTCTTGTTAAAATTGGTAATACAATTACAATTTTAGTTTATAAACTTTTATTTATATATGGTTTGAAGTTTAATATTGTTAGCATCTCAAAAATATGTGATGATGGTTTTCATGTTATGTTCCAAAATAATGCAAGTAATTTTTTTTATTCTAAAAATGTTTTAGTGTTTACTTCCATGATAAATGACGTTGTATATACTGTTAATTTGGAGTCTTTATTTTTTCAAAATATTTCCTGCGTAGGTGCCTTTAATAATGAATCTTGGATTTGTAATAGGAGACTATGACATTTAAAAATTCATTCACTTAGAAATATTACTATGAACATATTAGACAAATATCTACCTAAACTAGAATTTATAATTGATAATGTCTATAAACCATGTCAAAAAGGGAAACAACACAAAATATCATTAAAATCAAAGAAACAAGTTTCTAAATCTCAACACATAGAATTAGTTCACATGGTATTTCTTGGAACTTCTTGAATTTATATACTGAATGGGAAGAAATAGGTTTATGTTCTTGTAGATGACAAGTCCATGTATACTTGGGTATTATTTCTATCTCACAAAAGTGAATCCTATTCTTATTTTACAAATTATGCTAAATCTATAGAAAATATTAGTGAAATTAAGATTAAGACCTCAAGAAGTGATCATGGACATAAATTTTAAAATTAAGACTTTGAATTATTTTTCTCAAAAAATGGCTATAATAAAAAAAAATCTTCTCCTAGGCCCCATAAAAGAATAGTTTTGTTTAAAAGAGAAATAAAACCCTTCAATAACATTTCCAGACCATACTTAATGAGTATAAATTACCTATTTATTTTTTAAAAGAGTCTATGAATATATCTTATTATATAATTAATATATATTTAATTAGACCTCTCTTAAAGAGAACTCCTTATGAATTATGGAATGGTAGAAACCCAAAGGTTAAATAATTTAATATTTTTATTTGAAAAGTATTTATTTTTGGATCATAAGAGTTTATTACAACAATAAGAGGGGGGGATTGTAGTTTCAAAAAATAAAATAAAAAAATAAATCTTTAAGTAAAAAAGTTGAGGCTCATGAATCATCTAATTATAAAATAGTAAAAATAGGAATTAGAAACTATTTAATTATATCAGAGTTTATCAGTATCACTATTAGTCCGATAAAACAAAAGTTAGAAAGATATGTATAGACTTACTTTCTGAAGTATATACAAAATGAAAATATTATTTTGTAACAACTAGAAAAGAACAAAGATTGAAATAGTAAGAATGAATTACAAGAATAATAAATAAATTCACTCTTTTAACATTAAGACTAAAGGTACCCATAAACCTTGAAGAAAAGTATCCACCATTTTATACCTAATGTAAGTTTTTTAATTACATAACAAGAAGACCCTCAATACAATGATTGGTATGAATCTTTCTTCATATTCACTAAAACCCTCAATAAGATGGCCGAACTCCATCTTCCCTACCTCAAGATCCCTCGATCTGATGGATTAGATTCACCATTTTTCTATCCCCATAAGCCCTCGATAAGTATGATTATCAGACATCGAATAAAAGAGAAAATTGGTTTTAAAGGAATTTAAATACATGTAGTAATTTTTTAGATCTTTAGTTATCTAAAATATTAAAATGACTTTGGACTGTAATTTTCATAGTAGAGAAAAATTCAGACTACTTTAGTTACAAATGTATCAGTTACCAGCTCTTAAAATGACCTGCTACTTATAGGTGAAGATCCAATGATCATATTTATTAGTTGATTTCAATGGACTCAGAAAGATTTTACTTTTATAGCTCATCTAAAACTGAATTTCTGACATTATTTTGTTCAGTACTTTTAAAATTCTATTATGTATTCCATATGATATATATAATACTAATAAAATTAATTATAAAATTTGGATAGTCCAATAGACATATTTATTGATTTTCAATCTGATAAATTGAATAAGGGTTAGTCTGAAGAATTGGTGTCAGGGTTAGTTCGATGGTCATGACTTTTTTCAAAAGTCATAAGTCCAACCACTGATCAAACCACATTTCATTCAAGTGTAATAGACACTCCTTCAGTCCAATGGATCAAAATGAATAATAATAAGTTTATATTTTTTCTCATTGGAACTATTTCTTCATTCAGTATAATGTAATGTATTCTACAAATACATAAAAAACTACTTGGGATATATAAATTTTTTAAAAAATAATTTTAAAAAGGTATTTTCGATTTCCAAAACTAAATAAATGGACATGTAATAAATTAAGACTTATGACTCAACAATATCCACCTTTTTGGAAATCACAAAACAAAAAACATAAATGAAAATAGAAAATTTGAAAAAAAAACAAATCCCTTTATCCTTTTAAAGACATTTAAGATAAACATCATATAAAAAATCCCTTTTAATTTATAAAAACCTTATAAACTGATGGAAAATATTCATACTTTCAAATCCCCATATAAGTAAAAATTCATTATTCGGGATTTCTCACCTTAGATAATTACCCCTTTAAATATATCCCTTTAAATAACTACCCCTTTATAAATCTCCCAAACCTTCCCCCACTTTGTCATTTTAAAAAATGATAGGAAAAGTATATATCCTAAAATTTTATTAAGATAGAACCTGTGAAATAATTTTTTTATATGAAATAACTAATTATTCAAGAAATAAATTAAAGAATATACATCAAATAGTAATAGAAAAAAATCAAATAATAAAAAATTTGGATGAAAAGTAATTCACATTCGACGACCTTTCAAATGTTTAGAAATATTACATTGAGAGTTCAACATGAAAATTTTAATCTTTCTTCATCAACTTCTTCACAATTTACTTCATCTTTTTTAACTCTTCATGATCCTTTTGAGATTCCATCACTAATTATTGGAGCTTCACGATTTGGTCTTCCATCACAGCCTTCTTCTGACCGATACATATGTTGATAACATTTCAACAGAGTCTACCATTTCAAAAGAAAATATCCTTATTTTAATAGGTTGGTTATCTTGATACTTGATATCACTGTTAATTTATTCGACCACTTCACCATTTGATTGTAGGATCTCTTTTGAGTCATGCACTTTTCATGGGAAGTTCTCCCTTATGCCTAAATTTGAATAACTGATTCTTTGAGAACTTCCATAAATTATGATTTCCCATTAGGACTATTCTGAATGAGTTTACATATTTATTCTATATTTATAAAATATGGAATGGTATCATATAGCCTTCAGAAAATTTGACAGATAAAATCAAAACCGTTTTGTGAAACTCTAAATTCCGAATCCAATGATATTGATGATAGTTTTGGAGGTTTTGGTCTGGAGGATTCAACATAAAGTTTAGTTTCTTCCTAAAATTTTTATTTTCCTTCCTTATAAATACTATTATCTTCAATAACTACTATGTCGACATTCTTATTCGATTCAAATTTTTTAGAAACATTAGTGTATGATTGTTGGTCTTCGTCTTCTTCCTTTGAGGATGATATTCCGTCCTCTTCTAAATAATCCTTTTCTATCTCTGATGAGGATAATTTTTATTCCTGTGTGCCTTCTATTTCAACATCTGTATCAGTCTGTGATGTTAATGTGGTTTAGGATTCTGATGGGTTATATTTTTTTTTATTTCCTTTTGACTATTTATCACTTTGTGTTTCTTATTATTCATCATCATATTCTTATTTTTCATCATCCTCTTCTTCATATTTTTGTCATTCTACTTATTTTTCTTTACCTTCTTCCTTCTCAAGTTCTTTTTCCAACTGTTTAGAAGTTCTAATAACTCTTTTACCAAATTTCTTAGAAAATCATTTGTTTTCTTGAATATATTATTCACCTACTTATTTTTCCTTTCCCTTATATATCACCGAGGGAACTGCTGAAGGTTTAACTAATATTTCATAAAATTTTATATAGAATTATAGAATGATCTGATAGGTATTATCATCTAAAAGAGATGGATTTCCAAAATCCCTTTCAATACCTTTTAACAAACTTTCAAAAGATTTGGCCTCGTATAATATATTTTTTCTGTTTTCAACTATTATATGCTTCTTTCAATTGATCTTTAGTACATATATTATAGGATAATTCCTCATCCTTATCATGCCCAAACTCAGGGTCCCATGGTTTCTTCTTATCATTATAATACATGGATTCTTGAAATTTATTATCTACCGTTTTATTTTCTTTCATTTTATTCTTCAGTGGAGAATAATTAGACTTTAGTTTCTACTTAATATCATATGATTTCATGAAATTCTGATCTTTGAAGGTAGTACCATCATCCTTATCAACAAATTTTTGTTTGACTTTAAATCATAAATCATCTTCAACCTTGAAATTATTTCTTCACCAATGTATGAAACCTTTTCTGTCATTAGGTATGTATTATTCTAAACACTGAAGAGTTCAATTAACTTAATAAGAAACTTATTAATAAAAGAAGTAAACATGAGGATTTTATACTTTATCAAAGCATTCTTGATTAATTTCACTATAATGAAGATAAAAATAATGAAGTTTACTTTCTCAATGTTTATTCGTAAATATAAAAAATACATATTTGATACCTTTAGCATGTCCCTGTCACCCTTATTTAGTATTAGGTATACTTGCATCAATAACTCTATAACCCTAATCTCCAATGAAATATTAACAAAATTAAAAAAATTCCACATTTTTTGGTAACTTTTAATTTACATACTTTCTCAAATATTTTAAATGAAGAATATTTAGCCTTTGTCTTTTCGAAACTTCCAATTCTATTCGGTAAATACGTGAGGGTAGAAAAGCTTTTCCTTTAGAAGTAACACCAACCAAATTTGATACTCATTTGAATTAAAGTGTATATTTCTTAGAAAAAATTTAAATTAAATTCATCCTTACCATATTTTTATAAAAAATATACCGAGGCATACAATTCTCTAACGATATTAGGGTAATTAAAATTAAAATCCATGTCAGTTTTTTATACATATAAATTCTGCTAGCCTTTAAACAAATAATTCTTTTAAAAATAGAGTAATATTTATCATACAAATTTCTCTCAATAATTCATTCTATAAAAACTCCCCTTTTAATAATTCTTCTTTATTTTATGTAGTATTGAGAATAGGTGTGGATAATCAAATGAAAGGAAATAAAATAGACTAAGAACTTTAAGGAGTGATGAGAGTCGTGAGTAATTCTTCTAAAAATGATGTGGGATAGGGGATGTCCAACCCTTATATAGGCATGGATAGGTGTCAGTTCAAATTCCAAAACATTCAGCAGCTCATATCAAAACACATAATTTTTCTCTTGACCAAGATTAAAATAAAGAACATTATCAATATATATTTGAATGCTCAATGTTTTAAAAAAATGTTTTATCAGATTATGGAATAGTCTAATTAGAAAAAATTTATATTTGAAAAAATAACAATGTATTGAAACTAAAATAATAATAAATAAAAAACATATATAAAATAATGTAATGGATAAGTTAAATAATAAAAAGAATATTACCTTATGAAGTAGAAGGTTTCATCGGTATGATAAACATGTTATTTTTTGTTTTTGTTAGAGAAACTAATTAGGATAGTTTATAATAAATTTCTTAAGATAAAAACAATTGTCCTGAAAAGTTTGT